>CM057472.1:23476333-24090944 GCA_030035585.1 Dugong dugon
ATTTGTTTTCTTTGTTTGGAGGTTTAGGGTCATGTTTTTGAGGGGCATCCCAATCAATTGGCCAGATATTATTTCTAAGTACATCTATTCTATTCCAATTTCATTGCATAGTGACTGGAGTATTAAAAGCTAGCAAGCAGCTATCCAAAGTACAACAATTAGTCTCTAGTAACCTGGAGCAGCAGAGGAAGGAGAGTCAGGAAATTGAAATAGGAAAACTGGTATGTGTGTCTGGTTGCCTCCTTTGTCATGATACCAGAAGAATAGATGGTGTCTGGTTACCATTACTGAACATCTTAATCAAAGATTTTTTTACCTGATTAGGGCCCATGCCCTGGGGAAGTTGAGCCAATGAAACGTGCTCCAAGTCAGAAAGACAGAGAAAGTTTATTAGTAGGTGACACCAACGGGAAGTCAGGCAGTGATGCAGGCTGTCCTTATGGAGTCCCAAAAGACAATTGTACATTAGAGCTTATATATGATCTTTACAAGAGTTAGAAGTGTCTTTTGGCATGTAGTCCACAGATGGCCAGATGAGTTACACAGTACAAGATAACTATAAGGGACTCCTTATCAGGCTAAAGATTTACAGACCGGACATCTGGGCTCTAATCTCCATGTGGGGAGGTTGTAAGTCACAGGTGGCCGGACAGAACAAGACAAATTCATTAACAAAGGTACATGGAAAGGAGAAGGCAAGCAGAAAAAAACTTATAGGTTCATCATGGCATTAGTCATAGCAAGCTCTCAATCGCCCATTTTTGAAAAGAGAAACATGCTGTGGAGTATTAGGGTCACATATTGTACAGAAGAATCCTAATAAAAAGGAGGTAAATGTTGTACAGAGTTTCAAATTCTTAATGGAATCCAGACTTTCTGAAGGCATTGAAGCTGGATGAACCCCTGAAACTATTTCCCTGAGATAATCTTTAAAACTTTAAACTTTAAACCAAAACTATCCCCTGTTCTTTGAACAACAACAACAAAAATAACTTATCTTAATTAGTGAAGTATGTCTGCTTTGAGCATTGCAGTCTTTTATAGAATTATCTATGTGAAATCAAATTTACAGTGGCAACTTGAAAGGTTGGATGGGAAGCTTAGCGGGCAGTGAGTTTAAGATAATGGTGTATAATAATTTGGAAAAGGATAGTGAGAATGGTAGCATAACTTGGGGGATGTAACCAATGTCACTGAATTGTGCATGTAGAAATTACTGAAATGGTGTACCCTTGGCTGTGTATACTTTTACCAAAGTGAAAAAAAAATTAAAATCTATATTGGTTTTTATACTTAAAAATAAACCTGTTAATAAAATGCGTTTTTTTACTGTTCAAAAAAATGAAATAAAACATAATAGGAAACAAAAGTTAGAAAGACTTTGGTTTAAGTTCTAATTCCACCATCTACAAACTATGACCTCTTTAAACTGTTGAAAAGCAAAGATGTCACCTTGAAGACTAAGGTGCAGCAGACCGAAGCCATCGTGTTTTCAATCGCCTTCAATGGAAGTAAAAGCTGAACAATGAATAAAGAAGACCAAAGAAGAATTGGCCACTTTGAATTGTGGTGTTGGAGAAGAATATTGAATATACCATGGACTACTAAAAGAACAAACAAATCTGTCTGGGAAGAAGTACAACCAGAATGCTCCTTAGAAGCAAGGATGGCTAGACTATGTCTCACATACTTTCAACATGTTGTCATGACGGATCAGTTCCTGGAGAAGGACATCATGCTTGGTAAAGTAGAAGGTCAGCAAAAAAGGAGAAGAACCCTCAGTGAGGTGGATTGACACAGTGGCTGCAACAATGGGCTTAAGCATAACAATGATGTGAGGATGGCACAGGATTGAGTTAACATTTCATTCTGTTGTACGTAGGGTTGCTGAGTCGGAACGAACTTAATGGCACCTAACAACAACAACAATGTGATCTTGAACAATAACTTTAACTTTCTAAGCCTCTATTTCCCCTCTATAAAGCTGATAAAATTGTGACCCTAATACTCCCCAGCATATTTTCTCCTTTTCAAAATGGGTGACTGAGAGCCTGGCATAACTAACACCATGATGAACCTGTAAGTTTTCTTTTCTTTGCCTTCTCCTTTTTGCATACCTTTGTTAATGACTTTGCTTTGCTCTGTCTGGCCACCTGTGGCTTATGACACCCCACAGGAAGATTAGAGCCCAGATGTCAGATAGGTACATCTTTAGCCTGATAAGCAAATGTCTGGCAGGTATCTCTTTAGTATGATAGTCTCTTGTAGTTACCTTGTAATGAATAATGACACTTATAACCTTTGTAAAAATCATATATAAGCTCTAATGTGAAAATGCCTTTCGAGACTCCACAGAGACAGCCTGCGTTGCTGTCGGATCCCCGGTGGAATACAACTAAAACAAAACTTTCTCACTCTTTCTGACTTGGAGTACGTTTCATTGGCTTGACTCCTCCAGGTCACGGACCTTATTTGGGTAACAAATTGCTGATGTCCAATGTGGGGCTTGAATTACTCAGGCCCTGGTTGCATCTCCTGAAGGACTGAGCCCCTGGGAGGGACCCAGGAAGAGAGAAGGTGCACCCTTCCTCAAGTTGTGGAGACCTCTCAACCTGTGGTGGCCCAGAGGTCCAGCAATGGGGGAGGACTCCACGGCAGCTAGCACTGGACAGAAGGAGAAAGTTTCTGTTTGTTATGGTGGATAACTGGGCATCAGGTGATAAGTCCTCTGTAAAAGCCACAGGGGCATCGGTTCTCATAGACTCCCTCCAAGAATGGGTGACTAGGTCCCATGAGGTTGGATGGAAGACTGGTGAGGCTCCCTGTTGCAAGTGGGTACCCAGGGAAGTAAGGTTCTGGCCAAGAGCCCACTAGGAACAGGGCTTATTTAGGAAGGGATCCCATAACTAAGAGACATCTTAAAGGTTTATGCAATCAGGTCTGGTCTCAATGCCAGCTCCCCAGTGGGGTTAAGTGACCTTTAAAATGGTTTTAGAGATTTTGGTACCATTAAGAAGCTTGATCTGTTTTGTACTCGAACTAACAAGTGGGATGAAAAGCTGTATGTAGAATGTTTTATGACTTTATGGCATGAAGAGGATAAAGCCTCTGTTTTAGCCCCTCTTGTGCAGGTGAATGATGATGATGGGTTAGGAGATGAAGAACTGGAAGACATTCTCATTCCTCCACCTCGAGAAACCCCCTTGACACCTATTCATGACCCCTCCCTGGTGGTATCAGAAGTTGAGGATGGGAAAGCATTAAAGGGAGGCAGAGGAGATGGGACTGATATGGTCTCCCTACCCCATACTAAGAGTGGGGTACAATTTGGCCCAGTTCCTCCAGAAGGCTTTACCCACTCCAGGAGGTGCCAGTCCTCACTGCAGAAAGGCCCACCTCAGATAATGTGGGTCCATAATCCATTCTGGGCATCCAATTTGTACAGTTGGAAGCAGAACTTTCTGGAGTAGCAGTCAGATCCACATACTATGACCCAGGTAAAAGAGGTCAAGGGAAAAAAGAATAAGACCAGGACATGAAGAAACATGCCAATCTACTGGCCACCGCTCTAGGATTATCTGAAGGAAGACAACGAGACCAAGGTAAGGATGGGCTCTGATTAAGGAAAAACCAGTGTGCATTTTGCAGAGAGGAGGGACACTGGAAAAATGAGTTCCCCAAAAGAAAGAATGGAAAAATGCTAAGCAACATTGAAAGGGGAGAGAAGCTTTTTCAAGGAATTATGAAAGAGCAGGAGGAGGACTCTGAGTGATGGAGACAGGAGGAAACAACTTTTGATTTACCTCCTACTGACCCCTTGGTAAAAGTTATGGTAGGAGAATAGCCAATAGAATTTTGGTTGATACTGGAGCAGCCTTCTTGGTACTCACACGGAAGCCTAAAGGGACTGCCTCAACCAGCAGTACTCAAGGTGTCGGGGTGATTGGGAAAAAGGTGACTTGATCCTTTTTTTTTTTTTTTTGCCAATGGTCTGTGAAAGAGGGGAAATCAAACTATGCCACCAGTTTGTATACATGTCCTAATGCCTGGTACCCCTTTTTCAGGCAGGATTTCCTAAAGAAAGTGCATGCTGAAACCTCTTTTGATAAAAAGGCCTGTCTCTGATAGTGCCACCAGCAAACGCCTGGAAAGTGCAAGCAGCTCTCTTAGCCCTCACCCAACTGGTGCTATCCCCTGTGTCCATCTCGCCTTCGGTTCAAAGAGTAGTTGATGCCGTGGCCGTGTGGGTTTGGGCCAGTGGCTGGCCAGGGTGAGCTCGGACTATCCTCACTGTGGTCCTGGAGCTGTTACCTAGTGTCATGCCTCCTCGGATTAAACAATATCCACTGAGAGTTGAGGCGCCTCTGGAACTGCAGGGACTAATCACTTGATACCTGGAGTGGGGACTGTTGTGAGAGTGCCCATCCCCTTTCAACACCCCTGTTCTGCTGGTAAAGAAGGCGTCTACCGGTGAATATGTTTTGCAGGCTGTTAACAAAGTTGTGAAGATCTTACATCCGGTATTCCCGAATCATTTCACCCTACTATTGGCTCTCCCATCTTCTTGTACTCATTTTACTATTTTGGATTTAAAAGACGCTTTCTTTTGTATACCGCTGGCTGCTGAGAGCTAGCTGATCTTTGCTTTCTAGTGGAAAGGGACAAAGGAAAGAAACAGCTCTGTTGGACTGTGGTACCCCAAGGGTTTGAGAACTCCCTCACTATTTTTAGAACAGCGCTGGCCCAAGATCTAGAGAGATTAACTCCCCTCAACCAAGCAGTGGCCTTCAAAATGTGGACAACCTCCTGATAGGAAGCGAGTCTAGAGAAGACTGTCACAAATACTGTGACTGTCTTAAATTTTTTGGCCAAAGTTGGATACCGAGTCTCTTTAAGAAAGTTACAAGCTAACCTCACACAGGTTAAATACCTAGGTTTCTTCATCTCCCAAGGGCAAAAGCGCTTACTACCTAGCCTATCAGGTTACTTAGGAGGCAGAGAGAGACACTTTTGAATGGACTCCTGAGTGTCAAGGAGCCTTATGTGATTTAAAGTTCCAGTTGATGAAAGCCCAGCCTTAGGGCTGTCAGATTATCAAAAACCCTTTGAATTGTATACAGATGAAAGAAGAGGAGTAGCCATTGGTGTATTAACCCAATTGTTGGGATGTGGAGATGCTCTGTTGCCTATTTCTCTAAAAACTCTGGCCACTTTCTCAAAAGAATGGCCTGCCTCCCGCAGATCGGTTGCCACGGCTAGCATTATCATAAAGGAGGCTAACAAATTTACTTTGGGACATGGTACTATCGTGTTTGTCCCTCACATTGTGACTGTAGTATTATAACAAAAAGGACACTATTCAAAAACTTATAGGTCCAAGATTTCCGACCCTCAAGGAATAGGACCCTTTCCAGGTGAAATATGGCAACTTGACTTTCAAGAAGTGTTCAAAACTAATCATCAGAGGAAATATTTACTGATGTGTGTATATTCTTTTTCAGGATGAGTAGAAGCTTTTCCCTGCTGGACCGAGATGGCTAGAGAGCGGTACAATAGGTTTTGGCTGCTTTAAGAATAAAGTGGAAACTCCACACAGCATGGAGACCCCAATCTAGTGAAAAGGTTGAAAGAATGAATCAGATCATAAAATGTCATTTTAGTAACTGTGCTGATGGACCATACTGTCCTGGACAGAAGTCCTGCCACTGGCCCACCTCCAAGTCCTTATTGCGCCCCAGGGAAAACTTAAAAATTAGTCCTTTTGAAATACTTTATGGGACACCATATTGTCTCAACCAACTCTCCCCTCAGTCCTCCACCAAGCTCCCTAATGTAATGATGCCTAAATATTTGCTTTCTCTAACCAAAATTCTTTCCCAGTTGCATCTGGCGGTGTGAATCTGACAGAAGTTCCCTCTTGAGATAAATGAGACTCTTTCCGGCCTGCAACGAGGTGCTCCTTCGAAAGTGGAAGAACCTGTTACAGCCTAAGTGGGCTGGACCCTTCACCATACTGTTCAGCACTCACACAGCTGAGAAGCTTGCAGGAGTCAAGCCGTGGATCTAACATTCCCACATCAAGCCCCACCCGGTCTACGGTGACTAGGAGTGGAAAGACCAACCCATCCATGGCCTGAAATTAAGACCTTCTAGGGTTAAAAAGTAAAAATGTTTTTAATGCTGGCTTGGATACGATTACTATTGGGTACCAGAGAGACTTCTGCCCAGGGAATCCTTGTACACAAGATAAATGCTCCCCTTGACCCCTTGTTGAAAGATGAACATTTTTTGGATCTATATTGCTAGAGAAGTGTTAAACATTACTGATTTATGTCTAGACAGGGGGTTGCATGCCAACTCCGCCCTCAAGTCCTGTCTCATCAGGATTTGTACTCCCCTAGAGGCACTGAGAAATTTCACCACTTTTAAACACACAAAGAAATTGTTACAATATTCTGATTTTATAGTTGGGGGTCTGTTATAAGATTCATGAAGGATTTGATTTTTCTTGGCTGATGTCTTGGCTGCCAGATCTTACCTGGCTAAAAACCTTATTCATTAGTGGAACTGGATTGGTTATTATAGGCCTGTAAATCTGTTGCTTTCTCCAAAGTATGTCTATATGTGAGATGGCATTCTGAGTCAGACTGTCCAAAAGATGGCTCAAACCCGTCACAGGCAAAAGGCCCAAACTTTTCGCTTGAAATTTTCTAATCTAAGAGAGTAGGTTGAAACTTGGGATGGGTGTATACAGCCACCCAAGCTTCAAAAGGGGGGGCTATGTGACCCTAATACTCCCCAGCATATTTTCTCCTTTTCAAAATGGGTGACTGAGAGCTTGACATAACTACTGCCATGATGAACCTATAAGTTTTTTTTTTTTTTCCCCTAGGCCTTCTCCTTTTCACATACCTTTGTTAATGATGTTGTTTTGCTCTGTCTGGCTGATGACACCCAACAGGAAGATTACAGCCCGGATGTCAGATATGTATATCTTTAACCTGATAAAGAAACGTCCGGCGGGTATCTTTTTAGTATGATAGACTCCCTTGTAATTACCTGGTAATGAATAACAACACTTCTAACCTTTATAAAAATCATATAAATTTCTAACGTAAAAGTGCCTTTCAGGACTCCATAGAGACAGTCTGCATTGCTATTAGATCCCCCGTGGTGCACACCTCCTAAAATAAAACTTTCTCACTCTTTCTGACTTTGAGTACATTTCATTGGCTTGATTCCTCCAGGGCACGAATCCTATTTGGGTAACAAATTCCTACTATTTTATTCTTGTAAGGATTAAGTAAGAGTATATATATTAAGTATCTGATATATTGCAAACCCTCAATAATTGAGATAATATTTTTACTACCACCAAACAATGATCATCTCAAGTGAGCCTAAATTCTGTTGTCTCAAAAAGTCTTAAGTTGATTAACATGATATGGTCCCAAGCTAGAAAGAGGATATTTTATTCTTTAAGTATAGAAAAGAAAAGGGAATATAATTATCACCTGCACTCAAAAACTGCCTAGTGACCTGGTTTTGAGGGAAATTTTGTGTGAAATGGGGGCAATCATTTATTTTGACCAAGCCTAGAGCAGATGAAAAAAATCAAATAGAATGAGAATAATTTCTATCTTAAAGAAATGTTACCTAGGCCACCCAATGGGAGAAAAACGTGTTAAAAACCAGAAAAGAGAGAGATTCTTGAAAGGAAATGTTCAGTAATGTGAAGTAAGAAGAAAAACAGAAGAAATTTTGTTGGGTGTGATTTAGAAATAATATTGGCGTTATTATTCCCTGTCCTTGAGCATAGAGAATGTGACTCAGCTGGAGCTGGGCCCACAAGGACTCACAAGGAGACACCAACTGGACTTGAGGTATAAAGACGATAGCTAAGATAATCTTGGAAAATATCGTTTAGGGAAACTTTCACATAAAGCTAATCAAACACAACACAGAAGACTTTCCACTCTTACCTTTTTCTATTAGCATTAGTGAATAGAAATTTGTTGGATCAATGAAAACCCTCCTGACTCTCGTTACTGAAATCTGTACCAATGATTGTTAAGATAGACAATTCAAAATGTAGGATCACAGTTTCTAGCCAATCTGAAAAGACTAAGTTTTCAATGGTTTTGCCCATTTGTAATGTTAATATATACTGATGGCTCTGTAATGGTCTTTGGACTCAGGCAGACATTGCTGCAGCAGCATGCTTGTCCGTTTTCCCATTCTTGCCTATTGTGTAATATTCTTTGGATTTGGGCAGGCATGGCTCTAGCAGCATGCTTATCCGTTTTCCCACTTTTGTCTGTTCTGTGATATTTCCTTGGACTCGGGCAGACATGGCTCTAGCAACATGGTTGTCAGTTTCCCACTTTTGTCCTTTTTGAATATATGCCAAATAAAACTTACTTTTTGCTTCACTAAACTTTATGATGTTTTTCCTCTACAACAGTTGTAATATATACAAATACACGGAGTCTACATATTTGCATTTTTATTGAAAACCTAATTTTGTTTGAGAAATAGTATAAAGGTATTGCCCACAATAGAAAGTTAAGAATACTAAAAATTACAAATATAAAGATGCATAGTAGTAAACACGTTGACGGATTAAACCACAATGTCCCACAAGACTCTGGTAGGCTGTCTTTATCAGAAAAGAAAAACTGTGTTCAATCCACATCAGCGGTTTAGGTCAGTCTAAGCAAATAGGTTATGTAATCTGCAACTTTCCCTGCTCCTCCTCCCACCAACCCCATCAAAAAACAATCTTCTGTTCTGAGAAAAACACCTATCCTGTCCTATGATCCTGCCTTAGGCTAACAAACTGACAAGGAATGAGTCCCAAACACTGGTTTTAGCTCCAAGCAGCAGAAATTTCCCTAAGGTAAGAGATGTCAGCATGGCTTTTCTTAGCATGCTTAGGGCAGTGACTGGTCTATCTGCTTCCTTAGGATTCGCCCTGATAGGGAGTCTGGGATTGGGGAGAGGGGGTGATCAGAAGGAAGATTTTTGTTCCTTCTGTCTTGAGTGCAAGGTTTAGCTCCTCCTACACAAAGAGTTCTTAACTGCCTTGTGAATCAGGTGAGAAAATCAATCTTGTTTTTCTCCTTGTATGTGGGGTCTAAGGAGTCCCTGGGTGGTGCAAATGGTTAAGCACTTGACTATTAGCTGAAAGGTTGGTGGTTAGAACCCACCCAGGGGTGCCTCAGAAGATGGGCCTGCCAATCTGCTTCCAAAAGATCACAGCCTTGAAAACTTTATGGTGTAGTTCTACTCTGCACACATGGAGTTGCCATGAGCTGGAATAGACTTGACAGCAACTAACAACAATAATAATAAGGGATCTAGCATGTCACAGGGAGCCAATTCCAACCAGCAATATCTGGACAGGAGGGGAGATTGAGGATCTTGTTTGTTCATAGGACACACATGTTATAATTATTCTTGTGGTAAAAATGTCCTCCCAACAGGAAGATGATTTTCCTTGTGCTTCAGGAATCTGAGGTAGATACCAAGGGAAGAGGGACCAAAATTGTGTGAACTTCTAAGAAGCAGTTAAATCCATCAGGATTGTCCTCTCACACTCATAGCTAGAAGCCCTTGCATTATATTTCTGTACTGTTAGGGATCCTACAGTGAGAAGAATATGTGATATAAACCAACAAGAAGAAATATTTTTCTACCTTCCAAGCTATCTTTCAAGTGGCTCTATTGAATGGGGCTATGTGCAGCTACAGGCCTAACATATTCCTTGAGTCAACCTGATAAAAGGTAAGATTTACATAGGATACTTGTCTCCAACTTCTAGAGCCTATTGTTAATACTGCTGCTACTAGACTGGAGTCTTAGTGTACCAAATTTGATCCTGCTAGTTTTTAAGCCACAGTATTCATTATTCTTCTACCACTTTGTTCAACTGTGTTGGTCAAGTTCATAGAACTCACCTTAGCCTCGACTTCCTTATTTAACACTTCATTTCCTCTTAAACCTAATCTATTTTGTTGCGACCTTAACAACCTGTCAAGAGAAAAGGCTGGAAACTACAAGAGAAAGAAGAAGCGCTAAAGGAATAGAATAAGAAGGAATAAAACATATTTAATTGGAGTGCCAGAAAGAGAGGAGAGAAAAAGGTATAACAAGTAATTAGATACCATAAACAGCCACAATCCCAAACTAAAAAAGTCTTCATACTTTTAAACTTCAAACCACTCTTGGGCCTCTCTCCTCCATAACCAGGAAGTGAGCTGTAACAGCTGTGAAGCCCCGAGAAGGGCATACTCCTCAAAGCCCATTTTAGATAATGCCTAAGGATAATAAGGAGCCCTTGGGTGGCTCAGAGGAGCCCTAGTGGTGCAATGGTTAAGGACTCGACTACTAACCAAAAGGTCAGTGGTTCGAACCCACCAACTGCTCCGTGGGAGAAAGATGCAGCAGTGCTTTCATAAAGATTACAGCCTTGGAAACCCTATCGGGTAGTTCTACCCTGTCCTCTAGGGTTGCTATGAGTCAAAATCAACTGGATGGCAATGGATGGGTGGCTCAAGTGTTTAACTTCTGGGCTACTAACTGAAAGGTTAGCAGTTCAAACTGTAGAACAAACTGAAAATTCTAGCTGTTGCCATCAGCTTACTGGAGCCACTGAGGCTTGATAATTCCTAGAAATAATAGCCTTGCTTACCCCCTGGAACTATAAGTAGTTTAATCAGCAAAAGTATGTTTGAACCTTGTACTCCTTCACCATTCCCTGCACCTTTATCTGCCTTCCTCCTATTCTGCTGCTGCTTTTTACCCAACCCTTAGTGGCACCCTGTGACCTTCTAATATTCCTTTTGTCCACCCAAAGCCTAATGTTTCTAGTCCTTAAATTGGCTTCCAAAATATCTCATTCTATTGATTTAATATCATTTATAAAAGGAAGTGGTTTATAACCTAACTTACATTTCAATGTGGCTTTCTAGCTTAACTCTCCCTGGAGTGTTTGTATTTGCAAAATGAATGCTTACAAAGATGATTCAAAGGAAGTCACCTCAAATGATATATTTTCAGTTACTGTGACAGTTGGATAGGAAGGATGTTTCAAGGTAAAATTTCGTTTCCCACACTTGTAAACGATAGCGTAGGCCATCTGCCAGTATGTAGGGCAGGTCCCGTGGGCAGAGGTATAGGCACGACATAAGCATTTTTTAAAAAATGTTTTATTCAATTTCGTTCAGAAGCATTATATAATTTCATAAGGTAAGAAGAATGAAGATTCTATGCCTTGACACTGCACAAAATAATTTGCAATATCTGGTATCTAATATGGAAACACTGGTGGCATAATGGTTAAGAGCTATGGCTGCTAACCAAAAGGTCGGCAGTTTGAATCCACCAGGCACTCCTTGGAAACTCTATGGGGCGGTTCTATTCTGTCCTATAGGGTCACTGTAAGTCAGAATCAACTCGAAAGCAACGAGTTTTGGTTTGGTATCTAATATAGATGTCATTTACATACCAATCATTGCAACAAATGTATAATACATAACATTTAAAGAACCATAACCACTTACATTTAATACCGTAAGAGGCAGTAGTATGGTAGATATTATTATCTTCATTTTACTGATGGAAAAACTGAGACACTCAGATAAGTTATGTGACATGGGTCATAGGGCAAGTGACAGCCTTTTGGCTCCTTTCTTCAAGTCAGCTTCCAATTGTTCCATGACCCTAGTGCCTCTTGGATAAGGAAGTGAAGGAAACTGAAATAATCTTAAGAATTGCCCACACACAGCCCAGCCAACAGATGGAAGAGACCTGACATTTCATGAATACAATGTTTTCTGCTACTTCTTAGTGTGTAATTTTGAGTAAATTACTTAATTTCTCTGAAGTTCAATTTCCTTGTCAGTAAAGCAAGGATAATAAAACCATCTGAACCAGATACTCTGAGGATCACTAAAGGGTTTAGAAGAGTACTCAACACTCTTTGTCACTTACATTGTATTTATTATTCCTATTACGTGAATGTGTGGTGGTTAGAGTGTATTGTTTATCTCATACTTTTTACAACTCTAGGAAATAGGCATTATTCATTTTTCAGATGAAATTGAAGCTCAGAGAGATTAAGTCACATGCCCAGAGTCATCTGGTTTGGAAGTGAATAACTGGTATTTGAGTGATAGCTATGATTCCGAACTTTTGCTCTATTTACTGTGCTACCTCTCGGACTGTTTAATTTTTAGCAGTTTTTTGACAAAAAATTTGAAGTTCCCGCGTCTCCCCCTTCTTCATGTAGAACGTTCGCTAATACAGTAAAACTTGTGCCAAGTTGGACCATTGGTCAGAGACACCAATAAATTCAATGTGATCAAGATCTAGAACACCAGCCACCCAGATACAAAGGAAAAAAATCACCCAACCAACCCAAGAACACTCTGAGACAAGGGGACTTAGCTCTCTATTCTATGGGAACAAAGACAACCACAAAGAGTGCAGAAGAGAAATAGGATCTCATCAAGTGAATGCTTTTGAGAACCTGAACTCTGGGAAGAAAATTGGTGGCCACAGCCATTCCAGAGACACAGAGGCCCCTGCTTCCTATCATGTGGTGAGTCCTCACCTCCACTCACTTATTGTCAGTAAGTCCACTGAACAAATTTTCTCAAAGTCACTGCCCACTGACCTGGAGCCTGGAGGCCAGTCTCACTTTGCACTCATCTATGGAAAAATCTTATCACAGAATGATGGAAACTGGTTTTGCTCAGAAGCACCTGATCCTTCCAGGTCATTGAACTAGCCCTTTTTGGTCCCCAAATCTCCTCCCTGGGACAATGTGTGAAGCCCTGAAGCTGTGTCAGTTTCCTCTACTCAAAAATGATGCTGCTATATATTTATTCTGTTTTTGTTTTATTGGAGTTCCTAGAAGATATCTTCCTTTTCTGACAACTTTAAATAGAAATAATCCATCTTTTTAAAGGAGGATTTTCTTTCAGAAGAAGCTCATTAGAACAGTTTGCTACGTCTGATTCTGTGATATAGCAATTTCAATGAGAAGATTATCTGAACAATTAAATTAGAATACACACAACTGTATTTCCTAGGTAGAAAAAAAACATATATCGGCTTCCTTAGTAACTTTATTTTTATTTTGTTTTTTAAATTTCCCTACCAATTAATTTTAAGGGCCAAGGAGAGCAAGGCTGTTTTCTTGGAGGCTTGGGGGATTAAAAACAAAACAAAACAAAACAAAACCGTTGCCTTTGATTTGATTCCAACTCATAGAGACACTATAGGACAGAGTAGAACGGCCCCACAGGGTTTCCAAGGAGTGGCTGGTGGATTCGAACTGCTGACCTTTTGGTTAGCAGCCTGAACTCTTAACCACTGTGCCACCAGGGCTCCTTGGGGCATATGGTCCCCTGTATATATGAAATTTCTTTGAAATCTCATGTTCTGTCTTTAAAATTTATGTGCTACATTCTACTCTTAATATATACACATTTGGATTTCTATACAAATAATGCTTTAAGTTGATGGTCCACAAATGTGTGCCATGTTTAGCCCAAGGTTTAGTGTCACCCTGATACACTGCTACCTGGAATAGTCTCCTTTGAGGGTTGGAAATGTATTGTCAGTATTCTCAAGGAAATGCGGAAGCTTGAGAATCCATCTGAGTACTTTCAAAGCTGAGTCAGCAGGTCTCACGGTGAACTAAAATTATGGCTCATCATTACTGAGACTGAACAGCAGCCATGATGGCCACCAGGAGGGAACAAATGATAATAGTAAACTTCTTTCTCCTGGAAATAGGTGAGCCCCTATAGCTCCCTGTCCACTCTGTGCCTCCCTCATTCAATTAAGAGACTGTTGGATTAATGCAAATTTATCATTATCTGAACAAATTTTTTTTAATTTATTCTGTATTTATTTAAAAAAAAAAACCCAATATATTTCCTCCAATAAAATATTGCAGTGCCATTAAAAAATAAAGAAAAAAAAAACTCTTAAGGTTATCTATATTTTTACTTGGTGGGGGTGCAGCAATTCAGACTGAGGAACATGCCCACTACACAGTAGTAGGACATAAGGAGATAAGCAAGGTAAATATACATGCAGAAGTAAATCTCTGGCAGATCCTAGATAGTGAGAAAACAAGACAAAACAAAACAATGAAACTAGGAGGAGGGAAGGACACGTAGGGAAACAGAAATGATTTCCCAGCTCTCCTAATTCTTAGAAGCACAATGGGATCTAAAACAGAAACATTGGCCGGTACACGTAGAAGCTTATTTATCTAAATCAGATCTGAAGCCGTGAAACATTCCTCAGACACTCTGCCTAGAATTTAGACATTTGAAACTCCAAATTGCCATATCCATTTTATTCTTAAAATCCAAACTTTCAAAACCTATTTTAAAAATGTTTTTTTGCTATTATTCAAAGTTTTATTTGCTTCTATAAGAAAAGCCTGAATGTTCATTCCACTGTGTAAATAAGAAAAGCCTGTATGTTCACTCCACTGTGTAGATAACCTTCTTGCTTTGTCTCTGCCAAGGCTCTTTACTCTTTTTGTTTTTATCTCTGCCTTTCAAGTTAACGGATTTCTTTTTTTTCAAATGTCTAGTGCTCCTTGGATGCTCCTTCAGATTTACCCATTGCCATGGAGTCGATTCCAACTCAGCGACCCCATAGCACAGAGTAGAACTGCTCCATAGGGTTTTTAAGGCTGTAACCTTTACAGAAGCAGAATGCCACATCTCTCTCCCGCTGGTGGACTGGCTGGTGGATTGGCTGGTGGATTTGAATCATAGACCTTTTGGTTAGCAGGCCAGGGCTTAATCACTGTGCAACCTGGGCTCCTTCATTCAGACTTAAACCAGAACCAAACCTGTTACTGCCAAGTCAGTTCCAACTCATCGACCCTATAGGACAGAGCAGAACTGCCCCATAGGGTTTCCAAAGAGTGGCTGGTGGATTTTTAACCGCCGACCTTTTGGTTAGCAGCCGAGATCTTAACCACTGCGCCACCAAGGCTCCCATTTAAACTTAGTGGGGAATAAATCTGGGATGTGCACAAGGAGATGGCTCTGGTTCCTAAGTTTTTAAGTACGTGTGATCCTTAACTTACAATAAGGTTCCATTTCAATGACTCAGTCGTAAGTCAGTTCTGACGTAAGTTGAATACCTCTTTTTTTTTTTTTTTAGTTTTTATCGTTACTGCCTTTTATTATCAATATCGTTACAAATCTGAACTTTATTTGTCTTTGGAGACATTACATAAAATCTTACAGACATATTGTAATACATTCATACATGCATACATACGTAAAAAAAACATATAATAAAAATTTACTCCAATGATGAAGAAGAATTGGACGCTGTTGGCATTTTGTCAGATGGGGTAATAACTCCACTTGTTGAAGGTTCCGGATCATCTGGATTATCCCTGGGAACAGACATGACATTTCTAGTCAGAAAATTAGTGAGAGTTGTCTGTGTGGTCCTTTTCTTTTTTTCTTCATATATTTTGCAGTAACATCTCACTGCTTTCCCGAATCCGCCTGTCGACTTTAGCAAAGCTATCAGCATTCGGGTCCATGTTTTCAAGCAACTGAAGCTCCTGATTTAGTTTAGGAAAAAACTCCAGCTAATCCTTTCACTGTAAAACTTTCTGACAATGTACCTCCTTCTTCTTCCTCATTATTTCTTTCATCTTTAGCATTCTTCCCTCTTCAAAGTCCATTAAATCGTGATCTGTCAGTTCCTCTTTTTCGTGATCTGTGAGCTGTTCCACATGGGCAATATCAAGTTCTAAATTCAACATTCTTGCCATACGGACGATTCTTCCACCAATCTCTTCCATCATATTACCCTGATCAAATGCTGGGAGTTTCTTCACATAACTCAGCAATTTTTTCCATATCCCCTACATGCATTTTCCTGCAATTTCCTCCTAGGAAGATTCAATGTTCCAGACACACTGATGGTTGTAAGTGCAGTTGATGGTAACTTGCATACATCATAAGTCAAGATTACCTGTATTTGCTTCACCTCACTCTCAACTGCGCCTTGTGTCCCAGAATCATATGCCTCTTTATTCAATATCTTCAAAAGAATAAAGTTTTTATTTCTACTAAAGCAGTTGGGGAGGAGTGGTCACTTGGCTTTTCCAGGTCAGGATGGGAGATCTGAGAGTATAACTGCACTTTATAAAATTGTACTTTATGTTTTATACTTTATACATCCTGTTTAAACTCTCTTACCCCCATCTGTCACTCTGATCTTCTGAGGTATCAGGGGCCCTAATTCTTGAGACTTTCAGGACTCCTGGATTTTTGCTGGCATTTTCCTTTGTAGGCACTTAGGATTCAACTTACTTCAGTACACTAAGTTACCACTTGTCCATCCAATCCCATTTATCAAAATGTCTCACATGTTGCCATTCCTCTCCTTTCCTATCTGTCCTTTGGGATTCAAACATTAAAAAAAAAAAAATGTTTTTACTCTTATTTTAGTGGAGAGAAAAAAATTCTTTTCAGCTCTACATGTTTAATTATAAGTCTAGCCTTTGCTGATTTGCCATAGAGATATTACAAGGTGCCCAGGGCAGAGTTCCTGTCTGTCTTGTTCATATCCCTATGATATTTCCATTGTATATAGTTGGTGTCTCAGTCATCTAGTGCTGCTCTAACAGAAGTACCACAAGTGGATGGTTTTAACAGAGAGAAATTTATTGTCTTCACATTCCAGTAGGCTACAAGTTCAAATTCAGGGTGTCAGCTCCAGGAGAACGCTTTCTCTGTTGGCTCTGCAGGAAGGTCTATGTCATCAGTCTTTGTATGGTCTGGGAGCTTCTCTGCACAGGAACCTCAGGTCCAAAGGAAGCGCTCTCCTCTCATCACTGCTTTCTTGGTGGTATGAAGTTCTCATGTGTCTCTGCTCGCTTCTCTCTTTTATATCTCAAAAAAGATTGCATTAAGACACTAATCTTGTCAATGTCATCAGTATAATCTCATCACAGTGATAGAATTTATAACACATGAGGAGATCGCATATAATCTCATCAGAGTGGTAGAGTTTACAACACATAAGGAAATCATATCAGATAACACAATCATACTATACAGGGAATCATGACCTAGACAAGATGCTACACACATTTTTTGGGGGACACAATTCAATCCATGAAGGTTGGTGTTCAATAAATGTGTTCAGTAAATGAATGGCAGAAAAAAAGAGTTACTAAAAGAAACTCTGAAAGACTGGCATGAAGTACAGCAATCTGGTGCCTAGCTATAGGGGGCAGTGCCTCCACTCATAGAATTCCTTTAAACTCAAAACCCTCAGAGAAACATCCAGTAAGAGATCAGACTGACTGATACACAGGACTCATACCTGAACATCAGAAAGATGTTTGCAGTGTTACTCTAAGCCTAGAGGTGTTTCCTGAAGTAAAAACTCTATTTAGGAAATAATTCTTTGCTGAAACACTTCCAGATGCTCCTTGAAGTTTTATTGAAGATCCTATCCATGCAGCCAGCATGTAAGTCTTGAGAATTCCTGATTCTTCTGCAGAGAATTCTAAAGGGTGGAAATTCTGTGAAGGCAGTGGGTGAGGCTTTCTCCAAGTATGAGAAAAAAGAGATGGAGAAAGGGTAGAGAGGGAAGAAGAAAAGGAAAAATCACAGAGGCAGGGATGGGGATATAGACCGACTGTCCATCACAGCTCTGAAAAAGCAGTCTACCAACAATCTTGAATACCTTGTTTTGTCTTTCTAGACAGGGGTGAGTGGCCAACAGCTGAATCAGAGTCCTTGGTCTATGTTCATCCAGGAAGGAGTGGACATCACCATGAACTGCAATTCCTCAAGCACATTTAACACCATACTATGGTACAAACAGTACCCTGGGGAAGGTCTTGTCCTCTTGATAACTTTATCAAAGGTGGTGAATTGACCAGAAATGGCAAACTGACTGCTCAATTTGGTGAAACAAGAAAGGACAGCTTCCTAAACGTCTCACCTCTGAGTCTGATTCAGACACCTACTTCTGTGAGAGGTGGCACAGTGTTCCTCAAGTACCTACAGCCTGTACTCAAAACTGCAACTGGCGTTCCAGTCACTGTGCTGCCTCCAGCTCCTGCTCCTCTTGGCATAAAATGTAATCATGCACACAACACATTGTCCCTGCCATTCCATGACTGCAGGACTCTCACATATTGGAGAGATTATCTTCCAAAAGTCAGGAGAACTCCACAAGGCAATCAAGTACTGAAAATACATGACAGTTGAGGATTTATGAAGGAGAGACAATCATGTCCAAGGGATATCTGAAGTTCAAATTACCACTGTCTAATGTTCAAAAACGTATCCAATATTCTCCTCTACTTTCTGAGTCACTGGGCAAAAGAAATCTGACAAAATATCGAAGCAAGCCCCTAACTCTCCTCCAGATCCAGGTCTCTCCCCATTTGTCTTCACTAAATCTCAGCTACAAAAGTCTTCTCAAAAGGGAGGTTTTTCTTCAGTGACCAACCAAATAACTTCTTTCAAACATGAATTTGGTAACATGAAATCATTTCACTGTCATATAAATCATTCCAATTTAAAAAGAAAAAACTGTAACAGACACGTCACTATGTAAAAGCTGATAACATTAAAACAAAAAAGAGAGACTAAATAATATAGTCATAGAATTTTCAGATGGAAAGGAAGTCAACGCAATATCAAGAAATAAAAGCTTGGTTTAAACTTAGAAAAATAGAGGTAAATATTAAGGTGACCACAAAGGAAACTAACAACCCTACACATCAAAATAAAAAATCCTGAAAGCATAAAGACTCAGCAAATACAAAATTAACAACAATGAAAAAAATGAAAAGAAAATACATAAAGGACTCAGCACAGAAAATTAAATGGAACAAAGAAACTGCTATTAACACGCACACACACAAAAAAATCAAAATGACAGCACTAAACTCATACCTGTCAACAATTAGGCTGAAGGTAAATGGACTAAATGTACCAATAAAGACACAGAGAGTGAAAGAATGGGTTAAAAAAAAAAAGATCTGTCTATATGCTATGTACAAGAGACACGCCTTAGACTTAAAGACACAAGCAAACTAAAACTCAAAGGATGGAAAAAAATATATTAAGCAAACAACAATCAAAAAAGAGCAGGAGTGGCAATATTAATCTATGACAAAACAGATTTTAAAGCAAAATCCACCACAAGGATAAGGAAGGACACTATATAATGATTAAAGGGTCAATACACCAGGAGGACATAACCATAATAAATATTTATGCACCCAAAGACAAGTCTCCAAAATACATAAATTCTAACATCATTGAAAAGAGAAACAGACAGCTCCACAATAATAGTAGGATACTTCAATACAACACTCTTGGTGAAGGACAGAACATCCAGAAAGAAGCTCAATAAAGACACGGAATATCTAAATGCCACAATCGACCCTCTTGATCTCATAGACACGTACAGAACACTCCACCGAACAGCAGCCAAGTATATTTTGTTTTCCAATGCACATGGTACATTCTCCAGAATAGACCACATATAGGTCACAAAGCAAACCTTAACAGAATCCAAAACACCGAAATATTACAAAGCATTTTTTTCTGACCATAAAGCCATAAAAGTGGAAATCAACAACACAAAAAGCAAGGAAAAAAAATCAAACACATGGAAACTGAACAACACCTTGCTCAAGAACTACTGGGTTATAGAAGAAATTAAGGATGGAATAAAGAAATTCATAGAATCAAATGAGAATGAAAACACATCCTACCAGAACCTTTGGGACACAGCAAAAGCAGTGCTCCGAGGTCAATTTATAGCAATAATGCACACATCCAAAAAGAAGAGAGGGCTCAAATCAAAACGTTAACCCTACAACTCGAAGAAATAGAAAAAGAGCAGCAAAAGAAAACCACGGGCACCAGAAGAAAGGAAATAATAAAGATTAGAACAGAAATAAATGAAATAGAGAATAGAAAAACAATTGAAAGTGTTAACAAGACCAAAAACTGGTTCTTTGAAAAGATCAACAAAACTGATAAACCATTGGACAAATGGACAAAAGAAAAACACGAGAGGAAGCAAATAACCTGAATAAGAAATTAGATGGGCGATATCACAACAGACCCAACTGAAATTAAAAGAATCATAGAATACTATGAAAAATTGTACTCTAACAAATTTGAAAACCTAGAGGAAACAGAAAAATTTCTAGAAACACACTACCTACCTAAACTAATACAAACAGGTAGAACAACTAAATAAATCAAACAAAAGAAGAGATTAAAGAGTTAATTTTAAAACTCCCAACAAAAAAAAGCCCTGGCCCTGAAGGCTTCACTGGAGAATTCTACCAACTTTCAGAGAAAAGTTAACACCAGTACTATGAAAGGTATTTCAGAGCATAGAAAAGGATGGACTACTCCCAAACTCGTTCTATGAAGCTGGCATAACCCTGATACCAAAACCAAGTAAAGACACCACAAAAAAAGAAAATTACAGACGAATATCCTTCATGAACTTAGGTGCAAAAATATTCAACAAAATTCTAGCCAATAAAATTCAACAACGTATCAAAAAAATAATTCACCATGACCAAGTGGGATTCATACCGGGTATGGAGAGATGGTTCAACATTAGAAAAGCAATCATTACATAAAAGAAAACAAAATAAAAGAACCACACGATCTTATCAATCAATGCAGAAAAGGCATCTGACAAAGTCCAACACCCATTCATGATGAAAACTCTCAGCAAAATAGGAACATAAGGGAAATTCCTCAACATACTAAAGGGTATTTACAGAAAGCCAACAGACAACATCATCCTAAATGGAGAGAGCCTGAAAGCATTCCTTTTGATAATGGGAACCAAACAAGGATGCCCTATATCACCACTCTTATTAAACATTGTGCTGGATGTCCTAGCCAGAGCAGTAAGGTATCCAAATTGGTAAGGAAGTAGCAAAAGTATCCCTAAAGAATCCACAAGAAAACTACTGGAACTAATAAAAGATTTCAGCAGAGTATCAGGATACAAGATTAACATACAAAAATCAACTGGATTTCTCTACAGCAACAAAGGAAATCCCCAAATCAATACCATTTACAATAGCCCTCAAGAAGATAAAATACTTAGTAATAAATCTAACTAGACCTATACAAAGAAAACTACAAGACACTAATGCAAGAAACCAAAAGATACCCACATAAGTGGAAAAACATACCTTGCTCACGGATAGGAAGACTCAACATTGTGAAAATGTCAATTGTACTCAAATCGATCTACAGATAAAATGCAATCCCAGTCCAAATGCCAATGACATTTTCTGACAGCATGGAGAAAGAAATCACCAACTTCATACGGAAAGGGAAGAGGCTCCAGATAAGAAAAGCATTACTGAAGAAGAAGAACTGAAGAAGAAGAACCAAGAGGGCGGCCTCACACTTCCCAATTTTAGAACTTATTAAACCACCACAGTAGTCAAAACAGCCTGGTACTGGTACAACAACAGATACATAGACCAATGGAACAGAATTGAGAATCCAAACATAAATTCACCCACCTATGAGCAGCTGATATTTGACAAAGGCCCTAAGTCTATTAAATGGGGAAAAGACATTCTCTTTAAATTATGGTGCTTGCATAACTGGATATCCACCTGCAAAATAAGGAAACATACATCACACTATGTACAAAAACCAACTCAAAATGTATCAAAAGACCTAAATATAAAATTTAAAATGATAAAGATCATGGAATAAAAAATAGAAACAATGCTAAGAGCCCTAGTACATGGCATAAACAGAGTACAAACCCTAAAAAACAAAGCACAAACACTAGAAGAGAAAGTATATAACTGGGAGCTCCTAAAAATCAAACATTTATGTTCATCAAAAGACTACACCAAAAGAGTAAAAAGAAAACATAGAGGCTGGAAAAAATTTTGGGCTATGACATAACCAATCAAGGTCTAATCTCTAAAATCTACAAGATACTGCAAAACCTCAACAACAAATAGACAAATAACTCAATTAAAAATGGGCAAAGAATATGAACAGGCACTTCATTAAAGAAGACATTCAGGCAGCTATCAGACACAAGAAGAAATGCTCATGATCATTAGTCATTAGAGAAATGCAAATCACAACTACAATGAGATACCATCTCACCTCAACAAGGCTACCATTAATCCAAAAAACACAAAATAAGAAATGTTGGAGAGGTTGTGGAAAAACTGGAACACTCATGCACTGCTGGTGGTAATGTAAAATGGAACAACCACTTTGGAAATCGATTTGGCATTTCCTTAAAAACCTGGAAATAGAAGTACCATATGATTCCGCAATCCCACTCCTTGTAATATATCCTAGAGAAATAAGAACTGTCACACAAATAGATAATGCGCATCCATGTTCATTACAGCACTGTTCACAATAGCAAAAAGAAGGAAACAACCTAGGTGCCCATCAACAGACGAATGGATAAGCAAATTATGATATATTCACACAATGGAATACTATGCAATGATAAAGAACAATGATGAATCCTTGAAACATCTCACAACATGTGTGAATCCGGAAGGCTTTATGCTGAGTGAAATTTGTTGGTTGCAAAAGGACAAATATTGTATGAGATCACTATTATAAGAACTCAAGAAAAGTTTTAAACACAGAAGAAAACGTTCTTTGATGGTTACAAGGGTTGGGAGGGAGGAAGAGAAGAGTACACTAACTAGATAGTAGACAAGAATTATCTTAGGCAAAAGGAAGGACAACACACGATACAGGGGAAGTCAGCACAACTGGACTAAACCAAAAGCTAAGAAATTTCCTGAACACAACCAAACACTTTGAGGAACTGAGTAGCACAGGCTGGGGTCTGGGGACCATGGTTTTAGGGGACATCTAGGTCAATTAACACAAAAAAGTTTATTAAGAAAATGTTCTGCATCCCACTTTGGTGAGCAGCATCTAGGGTCTTAAAAGCTTGAGACTTGCCATCTAAGATGCATCAATTGGTCCCAACCTACCTGGAGCAAAAGAGAATGAAGACAACCAAAGACACAAGGAAAATACTAGCCCAAGAGACAAAAGGGCCACATATTACACCAACTGCATTACCATGCAACTGTAATATAAGGATCACTCATATTACACCAACTGCATTACCATGCTATTATGCCCTGTGGTAGAAAGAAACCCCTTTTATGGGAATTGCAACTTGTATAGACATTATAGATCAAGGACCCTTTCTAGTAGCAGTGGATGGATGAAAAGTTGAGTCTGCTTCTGGTTTTGTCTTCCCACCTAGAATAGGCAGATTTACAGGTAGAGGTCTGCTTGCAACATTTTTTGCTGGACCTATTAGCAAAGACCAAAGAGTAGGAACCAGCAGGCATTCAAACAACAGAAGTTTTTCTTTCCCCTCTTTTGGTATCCTTACTTCCATTATTTAAGGATTACTACCTACGCTAGGTGTTTAATGGAAACCCTGGTGGAATTTTCTCAAGGTGTTCACATTAATTAGAATACTTAGTGCCTTAAGTAGCCTTCCCCAAAAGAGTTTAGCAAATTAAATTAAACAAAACTAACATAAAATTAGCTTAATTATGTTATCATATATTTCTTCAATAAAATATTATGTAATATATATTATATATATATACATATTGTATGTTATCTTATATAATATATATAATAATTATGTAATGTTTTACTAATAAAGAGTTTGCAATACAAGCTATTGTTCATTGAAAGCAAATGCTACGTACCTATATTTTGTGAATATTACCTCACTGAATTCTCAAATAATTCTGGTGGATCATTATTATTATTCTCAGTTAATGGATTAAGAAATGGAAACACAGAAAGGTTTTTTCTCTCCCAGACAAATTGCTAATAAAATTTGAAATTAGGGCTATCTATCTAACCAAAGGCTATGCTTCCTCCATTACTTGCCCCATGTTAAAGATCACAGGAGAAAAAAATTGTACCCCCTGTCTGACTACAATTATGTACAAAAAATAATGTATACAAAGTACTGGAATAAAATAATACCAAAATATTTGCAACTGTATGGTTGTCTTTGACTACTAGGCTTATTGTTTTTCTTACTGTCTTTGTAATACTCTCTTTTTTTCAAGCTATCTTCTATTAAGTCAATACTCAGCATTATTTTAGAAATAGAAAAAAGGTATACCACCATGACCACCAACAGTGTTGTTGAGTCAGTTCCAACACATGACAACCCCATGTGTGCATTTCATTTAAAATACTGAAATCCAAATGAGATGAAGCTGTGTTATATAGTTATTATCTAACACTCACAGCGGCTGAATTACAATGAAGAATATACATGACTGAATGATACAGCATTAAAATAAGATTTTTGATTGCAAGTCTTTGAAATCACTGTAGACTAATGGTCCCTTAAATTCAGAATGTGTTAAAGAAATTTTTTTTTCTCCTGATAATTGATTTTAATGACTGTCCTATAAGTGAAGTATAGGTGGCTCTGCTGTATGGCCCCACTTCTGTGTAGGCGCTGGCAGACGGTAAAGGCAACTCATGACACCATTAGAAAATTCATTGCAATTGATCACAGTTTAAATTCTAAGCATTTAGGATTCACAGCCCAGGGAATGGGGGGATTATACAGGAAAAGGACAGGTAATCATCCAATGAGGAGGGGAAGAGAGAGAGTGGAAATCAGTGGGATGTACCTTGCCATTTTTCAGCCTGCACATACCTCTGTCCATTTTCTTTTCTTTCTTCCATTTCTGTCTACACCAAGAACATAGAGTCAGACCAGGTAGTGGGGATGGGAGGCGAACCCTGCTTTCATTTATTTAAGGCCACAAAATAGAAGTGAGAAATCCTGTGTAAGCCCCCCTAGTGTTTCTAGGACAAATATTATAAAGTGAAAACAACAGGAAGGAGAAGGAGAAAGACCTAGGAAGAAAGACTTAGAAGAAGACCAATGGCTAGTCACTCTACAGGTAGCAGTCATTAGTGTACTAGGTATGTTCCTCAAAAGTTGTATGTAAAATTAATTTTTATGTTATCATCCTCCTCCAACCTTAATCCTCAAAGATTGTTTCAGCGCCAAAATCTAAAAATAAAAACTATAATTCCAACTCTTGTTATTTGCTGTAAAAATTATCCTGCCCTTGTCAATTTACAGTCTACATACCTTTTGCTGTGGAATCAATTCTGACTCATAGCAACCCTATGAGTAGAACTGCCCCATAGTTTTTCCAAGGAGCGGCTGGTGGATTCAAACTGCTGACCTTGTGGTTAGCAACCAAGACCCTCACATATTCCTGTATGTGGTACCTGTTAGAAAATTAGTATCCAAAGTATTAAATGAGAATACATAGCCAGAGATGAGTACTTCTCTATGGCTTATTATAAATTTTGACAAAAGTTTATTAACATTTATTAAGTTAGAGTAGTGGGTAAAGGAAGTCTATTATACTCTTTTCTCTACTTTTCAATATGTTTAAAATATTTTGTACATTTAAATGTTTCCTTCACAGGTGGTAGGGTCTTGTGGGAGGTTTCCTCTAAGAGGAAGCAAAATGGTGATCACAGAAACTGAAGCTTGTGCCTTGTGAGAAATCCCACATACACGATGGAAAGCCTGGCTACGGCCAATGCGGCATTAGCAGCTCAGGCCAGCCCAGGAGCTTCTCGTCTTGCTTTCACCTGGCAGAGCCCAGTATCTGTCATTCTTGGCTACAATAACTCACCAAGATAAAAGTGAGTCCTTTACTCTCTGAGACCAAACTGTTAACGCACTCAGCTTCTGAACAAAAAGAGGTACCTCAGAAGAAAGGCCTAGCGATCTACTTCCAAAAATTCAGTCATTGAAAACACTATGGAGCGCAGTTCTTCTTTGAGTCACGTGGGGTTGCTATAAGTCAGAATCAATTCAATGGCAACTGGGGTTTTTTTGGTTATTTTGTTTTGTTTTGTTTTGTTTTTACTCCATTAGAGTATGGCTAAGGAGCTCTGGTGGCACAATTGTTAAGTGCTTGGCTGCTAACTGAAAAGTTCGCGGTTCAAAACCACCCAGCTGCTCTGAGGGAGAAAAACCTGGCAATCTGCACCTATAAAGATTCCAGTCTAGAAAACCCTATGGGTCAGTTCTACTCTGTCACATGGGATTGCCATGAGTTAGAATCAACTCGATGGCACCTAACAACAACAGCATTTAGCTGAGTGAATAGGCATGAGTTTTGATCCACGAACCCCACTAAATTTTTGATAAAGACAAAATCCAATAAAAGTTTAAAAAAAAAAGTAACAACATGAAAAACTTGAGGTGTTGTATCCAGTATTTTGAAACTGCTTAAATATTCAGTCATAGGATTGAGCCATCAACTGGTTGGAGTATTTTCAAAAACAAACTCTAAAAAATAAAGATTGTATGGAGTGATATATAAAATATTTATAGTGTAATATAAAGTTAAAGAAATGGAACTGTGCCATCAACCTTTTCCTCAGGTGTTCTTAGTCTCAGCCCGACTAAACAACTATCTTGGTCTCTTAAGTTTTCCTCTTAACAATTCTCTCTCTTTCTCAAAGTGATGTTTGAGATTCTATTCACCAACTCCCTCTTTTTGTCCTTGTGTGATGCACTTGGATCCAGAATATTCCATATCTCTTTACAAAGTCCTCAGGATATATACTTAAAAAATAAATAAGAATGGATATTTTTATAAACTCCCAAGATCCTGAGCTTTTATCTCAAAACACATATAACTGGCATGTTGGTGGATGACATACCTAATGTCCAAAACCTCCTCTGGAGAGTCCAAGAACTCTTTCTTGCACTGGTGCAGAGCTTCACAAAGGAAGAATTTACAAACCCCACTATTGCCTAATAGGTAAAGAGCCACGTCTGAGACGCAATAAAGGGATTTTGACCAAGACTCCCAAGTGGCTACCCCTAAAGGAAAACCTCTCAGGCCCGTTACTGGCCATTCTGTCACATAGTAGTTATTCAATACATGCTAGCTAGGATCAGTTATTTTTATCACCGTAACAACTTTGTGCCAAAGGGGTTCTTTACACCAGTGTCATCCCAAGCATTCAAGCCAATTAAAACACAAGTCTCCATGACTAGCAGATTCTCTGGCCCCTCCAACCAGTTGCCACCAAGTCGACCCCGACTCTTGGTGACCCCATGTTTATCAGAGTAGAACTGTGCTCCGCAGGGTTTTCAATGGCTGATTTTTTTAGAAGTAGATCTCCAGTTGCCTCGGGATGAACTAAAACCTCCAACCTTTTGGTTAGCAGCTGAGTGTATTAACTGTTTGCACCACCCAGGGACTCCTTCTGCCCACAGGCAGCCAGAAAAAAAGTGCTCCTCTTCCCTTTCTGCGCTCAAGGAAGCTATTCTTCTACTCCAGTCTTAATATGACCTCTTCTCCTTTTTTTACACTTAGATGAGTCTAAACTTTTGAAAGAAACTTTGGTGGGAAGCTTGTTTGTTTGTTAGTTTGTCTTCTGTTTTTTCAAGAAGGCCTCTGATAAAGGATCTGTTAAGCACTCCTCTCCTCCTCCTACCCCCTCCCTCCCCCAATATGGCTCACTCTGCCTTAGAAATACAAAGAGCTTAGAATTTGGAAGACACACACTTCACTGTCCTTGGGAAGGTGACTTAGCTAGAATGGGGACCATTTCTTTTTACTTTTTCCTGTTTCCTACTTTGACAAGAATCACAGAAGTTTACATTGCAAAGATTAATCTCTCATTAAGATAAAATTAATCGTGATGGAAAGAATTCTAATTACAAGACTACCACTAAGTTGTAAAAGAATAAAGGATCTATAACCTCAACCTACAGAAAGGACTACAACTAACTGTTTAACTGTTTAGTTTTATACTTTTTATTTCTTATGTGTTCAGGAACACACACACACAAAAGTCTAGAGAGATGTGCGGAATTCAAATTATTTTAAACAAAAACAAGTGTTTCTCAAGTCACTGCAAAAGGAGATGTTTCTCTTCCTTCAAAAAAATTGTTACTTTGAGCTCCTCACACTTTTGACCTGTGAGTGATGGTGATTACCCTCCAGAAATCCCCTCCCAAATGCTATCAGTGTGAAGCATCCATAAATAATATAAGGTCATAAATCAAGCAACTCAAGGCGAAACAAGAAACGATGAATATCAAGTTTGTCTTCACTTTGCTTCTACCTCTGGCCTTTCCAGGAAATTGAGTCCTGTCCTCCCCTCTGAGCTGTCCTCCTGGAGAAAACAGCTAGTATGATGTACATCTTTGCTGTTGTAGGTTCCAGGAGGGCAGGCTGGATCAGACCTCAGGAGACAGAGGTGTTTGGAACAGAGGGGAAATCTGTGAACCTCCTTTGTTATTATGGTGCCTCAACTGCACCTATTGTTGAGCTGTACTGGTATCGATAGTACCTAACCCACGCACCTAAATATACCCTCTACAAAAGGTGAAGTAACACTGGAAAAGGAGATGCCAGTTTTGCCATAGAGAGGTTTTATTCAAAGAGTGCAGCAAACACGACAAATCTGTACACCAGAAACCTGGTTCCTGCAGACACTGCCAAGTATTACTGTGCACTGAGAAATGCACAGGAAGCATACCTTACGGGGGAGATGTACAAGAACACCAGCACACGAGAGGAAAGACAGGGTGGCACACACATAACCACTGAATTTCCATGGGTGTTTTTTTTTTTTTTTTTTTTTTGTGCATTGTTTTGCAAGAGACATCATGGTAGTTAGGAGACATTGGGTCAGGAGAATCCCACTCCAACTCTGTAATATATAATCATAGGCAAATAGCTTTTGGAATTTCAATTTTGTAAAATTAGAAATAATAATTCTACTTTATAAGTTGTGAGACATAGTTTTAACTCTTGGGTTAAGTACATACCTGTGTCCTTACCTTGCCTGTCCTATGCCTTAGTTTCCTGTTGTTGTTAGGTGCTGTCCAGTTTGTTCCGATTCATAGAGACCCTATGCACAAAAGAATGAAACACTATCCAGTCCTGCGCCATCTCCACAATCCTTGTTATGCTTGAGCCCATTGTTCCAGCCACTGTGTCAATCCATCTTGTTGAGGGTCTTCCTCTTTTTCACTGACCCTCTACTTTACCAGGCATAATGTCCTTCTCCAGGGGCTGATAACATGTCCAAAGTATGTGAGACAAAGTCTCACCATCCTTGCTTCTAAGGAGCATTCTGGTTGTACTTCTTCCAAGACAGATTTGTTCTTTCTTTTGGCAGTCCATGATATCTACCACAAGTAGATGGCTTCAAAGAACAGAAATGTATTTTCTCATAGTTCAGGGGGCTAAAAGTTCAAATTCAGGCACTGGCTCTAGGGGAAGGCTCTCTCTCTGTAGGCTCTGGGGGAAGATCTTCCAGGATCCCTCAGTTCCTTGGCGATCTTCATGTGGCATCTATTTTCCCTCATGTGTACTCTGTCTTTGTGTATATGCTGCTCCCTATGACTCAAAAGTGATTAGGTTTAGGACACACCCTACACTGAGAGGACGCCATTAATACAACAAATAAAACCTTATTTTCAGACAGGATTACATCTACAGGTATAAGAGTTAGACTTCCAACACATATTGGGGGAGGGGGACACAATTCAATCCATAATATCCTAGATGCTCAACAGATGGTAAATACTATCTATTTTCTTTCTCTCTCTCAATAACTATTTTGGCCTCAAAGGATCTTTCTATCAATACCTGAGAATCTCTATATACCACCAAAACAGAAAAATAATGAAAAACCTAAAATCATGCACCCAGGTCCTAGAGAAGTTGTCTGTGCCTGGGGACCCCCTCACCACACTAGGCTTTGAAGTGTGAGCTCAACAATTCCAGCAATTAAAGGACAGAGGAGCCCTTAGGCACTTGTTCCTAAGTTTGTGGCTGCCTTTGGCTGGGATGGGAAAAGAGAAGAGGAAGAGGTTCAGCATTAGGCTACTGGGGGAAGAGAGAGAGAACTTGGTTTGGTGATGATTACCATGCTCCTGTGTTAACTCTTATCTTCCCAAACGGTGGGTTGGAGCCAGAGTGTTCTCTACCACCTACTGCAGAGATTCAAGCACTCTTCTGACAGACTCCACCAATAATTCCCCACCTTGTACAAAGCGTAGTCTGTTTGCTTAGACTAGTGTCAGATGGAATGTGAAAAAGGGAAGATTTAGAGCCATATTCAACACAAACTGTGCTACAGCACTGGCACCTTACAGGCTTCCAGACCAGAAACCTCCAACTCCTGCAGTTTATGGTGAAGTCTGCCCCAGCCACACTTCCTGCTTCATAACTAACTACTCACTAGCCATTAAAAAAAAAACAGAACAAAAACCCAAACCCATTGCCTTCGAGTAGATTCCAAATCATAGTGACCCTATAGTCATTAAAAGTGGTTTGGAAATAAGATAGCAAATCCAATTTTAAGCAATGCTTGTATTTTCTTTTACAAAAAGAGAGCTAGGTAAAATAATAATAAGTCAAAAAATAATGTTGCTAAAAAAATAATTTTCAAAGATCTGCTTAAACATTTTCCTACAAGATTCTGATGTTAATGGAGGCATAAGATAATTCAAGAAGAGCAATATGCAATCTCTGGCTTCAGTTTCTGGGAAGTTGTTATTTTCATACTCTGTTAGTAGCAATGCACTGTATTGGCACAACCCTTTACATAGGGAATAGCTTGGAAAGGGATTGTTAGATTCATTAAACAGTTCATACCTTACTCTATTTTTCAGAATTTATCTTAAGGAATAATTTTAAATAGAGAAAAAAAAGTATTTTCTTGAATAGACAAAAAAATACGCTAGTAAAAATTTTGAACCATTTAGAGGAATTTGTATAGCAACTTGGCTGAATGTTCTACAACCATTTAATGAACTAATTTGGAAATGCATTTGGCATACGTTTAACTAAACTATAAGGAACGTATTTGTAACCACATTATGCTTATAATAATATCAAATGATTAAAGCTCATAGATTAAAAACCGGAAGGGTTGGTGTAAAAATGAAAATAGGCAGTTATTTAAGGAGTTGTATTTTAATGTTTTAATTTTTTATCTTTTCAGAGTAATGATTATGAACTTTTTTAACAGTAAAAAATTTTTTTTTAAGACTCTAAGCTCCAAACTTTGTAGCTAGTGTTAAAAAAGTGAGAACTCTTCTCAATCCTAGCCCTCTCTAGGACTCTGGGTCTTTCTGGTTTACTGCTGTGCTGACTCCTTTACCCGAGTTCTTCTCCTCGGAGATCCACAGACAGAGCCTCCACTGAAATGTTCTCTTCACGTCTCAAAGACATCTTTGGGATGGACATATGAGGAAGGGCTACCTTCAGCTCCTTCGCTTTTCTCTGTAGTAGACTGAGTAGATAGGAGATTGAGCTGATAGTACCCAAAACTCAGAAATCTCTATTGACATCTCACGGGAAGCCACCACTGGCTTCCAAGAAGGAATATTAGGTAAAGTTATAACCTCACATTGACATTTGTCTTATTGATTATTTAAAAATACTTAAATATATACTTAATTTAATTTATACCTGTAAGAGATAAATTCCTTTTCATTTTTATTTTTATTTTTTATTGTTGTAATTAAATAAAGTTTACATTTCAAGTTAATATCCCATACAAAATTTTTATACATACCTTGTTATGAGACCCTAATTGCTCATCCCATTCTGAGACAGCACACACCTCCTTTCCGTCCCGATCCCCATGACCATTCAACGAGCTCCTAACACTCTCTGCCTTCCCATCTCACCTCTGGACAGAAGCTGCCCCTTTGGTCTCTTGTACCTACTTGACTGTGAGGCACACTCTTCACGAGTATCACTTTATGTCCCACAGTGCAGTCCAATCCCTGTCCGAAGAGTTGGCTTCAGAAATTGTTTTAGTTCTGGGCTGATAGAGAGTCCAGGGGCCATGCTTTCCAGGGAACCTCCAGTCTCAGTCAGACCATTAAGTCTGGTCTTCTTACTAGAAGTTCAGTTCTGCAGCCCATCCTTTTACTGCTTCATCAGGGACCCTCTGTTGTGTTCCCTGTCAGGACGTTCATTGGTGGTAGCCAGGCACCATCTAGTTCTTCTGGTCTCAGGCTGATGAAGTCTCTGGTTCACGTGGCCCATTCTGTCTCCTGGGCTTATACTTTCTTAGTGTCTTTGGTGTTCTTCTTTCTCCTTTACTCCAAGTGGTTGGGACCAATTGATCCATCTTAGATGGCCACTTGCAAGCTTTTAAGACCTCTGAAGCCACTCACCAAAGTAGCATGCAGAACATTTTCTTAGTAAGCTTTGTTATGCCAATTCACCTAGCTGTCCCCTGAAAGCATAGTCCTCAGACCCCTACCCCTGCTACTCTGTCTCTCAAAATATTTGACTGTATTCAGGAAACTTCTTCGCTTTGGTTTAGGCCAGTTGTGCTGACTTCCCCAGTAGTGTGTGCTGTCCTTCTCTTCGCCTAAGATGATTCTTATCTACTATCTAGTTAGTGAATAACCCTCACATTCCCTCCCCATCCCCGTACATCAAAGAATGTTTTCCTCTGTGTTTAAACCTTTACTTGAGTTCTTATAATAGTGGTCTTATGCAGTTTTTTTCTTTCTGTGACTGACTAAATTCACTCAGCATAATAAGTTCTAGCTTCCACCATGTTATACGATGTTTCACAGCTTCATCATTGTTCCTTATCGTTGCATAATACTCTATTGTGTGGATATACCATAGTTTGTTTATCCATTCGTCCGTTGATGGGCGCCTAGGTTGCTTCCATCTTTTTGCTATTGTGAACAATGCTGCAATGAACATTGGTGTGCATACATCTATTCGTGTGATGGCTCTTGTTTCCCTAGGATATATTCCAAGGAGCAAGATAGCTGGATCCTATGGTACTTTTATTTCCAGTTTTTTAAGGAAGCATCAAATTGATTTCCAAAGTGGTTGTAGCATTTTACATTCCCACCAACAGGGTATAAGCGTTGCAGTCTCTCCACAACCTCTCCAGCATTTATTATTTTGTGTTTTTTGGATTAATGCTAGCCTTGTTGGGGTGAGATGATATCTCATTGTAGTTTTGATCTGCATTTCTCTAATGGCTAATGATCATGAGCATTTCTTCATGTGTCTGTTGGCCCCCTGAATATCTTCTTTGGTGAAGTGCCTTTTCATCTGCTTTGCCGGTTTATTAATTGGGTTATTTGTTCTTGAGGTTTTGCAGTATCTTGTAGATTTTAAAGATTAAACGCTGATCAGATGTGTCATAGTCAAAAAATTTTCCCAGTCTGTAGATTGTCTTTTTACTCTTTTGGTGAAGTCTTTTGATGAGCGTAAGTATTTGGTTTTTAGGAGCTACCATTTATCTAGTCTCTTTTCTGGTGCTTGTGTATTGTTACTCATGACTCGTATAGTGTTTATGATATATATTAGGGCTCCTAGCATTGTCCCTATTTTTTTTCAATGATCTGTATCATTTTCGATTTTATATTTAAGTCTTTGATCCTTTTTGAGTCGGTTTTTGTTCATTGTGTAAAGTATGGGTCTTGTTTCAGTTTTTTGCATATGGATAGCCAGTTGTGCCAGCACTGTTTGTTAAAGAGATTGTCTTTTCCCCAATTAATGGACTTTGGGCCTTTGTCAAATGTTAGCTGCTCAGCTCAAGAAAAACAAGAAGTCACATACAGAGGAGAAACAATAAGACTAAGCTCAGATTATTCATCAGAAACCACGCAGGCAAGAAGGCAATGGGATGACATATATAAAATCTTGAAAGAAAAAAAATTGTCGGCCAAGAATAATATATCCTGCAAAACTCTCATTCTAATTTGATGGTGAAATTAGGTCATTTCCACATAAACAGAAATTAAGGGAATATGTAAAAGTCAAACCAAACTTACAAGAATTATTAAAGGGAGTTCTTCAATCTGAGGACAAACAGCTTCAGCTCATCGGCAGAACCTAGGAAGAGGCAGATACCAATCTAGGAAATGAACTCTCGAGGATTATCCAAAACCGAAAGAAATACAAAAGGGAATCAGAGCAGTCAATCAATGGATAACAACAACATCAAAACAATAAAAGAGGGAATAAATGGCATAAGTATAAAACCTTCTAATGGAGAGGAAGGCAAGGTGATACCAAGTAAGGGTAGACTGCTTCAAACTTAGAAAGATAAGGGTAAAATTCATGGTAACCACAAAGAAAGTTAACAAACATAAAAATAAAGACAAAAAACATAAAGTCTTGGCAAAAACAAAACCTACAAAAGAAATGAAATGAAAAAAAAATCCTCAAACAAAAGTAACTCAGCACAAGAGAGTAAGAAGAACAAAGAAAACTTCAACACCACAAAAAAAAAGCACTACAAAATGACAGCAACAAACTCACATCTATCAATAATTACACTGAATGTAAATGGACTCAATGCACCCATAAAGAGACGGAGAGTGGCAGAATGGATAAGAAAACAGGATCCATCAATATGCTGTCTATAAGAGACACACCTTAGAAAAAAAGATGTGAATCTATTAAAAGTCAAAGGTTGGGAAGAAACATATCAAGCTAACAACTACCAAAAAAGAGCAGGAGTGGCATTCTAAACTCAGATAAAATAGACTTTAAAACAAAATCTACCATAAAAGACAAAGAAGGACACTATATAATGATTAAGGGGATGATCCATCATGAAGACATAACCATAATAAACATCTACGCACCCAATGACAGGGCTCCAAAATACATAAAACAAACTCTAACAGCACTGAAAAGAGAAATAGACAGTTCCACAATAATAGTAGGAGACTTCAACACACTACTCTCAGTAAAAGACAGAACAACTAAGAAGAAACTCAGCAAAGATACAGAAGACCTAAAGGGCACAATCAGCCAACTTGACCTCATAGACATATCTAGAACACTCCATCCAACCACTGCAAAGTACACATTCTTTTCCAATGTGCATGGAAAGTTCTCCAGAATAGACCACATCTTAGGCCACAGAGCAATCCTCAACAAGATCCAAAACACTGAGGTAATTCAAAGTATCTTCTCTGACCACAATACCATCAAGGTAGAAATTAACACAAGAAAGAGCAAGGGAAAAAAATCAACTACATGGAAACTAAATAATACGCTGCTTACACATCACTGGGTAATCGAAGAAATCAGAGATTGAATCAAAAAATTCCTAGAATCAAATGAGAATGAAAACACATCATACCAAAACCTTCGGGACACAGCAAAGGTAGTCCTCAGAGGACAATTTATAGCAATAGATGCACATATCAAATAAGAAGAAAGGGACAAAAGCAAAACATTAACTACAGAACTCAAACAAATAGAAAGAGAACAGCAAAAAAAGCCTACAACCACCGGAAGAAAGGAAATAGTAAAGATCAGAGCAGAAATAAATGCAATAGAGAACAGAAAACCAATAGAAAGAATCAACAAAACCAAAAGTTGGTTCTTTGAAAGAATCAACAAAATCGACAAACCACTGGCCAGACTTACAAAAGAAAAACAGCAGAGGACACAAATAACCCAAATAAGAAATGAAATGGGGGACATTACAACAGACCCAAATGAAATAAAAAGGATTATAACAGAATATTATGGAAAACTTTACTCCAACAAATTTGAAAACCTAGAGGAAATGGATAAATTTCTAGAAACACACTGCCTACCCAAACTACAACAAAGTGATGCTGAAAATCTGAACAGACCCATAACAAGAAAAGAGATTGAAAAGGTAATAAAAAAAACTCCCAACCAAAAAAAGCCCTGGCCCAGACGGCTTCACTGGAGAATTCTACAAAACATTTACAGAAGAGCTTGTACCAGTACTACTTAAGCTATTTCAGAGCATAGAAGAGGAAGCAACACTTCCAAATTCATTCTATGAAGCCAGCATAACGCTGATACCAAATCAAGGCAAAGACGTCACAAAAAAGGAAAGAAAATTACAGACCAATATCTGTCATGAAAAGTAGCCTGGAGTTGTTCATCATATCCAAACTCTTCAAGCTATAGTCTCTGTCACAATTTTGGTGTCTAGTTGTTATAATTCAGTGAGAAAAAATAAACAAAGACTTTTAATCATTTCTTTTCTTTAACTGTAAGTTTATTTTTCTTTCTGTATCCAGCAACTACAGATATAGTCGGCCTAGACTCTGGGACTAGGAAGTCTGAGAAGTTCAGAAAGACAGCTCTAACGGTCTCTCTAAAGGACGTCTGCATTGCCCCTTCTTTAAACATAATAGTAAAATAAGAAATATGGTTCTCTGATAAAAGGTTTATCTTTCTCACCCAGATTTTCCTGAAAGTGATCCTGGAGTTACCATCTCATAGTAGCAGACCATCATCTGGGAATATTTAAGCACCAGTTCTCTCATACTTGTTCAGTCAGTTTCTCTAACCTTCTCATTTGGTATGTTTTATCTTTATTCATGGCTCAGAAGGACACATTTATAATAGGAAATTTCTCAAAATTTCTGAAGCTTAACAGCAACACTGCTTGTCTTAAAATAGAGACTTTGCCTTACCAGGACACCAAAGAAGACAACCTTCACATTGAATGAATATCTACTTGCTTTTGTTTAACAGATTGTGGAAATTATCAACGGAGAACATGTTTTATGTTTTCATTTGAATCTGGTATAGTCTTATATTCTTACTTTGGGCTGTCAGACACCCTCCTGCCAATATGTAGACCTAAAACCCTATAAAAAATTACTATAGAATAGAAATTTTAAATAAAAGATCTGTAGTATAATCACCGGCAATATAAGCTTTATGACTTATTACAAATTTCCTGTTTGTAAAATAAGAGGTGCTTCTAAGAGACAAACATAACAGTGTTCTTTCTAAAGACAGAATGAGAGAGCACTATGCAAGTTGGCTTGGCAATTGCAGATCTGCATATAAGATGGCAGCACTTCATTTTCACTTGCAGAGAATTGGATTATCTCACACTGCTTAACCCCATTTTAGTGGGTTATTAGGCAGAGCAGAAGTTGCCTCCTATTGGCCTATAGCCAGGCTAAGAAGGAGCAGGAACACACTGAGGATAAAATACAGTCTCTGCCCATAGAGTATAGATCCATTGGTGATTCTAATGGCAAGAGGAAGAGAAAAGGCCTTGGGAGATTTGTTCCTGATCCTATGTCTTCAACTGAATCGTAAGTCCAGAGACTTCATGAAGAGTCCATCACCTGTCTGAGGAAGAAGAGGGTCATTATGATTCTCCTTAAGTTTCCTGTAGATACTGTAGAAGTAAAATGTAAATTCTGAAAATGACTCAGTAACCCATCTTTATTGTTTTAACAGTGGTGAGTGGCCAAAAAGAGGACATAGTACAGAGTCCTTCAATCCTGAATGTCTGGGAGAGAGAGATTGCTGTTATCAACTGCAGTTATAAGGAGGAGGCTTTGAATTATTTTCCTTGGTACAAGAAAGAAGCAGGGAAAGGACTTAATCTTCTGACAGAGATTCGTTCAAATGTGGATAGAAATCAGGACGGAAGATTCACAGTACTGTTGAATAAAAAAGCTAAACATGTCTCGCTGCACATCTCAGCAACCCAGCCAGGAGACTCAGCCTTGTACCTCTGTGCAGCAAGCACACAGAGTTCTCCAGACACCTGCAGCCTGTACCCAAACCTGCAGCTGGAGCTCCAGCCACATTCTTTGTCCTTGACCAGGTTTGAGTTCAGAACGCTTTGCCATAATGTGCTTATTTCAAATTGAGATGAATGCTGAGATCTAATAATTGTGATTATAAAAGTTTCAGTTTTAAAATAATTCAAGACGAGTTACTACAGTTTGTTACTACAATTTGTACTAACTCCAATGTATTCTGGAGGAGGAGGAGTGCTGTTTTAAGTAGCTATGTGTGCTGTAAAGCTAATCTCACTAGAATATTTGAGATTTCCTCATTGAAATTCTAGACCACCTGTGATGGTTAAGGTTGTGTGTCAGCTTGGCTGGGTCATGATTCTCAGTTATTTGGCAGTTATCATGTAGTTTGGCAGCTATGTAATCACCTCCATAATGAGATCTGATAAAATGTAATCACCTCCATGATGAGATCTGCTATGAGTAGCAATCGGTTGAAAGGAAGTTTGCTTGGAGGTGTAGCCTGCATCCAATGTATGTGGACTTTCTGGCAAAGTTCGCTGCTTTTGCTTGCTCTGGATCCTCATTTGACCTCTGGTTCTTGGGACCTGAGCTAGCTGCTTACTTGCCAAATTTGGAATTCATCAGCCTCCACAGCTGGTTAGCCAAGTGGCCTGCTGTCTGACCTGCCAATCTTGGGATTAGTCGGTCTCCGCAACTACATGAGTCAGGAGAAGACTCTGGCCTGACCTACAGACCTGGGACTTTCCAGCCTCTACAACCACGTAAGCCATTTCCTTGATATAAATTTTTCTCTCTCACTATATATATATATATATATATGCTTCACTGATTTTGCTTCTCTAGAGAACCCAGCCTAAGACACCCCCCATAATGCAGTAAGGAGACCTAATATTATTCTTTTCCCTTCAGGGATTAGAATTGTCATAAAATCAGCACATGCTCACTATGAACAATTTCTAATATAAAGAAAATATAATAAAAGAAACTTAAAATCATTCAAAACTCCACTACCCATAGATAAACATTTAATATAAGTATTTTCATTCCAGGTGTGTCTGTATATGAATTAATTTATAACAATTTAACATGTAAAATATATTTTTCATGTAACAATTATGTCCACTCTTCTCTGCAGAGTCCATCTTCAGAGCATGGGTGCTTGGTCATAAAAAATTCAAGTGGCAACCAGAGGAAATCTTGCAACACTTTTTCCTATTGCAACTGTTCTATGTCAACAAATGTTTATTGATTGCCTAATCTGTGCCAGTCAGTTCTCACTGATTAGGACTGAGCAGAATGAACAGAAAGGGATGGCAACAGTTAAGTCTATTCTGTTTCTCTTCCCTGAAGGATGTCTGCTTACCACAAATACCAGAGAAAGTTTTCTGATGACAGTATACTTTCCAGAGCTTGATGACACCACTAAAGAGTTTTGGGGTTTTGCTGAAAGTGCACCACCAATCCCTCGATACCTCATAGGTCTCTGTATACAGCAACATTACGAACTTTCTCAGTGTTTTTTAAAGTTCTTTCAAGAACGTAAGCTAGTAACTATCTTAGTCAAATTGTTCAAAATAGAGTAAAAAACTCACCAAATCTTTTATGGGAAAGAAAACTAATCAAAAATTTATAAAGGAGGATTAAGAGTAGTCAAAATACTTTTTATTTTAATACACATTATTCTTGAATTTTTGAATAGGTAATAAATCCACATAGTACAAAAAAGAAAAACATACAAAAGGATGTATGGTGGAAAGTAAGTTTCTGTGTGTGTGTGTGTTTAAAAATGATGGCATACCATTTCCACTGTTTTGTCATCATGCTTTTTTCATTTGAACTATATCATGGTAAACCATTAATATCAATACATAAGAGAAAGCTGCATCATTTAAAAAATTTTTAATCATTAGTTTTAATTTAAATTTTCAAACTTACACAAACTAAGAACAGTATAATGAACCCTCTTGTACCTATCATTCGTCTTCAACAACCATCATTCTATTGCTCCATTCTCACAAAGGGCTGCAAATTTTTCTATCCTATGAATGTACCATGTTTTGTTTAATCAATTCCCTATTGATGGACACAAATTATGTCAAATTACCTAATTAATTTTGTTTATAGTGTGGTATATTTTATATGTAAAGTGGAAATATTTTAAGAAGATAACTCAATGAGTTTTGACAAATGTATCTATCCATGTAACCATCACCCAAACCAAGATACAGAACATTTCCTGTAACCCTGAAAAATCCCTCATGCCTTTCTTGGTCACTACGTCCCACTGAAGCAAATATTGTTCATATTTACACAAAACTGGAAGACAATGTTGCCTGTTTCTTCTTAATAAAACAAAGTGTAATTCGCATACCATGAATTCACTCTTTTTTTTTTTTTTTGTATTTTATTGTACTTCAGGTGAAAGCTTACATAGCAAATAGTTTCTCATGAAATAGTAGTACACATGTTGTTCTATGACATTGGTTAACAACCCCAAAACATATTAAGCCTCTAAATTCTCAACCTTTTTTTTTTTTTTTTTGATGAAAATACTGATAGCCAAAGATACACCATTTCAAAAATTTCTACATTCACAGTTCAGTGACATTGACTACACTCTTCCAACTGTGCTGTTATTCTCACTTAAGATGAAGGCTTACAGAACAAAATAGTTTCTCATTTAACAGTTACTACACATGTAGCCCTATGACAAAGGGTTAACAATCTCACAGCACATCTAGAATATCCTTACTCCACCTTGTGTTCCCTATCACCAGGGGACTTCCTTGTCCCCTTCTGTCTTCTGGCCCTTGTCACTGGACTACTGTACCTCTTTACTCTCATTCGGTTTATTTTATTTTATTTTATTTTAACACCATTTCAAAACTTTTTACTTACACATTTAAGTGATATTGACTATGCTCTTCCAATTGTGCTGCCATTCTCGCCCAAGATGAAGGCTTACAGGATAAAACAGCCTCCCATTTAATAGTTACTACAAATGTTGCCCTATAGCAGTGGTCAACAATCTCACAATACATCGACGGTGTCCTTATTCAATTTGTGTTCCTTATCATCAGTTTCCTACTCCCCCTCTGACTTCTGGCATTGTCTCCGGACTCCTGTACTTCGTTAGTCCCAATTAGTTTTACTGGGCTGGCCACTCCCAGGCTTAACATCGAACCTCGAAGGTAACTTCAACTCTGAGCTGAAAGGGTGTCTGGGGGCCACACACATGAGGTTTCTCCAGTATTCTTTAGGTCAGTAAATCTGGTCTTTTTTTTTTGGGGGGGGGGGAGTTAAAATTATGCTCTACATTCTTCTCCAGCTCTGTCCAGAACCCTCTGTTGTGATCCTGGTCAGAGCAGTCAGTGGTGGTAGCCGGGCACCATCTAGCTGTACTGGACTCAGTCCGGTGGAGGCCTTGGTAGCTGTGGACAATTAGTCCTTCGGACTAATCTTTTTGTTGAATCCCGTTCTCCTCATTCTCCCTTGCTTCCGAAGGGATGAGACCAGTGGAGTATCTTAGATGGCCACTCACAGGCTTTTAAGACCCCAGACACTACTCACCAAGGTAGAATGTAGAGCACTATCCCCATAAGTAGTGTCATGCCAATTGAGCTAGATGTTCCCCGAGACCATGGTCTCCAGAGCCCTCCTTCCAACAACTGAGTCCCTCGGGGGGTTTGGATGTGTCTATAGGGCCTCCATGACCTTTCCTTGTGCAGGTTGTGTTAGTTTCCCCTGTACTGTGTACTATCTCACCTCTCACCCAAGTTACCACTTATCTATTACCTATTTAGTATCCCTCCCCCCCATCCCTGGTAACCAACAAGGATTGTTACATTTTGCATGTGAATTTTTTCATGGGTTTTTACAATAGAGGTCTCATACAATATTTGTCCTTTTGTGATTGACTTATTTCACTCAGCATAATGTCCTCCAGTTTCATCCATGTTATGAGATGGTTCACAGATTCATTGTTGTTCTTTCTCGTTGCATAGTACTCCATTGTGTGTATGTACCATAGTTTGTGTATCCATTCATCTGTTGATGGACATCGAGGTTGTTTCCATCGTTTTGCTATTGTGAACAATGCTGCCATGAACATAGGTGTGCATATGTCTATTCAAGTGATGACTCTTATTTCTCTAGGATATATTCCTAGGAGTGGGATTGCTGGATCGAATGGCATGTCTATTTCAGCTTTCTGAGGAAATGCCATATCATTTTCCAAAATGGTTGTATCATTTTGCATTCCCACCAGCAGTGTATAAGAGTTCCCATCTCCCCGCAGCCCCTCCAACATTTGTTATTTCCAGTATTTTTGATTCGTGCCAGCAATGCCGGGGTGAGATGGTATCTCATTGTGGTTTTAATTTGCATTTCTCTAATGGCTAGTGACCACGAGCATTTCCATATGTGTCTGTTGGCCATTTGCATGTCTTCCTTGGTGAAGTGTCTGTTCATTTCCTTTGCCCATTTTTTGATAGGATTGTTTGTCTTTTTGTTGTAGAGGTGTTGGATTTTCTTGTAGATTATGGAGATTAGACCTTTGTCTGACTTGTACTGTCCAAAAATATTTTCCCAGTCTGTAGGTTCTTTTTTGACTCTCTTGGTGAAGTTTTTTGAAGAGCATAGATGTTTGATTTTTAGAAGATCCCAGTTATCTAGTTAATCTGTTGGGTTTTTTGTGTTGATGTTTATGGTTTGTATCCTGTTAATGCCATGTATTGAGGCCTGAAGTGTTGGTCCTATTTTTTCTTTTATGAATTTTATAGTTTGAGGCTTTATATTCAGGTCTTTGATCCATTTTGAAGTAGTTTTTGTATATGGTGTGAGGTATGGGTCCTCTTTCATTTTTTTGCAGATGGATACCCAGTTTTGCCAGCACTATTTGTTAAAAAGACTGTCTTTTCCCCATTTGATGTATTTTGGGCCCTTGTCAAAGATCAGGTGACCGTAGGTGGATGGATTTACATCTGGGTTCTCAATTCTGTTCCATTGGTCAATGTCTCTGTTGTTGTACCAGTACCAGGCTGTTTTGAGTACTGTAGCTGTATAGTAGGTTCTCAAGTCAGGTAGTGTGAGTCCTCCAACTTTATTCTTCTTCTTCAGTAGTGCTTTACTTATTCGGGGTTTCTTCCCTTTCCATATAAAGTTAATAATTAGTTTTTCCATCTCTTTGAAGAATGTTGTTGGTATTTGTATCGGGATTGCATTGTATTTGTAAATTGCTTTATGTAGAATTGCCATTTTCACAATGTTGAGTCTGCCTATCCATGAGCATGGTATGTTTTTCCATTTATGTAGATCCCTTTGGGTTTCATGCAGCAGTGTTTTGTAGTTTTCTTTGTATACGTCTTTTACATTCCTAGTCAGATTTATTCCTAAGTATTTTATCTTTTTAGGGGCTATTGAAAATGGTATTGATTTCCTGATCTCGTTTTCATCGTTCTCTTTACTGGTGTATAGGAATCCAACTGATTTTTTAATGTTTATCTTGTATCCTGCTACTCTGCTGAATCTTTCTATTAGTTCCAGTAGATTTCTCGTGGAGTCTTTAGGGTTTTCTATGTATAGTATCATATCATCTGCAAACAGGGACAGTTTAACTTCTTCATTACCAATTTGGATGCCCTTTATTTCTTTCTCTTGCCTTATTGCTCTAGCTAGAACTTCCAGCACGATGTTAAATAGGAGTGGTGATAAAGGGCATCCTTGTATTGTTCCTGTTTTCAAGGGGAGTGTTTTCAGCCTCTCTCCATTAAGAATGATGTTGGCCGTTGGTTTTGCATAGATGCCCTTCATTATGTTGAGAAATTTCCCTTCTATACCTATGTTATTGAGAGCTTTTATCAGGAATGGGTGTTGGACTTTGTCAAATGCCTTTTCTGCGTCAATTGAGATGATCATGTGATTTTTTTCTTTCCTTTGATTTATGTGGTGGATTACGTTGATGGATTTTCTAATGTTAAACCATCCTTGCATACCTGGTATGAATCCTACTTGGTCGTGGTGTATTATTTTTTTGATATGATACTGAATTCTATTGGCTAGAATTTTGTTCAGAATTTTTGAATCTATATTAATGAGAGATATTGGTCTGCCATTTTCTTTTTTTTGTGATGTCTTTGCCTAGTTTTGGTGTCAGCATTATGCTGGCTTCATAGAATGAATTTGGAAGTGTTGCTTCCTCTTCTATGCTCTGAAATAGCTTGAGTAGAACTGGTACAAGCTCTTCTGTAAATGTTTTGTAGAATTCTCCAGTGAAGCCATCTGGGCCAGGGCTTTTTTTGGTTTGGAGTTTTTTTTATTACCTTTTCAATCTCTTCTCTTGTTATGGGTCTGTTCAGATTTTCAGTATCACTTTGTTGTAGTTTGGGTAGGCTGTATGTTTCTAGAAATTTATCCATTTCCTCTAGGTTTTCAAATTTGTTGGAATATAGTTTTTCATAATATTCTGTTATAATCCTTTTTATTTCGGTTGGGTCTGTTGTAATGTCTCCCATTTCATTTCTTATTTGGGTTATTTGTGCCCTCTGCTGTTTTTCTTTTGTAAGTCTGGCCAGTGGTTTGTCGATTTTGTTGATTCTTTCAAAGAACCAACTTTTGGTTTTGTTGATTCTTTCTATTGGTTTTCTGTTCTCTATTGCATTTATTTCTGCTCTGATCTTTACTATTTCCTTTCTTCCGGTGGTTGTAGGCTTTTTTTGCTGTTCTCTTTCTATTTGTTTGAGTTCTGTAGTTAATGTTTTGATTTTGTCCCTTTCTGCTTTTTTGATAAGTGCATCTATTGCTATAAATTGTCCTCTGAGGACTGCCTTTGCTGTGTCCCAAAGGTTTTGGTATGATGTGTTTTCATTTTCATTTGATTCTAGGAATTTTTTAATTCCATCTCTGATTTCTTCTATTACCCATTGATGTGTAAGCAGATTATTATTCAGTTTCCTTGTGTTTGATTTTTTTTCCTTGCTCTTTCTAGTGTTAACTTCTACCTTGATGGCATTGTGGTCAGAGAAGACACTGTGAATTATCTCAGCATTTTGGATCTTGTTGAGGATTGCTCTGTGGCCTAAGATGTGGTCTATTCTGGAGAACGTTCCATGTGCATTGGAAAAGAATGTGTACTTTGCAGCGGCTGGATGGATTGTTCTATATATGTCTATGAGGTCAAGTTGGCTGATTGTGTCCTTTTTGTCTTCTGTATCTTTGCTGAGTTTCTTTTTAGTTGTTCTGTCCTTTACTGAGAGTGGTGTGTTTAAGACTCCTACTATTATTGTGGAACTGTCAATTTCTCTTTTCAGTGCTGTTAGAGTTTTTTTTTATGTATTTTGGAGCCCTGTCATTGGGTGCATAGATATTTATTATGGTTACGTCTTCATGATGGATCATCCCCTTAATCATTATATAGTGTCCTTCTTTGTCTTTTATGGTAGATTTTGTTTTAAAGTCTATTTTATCTGAGATTAGAATTGCCATTCCTGTTCTTTTTTGATAGTTGTTAGCTTGATATATTTTTTCCCAACCTTTGATTTTGAATAAATTCACATCTTTCTTTCTAAGGTGTGTCTCTTGTAGACAGCAAATTGATAGATCCTGTTTTCTTATCCGTTCTGCCACTCTTCGTCTCTTTATGGGTGCATTGATTCCATTTACGTTCAGTGTAATTATTGATAGATGGAAGTTTGTTGCTGTCATTTTGTAGTGCTTTTTTTTGTGGTACTGAAGTTTTCTTTGTTCTTCTTACTCTCTTGTGCTGAGTTACTTTTGTTTGTGGATTTTGTGTTCATTTCTTTTGTTTTTGTAGGTTTTGTTTTTGTTGAGACTTTATGTTTTCCGTCTTTATTTTTAATGAGTTGGTTTGTTAACTTTTTTTGTGGTTACCATGAATTTTACCCTTATCTTTATAATTTTGAAGCAGTCTACCCTTACCTGGTATCGCCTTGCCTTCCTCTCCTTTAGAAGTTTCTATACCTATGCCGTTTGTTCCCTCTTTCATTGTTTTGATGTTGTTGTCATCCTTTGATTGATTTCTCGATTCCTTGTTGTATTTCTTTTGTTTTTGGAAAGTCCTCTGTAGTTCAGTTCCTAGAATGGTATCTGGTTCATGTGAACCTACGTCCTAGGTCCTAGGTCCTGCCTGAGGGCTGAAGCTGTTTGTCCTCAGATCGAAGAACTCCCTTTAATAATTCTTGTAAGTTTGGTTTGACTTTTGCATATTCCTATAGTTTCTGTTTATGTGGAAATGAAATTTCACCATCAAATTTGAATGAGAGTTTTGCAGGATATATTATTCTTGGCTGACAAGTTTTTTCTTTCAAGAGTTTATATATGTCATCCCATTGCCTTCTTGACTGCATGGTTTCTGCCGAATAATCTGAGCTTAGTCTTATTGTTTCTCCTCTGTATGTGACTTCTTGTTTTTCACGAGCTGCTCTCAGGATTCTTTGTTTGTCTTTAGTTTTAGTGAGTGTGAATATGATATGTCTTGGTGATTTTCTTTTGGGGTCTCTTCTATATGGGGTTCGTTGAGCTTCTTGGATGGCCAGCTTTTCATTTTTCATGATATTGGGAAAGTTTTCTGTCAGCAGTTCGTCAATGATCCTCTCTGTGTTTTCTGTTTTCTCTCCCTCTTCTGGTATGCCCATCACTCGTAAGTTTTTGCTTTGAATTGTGTCCCACATAACTCTCAGGGTCTCTTCATTTTTCTTTGCAATTTTTTCTGAGTTTTCCTGAAACAAAGTTGTATCCAAATGTTTGTCTTCAGTTCCACTGATCCTGTCTTCCATGGTTTCAAATCTACTTCTCAACCCTTCTATGACACTGTCCATTTCTGAAATCTTGTTGTTTATCTTTTGGATTTCTAATTGTTCTTTTTGTGAAATTTCAAGTTGTGAATTTATTTTGGCATTTTTTTTCCTGCATCATCTTCCTGAATTCTTCCAATTTTTTGCCTGTATTTTCAATAAATTTGTCTATTTTTTCCTAATGTTTGTCAGCTTTTTACCTCAGTTCTTGGACAATTCCGAATATTAGTGATTTGAGTTCCCTATCAGGTATCTAGTGCATTTTCTTCCACAGGAGAGTTACCTGATGTTTTAATTTGGACGCCTATTGGCGCCATCTTGTCTTGTTTTTGTAAATGTTTTGATATTGTATGCTGTTTTCGGGGCATTCAGTAGATATTTTTCTCATTTATTGATTGTAGACTTTTTTTTTGTTTGTTTGTTTCTTCCTTGTGGTACAGCTGGGCAGATCTAGCTGTGGAGGAGCCACTGGGACGGGTTGTTTGTGGCACTCACCGCAGCCACCAGGATGGTCAGTAGTCAGTGCTGGGCAGGTTCCAATAGGGCATGCCTGCACAGCTTGGTGGTGTGATGTCTAGTGCACGGTGCAGGTAGTTAGGGTGCAGCGGGAAGATGGTTATGTGTGAAGCTAAGCTGGATATGGGAGAGAGGAGAGAGGAGCAGGAGCAAAAAGCATAGAAACATAAAAGAATGCTAGGGGAGCTTGTCATTGGAATGTAAAGATGAGAGACTATGGGATGGAGGAAACCAGAAGGGGGAAGAGAAAGAAAAGGAAAGAATGAACAGATAAAAATCAGAAAAGTTAATGGACTGCAAAGTTCCCAGGGATCCCACCGATGCAGCTATGAGGTCTGGGGGAGTCGGTCTGAGTTTTCACAGCACAGCCTGGCCAGAAGGTACAGAGGCATACATTGCCTGGTATTCAGGGATCAGAAAGAGAAGGAAGAGATAGAGAGATGAGAAATTAAGCAATGAATAAAGACAAAAGGGAAAAAGAGGGAAAAGATGACAAAACTAATCAAAAAAAAGAAGAAAAATAAAATTAAAAAAAGAAAAAAAGAAAAAAAAAAAGCAACATCAGCAGTCAGTGCCAACAAATGGGACCCAGAGAGCCCCCACTCAGGGGTGCGAATTTCAAGAAGCCGGCAGTCTCGGGATTAAGAGACTGTGGCCACAGGAAGCAGAGGGCCAAACGAACAAAGGCCCCGGGATCTCACCAGCGTGGCAGCCCAGACCTGGAAGCAGCCACATGCCTGAACACAGCCCCACAGCCCCGCAGGAGAGAGCAAAGATGGCACTTGGAACCAGGCACCCAGGCAAAAGGAGGGGGAGGCGGCAGAAAAAGCTTCGCCAGCGGCCAGTAAACGGCTCTCAGAAAGCCACCAGCCCACGCGCACAGAATCCAAGCACCGGCACCCCCCAGCCCAGGGACCCTGGCCACGGAAAGCAGGGGAGCCCCAGCCGAGGCGGAGAGGGGTGGGGGTTGGGAAAGCACGCACCACAGTTTACCAGTCGTTCTGTCTCCCACTGGATGCTCTGCAATGCTGTTCTCACATTCGCTGGTCTCCGATAGGAATCCAAGATGGCGGATATGCGCTGCGTTAGCTGGTAAGGAATCTCTGCATGGGTCTCTCCTCGCTCTCCGTTCTCTTTCAGTATTCTCACTCCGTTTGGTGTTTGGCTGAGTTCTTTATCTCTTCATTTGGTGTTCTAGGGTTTCAGGATTGTTGATTCTCTGTTAGGCTTAGTTTTTTGGATTTTTGCTTGGAGGGACGGCGTGGTGCTTCTGCCTAGAGCGCCATCTTGCCCCGCCCCTGAATTCACTCTTTTAAAGTGTATAATACAGTAGTCTCTAGTACAGTCACAAAACTGTGCAATCCTTACAGCTATCTATTTCCAGAACTTTTTCATCATTCCAAAAAAGAAACCTTGTACCTATTGGGACTCACTGCCCACACCCCACAAACACACATCAACCCCTGACAACCACTAATCTATGTTCTTTCTCTATGGATTTTCCTATTCTAGGCATTTCATATTAATGGAATCATGTATAAATAAGGCCTTTTGTGTCTGGCTTATTCACTTAGCATAATGGTTTCAAGAATGAGTATTCATGTCCAAGTTTTTATGTGAACATGTTTCCAGTTCCTTGGAAATATACCTAGGAATGGAATTGCTGGGTCATATGGTAACTTTGCAACTTTCTGAGTAACTGTTAAACTGTTTTCCAAAGTGGCTTCATTATTTTACATTCTGATTAGCAATGAGGGCTTCAACTTCTCCACATGCTCATCAACACTTGTTACTGTCTTTTGATTATAGCCATCCTAACCAAAAGACCCATTGCCAAAGAGTCGATTCTGACTCATAGTGACCCTACAGAACAGAGTAGAACTGCTCCATAGGGTTTCTGAGGAGTGGCTGGTGGATTTGAACTGTTGACCTTTTGGACTTCTTCCTTCAATACCATTGGTTTTTGATCATATGCTACCTCCTTAAATTGTTGAATGTTGACAGATTCTTTTTGGTACAGTGATTCTGTGCATTCCTTCCATTTTCATTTGATGTTTCCTGTGTCATTCAATACTTTGACCATAAAATCCTTCAAAATTGCAACTTGAATTTTTTTCTTCAGTTCTGTCGGCTTGAAAAATGCCAAGCATATTCTTCCCTTTTGGTTTTCTAACTCTAGGTCTCTGCACATTTCATTATAATACTTTATTTTGTCTTCTTAAGCCATCCTTTGAAATATTCTGTCCCACTCTTTTACTCCATCATTTCTTCCATTCACTTTAGCTACTCTGCATTCCAGAGCAAGTTTCAGTCTCTTCTGACATCCACTTTGGTCTTTTCTTTCTTTTTAATGATCTCTTGTTTTCTCTATGAATGATGTCCTTGATGTCATCCCACAACTCATCTGGTCTTCAGTCATTAGCGTTCAATACATTAGATCTATTCTTTAGATGTTTCTAAATTCAGGCGGGATATACTCAAGGTGATACTTTAGATCTCATGGTCTTGTTTTAATTTTCTTCAGCTTCAACCTGAACTTGCATATGAGCAGTTGATGGTCTGTTCTGTAGTCGGCACCTGACCCTGTGCTGACTGATAATATTGAGCGTCTCCTTTGTCTTTTTCCATAGATGTAGTTGATTTGATTCCTGTGTATTTCATCTGGTGAGGTCCACGTGTATAGTAGCCATTTATGTTGTTGAAAAAGGTATTTCCAGTGAATAGGTCTTTTGTCTTGCAAAATTCTATCATGAAATTTCTGGCATCATTTCTATCACCAAGGCCATATTTTCCAACTACTATTCCTTCTTCTTTGTTTCCAACTTTCACATTTCAATTACCAGTAATTATCAATGCATCCTGATTGCATGTTCAATCAATTTCAGACTGCAGAAGCTGGTAAAAATCTTCAGTTTCTTCATCTTTGGCCTTAGTGGTTAGTGCGTAAATTTGAATGATAGTTGTATTAACTGGTCTTCCTTGTAGGCATATGGATATTATCCTATCACTGACAGTGTTGTACTTCAGGATAGATCTTGATGATGAATGCAACACCATTCGTCTTCAAGTTGTCATTCCCGGTGTAGTAGACCATATGATTATCCAATTCCAAATGGCCAATACCAGTCCATTTCAACTCACTAATGCCTAAGATATTGATGTTTATGCATTCCATTTTTGACAACTTCCAATTTTCCTAGATTCACACTTTGTACATTACATGTTTCAATTATTAATAAATGCAGCTATTTCTTCTCATTTTGAGTCATGCCACATCAGTAAATGAAGGTCCCAAAAGGCTGACTCCATCCAAGTCGTTAAGATCAACTCTACTTTGAGGAGGCAGCTCTTCTCCAGTGATATTTTGAGTGCCTTTCAACCTGAAGGTCTCATTTTCCAGCACTATATGACAATGTTCTACTGCTATTCATAAGATCTTCACTGGCCAATTTTTTTAGAAGTTCATTGCCAGGTCCTTCTTCCTAGTCTGTTTAGTCTGCTGAAAACTGTCTACCATGCATTACCTTGCTGATATTTGAAATATTGGCGGCATTTGAAATGTCACAGCAGCATGCAAGCCACCACAATAAGACAAACTAACAGAAGAGATATCAATTATTTTTAATTTAATTTTAAATTTATTGCAACTTGTCTCATGGCCTAACATATGGCCTATCCTGGAGAATGTTTCATGTGTACTTAAAAATGTATATTCTGCTTTTGTTGGGAGGAATGTTTTTGTATGTTTGTTTATAGTGCTGTTCAAATCTTCTATTTCCTTGTTTTCTTCTATCTAGTAGTTCTATCCATTATTGAAAGTGGAGTGTTGAAGTTTCCAAGTATTATTGTTAAATTATCTATTTCTCCCTTTAACTCTTTTCTGTTTCATGTATTTTGAGGCTCTGTTAATATGTGCATATATGCTTAAAATTGTTATATTTCTCTTATTGTTTGAGCCTTTATCACTACAAAATATCCTTTTTGTCTCTAGTAGGAATTTTTGTCTTAAAATTGATTTTTTTTTCTGATATTAGTAACACTGGATCTCTTGGTTTATGCTTGCTTTGCATACTTTTTCCATCCTCTCACTTTTAACCTATTTATACTTTCAAATCTAAAGTGTTTTTCATAGACAGCATACTAATTGGATCATATTTTTTATCCATTCTGCTAATCTCTGCCTTTTTATTGAAGTGTGTAATATATTCACACTTAATGTAATCATTTTAAGGCAGAATTTACATCTGTCATTTTGCTATTAGTTTTCTATACATCTTATGTCTTTTTTGTTCCTCTTTTCTGCCAGTATTGTCTTCTTTTGTGTTAAATAGATAATGTCTAGTGTACCATTTTATTTCCCTTGCCATTTCTTATACTATAGTTTTGTTAGTTATTTTCTTAGTGGTTGCCCAAGGGTTATAATTAACATCTGTTATAGATTGAATTGTGTTTCCCCAAAACATATGTTGGAATCCTAACTCTTTATACCTGTGAATGTAATCCCATTTGAGAATACGGTTTTCTTTGTTATGTTGATGAGGCCATAATCAATGTAGGATGTGTCTTAAATTAATCACTTTTGAAATATAAAAGAAACAGATTAGGCGCAGAAACAAGGAAGCCTAAATGGGGAAAAGATGGATGTCAAGTGGAGATTGCCAAAGAACTGAGGAATGCCAGGGGAGAGAAGGTGAGACAAGGATTTTTGCCTAGAGTGGACAGAGAGAGGGCCCTTCCCTAAAGCTGATGCTCTCAATTCAGACTTCTAGCCTTCTAAGCTGTGAGAAAATAAATTTCTGTTCATTAAAGCCACCTATAACAGCACTAAGAAACTAAGACAACATCTTAACTTATAACAATCTACTTGAGAATAATACCAAGTTAATTTCAATAGTATACAAAAACTTTACTTTGTCTAGTAAATTTTCCAGTGTTATTTTGCTTTTGTTTTTTGTTTTTTTTAGGATCACTTAGAATATTATTTACCCTTCAATGTCCCATATACATTTTTTAATCAGCTTGTCAAATTTCACCAAAAAAATCCTGTCCAGATTTTGGATTCAATTGCAAAATATCTGTAGATTAATTTTGGAAAGAACCAGCATCTTTACAATATTGAATCTTCCAGTCCATAAGCAAGATACAGTATTTCATTTTTTTGGGTCTATGTTAATTTTCCTCAGTAATGTTTTGTAGCTTTCTGAGTAATCCTTATGTGTCTTTCATTTGATATATTCCTAGTTATTTTATTTTAATGCAAATTAAAATTGCATCATCTTTAACTTTCTTGTTCTATTTTTGGTTGCTAATATCATAAAAACAAAGTGAAAATTTTGTATAGGGCCTTTTTATTCAATAATCTTACTAAATTCACTTACGTATTCTAATAATTGGTTGATTTCTGTTGCATTTTATATGTACATAATTATGTCATCACAAATAGTAAATTACATGCCTCCCTTTAATAAATATACCTTTATTATTTTCTTGCATTTCTGCCCTGGCTATGATCTCCAGTATGACGTTGATTACAAAGGGTGATAAGTATTCTTGTCCCATTTCCAATCTTGGGGAAAGCTCTTGATAATTCCCCATGAGTATGATTTTTGCTATAGGTGTTTTTAAGGATAGTTTGCTACGGATGTTAAATTTTATCAAAAGCTTTTTTTAACAAATGTTTTTTGTATCACTGTACATACGATCATATTATTTTCAACTATTAAGATGATCTTGTACTTCTTCAATAAAGCAAATTTAGTCTTTCTGTAGTATCCATTTTCTCTATTACTATACTGAATTTTCTCCTATTTAATCAGAAGTTTTGCATCCAATACAAATTTGATATGAAATTCCATTTATTATGGTGTCCTTATATGATTTGAAGGATCTCAACACGAGGCCTGCACCTATAGGACCTTTGCCAAATTCCAAAACTACATTGATTAGAAAGTGAAAAAATAAGTTAACAGCCTCTGAGTAAAAGAGATCAGTTGTCTTTTGATTTGTGATTCTGAGATTAGAGTTCAAGATTAGAGATCAAGTGGGTAGAGCAATGTAACATAATACTTGCAAATCTTACTTCCTGTTCGGGGCAGAAACATCTAACAACTCCAGGAACCTTGTACTCTCTCTTTCAGGCTCTCAGAGAAAGGTTGGTCTGTGGGCTTGAATAAGAGCAAGAAAAATTTCAACCAGGAAAAGAATGTATCGGACACACTGCCCTGGCTTGCTCTGTCTGGGCATTCGTAGCCTCCTTTGGTTTCAGTAAGTGTAGTCCTAAACACAGGGCCTCAGTTCCTGGTAGAGCTCGAGGATGGGACTCTGCAAGTGGTGACTGGCAGTGGTATTAAGACAGAAGGAGGCCAATGGGTAAAGAAAACACTATGTGATTATTTTCTTTGTTCCTGTACCATAAATTATTCTATTCCTTATGACTCACTTAAGACATTCAGGGAGAACGACCATGTCTTCTCTTTCCCACAGGATGCAGCATGGCTGAGAAAGTAAACCAAGCTAAGATCACAGTAACAATGCAGGAGGGGGAGGCATGTATGAAACCAGATGGAGTTCTTATGCTTTGTACTGGTACAAATAGCTTCCCATATGTCTGATAAGGTTCCAGAGTATGTAAGAAATTTCTCTTACAACTCAACAATAAATAAAGAAATCAACCAAAGAAGAAATGGGCATGCTTTCAGGGGACATCTAGGTCAATTGGCATAACAAATTTTATTTAAAAAAAAGTGCATACTGCTTTGGTGAGTGGCATCTGGGGTCTTAAAAGCCCGAGAACGGCCATCTAAGATGCATCAATTGGTCCCAACCCACCTGGAGTGAAGGAGAATGAAGAACACCAAAATCACAAGGAAAGTATTAACCCAAGAGACAGAAAGGGTCACATAAACCAGAGACTACATCAGCCTGAGACCAGAAGAAGTAGATGGTGCCTGGCAACCACCAATGACCACCCTGACTGTGAACATAACAGAGAGTCCCTGATGGAGCAGGAGAAATGTGGGGTGCAGAATTCAAATTATAGTAAGAAGACCAGACTTAATGGTCTGACTTATACTGGAGGAACCCCAGAAGGCATGGCCCCCGGACTCTCTGGCAACCCAGAACTAAAACCATTCCAGAGGCCAACTCTTCAGACAAAGATTAGACTGGACTATGGGACATAAAATGATACTTGCGAAGAGAGTGCTTCTTAGCTCAAGTAAATACGTGAGACTAAATGCGCAGCTCCTGTCTGGAGGTGAGATGAGAAGGCAGAGAGGGTCAGGAGTTAGTTGAATGGACAAGGAAAATCCGGGGTGGAAAGGAGGAGTGTGCTGTCATAGTATAGGGGGAGCAATTAGGGTCACATAACAAGGTATATATAAATTTTTGTATGAAAGACTAACTTGGAATGTGAACTTTCACTTAAAATACAAAAATTAAAAAAAAAAAAAGAAGTGGGCAAAAGTCTCCATAGACATTTGTCCAAAAAAGACATACAAACGGCCAATAAGCACGTGAAAAGATTCTCAACACCATTAGTCATTCACCCATCCACCCACTGTGATCAAGTGATTCCGACTCGTAGTGACCCTATAGGACAGAATAGAATGGCCCCGTAGGGTTTCTAAGTCTGTAATCTTTACAGGAGCAGACTGCCACATATTTCTCCTATGGAGCAGCTGGTGGGTTTGAACTGCTGAACTTTCAGTTAGCAGTGGAGTGCTTAACTGCTGAGCCACCAGGGCTCTTCCCATCAGTCATTAGGGAAATGTAAATCAAAACCATAATGAGGTACCACTTCACACTCACTAGGATGACTGTTATCAGAAAAAAGCAAAATAAGTGTTGGTGAGGATGTGGAGAAATTGGAATCTTCATTCACTGATAGTGGGAATGTAAAATGGTTCAGCCACTGTTGTAAACAGTTTGGTTCCTCAAAAAGTTAAACATAGAATTACCACGTTGTTGTTGCATGCAGTCAAGTCGATTCCAACTCACAGCAATCTTATAAGACGGAGTAGAACTCCTTCATAGGGTTTCCTAGGCTGTAATCTTTACGGGAGCAGATCGCCAGGTCTTTTCTCTTGCAGAGCCACTGGTGGGTTCGAACTGCTGACATTTTGGTTAGCAGTCAAGTGCTTAACCACCAGGTCTCCTACAGAATTACCATATGACCCAGCAATTCTACTCCTAGGTATATACTCAAATGAATTAAAAATATGTACTCCAAAAAATATATGTACACGCATGTTCATAACAGCATTATTCTCAATAGCCCAAAGGTGGAAACAACCCAAATGTCCATCTGTGAATGAATGCATAAACATACATAAATATATTGTGGTACATGCGTACAATGGAATATTATTCAGCCATAAAATGAATGAAATACTGATACATGGGATTTAACTGGATGAACATTAAAAACATTATGCTAAGTGAAAGAATAAGCTGGACACGAAAGATCACATGTTTTATGATTCCACCTATATGAAATATGCAGATTAGGTAATCCAGACAGACAGAAAGCAGATTGGTGGTCACCAAGGGATAAGGAGGGGACCATGTAGAGTAACTGCTAAATGGGTGTGAGGTTTTATTTTATAGTGATGAAAATGTTTTGAGACTAGATAGAGGTTGTGATTGCATGATACCGTAAATATATTAAATGTCATCGAACTGTTCACTTTAAAATGATTAATTTTATGTCATGTGAATTTCATCTCAATAAAAAAAAATAAGTGTGTCTTGAAAACATAATGCTAAGTGAAAGAAGCAGTCCCAATAAGCCACATATTGTACAATTCAGTTTATGTGAAATGTCCAGATTGGGCAAAACTGTAGAGACACAAGGTAGATTAGTGGTCGTTTAGGTGGGTGGTGGAGCTCTGGTGGCGCATTGACTAAGAATTTAGCTGCTAACCCAAAGGTCGGCAGTTAGAATCCACCAGCTGCTCCTTGGAAACCTTATAGAACACTTCTACTCTGTCCTATAGGGTCGCTATGAGTCGGAATCGACTCAGCAGCACCTGACAACAGCAGCAGCAGGTAGGTGGTTGCCATGAATAGGAATCCACTCAAGGACAACTGATTTGATTTTTCTTTTTAGGTGGGTGAGAGAAAATGGTGAATGACTGCTGATGGGTGTGGATTCCTTTTCAGAATGATGAAAATGTTCTAAGATTGATGTGGTGATGGTTACACAGCTCTGTGAATATACTACAAACCAATGAAATGTGCATTTTAAATGAGTAAACTGTACAGTAGGTTAATTATTTATCAATAACCCGTAAACCTTGCCGTAGAGTTAATTCTGACTCACAGCGACCTTATAGAATAGAGTAGAACTGCCCCATAGAGTTTCCAAGGAGCATCTGGTGGATTCTAACTGGCAACCTTTTGGTTAGCAGCCGTAGCTCTTAACCACTATGCTGCCGGGGTTTCCTATTTATCAATACAAGTGTTATACAAAAACAAACAAACAAAACCAAAAACTACTACAATATTAATTATTCTTTTCTGGATAGTTTGGGATTCTCCATACAATTTGAATTTTGCAGTGATGAACACTAAAATAAAAAGTTCTGATGTTAGTCTGACTTTTGTATAATGTAACTAGATAACATACTGACTGCTACTTTTCATGTTTCTTTTAGCAATCCCTACATTTCTTTTATTTATATATTTATACTAGCACTGAATTACTATTGCCATTTTATAATCTGGCACATAGTAGATGAACCAAACCAAAACCAAACCTACTGCCATTAAGTCAATTCTGACTCATAGCGACCCTCCAAGACAGAGTAGAATTGCCACATATGGTTTCCAAGGAGCAGCTGGTGAATTTGAAATGCCAACCTTTTGGTTAGCAGCCAAACGCTTAACCACTGTGCCACCAGGTCTCCAGGAGATGAACAGTAGATAGTATTCAATTAAGTATGGCTGTATGACCATCAAGGAGCCCTGGTGGCAAGTGGTTAAGCACTTGGCTGCTAACTGAAAAGTCAGTGGTTCAAACTCACTGGCTTCTCCAGAGGAGAAAGATGTGGCAGTCTGCTTCTGTAAAAATAACAGCCTTGGAAACCCTATGGGGCAGTTCTACTCTCTCCAATAAGGTCGCTATGAGTCAGAATCAACTCTATGGCAACGAGTTCAGCGGGCATGATCATTATGTTGTACACTTCCATATTCTCATAATTAAACCCTCCCCATCCTAGATATGTGAATTTTTCTTTTCGTGGAAGATGAGGAGTGAGAGTTGGTGTGTTTTCTGTTTTAATTTTGCTCATAGAGGTCATCTTGGGTTTACCTTTACCACTGGCTACTTTTGTTGGATTTGTTTTCCAGAAAATTAAAAACTTTTACTTGGAATAATTTAAAAGTTGTTCCATATAACTTCTTCCAGTAAGGCTGTAAGTAAATATTAATTAATACATTTATCCAACAAATAATTATTAAGTACTTAGTGAGTAGTGTGGACTTTAGCAGCTGCCTTCAAACATGGGAAGAGTAAGCTACAAGGAAAGTAAAGGAATTCAACAACTTAGAAAGCATCATAGAAATAGTTCTAAAATCCCAAAGTGACTAAAAATAATTAGGTTGAGGCCCGACAATCTACATTCGAAAAATCAGCCATTGAAAATCCTATGGAGCACAGTTCTACTCTGACACACATGGGGTCGCCATGAATCTGAGTCAACTCGAGGACAGTTAGTGTTTTTTTTTTATTTGTTTGTTTGTTTTGTTTTGTTTTTTTCTTAGAGCATTGACATAAGAAGCTCTTCACTAAAAGAAGAGCCCCTGAGCCTCACCACTAGAAAGAGGTAGTATAGCTAGGGTATCTATTTTTAGATACAATCCTCTTGAAACATTTCTGACTGGTTCTAAGTAAAGGAGTTCACAATGCAGTCACAAGAGGGGGCTGTTAGAGCTGCAAACCTAAGCTCCTTCCAGGGGGAGGGAGAGATTGTCATCGAGTTGTGCAAAGAACTTACTTTCATCCTTTTTCACTGCCTTATACTTTATAGCCTTTTGCTGAGTATGTGCCCAGCTTCAAGGGCATGGGAGCCCTAAGCCCTTTCCCAAACACACAGCAGAGAGCTGACCTGGCATGGGGAGAGATGAAGACAGAAGTGATTAATAAGTAGTTCAATTTTAAATAGTCAGGTATTTGTTGCCATAGTGGAGTGACAAGCCTAGCTACTGTAGCGGAGAAAAAAATGAGTAATTTTAATTTTATTCCAGTCTATTTATTTAATAACCACTTTTGAGAATAACCAGAGAAACTTTTTCATGTTGACTTCCACTTATTCCGTAAAATGATTTTATTTCATTTCCCTTTACAAATCTTCTCTTCCTGTGTTTTCCTTCCCTTCTTTTCTCCTTAGGATCCTCAAAGCATTTCATCCCTAGACATGGGTATGGAGATGAGAAAATATGAGTTAAAGAGGTGCTCAAGTGGGATAAGAATAAGTACCATTCAACTCATTCCTTCTTGCCTGAAGACCAGAGACCTCTGGCAATGCCATCTAGAAAATAATTGCGATGTAATTCCAGGAGGCAGTGTGGGAGATCTGAGTACCGGCCGACTTGGCTTTAGCCTGGGGTTTAATTCTCTCTTTTCTTGTCACACTGAGCATAGCAATATTATACAATTATGAATTTAGTTCTGTGACATATGTTGCAAATATTTTCTCCCACAGTGCCATTTTATTTTTAACTTTGCTTAAGGTAATTTTTTTCCAGAAAGAAATTTCTAACTTTTGAATTTAAAGTATATATTACTGCTTCTAACATTTACTTGCTCTGGTTGGTAATGTGGCTAGAAATTGTCTTCCTCCCATTACAGTACAGGGCTCCAAATAGATATCTTGGATTAAAAGACATTTCCTATCAGCTCAGTGGAGCATCAAACCACCAATTAGTGGTGGTTGTTGCCTTTATCATAAATAACCAGAAGCTGTAAAGTCGATTCGGTCTCAAGGCAACCCTATGTGCGTAGGAGTAGAACTGTGCTTCACAGTGTTTCTAATGGCTGATTTTTTGGAAGTAGATCACAAGGCTTTTCTTCCGAGGCACCTCTGGGTAGACTCGAGCCTCCAACCCTTAGGTAAGCAGCAGAGTGAGTTAACCGTTTGCACCACCCAGAGACTCCTACCATGAATAAGGGATGGATAATTTTCTTGTAAGTGATTTTACTAACTGAGATATAGCCTATTTGAGTTTGAACCTTGAAAATGATCTCCTTTTAAGCCCTCTGTATTAGAGCTGGACATAAGGTAAACAATCTTAATCTTAAATTTAAGACTGCGGGTAGGGGCGGAACCAACCAAAAGGCTGCTATGTCTTTAGTTGACACTTGGCTGGGGAACACCAAAGTGAAAGCTGCCTTGTGGGGATTGTGTTGGTGGTGGCTGCTTGCTTTGTTTCTTGCGACCTCCCCCAGCCTAAGATCAGACAGAGAGCCTTAGCTCTGGGGCCTAGAACCCCAGTTTCCACTTGAACTATGAGGCTGGTGACAGGAATGGCTGTTCTCCTAACTTTGGGTAAGTGCTCTAGGGTTAAGAAAGGATGACTTTTGTGGCTGAAGGACACAGGAGAGATATCTACTGTCTCCACTTCTCCGATAGTGCTTTATCAGATTACTGAAAAGTTTGTGTCTGTATGTTTCTCTTAGAAGTCTGGCATCTGTGTGGCAAGCTGGCCATATCCAAAGACAGCTAAATTCTACAGCTCTGAGGCTATAAGGAGCTTTGGGTTCATTGATCCCAAGGACCATGGAAGGTGGGCAATTTATCTTTGGCCTCATAGCTCTGAACAGCACAGTTATAAATACCAGAAATATTTCTCTCATCCTGTGCATCACACACAAAAATACTTGCATATGGGGTAAGGGCAGAGAGGAGAGCTCTGGGAGTGCCTGTGTTCCTGACCTTTAGATGCACCTTAATTTAACAACCAAGAGCTAATCTGTTTTTTCTCAACCCCTCAGGTATCACAGGTGATGCTAAAACCACACAGCCGAATTCAATGGAGAGTACTGAAGGAAAACCTGTAAACTTGCCTTGTAACCACTCCACAATCGGTGGAAGTGAGTATATATATTGGTATCGACAGACTCCCCATCAGGGTCCAGAGTATGTGATTCATGGCATGAATAACAATGTGACCAACGAAATGGCCTCTCTGACCATCCCTACTGGCAGAAAGTCTAGTACCCTGATCCTGCCCCACGTTACTCTGAGAGACACAGCTGTGTACTACTGCATGGTGAGAGACACACAGTGGCTCTGATGGGGCTGCACCTGTGCAGTATCTTCCTGGTGGGGGAAGGGAAGCAGTAGGCTTCATCTAAGAAACTACTGCACAAGAATTACAGAAGCTCAACAGAAGAAGAAAAGTAAAGAATAAAAAAGGAAAAGGACGAAGACAGAGAGAGGAAATCAAGAAGAAGAAGATAAAAGGGATGAAAAGGGTGACGAAGGGAGCTTTCATTTTTGAAGGGACTAGAAGCTTGAGAAGAGACTAAGAATAGCAACTGTAATCCTGCAATAAAAGAAAAGGAAATGAGAATGTGTCAAGGCTCTTTCTTTTGATAGAATGTTGCTGTTTGTGTTGTTTTTAAGCGCCGTCACGACAGTTCCAACTCATAGCGACCTTATGTGCCACAGAATGAAACACTTCTGGGTCCTGCGCCAGGCTCACAATCGTTGCTATGCTTGAGCCCATTGTTGTAGCCACTGTGTCAATCCATGTCGTTGAGGGGCTTCCTCTTTTTTGCTGATGTTCTATTTTACCAAGCATGATGTCCTTCTCCAGGGGCTGATCCCTCCTGACAACATGTCCAAAGTATGTAAGACGTAGTCTCGACATCCTTTCAAGGAGAATTCTGGTTGTACTTCTTCTAAGAGAGACTTGTTCATTCTTTTAGCAGTCCATGGTATATTCAATATTCTTCGCCAACACCACAATCCAAAGGCGTCAATTCTTCTTTGGTCTTCCTTATTCTTTGTCCAGCTTTCACATGCTTATGATGTAATTGAAAAAAATATGGCTCGGTTCAGGCGCACCTCAGCCTTCAAGGTGACATCTTTGTTTCTCAACACTTTGAAGAGGTCTTTTGTGGCAGGTTTGCCCAATGCAATGCGTCTTTTGGTTTCTCGACTGCTGCTTCCATGGGTGTTGATTGTGGATCCAAATAAAATGAAATTCCTGACAACTTCAATCTTTTCTCCGTTTACCATGATGTTGCTTATTGGTCCAGTTGTGAGGATTTTTGTTTTTTTTATGTTGAGGTGTAATCCATACTGAAGGTTGTGGTCTTTGATCTTCACCAGTAAGTGCTTCAAGTCCTCTTCACCTTCAGCAAGCAACGTTGTGTCTTCTGTATAATGCAGGTTATTAATGAGTATTCCTCTAATCCTGATGCCCCATTCCTCTTCATATAGTCCAGCTTCTAGGAGTATTTCCTCAGCATACAGATTGAATAGGTATGGTGAAATGATGCAACCCTGACACACACCTTTCCTGAATTTAACCACTCAGTATCCCCTTGTTCTGTCTGAACAACTGCCTCTTGATCTGTGTTCAGGTTCCTCATGAGCACAATTCAGTGTTCTGGAATTCCCTTTCTTTGAAATGTTATCCATAATTTCTTATGATCCACACAATCGCATGCCTATGCATAGTCAATAAAACAGCGGTAATCATCTTTCTGGTATTCTCTGCTTTCAGCCAGGATCCATCTGACATCAGCAATGATGTCCTTGGTTCCACGTCTTCTTTTGAATCTGGCCTGAATTTCTGGCAGTTCCCTGTCGACATACTGCTGCAGCCACTTTTGAATGATCTTCAGCAAAATTTTACTTATGTGTGATATTAATGATATTGTTCAATAATTTCCACATTCGGTTGGATCAACTTTCTTGGGATTAGGCATAAATATGGATCTCTTCCAGTCGGTTGGCCAGGTAGCCATCTTCCAGATTTCTTGGCATAGATGAGTAAGCACTTCCAGCACTGCATACATTTGTTGAAATAGCTTTCTGTTTAGGTCTCAGTAAAAAAAAGGTGAGAACAACCGTTTGGTTTTCAGAAAGATTTTCTTCATTTGGATCCACAGAAATGTCCAGGCTCTGGATTTTGCATCATTTTAGTACTTCCAACCTCTCTAAAATGGAAATGACTTTCATTTTCCATTGAGAAAATTTAAAATTTTCTTTACTGCACACACATGCAGTTGGAATATAGATGATTTTTGGAAGGAAGCAAAATAGGGACAGATATGTGGATATTAATTTCATTTTTAAAACTTATGCTAAAATATTTTTATTATTACACAAAGATATGCACAAATTATTTCTCCTTGACTATCCTCATCTCCTCATAATTTCCTCCTCTGCTCCTAGAATAATCCATTTTGACCATCTGGGGTGTATCTTGACAATCACATTTGTGTTCTTTTATATGGATATTCATATAAATATCTACTCAATTTCCTTATGTAAATTGGATTGTACCATGTGTATTTTTCTGTAATAATTTTTATTTTTTCACTTAAAATGTTTCTTAGAGATGTACTCATATCAATATGTATGAATTGACTTCGACCTTTTCAATACCTGCAGAAACTTCATAGATGTAAAATATTTTAATTAACGCCTCACCTATTAATAATATTTAAATTGTTTACTCCTCTTAGTTATACTAATCAATGTGTCTTTCCACATTATATAGCTAGCTAGATAGATTTCTTATAGATTACTAGCAATGAAATTACTGAGTCAAAGGATATGTTTATTTTATATTTTTATACATGTCTTGGTTAACACTACTATCAGTCTTTTTAGATTTTAGATAACTTGAATGTATTTCATTGTTATTTTCCTTTGCAATTTCCAATCGTGTGTTGGCCCTTTGAGATTCTGCTTTTGTAGCATGCTTAATAATATCATTTAACCCATTCCTTTAAGCTTGTTTGTCTTTTATCTTGTTTATTTGTGAAAACTATTTTAATAAAATAAACATTTTTCTGATTATATATAATGCACACACTTTCCCCTAATATAGTGTATCTTTTAAATTTGTTTATTCAACTTTTATTGGTAATTTTTTAACTTTTATATAGCAAATTTAAGACTTCTAAGGAAGTCTTTCCCCATTTTAAGTTGATAAATCTAAACTCATACATTTCTTGAAATCATAAAATATTTATTTAGCCAGCCTGAGTGTGGAGAGTCAGTATTTTGAAAATACACTGCTATATTGTTGGACCTTTGTCATATTTTCTTAACTTTTTTGGAACATGATGATACCATTACTCCTACCATCCAGGGAGTATTCCCAAGGTATGAGGTGAACCAGGTCAATAATAATGGTAATGATAATAACTAAAGTAATTTTAACACTATTTAGCTGCCAAACTCTTAGCTAAGGTCTTTAAATTCATTATCTTTTTTTTATCCTCATCGTACCTTAGAAAGTAGGAATTATTATCAATCCATGTTAAAAATGGAAGCCCGGTTCTCAAAAAGTTTAAATAAACAGGCTATAATCTTCTTTCAGGTTAGAGCCAATTATTTTCTGTTACTTTTCTTCATTCAGTAACAAGAGGAAAACTCCAACATGATCAATACAAATCAGTGAACAGAGGAGCAAAAAGGAATAGACCATGGTACCCAACAGAGCTGGTGTTACACATCTTAGAGAAAAATATCAGGAAAGTCATGGCATAGGAAAAACAAGGTCTATGTTGAGAAAAATCAGTGCCCATTAATCCTATAGAGTAGTGCTGTCTAAAAGAAATACAGGAGTCAAACATCTAATTTTAAATTTTCTAATAGGTGCATTAAAACATTAAAGGTAGAGAGGCGGGGTCAAGACAGCAGAGTAGTTAGACACTTCCGGTGGACCTTCTTACAACAAAGACCTGAAAAAAACAAGTGAATCAATTATATATAGCAATCTGGGAACACTGAAGATCAAAGGCAGAGTTGAGGAACTGGATTGAGTGGCAGGGGAAGGGAGAGACATCTTGGAAGCAGCGAGGAGTTGCCAGACCTGACCCGACAAAAGCCTGAACCCTTCAGGCCTGATCAGCTGATGGGTGAGTGGTGAGACAGGCAAGCAGCGGTGCTCTAGAGGCGCGTTTTCCACACAGGGAGAGACCTGATGGCAGAGAGTCTACACGGCCACCCAGAACCAGTGACAAGCAGCCCTCAATAGTCGAAAGATAAGTACTTGCGCACGGCCTACCGTGCGGATCAAAAACACCCCCCTTAGGGAAAAACCTCTTTCCCATTTACCTACCTGCTCCTTGCTCTGCACTGGGTCCCGGAGAGGCTTTAGCAGTTGCTGAGTCCCCTGGGCTGAAAGTAGGATCCATCACACGCCATGGAGCGTGAACAAATTAACAAATAAGGGAAAAAAATAAACTGCCAGCTCCCATAAGCCAGGAACCCAGATTAGGCACAGTTCCTTTGCCTAGGCACAGGCATAAGGGATCCAAGGATTTTGAGTGCCTTTCTCCCTGCGTAGACTTGTGTGGGCTCATTTCAGCAGTGTAGGCCTTCCTTATTGCAGTACAACAGGCTATATACCTGATGTCTAACTTCAAAAGTTGTGGCTGTGAAGTACCACGTCCTTGACATTTGACACTGCTCTGCTCATTAAGCAGGGACTTCCTAACCACTTCAGGGGCCTGAGGACAGGTGGCTCCACCCGTGCCACCTAGGCACCTGTGATAAGGGCCCATGAATAAGAGGTGGCCTCCAGCTTACAGCCAACAACAGTGGGTGCTCATAGTATGGCTGCAAAACTCACTCACCTATATGATGTAGGGAACAAGGACATGCTTTCCTCCTGGATACTCAGGGGTGGCCGTCAGCCCCCTGCCTTGCTCAGAGTGTGTCGCTTGCTGCAGCCAGATGCTTTTGACTACACCAATCACCCATGCCTGTCTAGGAGTGTAAGTGAGAGCCTACACCACACACTTGGTGGCTATCTACCTGGGCACCTGAGTCAAATCCATACAGGAAGAGTGGGCGGACTCCTGAGCTCACATACCTAGTAACAGATCTAACCACTTGATGAGAGGACATTGGAGCTTCAAAGGTTCCTATAATCAAACTAGCTCATAGGAGCAGCTTACTGGGGCACATCAAAACAAAACAAGAAGCTAGGACACAAAAAGTAAACATAAAATAAATAAATATAATAACTTATTGATGGCTTGCAGACAACAATCAATATCAAATCACATAAAGAGGCAATCCATGATGGCTTCAGCAAGCTCCCAAAATAAAGAATCTAGAAATTTTCCAGAGGAGGAAAATTTCTTGGAATTACAGGAGGCAGAATACAAAAGCTTAATATACAGAACTCTTCAAGAAATGAGGAAGGAAATCAAGCAAAATGCAGAACACACAAGAGAGGAAATTAAAAAGATTGGAGAAGAGCATAATGATGAATTTAACAGGCTGCAAGAATCCATACAGAGACAGCAATCAGAAATCTAGAATCTTAACAATAAAATTTCAGAATTAGACAACTCAATGGAAAGTCATAGGAACAGAAGTGAGGCAATGGAAGTCAGAAATAGTGAGACTAAAGATAAAGCACTTAAGACCAACTTATTTGAGGAAAAATCAGATAAAAGGATTTTAAAAAATGAAGAAACCCTACAAATTATGTGGGACTCTATCGAGAGGAATAACCTATTAGTGATTGGAGTCCAGAACAGGAGGGGATAACAGAGAATACAGAGAGAATTGTTGAAGATTTGTTGGCAGAAAACTTCCCTAATATCATGAACGATGAAAAGATATCTATCCAAGATGCTCATCCAACCCCACATAACGTAGATCCCAAAAGAAAGTCACCAAGACATACTATAATCAAACTTGCCAAAACCAAAGATAAAAAGATAATTTTAAGAGTGGCTAGGGATAAACAAAAAGTCATATACAAAGGAGAGTCAACAAGAATATGCTCGGACTACTCAGCAGAAACCATGAAGGCAAGAAGGCAATAGGACGATATACAGACTTGAAAGAAAAAAACTGCCAGCCAAGAATTATACATCCAGCAAAATGTCTCTCAAATATGATGATGAAATTAGGGCTTTTCCAGATAAACAAAAGTTTAGGGAATTTGCAAAAACCAAACCAAAATTACAAGACATACTAAAGGAAGTCCTCTGGTTAGACAATCAGTAACATCAAACAACAACCCAAGACTAGAACACAGGACAGAGCAACCAGATATCAACCCAGATAGGGAAGTCACAAAAGTAAATCAAAGCTAAAACACTGAAAATAGGGAAACAGATGTCAATTTGTAAAAGATGACAACATTAAAACAAAAAAAGAGGGACTTATAAAATGTAGGCATAAATTTTGCATATGGAGAGGAAGTCAAGACAAAAAAAGAAAAAGAAATAAAAGACTGGTATAAACTTAGAAAAATAGGGGTAAATATTAACGTAACCACAAAGTAAACTGACAATCCTACAAGTAAAAATAAAAAATTAGAAAAATATAAAGACTCAGCAAACACAAAATCAACAACATTTGAAAAGATGAGAAGAAAATACATAAAGAAAAATGACTCAGCACAGAAAATTAAGTGGAACAAAGAAAACTGAACAACACATAAAAAAAGATATCAAAATGACAGCACTAAACTCATACCTATGAATAATTACGCTGAATGTAAATGGACTAAATGCACCAATAAAGAGACAGAGAGTGGCCGATTGAATAAAAAAACACGATCCACCTATATGTTGCCTGCAAGAGACACGTCTTAGACTTAAAGACACAAACACACTAAAACTCAAATGATGGAAAAAATATATCAAGCAAATAATGCTAAAAAAAAGAGCAGGAATGGCTATATTAATCTCTGACAAAATAGACTTTAAAGTAAAATCCACCACAAAGGATAAGGAAGGATGCTATATAATGATTAAAGGGTCAATGCACTAGGAGGAGATAACTATAATAAATATTTACGCACCCAATGACAGGGCTTCAAAATACATAAAACAAACTCTAACAGCACTGAAAGGAGAGATAGACAGCTCCACAGTAGTAGTAGGAAACTTCAACACACCACTTTTGGGGAAGGACAGTACATCCAGAAAGAAGCTCAACGAAGACACAGAACAGCTAAATGCTACAATCAACCAACTTGATCTCATAGGCATGTACCGAATACTCCACCCAACAGAGCCAGGTATACTTTCTTTTCCAACGCACATGGAACAGTCTACAGAATAAGCCGCATATTAAACCATAAAGCAACCCTTAACAAAACCCAAAGCATTGGAATATTACAAAGCATCTCTTCTGACCATAAAGCCATAAAAGTAGAAACCAACAACAGAAAAAACAAGGATAAAAAAATCAAACACATGGAAACTGAACTACACCTTGCTCAAAAACTACTAGGTAACAGAAGAAATTAAGGATGGAATACAGAAATTCATAGAATCAAATGTGAATGGAAACACATCCCACCAGAATCTTTGGGACACAGCAAAAGCAGTGCTCAGAGTTCAGTTTATAGCAATAAATGCACACATCCAAAAAGAAGAGAGGGCCATAATCAAAAAGTTAACCCTATAACTGGAACAAGTAGAAAAAGAGAAGCAAAAGAAACCCTCAGGCACCAGAAAAAAGGAAATAATAAGAATTAGAACAGAAACAAACAAAATAGAGAAGAGAAAAACAACTGAAAGCGTTAACAAGACCAAAGCTGGTTCTTTGAAAAGATGAACAAAGTGGATAAATCATTGGCTGAACTGACAAAAGAAAAACAGGAGAGGAAACAAGAAACCTGTATAAGAAATGAGATGTGTGATATCACAACAGACTCAGCTGAAATTAAAAGAATCATAACAGAATATTATGAAAAACTGTACTTTAATAAATTTGAAAACCTAAAGGGAATGGACAAATTTCTAGAAAGTCACCAGCTACCTAAACTAACACAAACAGAGGTAGAACAACTAAACAAACCCATAACAAAAGAAGAGATTGAAAAGGTAATTAAAAATTTCCCAACAACAAAATAAAAGCCCTGGCAAGGATGGCTTCACTGGAGAATTCTACCAAACTTTCAGAGAAGAGATAACACTGCTAATACTAAAGATATTTCAGAGCATAGAAAATGATGGAATACTCCCAAACTCATTCTATGAAGCCAGCATAACCCTGATACCAGAACAAGGTAAAGACACCACAAAAAAAGAAAATCACACACCAATATCCCTCATGAATATTGACGAAAAAAGCCTCAACAAAATTCTAGCCAATAGAATTCAGCAAAATATCAAAAAATAATTCACCATGATCAAGTGGGATTTATACCAGGTATGCACAGATGGCTCAACATTAGAAAAACAATCAATGTAATCCATCACATTAGTAAAACAAAAGACAAGAACCACATGATCTTATCAGTCGTTGCAGAAAAGGCATTGGACAAAGGCCAACACCGATTCATGGTAAAAAACAAAATCGGAATAGAAGGGAAATTCCTCAATATCGTTAAGGGCATTTATACAAAGCCAATGGCCAACATCATCCTAAATGGAGACACTTTGAAAGCATTCCTCTTGAGAACGGGAATCAGACAAGGATGCCCTTTATCACCACTCTTATTCAACATTGTGCTGGAGGTCCTAACCGGAGCAATTAGGCTAGAAAAAGAAATAAAGGGCATCCAACTTGGTAGGGAAAAAGTCAAAGTATCTCTATTTGCAGATGATATGATCTTATACACAGAAAACCCCAAAGAATCCACAAGAAGACTACTGGAACTAACCAAAGATTTCAGCAAAGTATCAGGATACAAGATAAACATATACAAATCAGCTGGATTCCTTTACACCAACAAAGAGAACCTCAAAGATGAAATCACCAAATCAATACCATTTACAATAGCCCCCAAGAATATAAAATACTTAGAAATAGATCTAACCAGAGACATAAAAGACCTATACGGTGAAAACTACAACACACTACTGCAAGAAACCAAAAGAGATCTACATAAGTACCTTGCTCATGGATAGAAGATTCAACATTGTGAAAATGTCAATTCTACCCAAAGCGATTTACAGATACACTGCAATCCCAATCCAAATTCCAATGGCATTTTTTAATGAGATGGAGAAACAAATCTCCAACTTCATATGGAAAGGCAAGAGGTCCTGGATAAGTAAAGCATTACTCAAGAAGAAGTACAAAGTGGGAGGCCTCACACTACCTGATTTTAGAACTTATACCACCACGGTAGTCAAAACAGCCCGGTACTGGTATAAAAACAGATACCTAAACCAACGGAACAGCACTGAGAATCCAGACATAAATTCACCCACCTATGAGCAGCTGATATTTGACAAAGGCCCAAAGTCCATTAATTGGGAAAAAGACAGTCTCTTTAACAAATGGTTCTGGCATAACTGGATATCCATCTGCAAAAAACTGAAACAAGTCCCATATCTCACACTATGCACAAAAACTAACTCAAAATGGATCAAAGACTTAAATATAAAATCAAAAAAGATAAAGATCATGAAAGAAAAAGTAGGGACAATGCTAGGAGCCCTAATACATGGCATCGGCAGATTACAAACCATAAGTAACAATGCACAAGCACCAGAAGAGAGACTAGATAACTGGGAGCTCCTAAAAATCACTTATGCACTTCAAAAGACTTCACTAAAAGAGTAAAAAGACAACCTACAAACCGGGAAAAAAATTTTGGCTACAACAAATCCAATCAGCATCTAATTTCTAAAATCTACAAGGTACTGCAAAACTTCAACAACAGAAAAACAAAAACCCAATTAAAAAATGGGCAAAGGAAACGAACAGGCACTTCACCAAAGAAGATATTCAGGTGGCTAACAGACACATGAATAAGAGCTCATGATTATTAGCCATCAGAGAAATGCAGATCAAAGCTACAATGAAATATCATCTCACCCCAACAAGGCTAGCATTAATCCAAAAAAAAAAAAAAAAAAACAAAATAATCAATGCTGAAGAGGTTAAGGAGAGACTGGAATACTTTTACACTGTTGGTGGGAATGTAAAATGGTGCAACCACTTTGGAAATGGATTTCGCACTTCCTTAAAAAGCTAGAAATAGAAGTACCATATGATCCAGCTATCCCGCTCCGTATATATATCCTAGAAAAATAAGAGCTGTCACACGAATACATATATGCACACTCATGTTCATTGCAGCACTGTTCACAATAGCAAAAAGATGGAAACAACCTACGTGCCCATCAACAGATGAATGGATAAACAAATTATGGTATAGCCACACAATGGAATATATGCAATGATAAAGAACGATGATGAAGCTGTGAAACATCTTATAACATGGAAGAATCTGGAGGACATTATGCTGACTGAATTTAGTCAGTCACAGAAGCACAAATATTGTGTAAGACCACTATCATAAGAACTCAAGAAAAGGTTTAAACATAGAAGAAAACATTCTTTGATGTTTACTAGGGTAGGGAGGGATAGTAGACAAGTATTATCTTAGGTGAAGGGAAGTGCAGCACACACTGCAGGGGAAGTCAGCACAACTGGACTAAACCAAAGCTAAGAAGTTACCTGAATACAATCAAACACTTTGAGGGACAGAGTAGCAAGGGTAGGGGTCTGGGGACCAAGCTTTCAGGAGACATCTAGGTCAATTGGCATAACAAAGCTTATTAAGAAAATGTTCTGCATCCTATTTCTGTGAGTGGTGTCTGGGGTCTTAAAAGCTTGCAAGCAGCCATCTAAGATGCATCAGTTAGTCCCATCCTGGAGTAAAGGAGAATGAAGAACACCAAAGTCACAAGGGAAGTATTAGCCCAAGAGACAGAAAGGACCACATAAACCAGAGACTTCATCAGCCTGAGACCAAAACTAGATGGTGCCTGGCTACCACCAATGACCGCCCTGACAAGGAACACAAGAGAGAGTCCCTGCTGGAGCAGGAGAAAGGCGGGGTGCAGAACTCAAATTCTAGTAAGAAGACCAGACTTAATGGTCTGACTGAGACTGGAGGTACCCCAGAAAGCATGGCCCTGGATTCTCTATCAGCCCAGAACTAAAACAATTTCCGAGGCCAACTCTTCAGACAGGGATTGGACTGGACTGTGGGACATAAAGTGATACTCGTGAGGAGTGTGCCTCTTAGCTCAAATAGATACAAGATCCTAAATGGGCAGCTTCTGTCCGGAGTTGAGCTGGGAAGGCAGAGAGGGTTAGGAGCTGGTTGAATGGACATGGGGAATCAGGGGTGGAAAGGAGGAGTGTGCTGTCACAGTATCGGGAAAACAATTAGGGTCACATAACAATGTAGTATAAATTTTTGTATGGGAGACTAATTTGAAATATAAACTTCATTTAAACTATAACAATAAAAAAAATTTTAAATTAAAAGTAACAGGTAAAATTAATTTTAATACTATAATTTATTTAACCAAATATTTTTAAAATATTATTTCAACATGTTATCAATAATTAGTAGTAGTATAGTTTACAATCTTTTATCATACTAAGTGTTTGAAATTCCAGTATGTATTTTACACTTATAACTCATCTCAATTTGGACGCTTAATTTTTAACAAAGTGAATTACTGTCCTATCAAAACAATAAAGTCTTGTTTAATGAAAAAGTATTTTACACTGATTTACTCTTTAAATTTGAATGTAAATTAAATTAAAATTTAGTTCCTCAGTCACATTAGCCATATTTTATTTACTCAATTGCCACATATGGCTAGTGGCTATGTATTGGAGAGTGCAGCTATAGGGAGATAATGCTATGCCAGTGCTGGCCAAGGAGGAAGATAGGGCAGATCCCAAAACCACTCGCAGAGACCCCGCCCCAAAGCATGTGGAAGCTGAACAAGAACAAAATGCTTCTAGGCAGCATGGCGGAGGAGGAGAGCCTGCGGGAGAAAAAGGAATAGCCGCCGCCACCGCGCAGGTGCAAGGAGCAAGTTTTGGAGGATAGAAAAAAGTGATGTCTCTTTAATAGGAATGATGAACAGCATCTGTACGAAAGATGTAAATCTCCCAAGTCTAAAAGACCTAATTTACTACTAAAAGAAGAGTTGAACACAGAGAACAAATCTGGATTTGGGGACAATATGGTTTTGAAACAGAATAACCCATTTCCGTGGAGTCAATTCCGACTCATAGCAACCCTGTAGGACTGAGTAGAACTGCCCATGGGGTTTCCAATGAGCAGCTGGTGGATTCGAACTGCCGACCTTTTGGTTAGCAGCAGCTTTTAACCATTGTGCCACCGGGGCTAAAAAAACAGATGAGATTGAAGGTTGGGAGCCTCCAAAAATTGCTTTTGAAGATGTAGCAGCTGATTCAAGTGACACCATGAGCGACCAGTTGTCTTGACCAGGCTGAGAAGATGATACTAAAGGTTGTACTAAGTATACTGCCCTGGCCAGCTCAGGAAATAGCTCCAGATGAAGCATCAAGTCAGCTGGAAAGCTGGTTCAGTATTAGAAGGCAAAGCAAAGGTAATCTTACTGATAACTGGGAAGAATTAGAATGATGGTTGTCACGATTGAATTGTGTCCCCCAAAAATATGTATAAATTTGGCTAGGCCGTGATTCCCAGTATTGTGGATTGTCCACCATTTTGTCGTCTGATGTGATTTTCCTATGTTGAAAAGCCTGTCTCTGTGATGGTAATGTTTTGAGATTTTATTTTTACTTCTCCTGAACTTTTAAATATTGATCTTTGTTTTCTTCTAAATATTTGCTCCCCTTTTTGGTTTACAGATTAAAGAGTGCAGTAAAGTATGGATAAATTTTAGTAACTTGATAATCTTAAATTTGTTTGGAAAACATTAACTTGCTCACTATAGGATGCAAACTGTGTACAAAATGACTGGAAGTGCCTCTTTTCTATTATACCCAAGTTTTTGTTTTTTCGAAATGAGATACTTATTGGTGGTAAGTCTATAAGACGTTATATTTCTTTCTATGCAAAAATAATTTATAGTTAATTTGAGAGCATCTCCCAGGAGTTTTTTTTCTGTCTCTTTCTCACGTTGTCTCTAGACTTGTTTATTGTCCTTGACAATAGGATCCTATCTATCAGGTAAAATAGTAATGTGTGTCTCTAACAATATGGCTCTTAACAGCAGGTGGTGCGACTATCTGTCTTAGGTAAAAATGGTTTTAAAGAAAAGGTATAATTTTTTTTTGTTTGCTTAAAAAGAAAATAAAAACTCCAGTTACATTGTACATACCCCTCATGTAAAAAAAAAAAAGAAATTTCCTCAAATTGTTTAGTTTGCACTTCTGTGCTCTTTCATTTAACTGGATGTTCCATTTACCATTCCTGAGGAATATCTGAACATGCCTGATGGCAAAACACATTGTATTGCAACATAGTATTTAAATAAATAAAATATTTTTAATAGAACAAGAAGTTTATTTGACCTAGTCTTCAAAGGGGGACATGTTTTAAGTGATGTTAAAATACAAATTGCAGTTTATGTTAGAACCTTGAAATTGTGGAGATTTTCTTTGTTTCATAATGCAGAGGAAAGCTTATGATTTTTAATGTAATAGCTGAGTTGAAAATCTTGTTTCCTCAGGTAAATAGTTTGGTGTACAGACTATAAGCATCAGTCTCCTTAAAGAAAGGCTTGCTATGATTGTACAAACGTGAACTATTTCAGGATTTATGCAAAATTTTTAAAGCAGGAGGTGGATTTCGGTTTATCTTTGGCTAATACTGTCTTGAGGCACAAGAAAGTAAACATGTATTTGAGACTTTGGAAATGGTATTAATAAGTGAGGAGGTCAGGAATGCTATTTCTCCCACTTTTGGGGGAGTTCTGGATACCGTGACCAGCTGCAGTTTGTTATGGCTGTATATTATAATGTTAAGTGCCTGTAATTCACCTGGGTAATATATTTGTGATGTACAGTTGGCAAAATATCATTCATAATATTGACTCTCAAAATTTGAAAACAAAGCCAGATGGGGATTGGAATATGAACTGTAAATCAAAATTTTTTCTTATCTACAAAGATTTATTAATGTAAAAATGAGTTTTCTTCAGTGTATCTGATTACATTAAAATGACTGTGATTTTTAATATAAAAAAATCAAGAATAGGTTCACACACAGAAAGCAACATTCTTTGGTGGTTACCAGGGATGGAAGGGGGAGGGAGAGAGAATCACTTACCATATAGTGCTGTTGTTGTTCAGTGCCATAGAGGTGGTTCCAACTCATAGCAACCCTATGTATAACAGAACGAAATAGTGCCCAGTCCTGTGCCATCCTCACAATCGCTGTTATGCTTGAGCCTACTGATGCAGCTGCTGTGTCTTTCCATCTCGTTGAGGGTCTTCCTGTTTTTCGCTGACCTTCTACTTTACCAAGCATGCTGTCCTTCTCCAGGGACTGATCCCTCCTGATAACATGTCCAAAGTATGTGAGACATAGTCTTACTATCCTTGCTTCTAAGGAGCATTCTGGTTGTACTTCTTCCAAGACAGATTTGTTTGTTCTTTTGGAAGTCTACGGTATATTCAATATTCTTCACCAATACCACAATTCAAAGGCATCAATTCTTCTCCAGTCTTCCTTATTCATTGTCCAGTATTCAGATGCATATAAGGTGATCAAAAACACCATGGCTTGAGTCAGGTACACCTTAGTCTTCAAGATGATATCTTTGCTTTCCAACAGTTTAAAGAGGTCTTTTGCAGCAGATTTGCCCAATGCAATGCGTCTTTTGATTTCTTGACTGCTGCTTCCATGGGTGTTGCTTGTGGATCTGAGTAAAATGAAATCCCTGACAACTTCAATCTTTTCTCTGTTTATCATGATGTTGGTTACAAGTCCACTTGTGAGGATTTTTGATTTCTTTATGTTGAAGTGTAATCCATGATGAACGCTGTGGCCTTTAATCTTCGTCAGTAAGTGCTTCAAGTCCTCTTCACTTTCAGCAAGCAAGGTTGTGTCATCTGTATAATGCAGGTTATTAATGAGTATTCCTCCAATCCTGATGCCCCATTCTTCTTCATATAGTTCAGCTTCTCAGATTATTTGCTCAGCATACAGATCGAATAGTATGGTGAAAAGATACAGCCCTGACACACGCATTTCCTGACTTTAAACCACGCAGTATCCCCTTGTTCTGTTCAAACGACTGCCTCTTGATCTATGTACAGGTTCCTCATGAGCACAATTAAGTATTCTGGATTTCCCATTCTCTGCAATGATATCCATAATTTGTTATGATCCACACAGTCAAATATCTTTGCGTAGTCAATAAAGCACAAGTAAACATCTTTCTGGTATTCTCAGCTTTCAGCCAGGATCCATCTGACAACAGCTATGATATCTCTGGTTGCACATCCTCTTCTGAAACCAGCTTGAATTTCTGGCACTTCTCTGTTGATATACTGCTATAGCCACTTTTGAATGATTTTCAGCAAAATTTGACTTGTATGTGATATAAATGATATTGTTCAATAATTTCTGCATTTGCTTGGATAACCTTTCTTGGGAATAGGCATAAGTATGGATCTCTTCTAGTTGGTTGGTCAGGTAGCTGTCTTCCAAATTTTTTGGCATAGATGAATAAACACTTCCAGTGCTGCATCCGTTTGTTGAAACATCTCAGTTGGTATTCTGTCAATTACTGGAGCCTTGTTTTTTGCCAATACCTTCAGTGCAGCTTGGACTTCTTCCTTTAGTACCATCGGTTCTTGATCATTTGCTACCTCCTGAAATGGCTGAATGTCGACCAATTCTTTTTGGTGTGGTAACTCTGTGTGTTCCTCCAACATCTTTTAACGCTTCCCGTGTCATTTAATGTTTTCCCCTTAAAATCCTTCAATATTGCAAACCGAGGCTTAAATTTTTTCTTCAGTTCTTTCATCTTGAGAAATGCCAAGTGTGTTCTTCCCTACATAGTACATAGTAGACATGTGCTATCCTGGTGAAGGGAAAATCAATACACAATATGAGGGAAGTCAGAACAACGTGACCAAGGTAAATGAAGACACTGAGAGGTATGCAAGAATAAAGGACAACTAGGCTAAATGCTGTAACTTATACAGTTCTGCAACGACAGTAATAACAACCCAAAATTTGTGAGTGGTTACATAGATAGGTTTGTATGCTATATAAGTGTGGGAGGGTGTCTTAGGCTGGGTTCTCTAGAGAAGCAAAACCAGTGCATCTACATCGATGAAATAGCCCATGACGTTGTAGAAGCTGGAAGGTCCCAAGTCTGTGGTGCTGGAGGCCTCTCCCAAATCATGTAGCCATAGGGGCTGGCAAATCCAAGATCAGAAGGTCAGATAGTACGCTTCTGACTCACAGACTGTGGAGGCTGAAGAATCCCAAGATCAGCGGGTAAGATGGCAGGTAAGCTGCTAGCTCAAGTCCCAAGAACCAGAGGTCAGATGAACAGGAGCCAGCTGCAGGATCCAGAGCAAGCAAAAGCCTGTGAACCTTACCAAAAAGTCTGCCTATATTAGATGCAGGCCACACCCCCAAGGAAACTCCTTTTCAACTGATTGACTACTCATAGCAGATCTCATCATGGTGGTAATCACATTATATCAGATCTCATCATGGAGGTGATTACATCATTATAAGACTACCAAACTATATCATAACTGGCAAACCATTGAGAATCATGGCCCTGCCAAGTTGACGCACAACCTTAGCAATCACAGAGGGCATATGGGGGTACATATATGGGTATAGTTGTGGGCATTTTTATGTACGTATTTGTATGTGCTGCATATAAATTCATGTATAAGATAGAGCACATAGGGGCACAGTTATGAAAACTTCTTAGACATATTCAAACACTGTGGGACTAAGTAACTGGGCTTGAAGGCTAAGGACCAAAGTCTTAGGAGACATCTAGGTCAATTGGCATAACATAGTTCATACAGATAATGTTCTACATCCTAGTTTGGAGAGTAGCGTCTGGGGTTTTAAAAGTTTAAGAGCTGCCATCTAAGATACACCTGTTAGTCTCTTCCCAACTGGAGCAAAGGAGAGTGAAAGAAATCAAAGACTCAAGGAAGCAACTAGTCCACCGGCCTAATATTCCACATGAACCACAGTCTCCTGTAGCCTGAGACCAGAAGAGCTAGATGGTGCTTGGCTACCACCACTGAACTGCTCTGATCAGGTACACAATAGACAGTTCTGGTTAGAATGGGAGAAAAATGTAAAAACAAAACTCAAATTCCTAAAAAAAGACCAGACTTACTGGGATGATAGGGACTGAAGGAACTCCTGAGACTATCGACCTAAGATACCATTTTACCCTGGAAATCAAAACATTCACAGAGGTCACCTTTCAGCCAAGTAATAGATTAGCCTATAAAATAAACAATAATACTCATGAAGAATGTGCTGCTTATAACAATCAACTATGCAAGACCAAATGGATAGCATTTGGCCCAAAGCAAAGATAAGGCAAGAAGGGGCAGGGAAACAGGGGGGATGGAAACAAGGAAAGTAGGGTAGAAATGAGGAGAGTGTTGACACAATGGAGGAATAGCAACCAATGTCACAGAACAATTTGTGTATGAACTGTTGAATGGAAAACTAATTTGCTGTGTAAATTTTCACCTAAAACACAATAAAATGTTCAAAAAAAATAAACATGACTTACTGTCTTAGTCATCTAGTGCTGCTGTAACAGAAATACCACAAGTAGATGGCTTTTACAAAGAGAAATTTATTCTTTCACAGTCTTTGTAGGCTACAAGTCCAAATTCAGAGTGTCAGGGCCAGGGGAAGTTCTCCTTTCTCTGTCCACTCTGGAGGAAGGTCCTTGTCATCAGTCTTCCCCTTGACGAGGAGCTTCTCCGCACAGGGACCCTTGGTCCAAAGGACACACTCTGCTCCTGGCACTGCTTTCTTGGTGGTATGAGGTCTTCAACTCTGCTTGCTTTCTTTTCCTCTTATCTTTTGTAAGATAAAAGGTGGTGCAGACCACACCCCACAGAAACTCCCTTTACATTGGATCAGGGATGTGACCCTAGTAAGGGTATTACAATCCCACCCTAATCTTCTTTAACAGAAAATCACAAACAAAATGGAGGACAAAAACACAATACTGGGAATCGTGGCCCAGACAAATTGATACACACATTTTTTAGGGGACATAATTCAATCCATGACACTTACCATATAATTCAGCAATTCCATTCCTAGGTATTAACACAGAAGAAGTGAAGGTTTATGTCCATGCAAAAACATATACATGAATATTCATAGTAGCTTTATTTGTAGTATGCAAAAACTGAAAATAAACCAAACATGTATCTACAGGTGAATGAATAAATAAACTGTGGTATATTTATACAATGGAATACTACTCAACAATTAAAAAGAATGAACTACTGATACATACAACAGCATGGATGAATCTCAAAATAAATATGCTGAAACAAACCGACAAAAGAGAGTGCATAGCTTATGATTCCATTTACATAAGATCCTAAAAAAAACAGTAGCTCAAGCAATTGACTGCTAACCCAAAGGTTGGCAGTTCAAAACCACCAGTGGCTCCACAGGATAAAGATGTGACAATCTGCTTCTTTAGAGATTACAGCCTTGGAAACACTATGGGCTCAGTATGAGTTGGAAGGGACTTGTCAGCAATGGGTTTGGTTTGGTTTTGGTTAATCTATAGTAAAAGAAGGCAGACCAGTGATTGCCTGAGGCTGTGTATCAGCAATAAGGGTGATAGAGCATGCGGTGGGAAGATGTATGGGAGGATTTATAAAGTGGTTGAGGGAAAGAGGCAAAAAGGAAATTTGGGGGTGGTGCATATATTCGTGATCTTGAATGATTTATGAAGATTTCATGGCTGAATACTGTCTTAGGCTGGGTTCTCCAGAGAAACAGAATCAGCAAAACATATCTATCTATCTATCTATATAGATATAGAGAGAGATTTAGATCAAGGAAATGGCTCAGGTGGCTCCTAGAGGCTATATGTCCCATGTCCATGAGGCAGGAAAGAGGATACTCCCAATCCACATAGCAGCAGGGGCTGGTGAACCCAAGATCAGTAGGCTGGAGAGCAGTGCTGTTACAGGCCATGAAGATCAATGAATCCCAAGATCAGCAGACAAGCCACCAGCCCAAGCCCCAAGAACCAGAGGCCAGACGAACGGGAGCAAGCTCCAGGATCTGGAAAAAGCAAAGACCCCAGCAATGGGAGCAGAAGGAAGTAGGTGGAAGACGGCGGGAAGATGAAGGCTGACACACAATCTTAACCTTCACAAATACCCATGCCAAAGCTTATCAAATTATACATTTTAAATATATGCAATTTATTATAGTTCAACTATGCCTAAATAAGGATGAAAAAAGATGGAAATTGAAGGCAGACAGAGATAAATGTTGAAAAACAATCACCCTGTACTGTAGAGAACAGAATTTTTTTTTTTTTTTTTTTACTTTCTATGACTATAAAGGGGAAACTTTCTCAAGCATGCAAAGGTAACAGTATTTTCTATATTTTATAATAAATAGCATACTTTATTGCAACAGACTCATATAAATTAACCCAGAAAGACCATCAATTAGTCAAAATTTCTGTCTGGCCAAAGGGTGGCTGAGTTTTAAAGGTAGTTGAGACAGGTTTGTGCAGTGCTGGACAAACAGAAAACCAGGTAAGGTCTCTGACTGGTGCAGTCTCCTACACCAATGAGAGGCCACTGAGCTAAAGTAACCTCTGCTGAGGAAGTCCATTCAGGATCACCTGACTTGGCTGTGTTTTCTCAGGAACCAAGATATGGAGACTCTTTTGCCAGTGCTCATAGTGCTATTGGGGTTGCAGGCAGCCTTTGAGTATGTGGTTAGCCTGGGAGAGTCTTGGTATGATGACAGCTTCATGAGAGCAGGAATGAAGTCATCTTTTGTCCTGGGAAAGCCCTCTTGAGAAGCAGACATGTGTTGAAATATGGACAATGTTAATCTGTGTTGATGTGATGCTGCTGCTGCCTGAGAAACATTGGGAAGCAGGGATAAACACTATCCCTACTATAGAATGTAAAGATCTCATGAGGATTTCCTTTTTTGCTTTTTAACATTACCTTTCTGAACAGCGGTTTGTAGCCAAGAACTGGAGCCGAGTCCTCAGTCTCTGATCATCCAAGAGGGAGATGATTTCATCATAAGCTGTAAGTCCTAAGGCTGTATATGCCTTATACTGGTACAAGCAGAAGCATGATGAAGGGCCCATCTTTTTCATGATGCTACAGAATGGTGGGGAAGGGAAGAGACATGAAAAAGTAACTTCCAAGCTGGTTGAGAAAAAGCAGCAAAGTTCCCTGTGTATCACGACCTCTGAGCCCAGCCACTCTGGCATCTACCTCTGTGCAGCAGAGACACAGTGTTCTCCCCACCCCTACAGGCTATCCTCAAACCTGCAGCTGGCCACAGATCCTCTCTGGTACAGGCTGGGACATTTGCTAAGATGAAAAGCCAGAGGAAGATACAGTTGCCTCATTACAAAAAGGAGTCTAGGGGTGAGAGATGTTGTGTGCCATCGAGCTGATTTTGACTCACAATGACCCCGTGTGACAGAGTAGAAGTGCCTCGTAGGGCTTTCTTGGTTGTAATCTTTATGGAAACTGATTACCAGATCTTTCTCCTGAGGAGTTGCTGGGTGGGTTTGAACCATCAACCTTTAAGTCTAGCACTTAACCATTTGTGCCACCAGGGCTCCTTTAGGGGGTGGCAGTAGAGGAAGCTATACCTTTGACCCTATATTTAATTTGAGTTTACTGTCTGGGTAATTATGTTACTTTTTAGTAGTTAGTACCTCAGACTGGAAAAGGAATGGCATGCATTTCACTGATTTGGGCAATAAACCTGTTGTTATCAAGTCAATTAGCCACTGCATCAGCAGGGCTCCTGATCTGGGCAATAGATGTACATAAATCTTATGCCTTTATTCTCTCAAGGAACTTCTCTCCCTTCTGCTATGCACCCAGTTTATTAATAGGAAGTAATTCGGAGTCATTTATTAGGCCCCATGGAGCACACTGAGATTGCTCAGCGAGTATATGGGACAGCAATATTGCCACATACTGGGAGGAGTCATGAGAAATATGGTTATATTAGGTAGTCTTCTGCGGTGATTACTACCTTCAGAATGGATTACACCTCAACAAAAAGAAAACAAAAATCCTCACAACTGGACCAATAAGCAACATCATGATAAATGGAGAGAAAATTGAAGTTGTCAAGAATTTCATTTCACTTGGATCCACAATCAATGCCCATTGAAACAGCAGCCAAGAAATCAAAGGACATAAGTGCATTGAGCAAATCTGCTGCAAAAGAGCTCTTTAAAGTGTTAAAAAGCAAAGAAGTCACTTTGAGGACTAAGGTTCACTTGACCCAAGCCATGGTGTTTTCAGTCGTGTCATATGCATGTGAAAACTGGACAGTGAATAAGGAAGACTGAAGAAAAATTGACGCATTTGAATTATGGTATTGTCGATGAATATTGAATATACCATTGTCTCAGGAAAAGACAACTTTCAGCGTAGTCTTTGAGACAGAGACACAATATGCTGACCATGCTATCTAATTTTAATCTGGATTCTAGACTAACAGCTAGGTTTTTTGAGAAAGACATGATTTTCCTCAGTGGTCAAAACTAGAATGTGAAACCGTATGCCCCAAGGATCTTAACCAACTGACCATCCACACCATCCAAAATACACGTACCCAGGAAGAGTGCTGTCTGGGTGCTGTGTCCGACAAGATATTCTTGCAAGATAGACAAAGAAAATACATGTAAGCATCTTGTGAGCATGATGTAAGCATCATGTGAAACTATCTATAATCACTAACTCTATTATTAATAATAAGTAAGCAATCAACATGGGATTATTACAATATTCATTGATTTTCCTGTAGTTGCCCTCCCTATGCTTGGGTTCCTCTTTTTACCCAGAAGAATATTCCTATAAAAAAACTGCCCTGGGACTACCGGATTCCATTTTCAATGGGCTGCGCAGTTCCCCAATTGCAATTGTTTTAAACCCTTAATAAACTGCTGTTTTCACCTGAAGCAGGTTTCAAGTTTTTCTCTACAACGCCATGGACTGCCAGAAGAATGAACAAATTTGTCTTGGAAGATGTACAGCCAGAATGCTCCTTTGAAACAAGGATGGTGAGACCTTATCTTGCGTACTTTGGACATATTATCAGGAGGGATCAATCCCTGGAGAATGAAGTCATGCTTCGTAAAGCAGAGGGTCAGTGAAAAAGAGGAAGACCCTCAAGGAGATGAACTGACACAGTAGGTACAACAATGGGCTCAAGCATAGCAATGATTGTGAGGATGGCGCAGGACCAGGCAGTGTTTTGTTCTGTTGTATATATGGTCACTATGAGTTGGAGCTAACTCGACAATGCCTAACAACAACACCAAAAGACAGGTAGGTAGATAAGTAGATGATAGATAGATAGACAGATAGATAGGCAGTCCAGTCTCAGACTGGCCACCACTTCAGCTTTCATTCAGACTTTCTTTGTTCTCAGCATTTCACTGGGCACTGTGATTTATCAGCTTGAAAAGTTGTTTCCCAGTTTGCCCCAGTATGAAATGGTCAAGATCTCTACCTCTATCTTCCACTTCATCATACCCAACATAGTGCTGGCCCAAAGCAGATATTTATAAGTATTGATTGAATAATTGATACAAGCATAGGGTGTAAAGACAAATACAAATTGAAAATAATAGGTTTTAATTCTCCCTGTTGAAAATAAGGGAAGAAACTCCCCCGCCTCCCCTGTTCATTCAGAATTCACTTGAGATAACTTATAATTGTAAATTCTTTCTCTGTCTCTTTGAAAAGTATGTAAATCTAAGGTGCTTCCTCAAGGACCTGGCAGCCAGCTCTTTGAAATATAACTTCAGGTAATTCTCCCCTCCATTCCTGTTTCCTGGAAGGAAATAATGTCAGGTGGCCTGGACCTCCAATTGTAAATCTACCTCTAGCCGTAAAGATGCTAGAAAATTAGCAATTTTATCTTGAAAACCTGAATATAACGGGGTGTAGCAATTGGCTATATAAAGGGTCAGATTTCTTTCTGTCTTTGCAAACCTTTTAACAGACTGCCTGTGTTGCATCATATTCCGGTTTAATGCTTAGTCTGTAACAACATTTTTCTTTCTCTTTTATTTTTGTGGCAAGGTTTTCTGAGTTGAGAGTAGATATTTTACACCAGAGAAGTAACAAGTGTTTCTTTCTTTTTTAAAACATAAAAATTTAACCTTATTTCACCATTGTCATTTAAAGGTTCATTTTATCGAACATAAAAACACATTTTCAAAAAGTCTCTATCACAGGAAATTAAACAGTAGAAACATTCATGCTTCATAGGTACAAGTTGCATAAATTGAAATCAAATAATTGGAAATTGTTTCAACATGGAAATATACATCTAAATAAATGGTGGAAGGACCTCAATATTTCATTACTTATGGATTATATATTTATTTTCAGGATCTAAACAAAGATTCTGAATTTTCAGGCTTCTTTTCCTGTAATTTACAATTAAATATCACCCTACCTATATTCTGACTCAACCTACTTGACCAAAAATATGTGATTTAGGAAGGTACTTAGCTTTATAGTAAAAGTTTTTCCAACTACAGTTGCCACCTTCAAAGGAATTGCCATTACAATGCTGATTAAATCTGCTGGTTCCCTTTTGAACAACGGGCAATATTCTTTTGTGCTAATCTATTTAGCTGAATATATTAACGAGGGGATAATACCATAGTCTCCTGTAATTCATGATGTCAACTCTATGGAACGTTAAACAGGTACAAAAAAATGGAATATGCACAGTGCAGTAGAGTATAATGTTTCCCGCATCTAAAAATTAACCAATGAAATAAAACATATTAACTTATAGTTGACTTCATTTCAAGAAAACACACTTGAGAATTTCAAGTATATTATTTTTCGCAGCTCTCCCCTCAGTCATCGACAGGAATTTGGTAGGTCATCATGCTATTTACTTTGTGGATTGTAGTAGTGAATGAATGAAGACAGACTTCCTCAAAATTGCTAATGAATTGTGGTCCTGATTCTTCCCATTTTTCAGGTACAACCCAAATCTTTATCTGTATAAATCAGCAGACCAAATGAACAAGAAACTTCCAATAGTGGCAGAAATGTTACTGTAGCTGTGATCTGTCTGATCACTGAACGCATTTCCTCTTGGGTAGCTTTCTGAGACTTTTCTCCGGGTGCACTGTCATCTTTTGCAGTCTTGTCACACTCAGTATCAAACTGCCGTCTTTCAAGGACCTCACCACTTTCAATATGTGAGATGACTACCACCGGTTTCTGCGCTGAACATTTGTATAACCAGTCTTTTCGTCGTTCCACCACATTATTTAGGTAGTTAATGAGTTCAGGATCAGTAGTCACTAGCAAGGTGAGTCCATATTTTTGCACTCGAGTAAAGGTTTCAGATGGATATATGCCACGCTGATATAAAGTGCTGTTAACACTAAATGAGAAGAACTCGGCCGCGATTTCGGCGCTCCCGCGGAGGGTGGTGCCCTGCCCCGGGTGAGCGGCAGCGCCATGGCTGGGCCCACCGACGAAGGTGTGACTTTCATCAGGTAAACAGCGGCCTCCGCGGCTTCTGCAGCAGTTTCCTCTAACAAGTCTTTCTTAATTAAAATAAAATAAAACAAGACTAATATGTAGAAGGCAAAGTTTATTAGTGGTTGCCCGGGGTGGAAGAAAGGGGGAGAAAGGGAACTATTGTGTGGGAAGCAGTGAGTTTCTGTTTATGGTGACTGGAAATTTGGGATCAATTAAGGGTAATGGTTGCACAACCGATTAATGTAATCGATATCAAAGCTGAACACCTGAAGAATGCTGAATTGGCAAATATTGTGTTACGCATATTTTTACCAAAAAAAAAAAAGCTGTTAAGACTGCTAATGCACAACCAAACACCTCACGGGATTTGTTTTCTTGGTTTGGAGGTTTAGGGTCATGGTTTTGAGCGACATCCCAATCAAATGGCCGAATATTATTTCTCAGTAATTCTGTTCCTATTTCACTGCATAGTGACTGGAGTCTTAAAAGCTAGCAAGCGGGAGTCGGATAGGCATGGTTGTGGCAGCATGCTTGTCCTTTTTCCCATTCTTGCCCATTTTGAATATTCTTTGGACTTGCACAGACATGGTTGTGGCAGCACGCTTGTCCCTTTTCTTATTCTTGCCTATTTGGAATATTCTTTGAACTCGGGCAGACATGGCTCTAGCAACATGCTTGTCGGCTTCCCACTTCTGCCCTTTTGAATATATGTCGAATAAAACTTCCTTTTTGCTTTACTAGAAAGGTCCTATCTTCTGGAGCCACATGTTCCCACTCCATAGCCCTTGGACGTTGACAGGGTGAGTCCTATCGGAAAAGGAACCCTTGCTTATTCTTTGTTCTCTTTCTCATGTTTTATTAAGTTTTGTTTGGCATGTTTGTTTGAAAAACCGGTTGACTGATTAAGGAGAATCTTTCTTAGATTTTTGCTTGATCATTTGGTTAAGAGAGACATTTAGTAACTCTTTAAGTGAACTGCAGTTTAGGCCTGGATTCGGGCAGTTGAAGAGGTAATTCTATTTTCAAAGAGCTGTGAGTCACTATAAGCTGCAAAATTTGGACTTTTTTGTGGCTCAGAAAAAACCTGGAAAATAGTGTTCTGTTTTGCCAAATTCGCAGGGAGAGGTGGCAGCTCCTGACCTGTGTTTTGGTATTTAAGGGAGAAGTGGTAGTTCTGTACCTGTTTTTTTCATTGAATTGAGTGGATCTTACCAAAAATCCCTATACGCACTTTTAGAAACTAGGATCCCTATATCCTTGTTTTGTGTGGTATTATCTGGTGAGTTTATGTGGTCTTTCTGTCTCCTTTTGTTCTAAGAGCTTGCTTCTGGTCTAGATAGAGCATTGTGTCTAAGTTTGTCTTGTATTAGATTGGTGGCTATAGCTAAGAATTGCTGTTTTTTGTAAGGCTAGTCATAGAACCTCAGTTCCTTCTTCATCAAGAAAAAAACAGTGTCTTGTGTCGGTCTGGTGATTTAGATTTTTAACAGCTACTTGGAGAAACTTTGATTGGTCTATTTGAAAGGTACACTAAGATCTTCATGTTTTATACTATGTCAGTCTTAAGTAACTTAAGCTAAATATTATATGAAATGTGTTTTATTTAAGGAAAAAGCATAGTTTTGTCTTAAAGGAACAGTTCCAGAACAGTAAAAAAGAAAGAAATTAGCTATCTTTTGTCTTTCAAAATGCCTCCATCAATTCAAACATATGTAAATGTCTTCCATGAGTCAAGAGAGTGAGGGCGGGGCACGGCACGATCAGGCCTCCCCACCTCCCAGTCTCCAAGGTCCTGTAGCTCCAGAGATGCTTTTGAAAGACTCCTTTCCAGCTAGGTGGAGACTCTGTTAAGACAAAAGATAAGAAAAATTGCTGCTTTGCTATAGTTAACAGAAATAGGATAGATCCTAATCATAGAACTGTAAACAAGTTCTCTCTCTTATAGGGGAACTTTAAAGAAGTTAAAAAAAAAAAAAAATAGAAATAACAATGAGACATACCTGAAGTGGCCTGGAAAAATGTTTCCAGCAGTGGCCAAACACTTAAGGTTACATCCATATCAATGAATTGGTCAAGTGAGCAAAGACTTTGTGATTTCCAAAGCCAGTTGATAAAATCTTTAAGGGCTAAAATTAGATTGGGAAAAATACCAGAAGTAGTAAAAGTTGAATGAAATCTTTCAACATTTTGGGTAAATTATTGATGTTATTAAGTTAATAGATACTTGCTATAATTTAAGTTTATATACTTTTGCTTTTTATGCCACAAGAGAAAGGATAGACAGATATATATATTTCAAGTCTGCTAATGAGTGTTTGCCATTTAAAGGGATGCACTGTAAGAGATATACAACAAAGGCAACCTTTAAGAGGTTTATTGAAAAAGAAATTTACTTGATATGGTCAAGTTTCATCTGTCTGACTAAAGTTTAATTGTTTAATTTTTGAGATTTTTAGGAGTTTTAATGTTAAGTAGCATATAAAACAAAGAATTGGGTTTCTTGCAGTTAAAATTTTCTTTAATTTCTGAGTTAAAGTGTTAATTTATTCTTTGTGTAATCTGCCTGGAAGACAAAGGTTTGGCTTCTCATTAGAATAAGATTCCTGAGTCTGAATACTAAGCCTCATGGCTTTTAGAAAAGAAAGCTAAGTGTTTTACTTTAAGATCTTTGGTTAAATAACTTAAGTATTGTTTCACAGTAACCTATATTATTATCTCTTTATTGCTAACTTGGTCCCAACTTTATCTTTTTAAATCTAGCATTATCAAAGCCAATGGTTTGACTAGAGAATTCACATCATTTACCTATAAAGTTTTTTTTATTATTGTTCAGGTATTTAGAGATTTGATAATCTTGGTATATTCTCCGTATATCCTGACTATATGGTATTTTGTCTCAAAATTATTCTGCATTATATCCGAAGGTCTTTGAATATGGTTAATGGCTATATTTAGAAATATTTTTATCTAAAGTTTTTTTTTTAACTGATTTTATTTGGCCTTTACATTATGCTTATAATTAATTTCTATCAGGTCTTTCGCAATTAAGAATATGTTTATCAGCATGTGTACTACTGTTACAGGAGAAACTGTTCTGTAAGCCTTCACCCGAAGTACAATAAAATATTTAAGAAAAAAAAAGAATATGTTTATCAATTAATCATGGCCATATTAAGTTTTGTCCTCTGCAGATAAGTTTTTACTTTACTGATTTGCTGAAAAAGTTTGACCAAAATATCTCAACAAAAAGATGGACTATGTTGGACTTGCTAAAAGGACCGTGACTAGACTCAATAAAATTTCTAGAACTCCTATGCAGAAGCTGATGGGTTCACAGACTGCGGCTGATCCAGAATCATGTGGAACAGCAATTAACTACATAAGACTGAGTAAACGAAAGGTTTTACGGTCCTAATTTCTGGATATAAGAAATCATTCTCCTTTCTCCTAAATTATCTAACTAATGGGTTTAGATATTGTAACTCTTGAATTAGAAGTTCCTGTTGGTAAACTTAGCAAAGTTCTAAGTATCATAACCAGAGACGTATTTGAAATTTGAGCAATGATTTTACAAAATAGAACAGCATTAGATTTCCTGTTAGTCTCTTAAGAAACAGTTTGTGCCTCAATGGATAAATGTTGCTGTATTTATATCAATACTCAGTCTGAGGTTTTGCAGAATGTAGTTGCTGTTGAGGCACATGAAAAGCAGTTACTGATGCTGCTTCTGTAGAGACAAACACCTCAGGAGATTTGTTTCCTTGGTTCAAAGACCTTAGGGTCATGGTTTCATTGGTTATTTCAGACAATTGGCCTAATAAAATTGTTAGTGTTTCTGTTTTATTTCCTAGTTTGCTGTATGGTGCCTGGGATCTTAAAAACCAGATGATGTCCAATTACCACTTATTGAGCATTTTTGATAAAACATTCTATAACAAGATCATGATCCAAAGGAAAGAATAATGAGAGAGTTGTATATAATTCTCCTGGAATCCAGATTTCTGGCTTTCAGGGAGGTTGAGGCAACCCACACAGGACATTTGCCTTTGGGTGTCCTCTGGAACCTTGAGCTTTGAGAAAAAAACTGGTTCCTGAAGATACTTTGAGTCAAACAATGGTCCAGATATACTAGTAATACCATTTTGCTCTGGATATTGAGCTTTTTTTTTTTTAAGAATTCGGTCAGTTTTAGGAAATTAACTTCAAAGATCAGACTGAGAGTTATGTTTAGGGTAAATTAGTAATTAGTTTAAGCAGTATGTAAGACAATGTCATATGAAATACCTGTGTAGTGTTTGTAATCAAACTGTCACTCTCTTACGATACAGAAAATTATGTATCTTAAAGAAACCAGATTCTCAGAGGAGATTGACCTCATGGCTCAGACTCTGTTTTATCTTTGGTTCCATTTCTGTTTCTGAGAAAGTGACCCGTGACTGTTAATAGGTAAACCAAGGAGGGGCAGCTTGCCCTTGGGAAGAACACTTAGTATGTTTTAAACAGACTAACTGAAGACCTCCTACAGGAAAGGTCTATCCTGTATTATCTTGCTGATCATTAGTTCTCTAATGAAAACTTCTCACATGTAAATTTTTCTATATTTTCTGTTTCTCCTAGACAAACTTTGTGTGCTCCTTATGGATATATATTTCTGTGTAGATATGTTTCTAATTTAGATGATTCTTTTCCAACAAATAGTGAATTTGTGTGGGCAATCTCTTGTTTAGACTCCTGATGAATGCATGGACAATGCACTTTGGAAACTTTAGGATTATCTTTAAGTATTCATAGTAACAATGCTAGTAAATACTGGAAAGGTAATGTTAAATTGTTACACATTGTAAAATGAAAGTCAGAAGAAAACCCATTGGTCCAACACTCAGGATATGGTTGGTAGCTTTATTTCCTACTTGTGGTATAACTGAATTGGAGAAATCTTTAAGAAAATTTGTCAGTCACTATGGGACAAATAACAGATGAGATAGAAGCACAACAGTGATCTCTGATTTCATAAGCCAAGGTGACATGAGATAACAAAATAACCTTAGATTTTTTTATTAGTCCAAGAAAGTGTAGTCTGTGCTGTAGACAAGATATACATAGAATTAGACAGCAAGCTACTTGATTACACATTGTCACACCCTTGCAAACACCAGATCTATTTTGGTTGGTTACCATCAGGAGTAAGTACATGGGCTAGATCACTACTGCAAAGGATAGTAATATTCTTAGTCTACATCCTGATAGTATTAGCCACAATAAGATTTATCCTCTATTGTCTTACACATCTAAAAGGCAAAAGAAGGCCTCAGGCTAAAATGTTGATGTACATTGAGTCTGCTCACTCCAGCAATGCCATTGATGGGAACATTGCTCTTACTCAATACCTTGGTGAAAAACCAGATGGTATCCAGTGGAAAATCAGCACCGTGAGTTTAAAGAGCTTGCAATGGCCGCCATCTAGGAGCTCGACTAACTCCAGGTATTGATCATCGATGTGTTATCTCCAATCTCTGATCAAAAGGAGCTACTGATTTAGGAAATAATATTGGAGTTATTATTCCCTCTCCTTGAGCATGGAGAATTGTGACCCAGCTGGGGCTGAGCCCTCAGACTCACAAAGACACACAAACTGGGCCCTGAGATAAGACAACAGATGGGACAATCTCAGAAATTATCTTAAGGAAGTTTTCACAAAAGAGCAATAAAACCTAACCCAAAGGACTTCTCACCTTTTGTCTTTTTCTTTTCACATTTAGTGAACAGGAATTTGTTGGACCAATGAAGACCCTCCTGACTTTCGTAACTGAAACCCATACCAACGATTGTTAAGAAAGATGATTAAAAATGTAAGATTACAATTTCTAACCAATCAGTGAAAAGGTGACGATTTCAATGATTCTATCCATTTTGTGATGTTGATATATACTGATGATTCTGTAACCTTCCTTGGACAAGGACAGACATGGTTGTGGCAGCATGCTTGTCCATTTTCCCATTCTTTCCTATTCTGTAATATTCTTTGGACTCGGGCAGACATGGCTCTAGCAGCAATCTTGTCCGCTTCCCACTTTTGTCTTTTTGAATATATGCCAAATAAAACTTGCTTTTTGCTTTACTAAAAAAAAAAAAAAAAAAAAAAAAAGCTAGCAAGCAGCTATCCAAAATACAACAATTCGTCTCTATTCACCTGGAGCAGCAGAGGAAGAGAGGGAGTCAGAAATCCAGGGAGGAGCTGGTATGCATGTCTGGTTGCCCCCATCAACAACTGCCTCCTTTGCCATGATACAGAAGAATGGATGATGTCTGGCTAACATTGCTGAACATTTTCATCAAAGAGTCTATAGCAGAATCCTGATCAAAAGGGGTGCAAATGTAGAACGGAATTTAAAATTCTCAGTGGAATCCAGACTTTCTGAGGCCGTTGAAACTGGAAGAAGCCCTGAAACTATTGCCCTGAGATAGTCTTTAAACTTTAAACCTTAAACCAAAACTATCCCCCGCAGTCTTCATTGAACAACAACAAAAAAAGCTTATCTTAATTAGTAAAGTACGTCTGTTTTGAGCATTGCTCTCTTTTAAAGAATTATCTATGTGAGATAAAATTGACAGTGGCAACTTGAAAGGTTGGATGGGAAGCTCAGGGAGCAGTGAGTTTAAGATAATGGTGGTGGAATAATTTGGAAAAGGACAGTGAGAATGGAAGCACAACTTGGAGGATGTAGCCTATGTCACTGAATTGTTCAAGTAGAAATTGTTGAAATGGTATATTTCTGTCTGTGTATACTTCTACCAAAATAAAAGAATTAAAAATCTATATTGATTTTATACTTAAAAATAAATTTGTTGATATAAAGTATTTTTTTATTCTTCAGAAAAATGAAATAAAACATAATAGGAATTAAAAGTTAAAAAGACTTTTGTTTTTCCACTGGTCTTACCCCTTTGGGAGTAAGGGAGAATGAAGAAAACTAAAGATACAAGGGAAAAATTAGTCCAAAGGACTAGTGGACAACAACTACCATGTCCACCTGAGTCCAGTACAACTAGATGGTACCAGGCTACCACCACCAAGTGCTCTGACAGGGATCACAACAGAGGGTCCTGGACAGAGCTGGAAAATAAAATTCTAACTCACAAAAAAAAGATCAGACTTATTGGCCTGACATAGACTGGAGAAACCCTGATAGTACAGCCCCAGGACACCCTTTTAGCTCAGTAATGAAGTCACTCCCGAGGTTCACCCTTTAGCCAAAGATTAGACAGGCCCATAAAACAGAACAAGACTAAAGAGGCACACAAGCCCAGGAGCAGTGACTAGAAGGCAGGAGGGGACAGGAAAGCTGGTAATAGGGAACCCAAGGTGGAGAAGGGAGAGTGTTGACAAGTCGTGGGGTTGTTAACCATTGTCATAAAACCATAATTTATGAGAAGCTGGTCTGTTCTGTAAACCTTTATCTAAAGTACAATTAAAAAAAAAGAAAAAGAAAAAGAAGATGCTGTACATTTTGACCAGAAACACAATAAAATTCTCTCAATGAAAAAAAAAAAAGTCCTCACCAATACAACTGCGTACCTATAAATATTTCCACCTCACACTCTGAAAATGCCATTTCTTTAATTGAGTTACATAAACCCTAAAATAAGTGCTTAACTCTTCTATTCTAGAGTCTAGGCTCTTTTCTCTTAGAAGGGATTCTTTTGGCCTCATGAAATCTTAACTCACATGAAAAATTCATTTGTGAGATATTACTGACCATTAATTCAGATTATCATTCAGATGATATGGAATTGAGAGTTCCAAAAGTATGGTCAGTATAGCTAGAACATATGAACAGTGAATTGCATTAATTCTAGAAAACAAAATGAGCAAAAGAGTAGTAAAGAATCATTTCTTGGGGAAATGATTCTTTTATTACCAATACAAGTTTTTCAGTAAACTTGATAGGCATATGCCTGTAAAGAAAATAGTAATGCTAGTTTGGTGAATAGGCCGATGAATCCTTTTCCAAAATTGCTAGGGCAGACATTTCAGAAAGCATGTTACAATTTTATTTATTTTAGGGAGCTAATGGGTACACATGCCATATATTATGCTGTGCCCCCAGCGAGGTCTGGGGCAAAATTCTGTAATTGAATACTCACACAAAGTGGAATAAAGATTATAAATGAATTCAGTTCAATTTACTTTGATGCTAAATGTGTTCAGGCATCAACCTTATGATTTATACTCATGCTTGCAGTTTTCTAAGGTTTGTGGAGTTTTGGAACAGTGGTTAAGGAATTGTGTACCTGTGCGAAATTTACTCTCACTGCTTTTTTTTTTTTTTTTTTTTTAAGCTAAGCATGGAGTTTATTGGTAAAGTTTGGTACAACTTTAGTCCTATCTTTCCCAATCCCAGGCATGTTAACAGTCCTTTAAAAATCATGCTATGTTACTTTGGAAGAAAATACTTCCAGCTGAACACGTTTAAAGAAATGCTAGAAAATTACCCCTATCAATTTGTTTTTTATTTTATTTTTTTTATTTTTTATTTTTATTTTATATTTTATTGTACTTCAGGTGAAAGCTAACAGAGCAAATAGTTTCTCATGAAATAGTAGTACACATGTTGTTCTATGACATTGGTTAACAACCCCACAACGGCCTCTAAATTCTCAACCTTTTTTTTTTGATGAAAATTACAGATGGCCAAAGATACACCGTTTCAAAAATTTCTACATTCACAGTTCAGTGACATTGACTACGCTCTTCCAACTGTGCTGTTATTCTCACTTAAGATGAAGGCTTACAGAACAAAATAGTTTTTCATTTAACAGTTACTACACATGTTGCCCTATGACAATGGTTAACAATCTCACAGCACATCAAGAATATCCTTACTCCACCTTGTGTTCCCTATCACCAGGGGGCTTCCTTGTCCCCTTCTGTCTTCTGGACCTTGTCAGTGGACTATTGTACCTCTTTAGTCTCATTTGTTTATTTATTTATTTATTTATTTTTAAAATTTTATTTAAACACCATTTCAAAACTTTTTACTTATACATTTAAGTGATATTGACTATGCTCTTCCAATTGTGCTGCCATTCTTGCCCAAGATGAAGGCTTACAGGACGAAACAGCCTCCCATTTAATAGTTACTACAAATGTTGCCCTATAGCAGTGGTCAACAATCTCACAATACATCGACAGTGTCCTTATTCAATTTGTGTTCCTTATCATCAGTTTCCTACTCTCCCTCTGCCTTCTGGCCCTTGTTACCGGACTCCTGTACCTCGTTAGTCCCATTTAGTTTTACTGGGCTGTCCATTCCCAGGCTTAACATCGAACCTCGAAGGTAACTTTACCTCTGAGCTGAAAGGGTGTCTGGGGGCCACACTCTCGAGGTTTCTCTAGTATTCTTTAGGCCAGTAAATCTGGTCTTTTTTTTGGGGGGGGGAGTTAAAATTATGCTCTACATCCTACTCCAGCTCTGCCCAGAACCCTCTGTTGTGATCCTGGTCAGAGGAGTCATTGGTGGTAGCCGGGCACCATCCAGCTGTACTGGGCTCAGTCCCATGGAGGCCTTGGTAGCTGTGGACCATTAGTCCTTTGGACTAATCTTTTCCTTGTATCCTGTTCTCTTCGTTCTCCCTTGTTCCCGAAGGGATGAGATCAGTGGAGTATCTTAGATGGCCGCTCATAGGCTTTTAAGACCCCAGACACTACTCACCAAGGTAGAATGTAGAGCATTATCTTTATAAGTAGTGTCATGCCAATTGAGCTAGATGTTCCCCGAGATCATGGTCCCCAGAGCCCTCCGTCCAACAACTCAGTCCCTCGGGGGGTTTGGATGTGTCTATAGGGCCTCCATGACCTTTCCTTGTGCAGGTTGTGTTAGTTTCCCCTGTACTATGTAATATCTCACCTCTCACCCAAGTTACCACTTACCTATTACCTATTTAGTATTTCCCCCCCTCTCCCATCCCTGGTAACCAACAAGGATTGTTACATTTTGCATGTGAATTTTTTCATGGGTTTTTACAATAGAGGTCTCATACAATATTTGTCCTTTTGTGATTGACTTATTTCACTCAGCATGATGTCCTCCAGTTTCATCCATGTTATGAGATGGTTCACCGATTCATTGTTGTTCTTTCTCGTTGCATAGTACTCCATTGTGTGTATGTACCATAGTTTGTGTATCCATTCATCTGTTGATGGACATCGAGGTTGTTTCCATCGTTTTGCTATTGTGAATAATGCTGCCATGAACATAGGTGTGCATATGTCTATTCGAGTGACAACTCTTATTTCTCTAGGATATATTCCTAGGAGTGGGATTGCTGGATCGAATGGTATGTCTATTTCTAGCTTTCTGAGGAAACGCCATATCATTTTCCAAAATGGTTGTATCATTTTGCATTCCCACCAGCAGTGTATAAGAGTTCCCATCTCCCCGCAGCCCCTCCAACATTTGTTATTTCCAGTATTTTTGATTCGTGCCAGTAATGTCGGGGTGAGATGGTATCTCATTGTGGTTTTAATTTGCATTTCTCTAATGGCTAGTGATCGCGAGCATTTCCTCATGTGTCTGTTGGCCATTTGAATGTCTTCCTTGGTGAAGTGTCTGTTCATTTCCTTTGCCCATTTTTTGATAGGATTGGTTGTCTTTTTGTTGTAGAGGTGTTGGATTTTCTTGCAGATTATGGAGATTAGACCTTTGTCTGACTTGTACTGTCCAAAAATTTTTTTCCCAGTCTGTAGATTCTCTTTTAACTCTTTTGGTGAAATCTTTTGAAGAGCATAGATGTTTGATTTTTAGAAGATCCCAATTACCTAGTTTATCTGTTGGGTTTTTTGTGTTGATGTTTATGGTTTGTATCCTGTTAATGCCATGTATTAAGGCCTGAAGTGTTGGTCCTATTTTTTCTTCTATGAATTTTATAGTTTGAGGCTTTATATTCAGGTCTTTGATCCATTTTGAAGTAGTTTTTGTATATGGTGTGAGGTATGGGTCCTGTTTCATTTTTCTACAAATGGATATCCATTTTTGCCAGCACCGTTTGTTAAAAAGACTGTCTTTTCCCCATTTGATGTATTTTGGGCCCTTGTCAAAAATCAGGTGACCGTAGGTGGATGGATTTACATCTGAGTTCTCAATTCTGTTCCATTGGTCAATGTCTCTGTTGTCGTACCAGTACCAGGCTGTTTTGAGTACTGTAGCTGTATAGTAGGTTCTCAAGTCAGGTAGTGTGAGTCCTCCAACTTTATTCTTCTTCTTCAGTAGTGCTTTACTTATTCGGGGTTTCTTCCCTTTCCATATAAAGTTAATAATTAGTTTTTCCATCTCTTTGAAGAATGTTGTTGGTATTTGTATCGGGATTGCATTGTATTTGTAAATTGCTTTAGGTAGAATTGCCATTTTCACAATGTTGAGTCTGCCTATCCATGAGCATGGTATGTTTTTCCATTTATGTAGATCCCTTTGGATTTCATGCAGCAGTGTTTTGTAGTTTTCTTTGTATAGGTCTTTTATATTCCTGGTCAGATTTATTCCTAAGTATTTTATCTTTTTAGGGGCTATTGAAAATGGTATTGATTTCCTGATCTCCTTTTCATCGTTCTCTTTACTGGTGTATAGGAATCCAACTGATTTTTGAATGTTTATCTTGTATCCTGCTACTCTGCTGAATCTTTCTATTAGTTCCAGTAAATTTCTCGTGGAGTCTTTAGGGTTTTCTATGTATAGTATCATATCATCTGCAAACAGGGAGAGTTTAACTTCTTCATTACCAATTTTGATGCCCTTTCTTTCTTTCTCTTGCCTTACTGCTCTAGCTAGAACTTCCAGCACAATGTTAAATAGGAGTGGTGATAAAGGGCATCCTTGTCTTGTTCCTGTTTTCAGGGGGAATGTTTTCAGCCTTTCTCCATTAAGAATGATGTTGGCTGTTGGTTTTGCATAGATGCCCTTTATTATGTTGAGAAATTTCCCTTCTATACCTATTTTATTGAGAGCTTTTATCAGGAATGGGTATTGGACTTTGTCAAATGCCTTTTCTGCATCAATTGAGATAATCATGTGATTTTTTTTCTTTCCTTTTATTTATGTGGTGGATTACGTTGATGGATTTTCTAATGTTAAACCATCCTTGCATACCTGGTATGAATCCTACTTGGTCGTGGTGTATTATTTTTTTGATATGATACTGAATTCTATTGGCTAGAATTTTGTTCAGAATTTTTGCGTCTATATTCATGAGAGATATTGGTCTGTAATTTTCTTTTTTTGTGATGTCTTTGCCTGGTTTTGGTATCAGTGTTATGCTGGCTTCATAGAATGAATTTGGAAGTGTTGCTTCCTCTTCTATGCTCTGATATAACTTGAGTAGAACTGGTACGAGCTCTTCTGTAAATGTTTTGTAGAATTCTCCAGTGAAGCCATCTGGGCCAGGGCTTTTTTTGGTTGGGAGTTCTTTTTATTACCTTTTCAATCTCTTCTCTTGTTATGGGTCTGTTCAGATTTTCAATATCACTTTGTTGTAGTTTGGGTAGGCCGTATGTTTCTAGAAATTTATCCATTTCCTCTAGGTTTTTACTCTCACTTCTGAAAAAAAAGAAAAAAAAAAAAAAAAGAGAGACTTTGGTTTAAGTTCTAATTCCACCACTTACAAACAATATGATCTTAAATAGTAACTTTAACTTTCTAAGCCTCTATTTCCCTTCTATAAAATTGATTAAAATCATACTATTTTATTCTTGTGAGGGCTAAGTAAGAGTATATATATTAAGTACCTGATATATTGAAAACCCTCAATAATTAAGGTAGTATTTTTACTACTACCAAACAATGATCATCTCAAGTGAGCCTAAATTCTTTTGTCTCAAAAAGTCTTAAGGTGATCAACATGATATGGTCCCAAGCTAAAAAGAGGATATTTTATTCTTTAAGTTTATACAAGAAAAGGGCATATAATTATCTTCTGCACTCAAAAACTGCCTACTGACCAAGCTTCAAGGAGAATTTGTGTGAAATGAAGATAATCACTTATTTTGACCAAGCCTAGAGCAGATTGAAAAAATCAAATAGAATGAGAATAATTTCAGCCATTATATCTTAAAGAAATGTTACAGTCTTAGTCATCTAGTACTGCTCTAACAGATAAACCATAAGTGGATGGCTTTAACAAACAGAAGTTTATTCTCTGACTGTCCAAATTCAGGACTTCAGCTCCAGGGAAAAGCCTCTTTCTCTGTCAGCTCCAGTGGAAGGTCTTGTCATCAGTCTTCCCTTGGTCTGGGAGCTTCTCTGTGCAGGAACCTCAGGTCCAAAGGAAGCTCTCTGCTCTCGGCACTGCTTTCTTGGTGGTATGAGATTCCCATGTGTCTCTGTTTGTTTCTCTCTTTTATGTTTCAAAAGAGATTGGATTAAGACACTATTCAGTCTTGTATACCTCGTCAGTATAACTGCTGCTAATCCATCTTATTAGATCATAGTGATTGAGTTTACAATACATAAGGAAATCACATCAGATTACAAAATGGTACACAATTATACAATACAGGGAATCATGACCCAGTCAAGTTGACAGATATTTTTGGGGGACACAGTTCAATCCATGACAGTTACCTAGGCCATCCATTGGAAGAAAAACCTCTTAAAATAACCAGAAAGGAAAGAGCTCCTTGAAAGAAAATGTCTGGTAATGTGAAGTAAGAAGAAATAAGAACATAAGCTCCTAATTTTCATGAAATGTTGAGTGTGATATATATACATACATAGAGTCTACATATTTGCATTTTTAGTTTAAAATCTAATTTTTTTCTAACTGAGAAATAATATAAAGGTATTGCCCACAATAGAATGTTAAAAATACTAAAAGTTACAAATATAAAGATGCACAGTAGTAAAGATGTTGAGGGATTAAACCACAATGTCCCACAAGACTCTAGTAGGCTGTCTTTATCAGAAGAGAGAAACCGTGTTCAATCCACATCAGTGGTTTAGGTGAGCCAAGCAAACAGGTTATATAATCTGCAACTTTCCCTGCTCATCCTCCCACCAACCCCATCAAAAAACAATTTTGTGTTCTGAGAAAAACAGTCATCCTGTCCTATGATTCTGCCTCAGACTAATAAACTGAAGAGGACTGAGTCCCAGATACTGGTTTTAGCTCCAAGCAGCAGAAATTTCCCTAAGGGAAGAGATGCCAGCAAGGCTTTTCTTAGCATGCTTGGAACAATGACTGGTCTATCTGCTTCCTTAGGGTTAGCCCTGATAGGGAGCCTGGAATTGAAGTGAGGAGAGGGGGTGATCAGAAGGAAGATTTTTGTTCCTTCTGTCTTGAGTGCAAGGTTTAGCTCTTGCACAAGCAGTTCTTAACAACTGCCTTGTGAATCAGGTGAGAGAATCACTCTTGTTTTTCTCCTCATATATGAGGTCTAAGGAGTCCCTGGGCGACTCAAATGGTTAACTGCTTGACTACTAGCTGAAAGATTGGTGGTTAGAACCTACCCAGAGGTACCTCAGAAGACAGGCCTGACAATCTGCTTCTAAAACTTTATGGTGCATTTCTATTCTGCATACAAGGAGGTGCCATGAGCCAGAATCGACTTGACAACAGCTAACAACAATAAGGGATCTAGCTTGTCACAGGGAGTCAATTCCAACCAGCAATATCTGGACAGGAGGGGAGATTGAGGATCTGGTTTGTTCATAGGACACAAGTGTTAATAATTATTCTTATGGTGAAAATGGCCTCCCAGCAGGAAGATGATTTTCCTTGTGCTTCAGGAATCTGATGCAGATACCAAGGGAAGAAAGGACCAGTATTGTCTGAACTTCCAAGAAGCAGTTAAATCCATCAGGATTGTCCTCTCACTATCATATCTAGAAGCCCTTGCAATATATTTTTGTGCTCTTAGGGATCCTGTAGTGAGAGGAATATGGGATACACTAAAACAAGCGGAAATATTTTTCTACCTTCCAAGCTATTGAATGGAGCTATCAGCAGCCATATGCCTAGCCTATTCCTTGAGTCGACCTGATAAAAGGTAGGATTTACATAGGAAACTTGTCTCCAACTTCTAGAGCCTATTGCTAATCTTGCTGTTACTAGACTGGAGTGTGCCAAATTTGAGCCTGCTGGTTTTAAGCCACATCATTTGATATTCTTCTACCCACTTCCATAGTGTTGGTCAAGTTCATAGAATTCACCTTAACCTTGAATTCTTTACTTAACACTTCATTTCTTTTTAAACCTCTCCTATTTTGTTGCAACCTTGACAACCTGTCAGGAGAAAAGGCTGGAAACTACAAGAGAAAGAAGAAGAGCTAAAGGAATAGAATGAGAAGAAATAAAATATGTTTAATTGGAGTACTAGAAAGAGAGGAGAGAGAAAGTAATTGATAGAACAAGTAATTAGATATGATAAACAGATAGCCACAAGCCCAAACTAAAAAAAAGTCTTCATACTTTTAAACTTCTCTTGGGCCCCCTTTCTTCCATAACCAGGAAGTGAGCTATGACAGCTGTGAAGCCCCAAGAAGGGCATACTCCTCAAAGCCCATTTTAGGTAATGCCTAAGGATAGTAAGGAGCCCCTGGGTGTCTCACAGAAGCCCTGGTGGTGCAGTGGTTAAGCCCTTGACTACTAACAGAAAGATCGGTGGTTCAGACCCACCAGCTGCTCTATGGGAGAAAGATGTGGCAGCACTTCCATAAAGATTACGGCCTTGGAAACCCTATAAGGTAGTTCTTCTCTGTCCTCTAGTGTTGCTATAAGTCGGAATTGACTGGATGACAATAGAATGGGTGGCTCAAATGTTTAAGTTCTGGGCTACTAACTGAAAGGTTGGCAGTTCAAACTGCAGAATAAACTGAAAATTCTCACTGTCTCCAGAAACTTACTGGAGCCACTTAGGCTTGATAATCCTAGAAACAATAGCCCTGATTAACCCCTGGAACCATAAAAAGTTTAATCAGCAAAAGCTTGCTTGAACCTTGTACTCCTTCACAATTCCTGCACCTTTATCTACCTTCCTCCCATTCTGCTGCTGTTTTTTCCCCAAACCTTAGCAGCATGGTACACAGTGACCTTCTAATATTCCTTTTGTCCACCCAAAGCCTAATGCTTCTAGTCCTTGAATTGGCTTCCAAAATATCTCACTCTATTGATTTCATATCCATCTCCCAACTTCATTTATAAAAGGAAGTGGTTTATAACCTAACTTACATTTCAATGTGGCTTTCTAGCTTAACTCTCCCTGGAGTGCTTGTATTTGAAAAAGGAATGTTAAAAAAGGAGATTCAAAGGAAGTCACTTCAAATGATGTATTTTCAGTTACTGTGACAGTTGGATTGGAAGGATGTTTCAAGGTAAAATGCTGTTTCCCACACTTGTAAACCATAGAGTAGGCCATCTGCCAGTATGTAGGGCAGGCCCCGTGGGCAGAGGTATAGGCACAACATAAGCATTTTTAAAAATAGGTTTTTATTCAAGTTTGTTCAGAAGAATAATATAATTTCAGAAATTAAGAAGAATGAAGATTCTATGCCTTGACACTGCACAATAATTTGCAGTATCTGGTACCTAATATGGAAACTCTGGTGGCATAGTGCTTAAGAGATACGGCTCCTAACCAAAAGGTCGGCAATTCGAATCCATCAGGTGCTCCCTGGAAACTCTATGGGGCAGGTTTACTCTGTCCTATAGGCGCACTATGAGTTGGAATCGACTCAACAACAAGGGATTTTGGTTTGGTATTTAATATAGATGTCATCTTTATACCAATCATTGCAATAAATTTATGATAGATAATATTTAAAGAACCATAACCATTTACATTTAATACAGTAAGAGGCAATAGTATGGTAGATATTATCATCTTCATTTTACTAATGGAAAAACTGAGACACTCAGATAAGTTACGTGACATGGGTCATGGGGAAGTAAGTGACAGCATTTTGGCTCCTTTCTTCATGTCACCTTCCAACTTTCCCATGACTCTAGTGCCTCTTGGCTGAGGAAGTAGAGGAAACTGAAATAATCTTAAGAATTGCCTATACACATCCCAGCCAACAGATGGAAGAGACCTAACATTTCATGAATACCATGTCTTCTGCTACTTCTTAGTGTGTGACTCTGAGTAAATTACTTAACTTCTCTGAAGCTCAATTTCCTTATTAGTAAAGTGAGGATAATAATACCACCTGAAACATACTCTGAGGATCACTAAAGGACTTAGAAGAGTATTCAATCTCTTTTTTTACTTAGATTATATTTATTATTCATATTATTAAATGTGTGGTAGAGTGTATTGTTTATCTCATCCACTTTTCACAACTCTAGGAAATAGATAGTATTCATTTTTCAGATGAAACTGAGGCTCAGAGAGATTAAGTCGCATGCCCAGAGTCATCTGGTTTGGAAGTGAAGAACTTGTATTTGAGTGATAGCTATGATTCCAAACTTTTACTCTATTTACTGTGCTACCTCTCAGACTGTTTAACTTTTAGCAATTTTCTGACCAAAAATTTGAAGTTCCCTTGCCTCCCCCTTCTTCATGTAGAACTTTTGCTAATACAATAAAGCCTGTCCCAAGTTGGACCATTGGTCAGAGACACCAATATAGTCAACGTAATCAAGATCTAGAACACCAGCCACCAGCCACAGAGGAAAAAAATCACTCAACTAACCCAAGAACGCTCTAAGACACGGGAACTTAACTCTCCATTTCATGGGTACAAAGAGAACCACAAAGAGTGCAGAAGAGAAATAGGATCCCATCAAGTGAATTCTTTTGAAAACTTGGATTCTGGGAAGACAATTGAGAGCCACAGCCACTCCAGAGACATAGAGGCCCCTGCTTCCTATCATGTGGTGAGTCCTCAGTTCTACTCACTTATTGTTAGTAGGTCCACTGAACAAATTTTCTCAAAGTCACTGACTACTGACCTGGAGCCTGTAGGCCAGTCATATTTGCACTCATCTATGGAAAATTCTTATCACAGAATGATGGAAACTGGGTTTGCTCAGAAGCTTCTGATCCTTCCAGGTCATTGAACTAGGCATCTTTGGTCCCCAAATCTCCCCCCAGGACGGTGTGCAAAACCCTGAAGCTGTGTTAGTTTCCTCTACTCAAAAGTGATACCACTATATTTATTTTGTTTTTGTTTTATTGGGGTTCCTAGAAGATATCTTTCTTCTCTGACAACTTTAAATAGAAATAATCCATCTTTTTAAAGCAGGATTTTCTTTCTGAACAAGCTCATTAAAACCATCTGCTACTTCTGATTCTGTGGTATAGCAATTCCAGTGAGAAGATTATCTGAACAATTAAATTAAAATACACACAACTGTATTTCCTAGGCAGAAAGAGGACATATATGGGCTTCCCTAATAACTTTATTTTTATTTTGTTTTTAAAATTTCTTTACCAATTATTTTTAAGGGCCAAGGAGAGCAAGGCTATTTTCTTGGAGGCTTGGGGGATTAAAATAAAAAACAAAACAAAACCATTGCCTTTGAGTTGATTCCAACTCACAGTGACACTATAGGATGGAGTAGAATGGCCCCACAGTGTTTCCAAGGAGTGGCTGGTGGATTCGAACTGCTGATCTTTTGATTAGCAGCCTGAGCTCTTAACAACTGTCCCACCAGGGCTCCTTGGGGGATATGGTCCCCTGTATATGTGAAATTTCTTTGAAATCTCATGTCTGTCTTTAAAATTTATGTGCTACATTCTAGTCTGTAATATATACACATTACTATACAAATAATGCTTTAAGTTGATGGTCCACAAATGTGTGCCATGTTTATCCCAGGGTTTAATGTCACCCTGCTACACTGCTACCTGGCATATTCTCCTCTGAGGGATGGAAATGTATTGTCAGTATTCTCAAGGAAATGGGGAAGCTTGAGAATCCATCTGAGTACTTTCAAAGCTGAGTCAGCAGGTCTTATGGTGAACTAAAACTATGGCTCATCATTACTGAGACTGAACAGCAGCCATGATGGACACTAGGAGGCAACAAATGATAATAGCAAACTTCTTTCTCCTGGAAATAGGTGAGTATCTGTAGCTCCCTGTCCACTCTATGCCTCCCACATTCAATTAAGAGACTGTTGGATTAATGCAAATTTGTCATTATCTGAACAAATTTTTTTTTTGGTCTATTCTGTTCTTTTTATTTTTTTAAAAAGCAATGTATTTCCTCTAATAAAATAATACAGTGCCATTAAAAATTAAAGAAAAAAAAAACTCTTGAGATTATCTACATTTTTACTTGGTAAGGGGCAGCAATTCAGACTGAGGAACATGCCCACTACACAATAGGAGGAGTGAAAGAGATAAGCAAGGTAAATATACACGTAGAAGTTAATGTCTGGCAGATCCTATATACTGAGAAAAATAACAAAACAAAACAATGAAACTAGGAGGAGGGAAAGACATTTAGGGAAACAGAAAAGATTTCCCAGCTTTCCTAATTCTGAGAAGCACAATAGGATATAAAACAGAAACCTTGGCCAGTACACACAGAAGCTTATTTACGTAAATCAGGTCTGAAGCTGTGAAGCATTCCTCAGGTACTCTGCCCAGAATTTAGACATTTGAGACTCTGAATTGCCATATCCATTTTATTCTTAAAAGCCAAACTTTAAAAACCCATTTTAAAAATGAGTTTTTGCTATTATTGAAAGTTTTATTTACTTCTATAAGAAAAGCCTGAATGTTCACTCCACTGTATAGACAAGAAAAGCCTGTATGTTCACTCCACTGTGTAGATAACCTTCTTGCTTTGTCTCTGTCAAGGCTCTTTACTCTTTTTGTTTTTATCTCTGCCTTTCAAGTTAAAGGATTTTTTTTTTTTTTCAAATGTCTAATAATCCTTGGATGTTCATTTAGATTTATTCATTACCATTGAGTTGATTCCAACTCATAGCAACCCCATAGCACAGAGTAGAACTGCCCCATAAGGTTTCCAAGGCTGTAACCTTTACAGAAGCAGACCACCACATCTTTCTCCTGCTGGTGGACTGGTTGGTGGATTGGCTGGTGGATTCGAACTACAGACCTTCTGGTTAGCAGTCCAGTGCTTAATCACTGTGCAACCAGGGCTCTTTCATTCAGGCTTAAAAGCAAACCAAACCTGTTGCCGTCAAGTTGATTCCAATTCATCGACCCTATAGGACAGAGCAGAACTGCACCATAGGGTTTCCAAGGAGTGGCTGGTAGATTTGAACTGCCAACCTTTTGGTTAGCAGCAGAGATCTTAACCACTGCCCCACTAGAGCTCCCATTCAAATTTAGTGGGAAATAAATCTGGGATGCGCATAAGGAGATGGCTCTGGTTCGGAAGTTTTTAAGTACACGTAGTCCCCAACTTACAATGAGTTCTATTTGAATGACTCCTTTTTAAGTAGATTCTGACATAAGTTGAATACTTTTTTTTTTAGTTTTCATTGTTATTGCCTTTTATTAATAATATTACAAATATGCTCTTTGTCTTTGCGGGTTGGAAACATTATATATAATCTTACAGATATATTTTAATACATACATACATGCATACATACATAAAAAAGCACGTATAATAAAAATTTACTCCGATGATGAAGAAGAGTTGGACGATGTTGGTATTTTGTCAGTTGGGGTAATAACTTCACTTGTGGAAGGTTTTGGATCATCTGGATTATCCCTGGGGATGGGCATGACGTTTCTAGTCAGAAAATTAGTGAGAGTTGTCTGTATGGTCCTTTTATTTTTTTCTTCATATATTTTGCAGTAACATCTCACTGCTTTCCTGAATCTGCCTGTCAACTTTAGCAAAGCGATCAGCATTTGGGTGCATGTTTTAAAACAAGTGAAGCCCCTGATGTAGTTTAGAAAAAACTCCAGCTAATCCTTTCACTGTAAAATTTTTTGACAACGTACCTCCTTCTTCCTCATTATTTCTTTCTTCTTCAGCATTTCTTTCCTCTTCAAAGTCCATTAAGTCCTGGTCTGTCAGTTCTCCTTCTTCACGATCTATGAGCTGTTCCACATTGGCAATATCAAGTTCTAAGTTCAGCATTCTTGCTATATGGACGATTTTCCCACCAATAACTTCTAGTATATTATCTTGATCAAATGCTTGGAGCATGTTCACATAACTCAGCAATTTTTTTCCATATCCCCTACATGCGTTTTCCTGTAATTTCCTCCTAGGAAGATTCAATGTTCCAGATACACTGATGGTTTTAAGTGCAGTCGATGGTAACTTGAATATATCATAAGTCAGGGACTATGTGCATTTGCTTCACCTCACTCTCAACTGAGCCTTGTGTCACAGAGTCGTATGCCTCTTTATTCAATATCTTGAAAAGAATAAGGTTTTTTATTTCTACTAAAGCAGTTAGGGAGGAGTGGACATCTGGCTTTTCCAGGTCAGGAAGGAAGATCTGAGAGTATAACTGCACTTTATACAATTGTAGTTTATATTTTATACTTTATACATCTTGTTTAAAGTCCCCTACCCCCATCCCTTACTCTGATCTTCTGAGGTATCAGGGGCCCTAATTCTTGAGACTCTCAGGACTCCTGGATATTTGTGGGCATTTTCCTTTGTAGGCACTTAAGAGTCAACCTTCTTCAGTAGACTAAGTCAGTTACCACTTGTCCATCCACTCCTATTTGTCAAAATGTCTCATGTGTTGCCATTCTTCTCCATTCCTATGGGATTCAAAACTTTAAAAAAAATTTTTACTCTTATTTTAGTGGAGAGGAAAAAAATTCTTCTCAACTCTACATGTTTAATTATAAGTCTAGACTTCCCTGATTTGCCATAGAGTTATTACAAGGCACCCAGGGCAGAGTTCCTGTCTGTCTTGGTCATATCTCTATGACATTTCCATAGCATATAGCTGGTGCTCAAAAAATGTGTTCAGTAAATGAAAGGCAGGGGGAAAAAAAGGATTATTAAAAGAAACTCTGAAAGACTAGCATGCAAGTACAGCAATTTGGTGCCTAGCCATAGGGGGCAACGCCCCCAGTCATGGAATTCCTTTAAAGGTAAACTCAAAACCCTTAGAGAAGCATTCAGTAACAGATCAGATTGACTGATACACAGGACTCATATCTGAACAGCAGAATGATGTTTATAGTGTTACGCTAAGCCCAGAGGTGTTTCCTGAAGTGAAAACCCTATTTAGGAAATAATTCTTTGTTGAAACACTTTGAGATGCTCTTTGAAGGTTTAGTGATGATCCCATCCATACAGCCAGTGTGTAAGTCTTGAGAATTCCTGATTCTTCTGCAGAGAATTCTAAAGGGTGGAAATTCTATGAGGGCAGTGGGTGAGGTTTTCTCCAAGTATGAGAAAAAAGAGACAGAAAGGTTAGAGTCAGTTATAGGACCCAGTGAAGGCCACAGCCTCGCTGGGAAAGGTGGGAGCGAGATCCCAAGAGAGAGACATATGGATGACCTGGATCCTCGGAGAGGAAATCAATAAAAAACCAAAGAATGAATACCTAAGTCAGCAACTTTGGAGACAGACACACAGAGAGTCGGGTTCCACTGCCTCATAGTTGTGCTGGTTGACTGAGGGAGGAAAGGAAAAAGCACAGAGGCAGGGATGGTGATATAGACCGAGTGTCCATCACAGCTCTGAGAAAGAGGTCTACAAACAATCTTGAATACCTTGTTTTGTCCTTCTAAATAAGGGTAAGTGGCCAACAGCTGAATCAGAGTCCTTAGTCTATGTCCATCCAGGAAGGAGAGGATTTGACTATGAACTGCAATTCCTCAAGTACTTTTAACACCATATTATTGTACAAGTAGGACCCTGGGGAAGGTCTTTATCCTCTTGATAACGTTATACAAAGGTGGTGAATTGACCAGAAATGGGAAACTGACTGCTCAGTTTGGTGAAACAGGAAAGGACAGCTTCCTACACATCTCAGTCTTCAAGTCTGATGCTGTAGGCATCTACTTCTGAGCTGGGTGGCACAGTGTTCCTCAAGCACCTACAGCCTGTACCCAAACTTGCAACTGGGGCTCCAGTCACTGTGCTGCCTCCAGCTTCTGCTCCTCTTGGCATAAATGTGATCATGCACACAACCCATTGTCCCTGCCATTCCATTACTGCATAACTCTCACATATTGGAGGGATTATCTTCCAAAGACGGTGCTCTTTGCTTAATGAACTTTCCCCCTCTCAATTCCTTTTTAATGTGTATAATGAATATGCTTGCTTACTTTTGGCAGAGTATAAAGAGAATTAATCAATACACAATCACAATAGAAGATTTTTAGCACATCTCTCTTAAAAATTGGTAGATACCAAAAAAATTGATAGATATCAATGGAATAGAATTGAGTGTCCAGAAATAAACCCATACATCTATGCCAATTGATTTTTGACAAGGGTGAAATAGGGGGAAGAATAGGCTTTTCAGCAAATGATGCTGAGACAACTGAATAGCCATATGCAAAAGAATTGAATTTGGAATTCTACTTCGTACCATATACAAAAGTTAACTTACATGATCAAAGACCTAAATGTAAGAGCTAAAACTATAAACTCTTAGAAGGAAACATAGGTACAAATTGTGGTGATCTTGGACTAGGTGGTAGTTTTTTAGATATGACAGCAAAAGCATAGCAACCAAAGAAGGAAGTAGATAAATTAGATTCTATCAAAATTAAAAAAAAAACTTTTGTACATCAAAGAACACTAAGAAGAAAGTGAAAAGACAACTTAGAGAATAGAAAAATATTTTGCAAATCATACATTTGATGAGAGTCTAATATCCAGAATATAAGGATTCCTGGTGGCATAGTGGTTAAGTACCTGGGTGTTAACTGAAACGTTGACAGTTTGAACTCACCAGTGCCTCCACAGGAGAAAAGACCTGATGATCTACTCCCATAAAGATTACAGCCTATGGCACCCTATGGGGCAGTTCTACTCTGTCCTACAGGGTCGCTATGAATCAGAATAGACTCAACGGCACACAACAAGAATAACAATACCCAGAATATATGAAGAACTCCTACAACTCAACAATAAAAAGACAAAAATCCCAATTTAAAAATAAGCAAAGGGTTTGAATTAACATTTCCCCAAAGAAGATATACAGATGACAAATAAGCACATGAAAAGATGCTTAACATCACTGGTCCTTAACCTATAGCCGTCGAGTTGATTCTGACTCATAGTGACCCTAAGGGACAGAGTAAAGCTGCCCTGTAGGGTTTCCAAGGCTGTAATCTTTTGGGAAGGCAACTGCCATATCTTTCTACCATAGAGAGGCTGGTGGGTTTGAACTACTAACCTTTTGGTTAGCATCCGAGGACTTAACCACTGTACCACCAGAGCTCCTTCATTAGTTATTACGGAAATTCAAATCAAACCACACCCACTAGGATGGCTATAATTAAAAACAAGACAATTCTGGATTTAATAACGTTATAAAAACAGGTGGTTAGAATTTGTCTCAAAACAGAGGTTATGCAGAGATTTGAGTATTGTTTCTTAAAAGAAATTAAATAAGAAACAGTATGGGCAGGTGGCTATACGGCTTCCTAATGTTAACATTTATGAATGTAAGTGCTATGGAAGACTGAATTATTGTCACCCTCGAGGGTCTGGTGGTTTCCCTGATTCACTCAGAAGAGAGGACAAAAGTCAAGAGAACTCCATAAGGCAATAAAATACTGAAAATACATTATAGCTGAGGATTTATGAAGGAGAGAAAATCATCTCCAAGGGATATCTGAAGTCCAAATTACTTTATCTAATTTTCAAAAAAGTATTCAATATTCTCCTCTACTTTCTGAGTCACTGGGTAAAAGAAATCTGACAATATATTAAAGCAAGCATTAGCCCTTAACTCTCCTCTCGATTCAGGTCTCTCCCCATCTGCCAACTACAAAGGTCTCCTCAAAAGGGATGTTCTTCTTCAGTGACCAACCAAATATCTTCTTTCAAACATGAGTTTGCTAACCTTAAATCATTTTACCATCATATAAATAATTCCAATAAAAAAAAAGTTTGGAACAGAGATGTCAACATGTAAAAGATGTAACATTAAAACAAAAAAGAGAGACTAAATAACACAGTCACAGAACTTTCATATGGAGAGGAAGTCAAGGCGATATCAAGAAATAAAAGATTAGCTTAAATTTAGAAAAATAGAAGTAAACATTAAGGTAACCACAAATGAAACTGATAATCTTACACACCCAAATAAAAAACAAGAAAAACATAAAGACTCAGCAAACACAAAATTAACAACAGTGAAACAGATGAAAAGAAAATACACAAATGACTCAGCACAGAAAATTAAGTGAAAAGAAATTGTCAACAACACAACAAAAAAATCAAAATGACAGCACTAAACTCATATCTATGAACAATTAAGCTCAACGTAAATGGACTAAATGTACCAATAAAGAGACAGAGAGTGGTGGAATGGATTAAATGCCGTGTGCAAGAGACACACCTTAGACTTAAAGACACAAACGAACTAAAACTCAAAGGGAGGGAAAAAAAAGTATATCAAGCAACCAGCAATCAACAAGAGCAGGAGTGGCAATACTAATCTCTGACAAAATAGACTTTAAAGCAAAATCCACCACAAAGGATAAGGAAAGACACTATATAATGATTAAAGGATCAATATAGTAGTGAATACATAATAAATATTTATGCACCCAAAGACAGGGCTCCAAACTACGTAAAACAAACTCTAACGGCATTGAAAAGAGAGAGACAGCTCCACAATAATAGTAGGAAACTTCAACATACCACTTTCGGTGAAAGACAGAACATCCAGAAAGAAGCTTAGTAAAAACATGGAAGCTCTAAATGCTACAATCAACCAACTTGATCGCATAGACATATACAGAACACTCCACCCAATAGCAGCCAAGTATACTTTCTTCTCAAATGCACATGGAACATTCTCCAGAATAGACCACATATTAGGCCATAAAGCAAGCCTTAACAAAATCCAAAACATCGAAATATTACAAAGCATCTTTTCTGACAATAAAGCCATAAAAGTAGAAATCAATAACAGAAAAAAGCAAGGGAAAAAAACTCAGATACATGGAAACTGAACAACACCTTGCTCAAAAACTACTGGGTTAGAGAAGAAATTAAGGATGAAATAAAGAAATTCATAGAATCAAATGAGAATGAAAACACATCCTACCAGAACCTTTGGGACACAGCAAAAGCAGTGCTCAGAGGTCAATTTATAACAATAAATGCACACATCCAAACAGAAGAAAGGGCCAAAATCAAAACATTAACCCTACAACTTGAACAAATAGAAAGAGAGTAGCAAAAGAAAACCACGGGCACCAGAAGAAAGGAAATAAATAGGGATTAGAGCAGAATAAATGAAATAGAGAATAGAAAAATAATTGAAAGAGTTAGCAAGACCAAAAACTGGTTCTTTGAAAAGATCAACAAAATTGATAAACCACTGGACAAATGGACAAAAGAAAAACAGGGGAGGAAGCAGATAACCTGTATAAGAAATGAGATGGACAATATCACAACAGACCCAACTGAAATTAAAAGAATCATAACACAATACTGTGAAAAGTTGTACTCCAACAATTTGAAAACCTAGAAGAAATGGACAAATTTCTAGAAACATACTACCAACCTAAACTAACACAAACAGAGGAAGAAAAACCAAATAAACCTATAACAAAAGAAGAGATTAAAGGGGTAATTAAAAGAATTCCCAAAGAATAAAAGTCCTGGCCCTGACGGCTTCACTGGAGAATTCTACCAAATATTCTGAGAAGAGTTAACACCACTACTACTAAAGGTATTTCAGAGCATAGAAAGGGATGGCCTACTCCTGATCTCAATCTATAAAGCCAGCATAACCCTGATACTAAAACCAGGTAAAGACACCACAAAAAAAGAAAATTACAGACCAGTATCCCTCATAAACATAGATGCAAAAATCTTCAACAAAATTCTAGCCAATAGAATTCAACAAAATATCAAATAATAATTTGCACTGACCAAGTGGGATTCACACCAAGTATATAAAGATGGTTCAACATTAGAAAAACAATCATGACATATATAAAACAAAAGAACCACAGGATCTTATCAATCGATGCAGAAAAGGCATTTGACAAAGTCCAACACCTATTCATGAAAAAAACTCCCAGAAAATAGGAATAGAAGGAAATTCCTCAACATAATAAAAGGCATTTATAGAAAGACAACAGCCAACATCATCCTAAATGGAGACAGTCTGAAAGCATTCCTCTTGAGAATGTGAACCAAACAAGGATGACTTATATCACCACTCTTATTAAACATTGAGCTGAATGTCCTAGCCAGAGCAGTAGGGCAAGAAAAAGAAAGGGTCTCCAAATTGGTAAGGAAGAAGTAAAAGTATCCCTATTTGCAGATAATATGATCTTATACACAGAAAACCCCAAAGAATCCACAAGAAACTTACTAGAACTAATAGAAGATTTCAGCAAAGTTTTAGGATACAAGATAAACATACAAAAATCAATTGGATTCCTCTACACCAAAAAAGAGAACTTTGAATAGGAAATCACCAAATCAATACCGTTTACAATAGCCCCAAGAAGATAAAATACTTTGGAATAAATCTAACCAGAGACATAAAAGACCTATGCAATGAAAACTACAAGACACTACTGCAAGAAACCAAAAGAGACCTACATAAGTGGAAAAACATACCTTGCTCACTGATAGTAAGACACAACATTGTGAAAATGTCAGTTGTACTCAAATCGATCTACAGACACAATGCAATCCCAATCCAAATTCCAAGGACAATTTTTAACAAGAAGAAGAAACAAATCATCAAATTTATATGGAAAGGGAAGTGGCTCTGGATAAGGAAAGCATTACTGAAGAAGAAGAACAAAGTGGGAGGCCTCACACTACCTGATTTTAGAACCTATTAAACTGCCACGGTAGTCAAAACAGCCTGGTACTGGTTCAACAGATACATAGAACAATGCAACAGAATTGAGAATCCAAACATAAATTCATCCACCTATGAGAAGCTAATATTTGACAAAGGCCCAAAGTCCATTAAATGGGAAAAGACAGTCTCTTTAAATTATAGTGCTAGCATAACTGGATTTCCATCTGCAAAAAAATGAAACGTACCACACACTGTGTACAAAAACCAACTCAAAATGACTCAAAGAACTAAATATAAAAGTTAAAATGATAAAGATCATGCAATTAAAAATAGGGCTAACACTAGGAGAGCTAATACATGGCATTAACAGAATACAAACCATAAATAGCAATGCACAAGCACCAGAAGAGAAACTAGACAACTGGGAGCTCCTAAAAATCAAACACTTAATCTTGTCAAAAGACTTCACCAAAAGAGTAAAAAGACAACCTACAGACTGGGAAACATTTTTGGCTACAACATATCTGATCAGGGTCTAATCTCTAAAATCTACAATATATTACAAAACCTCAACGACAAAAAGACAAATAATTGAAAAATGGGCAAAGGATATGAACAGACACTTCACCAAAGAAGACGTTCAGGCAGCTAACCAAAACATGAGGAAATGCTCACGGTAACTAGCCATTAGAGAAATGCAAATCACAACTACAATGAGATACCATCTCACCTCAACAAGGCTACCATTAATCTAAAAAACACAAAATAAGAAATGTTGGAGAGGTTGTGGAAAGACTGGAACACTTATGCACTGCTGGTGGTAATGTAAAATGGAACAACCACTTTGGAAATCGATTTGGCCCTTCCTTAAAAAGCTAGAAATAGGAGCCCGGCAAGATGGCGCTCTAGGCAGAAGCACCACGCCGTCCCTCCACAGCAAAGATCCGAAAAACTAAGCCAAACAGAGAATCAACAATCCTGAAACCCTAGAACATCAAATGAAGAGATAAAGAACTCAGCGAAACACCAAAAGGAGTGAGAATACTGAAAGAGAACGGAGAGCGAGGAGAGTCTCATGCAGACATCCCCCACCAGCTAATGCAGTGTGGATCCACCATCTTGGACTCCTATCGGAGACCAGCAAACGGGAGAACAGGAAAGCAGCCTCGCGGAGCATCCAGTGGGAGACAGAATGACCGGTAATTTGCGGTGTGCGCTTTCCCACCCCCCACCCCTCTCCGCCTCGGCTGGGGCTCCCCTGCTTCCCGTGGCCAGGGTCCCTGGGCCAGGGGGCCCTGGTGCTTGGATTCCACGCGCCCGGCCGGCGGCCCTCTGGGAGCCGTTTGTTGGCTGCTGGCGTAGCTTTTTCTGCTGCCTCCCCCTCCTTTTGCTCGGTTGCCTGGCTCCAAGCGCTGTCTTTGTTCTTTCCTGCGGGACTGTGGGGCTGCGTTCGAGCGTGTGGCTGCTTCCAGGTCTAGGCTGCCGTGCTGGTGAGATCCCAGGACCTTGCTTCGTTCGCCCGTCTGCTTCCCGTGGCCGTGGTCTCTTGACCCGGGAGCGCTGGCTGCTTGGATTCCGCACACCTGTGCGGGAGGTTCTATGGGAGCCATTTGTTGGCTGCTGGTGTTGCTTTTTCTGCTTCTTTTGGTTTCTTGCTTGCCTCTTGCTGCCTACCCCTCCTTTTGCTCGGGTGCCTGTCTCTGAGCGCCATCTTTGCTCTTTCCTGTGGGGCTGTGGGGCTGCGTTCGGGCGTGTGGCTGCTTCTGGGTCCGGGCTGCTGCACTGGTGAGATCCTGGGGCCTTTGTTCGTTCGCCCCTCTGCTTCCCATGGCCACGGTCTCTTGACCCGGGACCACCGGCTGCTTGGAATCCGCACGCCTGAGCGGGTGGCTCTCTGGATGCCGTTTGTTGGCTGCTGGTATTGCTTTTTCTGCTTCTTCTGGTTTCTTGCTTGCCTCTCGCTGCCTCCCCCTCCTTTTGCTCGGGTGGCTGCTTCTGAGCACTGTCTTTGCTCTTTCCTGCGGGGCTGTGGGGCTGCGTTCGGGTGTGTGGCTGCTTCCAGGTCTGGCCTGCTGCGCTGGTGAGATCCCGGGGCTTTTGTTCATTTGCTCCTCTGCTTCCCGTGGCTGCAGTCTCTTCACCGGGGTCTGCCAGCTGCTTGGATTCCGTGCGCCCGGGCAGCTGGTTCTCTGGGTGCCGTTTGTTGGCTGCTGGTGCTGCCTTTTTGTTTTTTCTTTTTCTTTTTTTTCCTCCTGCTTCTTTTGGTTACTCGCTTGCCTCTCGACGCCTCCCCCTCCTTTCACTCGGGTGCCTGGCTCCTTGCACCCTCTTAGCTCCTTTCTGAGGGTCCCCAGAGTGCAGGCAATTTGTGATATATGTTTTCCCACTCTCCACCCTTCTTCACTCACACTCGGCCTCCTCTGTTTCCCATGGACACAGTCTCTTGTCCAGAAACACCAGCCCACACTGGCTGGCTCTCTGAGTGCCATTCATTGACTGCTGGTGTTGCTTTTTTTTTTTTTTTTAATTTTTTTTTCTTTTTTGATTAGTTTTGTTTTCTTTTCCCTCTTTTTCCCTTTTGTTTTTCTTCATTGCTCAATTTCTCGTCTCTCTATCTCTTCCTTCTCTTTCTGATCCCTGAATACCAGGCGATGTATGCCTCTGCACCTTCTGGCCAGGCTGTGTTGTGAAACATGACACCGACTCCCCCAGACCGCATAGCTGCATCGGTGGGATGACTGGGAACTTTGCAGTTCTTTAACTTTTCGGATTTTTATTTGTTCAATCTTTCCTTTTCTTTCTCTTCCCCCTTCTGGTTTTCTCCATCACATAGTCTCTCATCCGTCCATTCCAACAACAAGCTCCCCTAGCATTCTTTTATGTTTGTATGCTTTTCGCTCCTGCTCCTCTCTCCTCTCTCCCGTATCCAGCTTAGCTTCACACATAACCATCTTCACGCTGCACCCTAACTACCTGCACCGTGCACTTGACATCACACCACCAAGCTGTGCAGGCACGCCCTATAGGAACCTGCACAGCACTGACTACCGACCGTCCTGGTGGCTGAGGTGAGTGCCACAAACAACCCGTCCCAGTGGCTCCTCTTCAGCTAGACCTTCCCAGCTGTACCACAAGGACGAAACAAAAAAAAAAAAAAATCTACAATCAATAAATGAGAGAAATATCTACTGAATACCACCAAAACAGCAAACAATATCAAAACATTTACAAAAACAAGACAAGATGGCTCCAAAAGGCGTCCAAATTAAAAAACCAGATAACTCTCCTGTGGAAGAAAATGCACTAGAAGTACCTGAGAGGGAACTCAAATCACTAATACTCGGAATTGTCCAAGAACTGAGGCAAAAAGCTGACAAACATGAGGAAAAATTAGACAAATTTATGGAAAATACAGACAAAAAATTGGAAGAATTCAGGAAGATGATGCAGGAACAATATGCCAAAATAAATTCACAACTCGAAATTATACAAAAACAACAATTAGAAATCCAAAAGATAAACAACAAGATTTCAGAAATGGACGGTGTCATAGAAGGGTTGAGAAGTAGATTTGAAACCGTGGAAGACAAGATCAGTGGAACTGAAGACAAACCCTTGGATACAACTCTGTTTCAGGAAAACTCAGAAAAAAGAACAAAGAAAAATGAAGAGACCCTGAGAGCTATGTGGGACACAATTCAAAGCAAAAACTTACGAGTGATTGGCATACCAGAACAGGGGGAGAAAACAGAAAACACAGAGAGGATCATTGAGGAACTGCTGACAGAAAACTTTCCCAACATCATGAAAGATGAAAAGCTGGCCATCAAAGAAGCTCAACAAACCCCAAATAGAAGAGACACCAAAAGAAAATCACCAAGTCTATCATATTCACACTCGCCAAAACTAAAGACAAACAAAGAATCCCGAGAGCAGCTCGTGAAAAACAAGAAGTCACATACAGAGGAGAAACAATAAGACTAAGCTCAGATTATTCGGCAGAAACCATGCAGGCAAGAAGGCAGTGGGATGACATATATAAAATCTTGAAAGAAAAAAATTGTCAGCCAAGAATAATATATCCTGCAAAACTCTCATTCAAATTTGATGGTGAAATTAGGTCATTTCCAGATAAACAGAAACTAAGGGAATATGCAAAAGTCAAACCAAACTTACAAGAATTATTAAAGGGAGTTCTTCGATCTGAGGACAAACAGCTTCAGCCCTCAGGCAGGACCTAGGACCTAGGATGCAGGTTCACATGAACCAGATACCATTCTAGGAAATGAACTCTCGAGGACTATCGAAAACCAAAAGAAATACAACAGGGAATCAGAGCAATCAATCAAAGGATGACAACAACATCAAAACAATGAAAGAGGGAACAAACAGCATAGGTATGAAACCTTCTAAAGGAGAGGAAGTCAAGGCGATACCAAGTAAGGGTAGACTGCTTCAAAATTATAAAGATAAGGGTAAAATTCATGGTAACCACAAAGAAAGTTAACAAACCAACTCATAAAAATAAAGACGAAAAACATAAAGTCTCAACAAAAACAAAACCTACAAACACAAAAGAAATGAACACAAAATCCACAAACAAAAGTAACTCAGCCCAAGAGAGTAAGAAGATCAAAGAAAACTTCAGCACCAGAAAAAAAAGCACTACAAAATGACAGCAACAAACTTCCATCTATCAAAATTACACAGAATGTAAATGGACTCAATGCACCCATAAAGAGACAGAGAGTGGCAGAATGGATAAGAAAACAGGATCCATCAATATGCTGTCTACAAGAGACACACCTTAGAAACAAAGATTTGAATTTATTAAAAATCAAAGGTTGGAAAAAAATATATCAAGCTAACAACTACCAAGAAAAAAGCAGGAATGGAAATTCTAATCTCAGATAAAATAGACTTTAAAACAAAATCTACCATAAAAGACAAAGAAAGACGCTATATAATGATTAAGGGGATGATCCATCATGAAGACATAACCATAATAAATATCTATGCACCCAATGACAGGGCTCCAAAATACATTAAAAAAACCCCTAACAACACTGAAAAGAGAAATTGACAGTTCCACAATAATAGTAGTAGATTTCAAAACACCACTCTCAGTAAAGGACAGAACAACTAAAAAGAAACTCAGCAAAGATACAGAAGACCTAAAGGACACAATCAGCCAACTGGACCTCATAGACATATATAGAACAATCCATCCAACTGCTGCAAAGTACACATTCTTTTCCAATGCACATGGAATGTTCTCCAGAATAGACCACATCTTAGGCCACAGAGCAATCCTCAACAAGATCCAAAACGTTGTGATAATTCACAGTATCTTCTCTGACCTCAATGCCATCAACGTAGAAATTAACACTAGAAAGAGCAAGGAAAAAAAATCAAACACATGGAGACTGAATAATACTCTGCTTACACATCAAAGGGTAATAGAAGAAATCAGAGATGGAATTAAAAAATTCCTAGAATCAAATGAAAATGAAAACACATCATACCAAAACCTTTGGGACACAGCAAAGGCAGTCCTCAGAGGACAATTTATAGCAATAGATGCACTTATCAAAAAAGAAGAAAGGGACAAAATCAAAACATTAACTACAGAACTCAAACAAATAGAAAGACAACAGCAAAAAAAAGCCGACAACCACTGAAAGAAAGGAGATAGTAAAGATCAGAGCAGAAATAAATGAAATAGAGAACAGAAAAACAATAGAAAGAATCAACAAAACCAAAAGTTGGTTCTTTGAAAGAATCAACAAAATCGACAAACCACTGGCCAGAATGATAAAAGAAAAACAGCAGAGGGCACAAATACCCAAATAAGAAATGAATTGGGGGACGTTACAACAGACCCAACCGAAATAAAAAGGACTATAACAGAATATTATGAAAAACTATATTCCAACAAATTTGAAAACCTAGAGGAAATGGATAAATTTATAGAAACACACGGCCTACACAAACTACAACAAAGTGATATTGAAAATCTGAACAGACCCATAACAGGAGAAGAGGTTGAAAAGATAATAAAAAAACTCCGAACCAAAAAAAGCCCTGGCCCAGATGGCTTCACCTGAGAATTCTACAAAACATTTACAGAAGAGCTTGTACCAGTTCTACTCAAGCTATTTCAGATTATAGAAGAGGAAGCAACACTTCCAAATTCATTCTATGAAGCCAGCATAATGCTGATACCAAAACCAGGCAAAGACATCACAAAAAAAGACAATGACCGACCAATATCTCTCATGAATATAGATGCAAAAATTCTGAACAAAATTCTAGCCAGTAGAATTCAGTATCATATCAAAAAAATAATACACCACAACCAAGTAGGATTCATACCAGGTATGCAAGGATGGTTTAACATTAGAAAATCCATCAACATAATTCACCACATATAGAAACGGAAAGAAAAATTCACATGATCATCTCAATTGATGCAGAAAAGGCATTTGACAAAGTCCAATACCCATTCCTGATAAAAGCTCTCAATAAAATAGGTATAGAAGGGAAATTTCTCAACATAATAAAGGGCATCTATGCAAAACCAACAGCCAACATCATTCTTAATGGAGAGAGGCTGAAAACACTCCCCTTGAAAACAGGAACAAGACAAGGATGCCCTTTATCACCACTCCTATTTAACATTGTGCTGATAGTTCTACCTAGAGCAATAAGGCAAGAGAAAGAAATAAAGGGCATCCAGACTGGTAATGAAGAAGTTAAACTGTCCCTGTTTGCAGATGATATGATACTATACATAGAAAACCCTAAAGACTCCACGAGAAATCTACTGGAACTAATAGAAAGATTCAGCAGAGTAGCAGAATGCAAGATAAACATTCAAAAATCAGTTGGATTCCTATACACCAGTAAAGAGAACGATGAAAAGGAGATCAGGAAATCAATACCATTTTCAATAACCCCTAAAAAGATAAAATACTTAGGAATAAATCTGACCAGGAATGTAAAAGACCTATACAAAGGAAACTACAAAACACTACTGCACGAAACCCAAAGGGATCTACATAAATGGAAAAACATACCATGCTCATGGATAGGCAGACTCAACATTGTGAAAATGGCAATTCTACTTAAAGCAATTTACAAATACAATGCAATCCCGATCCAAATACCAACAACATTCTTCAAAGAGATGGAAAAACTAATTATTAACTTTATATGGAAAGGGAAGAAGCCCTTCAGTACTACGGAAGAAGAAGAATAAAGTTGGAGGACTCACACTACCTGACTTGAAAACCTACTATAAAGCTACAGTAGTCAAAATAGCCTGGTACTGGTACAACAACAGAGACATTGACCAATGGAACAGAATTGAGAACCCAGATGTAAATCCATCGACCTACGGTAACCTGATTTTCGACAAGGGCCCAAAGTCCATCAAATGGGGAAAAGACAGTCTTTTTAACAAATGGTGCTGGCAAAACTGGATATCCATTTGCAGAAAAATGAAACAGGACCCATACCTCACACAGTATACAAAAATTACTTCACAATGGATCAAAGACCTGAATATAAAGCCTAAAACTATAAAGTTCATAGAAGAAAAAGTAGGACCAACACTTCAGGCCTTAATACATGGCATTAACAGGATACAAACCATAAACATCAACACAGATAACCAAACAGATAAACTAGATAACTGGGATCTTCTAAAAATCAAACACCTATGCTCTTTAAAAGACTTCACCAAAAGAGTCAAAAGAGAACCTACAGACTGGGAAAAAATTTTTGGACAGTACAAGTCAGACAAAGGTCTAATCTCCATAATCTACAAGAAAATCCAACACCTCTACAACAAAAAGACAAACAATCCTATCAAAAAATGGGCAAAGGAAATGAACAGACACTTCACCAAGGAGGACATTCAAATGGCCAACAGACACATGAGGAAATGCTCCCGATCACTAGCCATTAGAGAAATGCAAATTAAAACCACAGTGAGATACCATCTCACCCCGGCATTACTGGCACGAATCAAAAATACTGGAAATAACAAACGTTGGAGGGTCTGCGGGGAGATGGGAACTCTTATACACTGCTGGTGGGAATGCAAAATGATACAACCATTTTGGAAAATGATATGGCGTTTCCTCAGAAAGCTAGAAATAGACATACCTTTCGATCCAGCAATCCCACTCCTAGGAATATATCCTAGAGAAATAAGAGTTGTCACTCGAATAGACATATGCACACCTATGTTCATGGCAGCATTGTTCACAATAGCAAAACGATGGAAACAACATAGGTGCCCATCAACAGATGAATGGATACACAAACTATGGTACATACACACAATGGAGTACTATGCAATGAGAAAGAACAACAATGAATCTGTGAACCATCTCATAAAATGGATGAAACTGGAGGACATTATGCTGTGTGAAATAAGTCAATCACAAAAGGACAAATATTGTATGAGACCTCTATTGTAAAAACTCATGAAAAAATTTACATGCAAAATGTAACAATCCTTGTTGGTGGGGAGGGGAGGGAGGGGGGAATACTAAATAGACAATAGATAAGTGGTATCTTGGGTGAGAGGTGAGACAGTACACAGTATAAGGGAAACTAACACAACCTGCACAAGGAAAGGTCATGGAGGCCCCATGGACACATCCAAACTCCCCGAGGGACTGAGTTGCTGGACGGAGGGCTCTGGGGACCATGGTCTAGGGGAACATCTAGCTCAATTGGCATGACAATACTTATAAAGATAATGCTCTACATTCTACCTTGGTGAGTAGTGTCTGGGGTCTTAAAAGCCTGTGAGCAGCCATCTAAGATATTACACTGGTCTCATCCCTTCGGGAGCAAGGGAGAATTAAGAGAACAGGATACAACGAAAAGATTAGTCCAAAGGACTAATTGTCCACAGCTACCAAGACCTCCACTGGACTGAGTCCAGTACAGCTAGATGGTGCCCGGCTACCACCTCTGACTGCTTTCACCAGGATCACAACAGAGGTTTCTGGACAGAGCTGGAGAAGGATGTAGAGCATAATTCTAACTCACAAAAAAAAAAAACAAAGACCAGATTTACTGGCCTAAAGGATACTGGAGAAACCTCAAGAGTATGGCCCCCAGACACCCTTTCAGCTCAGAGGTGAAGTTACCTTTGAGGTTCACTGTTCAGCCTGGGAGTAGACAGCCCAGTAAAACTAAATGAGACTAACAAGGTACAGGAGTCCAGTGACAAGGGCCAGAAGGCAGAGGGGGAGTAGGAAGCTGATGAAAAGGAACACAAGTTGAGTAAGGATACTGTTGATGTGTTGTGAGATTGTTAACCATTGTTATAGGGCAACATTTGTAGTAACTGTTAAATGGGAGGCTATTTTGTCCTGTAAGCCTTCATCTTGGGTGAGAATGGCAGCAGAATTGGAAGAGCATAGTCAATGTCACTTAAATGTGTATGTAAATGGTTTTGAAATGGTGTATCTTTGGCTATGTGTATTTTCACAAAAAAAAAAAAAAAAAAAGCTGAGAATTCAGAGGGTTAATATGTTGTGGGGTTGTTAACCAAAGTCATAAAACAGCATGTGTACTACTGTTACATGAGAAACTGTTTGTTCTGTAAGCCTTCACCTGAAGTACAATAAAATATTTTAAAAAAATAAAATAAAAGCTAGAAATAGAAGTACCGTAAGATCCAGCAATCCCACTGTTTCGAATATATCCTAGAGAGAAAAGAGCTGTCACACAAGTAGATATATGCACACCCATGTTCATTGCTGCACTGTTCACAATTACAAAAAGATGGAAACAACCTAAGTACCCATCAACAGACGAATGGATAAACAAATTATGGTATATTCGCACAATGGAATACTACGCAATGATAGAGAACAATGATGAATCCTCGAAAGATCTCACAACATGTATGAATCTGGAAGGCATTATGCTAAGTGAAATTAGTCAGTCACAAAAGGACAAATATTGTATGAGACCACTATTATAAGAACTCAAGAAAAGGTTTAAACACAGAAGAAAACATTCTTTGATGGTTATGAGGGTAGGGAGGGAGGGAGAGGGAAATTCACTAACTAGACAATAGATAAGAATTATCTTAGGTAAAGGTAAGAACAAGACACACTACAGGGGAAGTCAGCATAACTGTACTAAAACAAAAGCTAAAAAGCTTCTTGAACACAACCAAACACTTTGAGGAACAGAGTAGCAGGTGCTGGGGTCTGGGGACCATGATTTCAGGGGACATCTAGGTCAACTGGCATAACAAAATTTATTAAGAAAATGTTCTGCATCTCACTTTGGTGAGTGGGGGTCTTAAAAGCTTGCAAGCAGCCATCTAAGATGCATCAACTCATCCCAACCTACCTGGAGCAAAGGAGATTGAAGAATACCAAAGACACAAGGAAAGTATTAGCCCAAAAGACGAAAGGGCCATGTAAACCAGAGACTCCATCAGCCGGAGACCAGAAGAGCTAGATGGTGCCCTGCTACCACCAATGACCGCCCTGACAGAGAACACAGCAGAAAGTCCCTGATGGAGCAGGAGAAAAGTGTGGTGCAGAACTCAAATTCATGTAAAAAGACCAGACTTAATGGTCTGACTGAGACTGGAGGAACCCCAGAAGACATGGCCCTGGGACTCTCCATTAACCTAGAACTAAAATCATTCCGGAAGCCAACTCTTCACACAAGGATTAGACTGGGCTATAAAACATAAAATAATACTCGTGAAGAGTGTGCTTCTTAGTTCAAGTAGATACATGAGACTAAGTGGGCAGCTCTCCTTTCCAGAGGCGGGATGAGAAGGCAGAAAGGGATAGGAGCTGGTTCAATGAACATGGGAAATCTGGGGTGCAAGTGGGAGTGAGCTGTCACATTATAGGGATTGCAACTAGGATCACATAACAATATGTGTATAAATTTTTGTTTGAGAAATTAACCTGAGCTGTAAACTTTCACCTAAAGCACAAAGGAAAAAAAAAAATCTGATTTTTGAACCTTCACTCCTCCCCTGCAGCTATTGGAATTTAACACATATCAGTTAGGATTCCCTGTGTTTTGAAGTAATAGAAAACCTTTACAACAGTGGCTTAAGCAATAGACATTTACTAATCTCACATGACAAAAAGTCAGCAGCCAAGGCAGATGTAGAGGTTTCATGATAATATTGAATCTCCACCAAAGACCAAAGCTCCTTTTCTCTATGTGCCTCAACATCCTTATTAGTGTGTTCATTTGTTGCTTCATGGTCACAAGATGGTTGACGTAGCTCCAGGTACCATAGCTGGATTCAAGGAAGAAATAAAGGGTGAAATAAGCATCAGTTTCACATTTCTCTTTTATCAGGAGAACAAAGCCACCCTCAAAGGCTCCAGCTTCCTCTTACATATCATTGGCCACATCAGTGTCATACGGCGACTCCTAATTGTAAGCGAGTCTGGGAAAGTGAGCATTTAACTTGTCCAGGCTCTATGTGAAGCCCTGGTGGTGCAGTGGTTAAGAGCTCAGCTGTTAACCAAAAGGTCAGCAGTTCAAATCCACCAGCTGCTCCTTGGAAACCCTATGGGTAGTTCCACTCTGTCCTATAGGGTTGCTATTAGTCAGAATCAACTAGACAGCAAGGTTTTTTTTTATGGTTTTTAGCCTCTACATGGAGATGAAATTGGAAGGTGGTTTTTGGGATAAAAAGCCACATCATATCAGATTCTCACTCTCTAGAAGACACTCCAGTGATACTTCTTGATATCCTTATTACTGTTTTATGCCTCATAAAGATAAGATCAAAACATCTTCTGACTTACCCCAAGCATGTGCTGAAGAAAGCTGAAGTCTGCAAAGAGCTATTCAGTGCTGTCTCATACACAGTAGAAATTTATACTGAATAGGGCAAAACATTTTATTGTTTATGTGCCAAAAAATAAACTGTTAGCTTTCTTCTTTGTAGGTGTGTGTGTGGTGGGGAGAGGGGTAGGAGTGAATTAATGATGTCTCAGGAAGAATCAGCTGATGTTTCTGAAGAGAGACTGGTCCACTGCCACTGACAGTGTTATGGGCAGTTTCCAGGCATTTCTTTAAAGCTAGTGGCATCAGCATCTCACAGAACTCACCATGTCCCAGGAGAGCAGGCTGGATCAGACCTCAGGAGACAGAGGTGTTTGGAACAAAGGAGAAATCTGTGAACCTCCTTCGTTATTATGGTGCCTCAGCTGTACATTCTATTGGTCTCTACTGGTATCAACAGTACCCAACCCGTGCACCTGAATACATCCTCTACAAAGGGTGGGGATACACTGGAAAAGGAGATGCCGGTTTTGCCATAGAGAGGTTTTATCCAAAGAGTGCAGCAAACACAACAAATTGGTACATCAGAAACCTGGTTCCTGCAGACACTGCCACGTATTACTGTGCGCTAGAGATGCACAGAGAATATACTTCACGGAGGAGATGTACAAGAACACCAGCGCATGAGAGGAAGGACAGGGTGGCACGCACACAACCACTGAATTTTTGTGGCTTTTTTTGCATTGTTTTACAAGGGACATGGTGGTAGTTAGGAGACATTGGGTTAGGAGAATCCCACTCTAACTCTATAATATATGTTATAGGCAAATAGCTTTTGGAATTTCAATTTCCTGAAATTAGAAATAACAATTCTACTTTATAAGTTGTTAAGAGACGTAGCTTTAACACTTGGGTTACGTACCTAGCTATGTCCTTACCTTGGCTGTCGTATGTCTTAGTTTCCTGTTGTTGTTAGTTGCCGTCCAGTTTGTTCCAACTCATAGTGACCCTATGAACAAAAGAATGAAACACTAGCCAGTCCTGCACCATCTCCACAATAGTTGTTATGTTTGAGCCCATTTCTGCAGCCACTGTGTCAATCCATGTCATTGAGGGTCTTCCTCTTTTTCACTGACCTCCTACTTTACCAAGGCTGATGTCATTCTCTAGGGACTGATCCCTCTTGATAACATGCCCAAAGTATGGGAGACATAGTCTCAGCATCCTTGCTTCTAAGGAGCATTCTGGTTGTACTTCTTCCAAGACAGATTTGTTCCTTCCTTTGGCAGTCCATGGTATACACCACAAATGGATGGCTTCAAAGAACAGAAATTTATTTTCTCATAGTTCATGGGGCTAGAAGTCCAAATTCAGGCTCTGGCTCTAGGGGAAGGCTCTCTCTCTGTAGGCTCTGGGGGAAGATCTTCCAGGACTCCTCAGTTCCTTGGCAATCTTCATGTTGCGTCTATTTTCCCTCATTTGTACTCTGTTGTCTTTGTGTCTATGCTGCTCCTTATAACTCAAAAGTGATTAGGTTTAGGATACACTCTACACTGACAGGACCTCATTAACCCAGCAAAGAAAACCTTATTTTCAGACAGGATTAAATCCACAGGTATAGGAGTTAGGATTCCAACACATATTGGGGGAGGGGGGCACAATTTCAATCCATAACATCCTAGATGCTCAGTCAATGGTAAACCCTATCTTCTCTCTCTCTCAGTAACTATTTTGACCTCAAAGGATCTTTCTATCAATGTCTGAGAATCTCCTAATATACCACCAAAACAGAAAAATAATGAAAAACCTAAAATCATGCACCCGGGTCCTAGAAAAGTCATCTCAGCGTGGGGACTCCATCACCACACCAGGCTTTGAAGTGTGAGCTCAACAAGTCCAGCAATTAAAGGACAGAGGAGCCCTTAGCACTAGTTCCTGTGTTTGTGGTTGCCACTGGCTGGGATGGGAAGAGAACAGGAAGAGGTTCAGCATTAGGTTAGTGAGGGAGGAGAGAGAGAAGTTGGTTTGGTGATGATTATCATGCTCCTGTGTTAACTGTTATCTTCCCAAAAGGTGAGTTGGAGGCAGAGTGTTCTCAACCACCTACTGCAGTGATTCAAGCACGCTTGTGACAAACTCCACCAATAATTCCCAACCTTGTACAAAGCTGTCTGTTTGTTTACACTACTGTCAGATGGAATGTGAAAAAGGAAGAAAGATTTAGAGCCATATTCAACACAGACTCTGCTACAGCACCAGCACCTTACAGCTTCCAGACCAGAAACCTCCAGCTACTGCTGTTCATGGTGAAGTCTGCCCCAGCCGCACTTCCTGCTTGATAACTAACTACTCACCAGCCATTAAAAAAACAAGACAAAATGAAACAAAACTCAAACCCGTTGCCGTCGAGTGGATTCCAAATCATAATGATCCTATAGTCATTAAAAAAGGGGTTTGGAAATAAGACAGCAAATCCAATTTTAACCAATGCTTTTATTTTCTTTTACAAAAAGAGACCTAGGTAAAATAATAATAAGTCAAAAAATAATGTGCCTAGAAAAATAATTTTAAAAGATCTGCTTAAAGTAAATGTTTTCCTACAAGATTCTGATGTTCATGGAGGCATAAGATAATTCAAGAAGAGCAATATGCAATCTCCTTTGGCTTCAGTTTGTGGGAAATTGTTATTTTCATCCTCCGTTAGTAGCAATGCAATGTATCGGCATGACCTTTTACACAGGGAATAGCTTGGAAAGGGATTTTTAGATTCATTAAACAGTTCATACCTTTACTCGAATTTTCAGAATTTATCTTAAGGAATACTTTTAAATAGGGGGAAAAAAAAAACAAGTATTTTCTTGAATAGACAAGAAAATACACTAGTGAAAATTTTCAGCCATTTACAGGAATTTGTATAGCAACTTGGCTGAATGTTCTACAACCATTTAATGAGCTAATTTGGAAATGTGCTCAACGTACAGTTAACTAAACTATAGCGTACATATTTGTAACCATGTTATGCTTATAATAATATCAAATGATTGAAGCACATAGATTAAAAACCGGAAGGGTTGGTGTAAAAATGAAAATAGACATTTACTTAAGGTGCTGTATTTTTAATGTTTTAATTTTTCATCTTTTTAGTGTAATAATTATGAATGTTTTTAACAGTAAAAAAAAAAAAAAAAATTAAAGGCTCTAAGCTTTGGTTTAGTCCAGTTGTGCTGACTTCCCCTGCAGTGTGTGCTGTTCTTTCTTTCACCTAAGATAGTTCTTGTCTACTTTCTAGTTAGTGACTACTCTTCTCCCACCCTTCCAACCTTGTAACCATCAAAGAATGTTGTCTTCTCTGTTTAAACCTTTTCTTGAGTTCTTATAATAGTGGTCTTATACAATATTTGTCCTTATGTGGCTGACTAAGTTCACTCAACATGATACCTTCCAGATTCCTCCATGTTATAAGACGTTTCACGGCTTCATCCTTGTTCTTTATCCTTGCGTAGTATTCCATTGTGTGAATATACCATAATATGCTTATCCATTCATCTGTTTATGGGCATCTAGGTTGTTTCCATCTTTTTGCTATTGTGAACAGTGCTGCAATGAACATGGCTGTGCGTATATCTATTCGTGTGACAGCTCTTACTTCTCTAGGGTATATTCCAAGGAGCCGGATTGCTGGATCATATGGTACTTCTATTTCTAGTTTTTTAAGGAAGTGCCAAATGGATTTCCAAAGTGGTCTCTCTGCAACCTCTCCAAAATTTCCAGTCTCTCCACAACCTCTCCAATAGTTATTATTTTGTGTTTTTTGGATTAATGCTAGCCTTGTTGGGGTGAGATGGCATCTCATTGTAGTTTTGATTTGCATTTCTCTAATGGCTAATGATCGTGAGCATTTCCTAATGTGTCTGTTAGCGGCCTGAATGTCTTCTTTGGCGAAGTGCCTGTTCATATCCTTTGCCCATTTTTTAACTGGGTTATTTGTCCTTTTATTGTTGGGATTTTGCAGTATCTTGTAGATTTTAGAGATTAGACTCTGGTCAGATTTGTTATGGCCAAAATTTTTTTCCCAGTCTGTAGGTTGTCTTTTTACTCTTTTAGTGAAGTCCTTTGATGAGCATAAGTGTTTGATTTTTAGGAGCTCCAGTGCAGAGCAGGGAGGGAAGAGGTAAATGGAAGAGAAGTTTTTCCCAAATGGGATTTTTTTTTTATCCCCTGTGGTAGGCCACACGCAAGTACTTATCTTTAGCCACTTGAGTGCTGCTTTTCACTGGATCTGGATGGCCGAGTAGAGTCTCTGGCGCTGGGCCTCTTCCAGTGTGGAAAATGCCTCCTGAGCGCCACTGCTCACCTCACTGAGCACAGGAGCTGATCCAGCCTGAAGGGCTCTGACTTCCGCCAGGTGAGGTCTGGCACTCCTCACTGCTTCTAAATCGTCTCTCCCTCCCCCTGCCACTCAGTACAATTCCTCAAATTTGCCTTTGATGTCCAGGGCTCCTCGATTGTCATATACAATTGATTCACTTTTTTTTTCAGGTCTTTTTGTAGGAAGTGTCTGACTACTCTGCCATCTTGTCGCCCCCACCCCTGGGTTTTCCTCATGTGAATTGTCATTTGTATCTTTGTCCATTTTTCTTTTCCTTTATTTATTTCTTGTTAATATGTATAAGTTCACTGTGTACTAGCAATGTTAACTTTTTCTCTGTTATTTCTCTGGTCTATTGTTTGTCTTGTGACTTTGTTTATTGTATCTTTTACCCTTTAATATATTTTAAATTTCATATAGTCAAATATGTCCATTTTCTTTACAGGTGCTAAATTCTAATTTACTTAAGAATATCACATGTAATCCAAGGATATGCAAATATTCCTAGATTTTTAGCCAATAGTTTAATCATTGTTTTTTTACAATAAAATCTTTCAGTCGTCTGAAAATTTTTTTTATATATGCCACCTTCTTTCCATTATTGCAATGCCTTTGTCATATTTTATGTTCCTGTATATACTTGTGTAACTAATTGATGTAAGTTCTTATTAAGAACTTTATTTCACCTAAAACACAATAAAATTTTTTAAAAAAGGAACTTTACCTGCCTCCAAACATTACAGAACTGTGTAAGAATCATTGTGGAACTGGGTGCTAGTGAGAACAGTTACTAAATTCTCTAGTCCTGACTTGAAAGGAGAAATTCTTGGCCATTCCCTTGGGGTGAAAGAGGCAACACAGGTTTGACTGATGTTAACAATGAAAGATATTAGAGGTGGCACTGAACTTCAAGAAATGACCTGTTAGGGAAATGCAAAGCTTGTGCAGAGGGGAGGAGGGTATTTAACTTGCCCCACTCAACTCCCTTCCCATATGACTGGAGGTGCCTAGTCCGATCTCCACCCACTCCGCTCAGTTGAGACCTGGCTATAGTCACATGTATAGAATAAAATGGTCTTCTTAACTGGAAGACCATCCCAGGTTCTTGAGGCACAGAAATAAAAAGCCAGAAAAAGACAGCAAAGCAGAAAAAGACACATTAGTAGCAGCTTGCATTCTCAACTTTTGGTAATGCAATTTTCCATGCATTTCCTTTAGATCAAGTGAATCCGTCTATGTTCTGAACCAATTTACCTGAAACATCCTCCCACAAGATAGTGGCCCTTGGGGGGGCCCTAGCAATAAGAGGCTGTGGAATGGCCCAAAAGTGAGCCTGGTGAGGAGTTCAAGGCCAATCACCCGTTCCAGGAAACTGCAAGTGGAGGCCCTTGTAGCCCCCCCGAAGAAACCACTAATACACCGTTAGGGGAAAGTAAGCATTTGGATAGCTGCCAAGGAGAAAGAATCCATGGCCAGGAAGAGATAAGAAGTAGTGAGTAGAAAGGAGCAGGGACTTCTCCACCACAACCTGAGGCTGTGCACATGAGGAAAAAGCTGCTCAGCACTGGAGAGGGTAAAAGGAGAGGTCCTTTATTCTCTCCCACCTCTCTGCCCAACATTTGAGGGGTGAAGGGAATAAAGCATGAAAGAGCAGCACAGTCCACCTTCACTGGAGCCATTGAAGTCTTCATGCTGGGTATGGGTAGAGGGAAGAGCTTTGGCTCTAAAATGATAATTAAATTTTAAAATGAGCATATGAATAGTTGGAACAAAAGTATTTTGATAACTGAAAGGATAACCTGTGACCCAGTGGAAAAGAGAGGGTTAATTAAGCAAAGCAGTTAGCAAATTGTGAAAAAATGAAAATCATTTTATGTTTACACCCCATGACTTGAAACACTCCGTCAAACCAATACTATTTAGACTCTTCTAGACTCTACTATGTTCCATACTATCTTGTTTCTATTCCAATACTACACTGTGCTTTTCATTAGCTTTAGACTAAGTTTTTGCCATAAAAAAATCCAATCTTAATATTCTTTTTCAAAATGCTATTGACAATTCTTATATGTTTGTTCTCGATAATGTGTTTTTTTCTGGTTCAAAAAAATGGGTTTCTGATTAGAACTGCATTGGAAAGTTTGACATTTTAGGGCATTCTGTTTTCCTACACAAGAATGTTGTACACCTGTCCCTTTAATTCAATCTTACTTTTATTATTTTAAAAGCATTTCTAAACAATATTTTAAAATATGTGTTTGTTTTTATCTTAAAGATCTTCTACTTTCTTATTAAATTAATTGTTAAATATTTTATGGTTTATGTTTTTCCATTTAGAGAAAATTTTTCCATATAGGGAAAAGTTACTGACTTTTTAAATATTTACCTAATAGCCAACAATTTATATAATTTATTGATTGATTTTTTAAAGTATTATTATCAAAAGGACAAATGTGCATGCTTATTTCCTCACCAACCTTCAATCCTTGCTCATAAAATACATGTATATTTAATTTGTTAGATCTTCTGGTAGACAGCCCATATTCTAAATAATATGCTTTAAAATTTGCTTCTTGAGCTGTGAATTTTAGACATTACCTCTTGATTTTTTACATCAGATGAAGATTTAGTTCTCATTAGACACGACCTACCCCCAACCTTTCAGGTTAATTATACCAATATTTTACTCAAATAAGTAATCAATGTTAGCATTGTTTTGCCTAAGTAAATATGGGCATTGCTAAGCCAAGTATTATACCATGATTTCATTTAACTTACAAGTCTTCATTTTACTTGTAATTTCTAATCTCTATTCTTTGTTATTGTTACTCTATTTGCCATCATAAGGTGCTCCTTTGAGGGTGATCTGTTTATTCTGTCTGTGAGCTAGTGGCTTTTTCTCTTATCCCAGATTGTGTATTTTTTCCCATTCATTATGGTGGGTATTTTCGTGTCTTTTTCAACCTAGAAGCTTGTTTCTTTTATCCGTAAGGAATGCCTTCAATTTATTTCTTAGACAATTTTCTCTGTGTGCTCTTTCTGAATTTGCAATTAGTCAGATTTCAATCCCCTGTTTTGATCCTCTATATCACTATCTTTTCTCCCTTTCCTTTATTAATATCTTTGTCTTTTTAATCTGTTTTCTAGGAGATTGCTTCATCTTCCTACTCTTCTATTGTTTTTGTTTCTTACTTCAGCAATTTTTTTTTCAATTTTCACATCTCCTTTCTGTTTCCTGATTGCTGTTCTTCCATAGTTTTTCATTAGATTTTTATTGTAGACACTGCCTATATGAATCACTTTGAGAATTTTTTTGTTTGTTTCAAACTCTTATAGATTCCAGTAATCATCTGTTTCCTCCAGGGTAATTTTCGTTTTGTTTTGTTTTGTTTGAGCTCTTTTTTATGTGAGATATTTTTCTCAAATATCTGATGATCCTTGATTATGCAGCATTAGAGGTGACAGACCAAAGCACCTAATTTCATTCTCTATCTTTTTGGACAGAACTTGTTGACAAAGAAACTTTGTTTTAACATAAACTGTTCTGGATAAACTGGCTAGGCATTTCTTAGAGAACCTCACTACTCAAAATATGGAGTATGAAGGACTATTCCCAAAGGTCATTCAGTTCATGGAAAGAAGAAATATCTGATCTCTTGCATAGAAATGGGGGAAGGATACCCTTCAGTAAAAGTTTTAAGTTTTGTATCTGACAACATACTCGAATTTTTCTCCTCTTTTAATTTAATGATGTAATAAATTATATTAAGAGATTCCCTGACGTTTCACTTTCGAAGAATAATACCTAAATCATTACAAGAATATAAGCTCCATGAGAACAAGGACATTGTTTTGTTCAATGTTAAATTCCAAGAACCTAGTAAGGAATGTGGTACAAAGTAGACACTTACTAAATATTGTTGAATGAATGAATGAATGAAATTTTGTTAAATGAATGATTGAGTGAATGTATATTGTTATCATTATACCCTATAAGATATAAATATTTAGAATCTTATTTAGAATTACATTCACTCCTCCATTATTGACATGGTTAGGTTTCAAAGACCAGGTCATTGTGTCAAAATCAGCATTATGTGAAATGGAGGATGACCACATCAGACCACAAAAAGGAGGGTGACTGCCAAATTACACAATTTCCAGATTACATAATTACATAACTGCCAAACCACTGACAATCATGGCCCAGCCAAGCTGACCTGATCCATCACAGCTATCGTTACTCTCACAACACAGCTTGGCATTCGTTACTGCCAGTGCATCATTAATGTGTAAAATAGTTGGATAGTAATTTTTTTACTATTGTCATAAATGGGAAATGTCAAATAACAAGATAGTCAATAAATGAGGAGTAGGTGTATTATACTTATATTCGTATGTGATAACACTCTACACATTGGAGTATACATTTTATCAAATATTGAACTTAGGTTTACACTGGCTTCAGTAAATGACTTAGGGAACTTTCCATCTTTCTTCTATGGGGAACACATAATAAACAGTATCCTTTGCCCCATTAGTCCTCCAAGGATATCATCTCACCAAACGAGTCTGCTATTCTTGCCTAGAAATGGCTTTCTGCACACTGCTCTCAATTTTTATATGACTTCTCATCACAAAGAAGAGATTTGCAAAATTTCTGTTTATTATGTTAAATATAAAGTTTCTGATTTTTCAGTTTTTCATTTTACAGTAGAGAGATTTCAGAAAAAATTACATTTGTTTTTCTTATTATTAAAGAAGGTACACTATCAACAGAAATTCCAAAAAATCAGACAAAATATAGAAAAATAATGAAATTGAAAATACCTATAATTGCCCCTCTCCCCAAAACAATTATCATTAACAATTTGATACAGATTCTTCATATTATTTTACATGAACACACACATATACATGACTTTGAAATAAGTTTTATTTTAGGGGTAATTTAGCCTTCACCTGACAAAACAAATAAAAGAAAATCTCTGCACAGTGCTATGAACTAATAGAAAACTCCATGAAACTCACCTCTATCCACTTTGGTTCTTACTTATATTTATTCAGACTACCATGTTTTTCAGAACTTTTTCTAAATTGATTCAGAAATTTTTAGAAATAATAAGATTACATCAGAGAGGCAGAGCCAAGATGGCAGAATTGTCAGGCGCTTCTGGTGGTCACTCTTAAAACAAAAACCAAAAAAAGAAACAAATGAGTCAATTATATATGACAATCTAGGAGTTCTGAACATCAAAGACAAAGTTGAGAAGTCAGATTGAGTGGCAGGGGAGGGAGCAAAAGTTCAGAAGCAGTGAGAAAGTGCCAGACCTAACTTGGCAAGCATTGTACAGGCTGGATCATTTGGTGCACATGGACCGAGGCAAGCAGTAATGCTTGGGATGTGTTTTCCACGTTGGGAGAAATACAGTGATGGAGAGTCTGCACAAGCTTCTGGAGCCAGGAGGAAGCGGTGCTGAATCTACGAAAGTTAAGTGCAAGAACATAACCTACGACACAGGATCAAAATAACCCTTCCCCCTCAGCAAAATGCCTCTCTTCCTCTCACCTGCCCCTTCCTTCTCCTATTCCAGTCTGGCAGTGTTAAGGGGTTGCCACACCCCCAAGGGCAGAAGTGGGACCCTTCAGGTGCTGAACTAGTCTTCCAGCTTTGGGGAGGGAACAAATAAACAAATGAACAAACAAGAATAAAGAAACTGCCAGCAACCCTAAGCCGGGAACTCAGGACAGGCACTGCTTCTTTGCCTAGACACAGACACAAAGGGTCCACAGACTTCGAATGCCTTTCACCCCTGCCTAGACCTGTGCGGGCCCATTCAACAGTGTAAGCCCTCTTTAGCATAGTACAACAGAGTATACACCTGAAGCCTATTTTCAACTGCAACAGCTAAGGGGGAGTGGCAGATTCATGATATTTGACACTGCTCTGCCCATTAAGCAGGGTCCTCACCTATCCACATCAGGGGCCTGAAGACTTGTGGCTCCACCCACTCCACCTATCCACTCATGACAAGGGTCTGAGAATAAGTGGTGCCTCCCAGTCCTTAGAGTCAACAACATTGGGTGCCCAAAGTTTGGCTGCAAAATCCACCCACCTCCAAGCTCTAGGGGACAGGGACATGCCTTCCACCTGGGCACTCAGGGGCAGCTATCAGCTGTCTTCCTTGCTCAACACATAACCCCCTACTGCAGCCAGATAATGAGCTGCTCCCATCACCCCTACGTAGCCCTCCCTGTCTAGGGCTGTAGGTGAGAGCCTGCACTGCATGCTTTGTGATTGATGAGCTGGACACCTTAGTTGAATCCACACAAGAAAAGTAAATGGACTCCTGGGCTCATATATCTAGTAGCAGTTCTAACAACCTGGGACAGGACATGAGAGGTTCAAAGACACCACTAACGAAAATAGTTCACACACCCAGTCTATTTGGACATATAAAAACAAAACAAAAAGCTAGGATACAGTAAGAAAACATACAGTACATAAATATAACTTATTGATGGCTTAGAGACAAGAGTCAATATGAAATCACATAAAGAAGAAGACCATGATGGCTCCAGTAAGTGACCAAAAGAAGGAACCAAGAAACCTCTCGGAGGAAGAGAAGGTCTTGGAATTACTGGAGGTAAAATTGAAAAGATTAATATACAGAGCTCTTCAAGAGATGAGGAAGGTGATCATTCAAAACTCAGACCAAGTCAAAGAACACAAAGACAAAGCAATAGAGGAACTTAAGAGAGCTATATAAGACCAAAATGACAAATTTAACAGACTGCTAGAATACACAGAGACACAGCAAGTAGAAATCCAGAAGATTAACAGTAAAATTTCAGAACTAGACAACTCAATAGAAAGTCATAGGAGCAGAATTGAGGCAATGGAAGTCAGAATTAGTGAGATTGAAGATAAAGCACTTGACACCAATTTATATGAGGAAAATTCAGATAAAAGAATTAAAAACAAAGAAGCAACCCTAAGAAATATGTGGGACTCCATCAAGAGGAATAACCTACAAGTGATTGGAGTACCAGAACAGGGAGGTATAACATAAAATACAAAGACAATTGTTGAAAATTTGTTGGCAGAAAACTTCCCTGATATAATGAAAGATGACAAGATATCTATCCAAGAACCTCAATGAATCCCACACAAGGTAGATTCCAAAAGAAAGACACCAAGACATATTATAATCAAACTTGCAAAAACCAAAGATAAAGAATTTTAAGAGTGGCTAGGGATGAATGAAAGGTCTCCTACAAAGGAGAGTCAATAAGATCAAGTTCGGACTACTCAGCAGAAACCATGCAGGCAAGAAGGCAATGGATGGGATGACATATATAAAGCCTTGAAGGAAAAAAAAATTTAAAAAGCCATCCAAAAATTATATATCCAGCAAAACTGTCTCTCAAATACCAACGTGAAATTAGGGCATTTCCAGATAAACAGAAGTTAAGGGAATTTGTAAAAACCAAACCAAAATTACAAGCAATACTAAAGGGAGTCCTTCAGCTAGAGAATCAATAACACCAGATAACAACCTAAGACAAGAACACAGGACAGAACAACTAGATACCAACACAGAGAAGGAAGTCACAAAAATAAGTCAAAGCCAAAACACTGAAACTAAGGAAACAGAGACATCAATATGTAAAGATGACAACATTAAAAAAAAAGAAGGAGTAACTAGAGTAGTCATAGAACATTTGTATGGAGAGGAAGTTAAGACGATAGCAAGAAGTAGAAAATAGGTTTAAACTTAGAAAAATAAAAGTAAATTTTTTAAGGTAACCACAAAGAAACTAACAAACATATACATCAAAATAAAAAAGAAGAAAGACATAAAGACTCAGGAAATACAAAAACAACAACAAAAAAAGATTTAAAAAAATACATAAAGAAAAATTAATCAGCACAGAAAATTAAGTGAAACAATGAAACTGTGAACATCACAAAAAAAAAAAAAAACCAAAATGACAGCACCATACTCATACCTATCAATAATTACACTGAAGGTAAATGGACTAAATGCACCAATAAAGAGATAGAGTGGCAGAATGGATAAAAAAATATAATGTGTCTATATGCTGCCTACAAGAGACACACCTGTGCCTCAAAGACACAAACAAAATACAACACACAGACACACACACACACAAAAAAAAATCAGGCAAAAAAAAAAAAATCAAAAGGAGGAGTGGCAAAATCTAAGACAAAATAGACTTTAAAGGAAAATCCACCACAAAGGATAAGGAAGGACAGTATATAATGATTAAAGGTTCAGTACGTCAGTAAGACATAATCATAATAAAGATTTACACACCCAACAACAAGTCTTCAAAATACATAAAACAAAGTCTAACAGCATCGAAAAGAGAAATAGACAGTTCCACAATAGTAGTAGGAGACTTCAACACACCACTTTCAGTGAAGGACAGAACATGCAGAAAGAAGCTCTATAAAGACACAGAAGATCTGAATGCCACAATCAACCCACTTGATCTCATAGACATATACAGAACACCCCACTCAACAGCACCCAAGTATACTCTCTTTCAAAACGCCCATGGAATATTCTCCAGAATAGACCACATATTAGACCATAAAGCAAGCCTTAACAGAATCCAAAACATCAAAATACTACAAAGCATCTTTTCTAACCATAAAGCCATAAAAGTAGAAATCAATAATAGAAAAAATAAGGAAAAAAAAAATAAAAGACACGGAAACTGAACAGCACCTTGCTTAAAAACTACTGCATTATAGACAAAACTAAGGATGGAATAAAGAAATTCATAGAATCAAATGAAAATGAAAACACATTCTACCAGAACCTTCGGGACACAGCAAAAGCAGTGCTCAGAGGTCAATTTATAGCAATAAATACACACATCCAAAAAGAAGAGAGGGCCAAAATGAAAACATTAACCCTACAATTTGAACAATTAGAAAGACAGCAGCAGAAGAAAACCATGAGCACCAGAAAAAATAACAAAGATCAGAGCAGAAACAAATGAAATAGAGAACAGAAAAACAATTGAAAGAGTTAACAAGATCAAAAGCTGGTTCTTTAAAAAGATCAACAAAATCGCTAAACCATTGGCCAAACTGACAAAAGAAAATCAAGAGAGGAAGCAGATAACCCGTATAAGAAATGAGATGGTTGATATCACAACAGACGCAACTGAAATTAAAAGAATTATAGCAGATGACTATGAAAGATTGTACTCTATCAAATTTTAAAACCTAGAGGAAATGGACAAATTCCTAGAAACTCACTACCTACATAAACTAACACAAACAGAGGTAGAACAACTAAATAAACCTGTAACAAAAGAAGAGATTGAAAAGGTCATTTAAAAAAAAAGGTTATTAAAAAACTGCCCTGGCCCTGATGGCTTCACTGGAGAATTCTACCAAACTTTCAAAGAAGAGATAATACCACTTCTACTAAAGGTATTTCAGAGCATAGAAACTGGTGGGATACTCCCAAACTCATTGTATGAAGCCAGCATAACCCTGATACCAGAACCAGGTAAAGACACCAGAAGGAAAAAAAAAAAAAAAAGGAAAGAAAATTACAGACCGATATCCCTCATGAACATTGACGCAAAAATCCTCAACAAAATTTTAGCCAATAGAATTCAGCAACATATCAAAAAAAAATTCACCATGACCAAGTGGGATTTATACCAGGTATGCAGGGATGGTTCAACATTAGAAAAACAATCAACCTAATCCATCATATAAATGAAACCAAAGACAAGAACCACATGATCTTATCAATCGATGCAGAAAAGGCATTCGACAAAGTCTAACACCTATTCATGATAAAAACTCTCAAAAAAACAGTAATAGAAGGGAAATTCCTCATTATAATTAAGGGCATTTATACAAAACCAATAGCCAACATCATCCTAAATGGAGAGACTTTGAAAGCATTCCCCTTAAGAACAGGAACCAGACAAGGATGCCCTTTATCACCACTATTATTCAACATTGTGCTCGAGGTCCTAGCCAGAGCAGTTAGGCTAGAAAAAGAAATAAAAGGCATTCAAATAGGTAGGGAAGAAGTCAAAGAATCTCTATTCACAGATGATATGATCTTATATACAGAAAACCCCAAGGAATCCACAAGAAACCGAATGGAACTAATAGAAGATTTCAGCAAAGTTTCAGGATACAAGATAAACATACAAAAATCAGTTGGATTCCTTTACACCAACAAAGAGAACCTTGAAGAGGACATCACCAAATCAATACCATTTACAGTAGGCCCCCCCCCCCCCGCAAATGATAAAATACTTAGGAATAAATCTAACCAGAGATGTAGAAGATCTTTACCAAGAAAACTACAAGACACTATTGCAAGAAACTAAAAGAGACCTGCATAAGTGGAAAAATATACCTTGCTCATGGATAGGTAGACTCAACATAGTGAAAATGTCAATTCTACCCAAAGCAATCTACAGATACAATGCAATCCTGATCCAAATTCCAGCAAAGTTTTTCAATGAGATGGAGAAACAAATCACCAACTTCATATGGAAAGGGAAGAGACCCTGCATAAATAAAGCACTACTCAAGAAGAAGAGCAAAGTGGGAGGCCTTACACTACCTGATTTTAGAAACTATTATACAGCTACGGTAGTCAAGACAGCCTGGTACTGGTACAGTAATAGATACATAGACCAAGGGAACAGAGTTGAAAAACCAGATATAAGCTCATCCACCTATGAGTGGCTGATATTTGACAAAGGCCCAAAGTCCATTAATTGTGGAAAAGACAGTCTCTTTACAAATGGTGCTGGCATAACTGGATATCTATATGCAAAAAACTGAAACAAGACCCATATCTCACACCATGTACAAAATGTATAAAATAAAAAACAATAAAGATCATGGAAGAAAAAATAGGGACAACACTAGGAGCCCTAATACATGGCATAAAGACAATATAAACCATAAGTAACAATGCACAAGCAACAGAAGAGAGACTAGATAAATGGGAGCTCCTAAAAATCAACACCTATGCTCATCCAAAGACTTCACCAAAAGAGTGAAAAGACAACCTACAGACTGGGGAAAAAATTTTTGGCTACGACAAATCCAATCAGTATTTAATCTCTAAAATCTACAAGATACTCCAAAACCTTGATAGCAAAAAGACAAATAACCCAGTTAAAAAATGGGCAAACGATATGAACAGGCACTTCACCAAAGAAGATATTCAGGCAGCTAATCAGACTCATGAAGAAATGTTCACGATCATTAGCCATCAGAGAAATGCAGACCAAAACTACAATGAGATATCATCTCACCCGAACAAGGCTAGCATTAATCCATAAAACATGAAATAATAAATGCTGGAGAGTTTGTGGAGAGACTGGAACACTTATACACTGTTGGTGGGAATGTAAAATGCTACAACCACTTTGGAAATCGATCTGGCGCTTCCTTAAAAAGCTAGAAATAGAAGTACCATATGATTCAGCTATCATGCTCCTTGAAATATATCCTAGAGAAACAAGAGCCATCGCATGAATAGATATATGCACACCCATGTTCATCGCAGCGCTGTTCATAATAGCCAAAAGATGGAAGCAACCTAAGTGCCCATTGATGTATGAATGGATAAACAAACTATGGTATATCCACACAGTGGAATATTACACAACAATAAAAAATAATGATGAAGCTGTGGAACATCATATAACTTGGTGGAAGCTAGAACTTACTATGCTGAGTGGACTTAGTCAGGCACAGAAGGACAAATACTGTATAAGACCACTATTATAAGAACTCAAGGAAGAAGAAAACATTCTTTGATGGTTACAGGGCTGGAGAGGGAGGGTGAGGGTTATTCACTAACTGGATAGTAGATAAGAATCATCCTACGTGAGGGGAAGGACAGCACACACTACAGGGGAAGCCAGCACAAATAGACTAAACCAAAGCTAAGAAGTTTGCTCAATACAAATACTTTGAGAGACAGAGTAGCAGGGATGGGGGGTCTGGGGACCATGCTTTCAGGGGACTTCTAGGTCAACTGGCATAACAAAGCTTATTAAGAAAATGTTCTGCACCCCACTTTGGTGAGTGGCGTCTGGGTCTTAAAAGCTAGCAAGTGGCCATCTAAGATGTATCAATTGGTCCCAACCACTTGGAGTAAAGGAGAACGAAGAACATCACAGACACAAGGAAAGTATTGGCCCAAGAGACAGAATGGGCCACATAAACCAGAGACTTCTTCAGCCTGAGGCCAGAAGAACTAGATTGTGCCCAGCTACCACCAATGGATGTCCTCATAGGGAACACAAAAGAGGGTCTTTGATGGAGCAGTAGAACGATGGGATGCAGAACTCAAATTCTAGTAAAAAGACTAGACTTAATGGTCTGACTAAGACTGGAGGCACCCCGGAAAGCATGGCCCCTGGTTTCTCCATCACCCCAGAACTAAAACAATTTCTGAGGCCAACTCTCAAACAGGGATTGGACTGGACTGTGGGACATAAAGTGATACTTGTGAAGAATGTGCCTCTTAGACAAGCAGATATGAAACCAAAGGGGCAGCTTCTGTCCAGAGGTGAGAGGGGAAGGCAAAGAGAGTTAGGAGCTGGTTGAATGTTCATGGGGAATCAGAGGCAGAGGGGAGGAGTGTGCTGTCACAGAATGGAGTGAGCAGTTGGGTCTCAACAATGTATGTTAAAAAAATTCCTGAATGGGAGACTAACTTGAAATGTAAATCTCATTTAATTACAACAATAAAAAAAAAATTAAAATGCCGTTGGAATTTGGATCAGGATTATGTTGTATCCGTAGATTGCTTTGGGTAGTGTCTCAGTCATCTAGTGCTGCTCTAACAGAAATACCACAAATGGATGGCTTTAGAAAAAGAAATTTATTCTTTCACCGTCCTGTAGGCTACAAGTCCAAATTCAGGGCATCAGATCCAGGGGAACGCTTTCTCTGTCAGCTGTGGAGGAAAGTCCATGTCATCAGTCTTCCTTTGGTCTGGGAGCTTCTCTGCAGGAACCTCAGGTCCAAAGGATGCGCTCTGCTCCCTTCTTGGTAGTATGAGGTTCCCATGTGTATCTGCTCACTTCTCTCTTTTATATCGCAAAAGGGATTGCATTAAAACACTGTATAATCTTGTCAACTTCATCACTATAACCTCATCACAGTGATAGAATTTATAACACATAAGGAGACACATGTAATCTCATCATAGTGATAGAGTTTACAACACATAAGGAAATTACATCAGATTACATAATTATACAACACTGGGAATCATGACCTAGCCAAGTTGCTACACACATTTTTTGGGGGACACAATTCAATCCATGACAGGTAGAATTGATGTTTTCACAATGTTGAGTCTTCCTATCCATAAGCAAGTTATCTTTTTCCACTTATGCAGGTCTCTTTTGGTTTTTTTGAAGTAGTGTCTTGTAGTTTTCATTGTATAGGGCATTTACTTCTCTGGTTAGATTTATTCCTGAGTACTTTATCTTCTTGGAGGCCATTGTAAATGGTATTGATTTGGTGATTTCCTCTTCGAGGTTCTCTTTGTTGGTGTAAAGAATCCAACTGATTTTTGTATGTTTATATTGTATCCTGATACTTTGCTGAAATCTTCTGTTAGTTCCAGTAGTTTTCTTGTGGATTCTTTGGGGTTTTCTGTGTATAAGATCATATAGAGATACTTTGACTTCTTCCCTACCAATTTGGATGCCCTTTATTTCTTTTTCTAGCCTAATTGCTCTGGCTAGGTCTTCCAGCACAATGCCGAATAAGAGTGGTGATAAAAGGAGTCCTTGTCTGGTTAGCCTTATCAAGGGGAATGCGTTCAAAGTCTCTTCATTTAGGATGATGTTGGCTGTTGGCTTTGTATAAATGCCCTTAATTATGTTGAGGAATTTCCCTTCTATTCCTATTTTATTGAGAGTTTTTATCATGAATAGGTGTTAGACTTTGTCGAATGCCTTTTCTGTGTCTATTGATAAGATCATGTGGTTCTTGTCTTTTGTTTTATTTATGTGATAAAGTACATTGATTGTTTTTCTAATGTTGAACCATCCCTGCATACCTGGTATAAATCCCACTTGTTCATGCTGAATTATTTTATTGATATTTTGCCGATTTCTATTGGCTAGAATTTTGTTGAGGATTTTTGTGTCAATGTTCCTGAGGGTTATTGGTCTGTAATTTTCTCTTTTTTGTGGTGTCTTTACCTGGTTTTGGTATCAGGGTTATGCTGGCTTCATACAATGAGTTTGGGATTATTCCATCATTTTCTTTGCTCTGAAATACCTTTAGTAGTAGTGGTGTTAACTCTTCTCTGAAAGTTTGGTAGAATTCTCCAGTGAAATCTTCCAGGCCAGAACTTTTTTTTGTTGGTAGTTTTTAAATTACCATTTCAATCTCTTCTTTTGTTATAGGTGTATTTAGTTGTTCTACCTCTGTTTGTGTTAGTTTAGGTAGGTAGTGAGTTTCTAGGAATTTGTCCATTTTCTCTAGGTTTTCAAATTTGTTAGAGTACAATTTTTCATTGTATTCTGTTATGATTCTTTTAATTTCATTTGGGTCTGTTTTGATATCACCCATCTCATTTCTTATATGGGCTATCTGCTTCCTTTCCTGTTTTTCTTTTGCCAGTTTGGCTAGTGGTGTATCAGTTTTGTTGATCTTTTCAAAAAGCCAGATTTTTGTCTTGTTAACTCTTTCAATTGTTTTTCTATTCTCTATTTCATTTAATTCTGCTCTAATTCTTATTATTCCTTTCTTCTGGTGCCTGAGGGCTTCTTTTGATGCTCTCTTTCTACTTGTTCCAGTTGTAGGGTGTCTTAGTCATCTAGTGCTTCTATAACAGAAATACCACAAGTGGATGACTTTAACCAAGAGAAGTTTATTCTCTCACAGTCCAGTAGGCTACAAGTCCAAATTCAGAATGCTTTCTCTATCGGCTCTGAAGGATGGTCCATGTCATCAATCTTCCCCTGGTCTGGGAGCTTCTCTGTGCAGGAACCTCAGTTCCACATGACTCACTCTGCTCCCAGCATTGTTTTCTTGATGGTATGAGGTTCCCATGTGTCTCTGCTCACTTCTCTCTTTTATATCTCAAAAGAGATTAGCTTAAGACACTATCTAATCAGTATAACTGCGGCTATTTCATCTTATTAGATAATAGTGATTGAATTTACAACGCATAAGGAAATCATATCAGATTACAAAATGGTACATGATTATACAGTAGTGGGAATCATGACCCAGCCAAGCTGACAGATATTTTGGGGGGACACAACTCAATCCATGAGACTCCACTCTTTTGCCCCCCCAAATTCACATCCTTGTAACATGCAAAACATATTCATCTTATCATACCAAAACAAAAGTCTTAACTACAAGTCCAAAATCCAAAAATTCCTCTTCATCTGTGAAATCTAGAATACAAGTTATCCGCTTCCAAAAGTACAATGGCAGAACAGGCACAAGCTAGATATTTCCATTAGATATGGGAGAAACTGGAGGAGAAGGAGGGATAGCAGGCACCAAGCAAATCAGCAGAACACTTTACATTAGCCCTCAAGTCTTTGTAAATAATCTTCAGTTCTCTGAGACAATTTACACAATAGCCCTGCCCTCCAGACTCTAGGTATTGGCCACAGTCTCCAGATTCTGAGTGGAGGCCCCATGGCCCTGGGCTTCAGCTCCGCCTTTCAAGCCCAGTGGGACGGCAACTCTGCTCCCTTGGCTTTAGGCGCAGCATTCTCCTAGTCCATAGGAGTGACAACTCCATCCGTAGAAACACCAGAGGCCATGGCTCCACACTTTGAAACCCCTGAGGTCAAGGTCATTTCTTCTTAGACTGAGGCATCTCGGCTTCTTGTGTTCCTTGTCTCTTCAGCTTCTGCTTTCTTTTGCCTCCCGTCCCTAGGGCCTCATGTCCGCATCTGTCCTTCTGCGGCAAGTGTTCCAAAGCTTGGTAGCTCCACCAATAATTGCCTGGAGGCACTCCACTCCTGGTATCGAATTTTGTCTTAGTTATTTAATGCTGCTATAACAGAAATACCACAAGTGGATGGCTTTAACCAAGAGAAGTTTATTCTCTCACAGTTCAGAAGGCCACAAGTCCAAATTCAGGGCGTCAGCTCCAGGGGAACGCTTTCTCTTTCAGCTCTGGAGGAAGGTTCGTGTCATCAATCTTCCCCTGGTCTGGGAGCATCTCTGCGCAAGAACCTTAGGTCCAAAGGATGCACACTTCTCCCAGCACTGCTTTCTTGGTGGTGTGAGGTTCCCATGGGTCTCTGCTTGCTTCTCTCTTTTATATCTCAAAAGAGATTGGCTTAAGACACTAACCAAACAGTTAAACTGCTGCTAATCTATCTTATTAGATCATAGTGATTGAATTTACAATGCATAAGGATATCACATCAGATTACAAAATGATACACAATTATACAATACTGGGAATCATGACCCAGCCAAGCTGACAGATACTTTGGGGGATACAATTCAATTCATGACATGGGGTTAATGTTTTGATTTTTGCCCTTTCTTCTTTTTGGATGTGTGCATTTATTGCTATAAATGGATCTATGAGCATTGTTTTTGCTCTGTCCCAAAGGTTCTGGTAGGATGTGTTCTCATTCTCATTTAATTCTATAAATTTCTTTATTCCATCCTTAATTCTTCTATAACGCAGTAGTTTCTGAGCAAGTTCAGTTCAGTTCATGTGTTTGATTTTTTTTTTCTTTGCTTTTTCTGTTATTGATTTCTACTTTACAGCTTTATGCTCAGAAAAGATGCTTTGTAATATTTCAGTGCTTTGCATTCTGTTAAGGTTTGCTTTATGGCCTAATATGTGGTCCATTCTGGAGAATGTTCCATGTGTGTTGGAAAAGAAAGTATACCTGGCTGCTGTTGGGGGAGTGTTCACTATATGTCAAAGAGATCAAGTTGCTTGACTGTAGCATTTAGATCTTCCATGTCTTTATTGAGCTTCTTTCTGGATGTTCTGTTCTTCACCGCAAGTGGTGTGTTGAAGTCTCCTGCTATTATTGTGGAGCTGTCTATCTCTCTTTTCAACACTGTTAGAGTTCATTTTATGTATTTTGGAGCCCTGCAGTTGGGTGTGTAAATATTTGTTACAGTTATATCCTTCAGGTGTATTGACCCTTTAATCATTATATAGTGTCCTTCCTTATCCTTTGGGGTGGATTTTACTTTAAAGTGTATTTGTCAGAGATTAATATTGCCAGTCTTGCTTTTTTTGAGTGTTGTTTGCTTGATATATATTTTTTCCAGTCTTTGAGTTTTAGCCTGTTTGTGTCTTTAAGTCTAAGGTGTGTCTCTTGTAGGCAGCATATAGATGGATCGTGTTTTTTTCTCCATTCTGCCACTCTCTGTCTCTTTATTGGTGCATTTAATCCATTTTCATTCAGTGTGTATGAGTTTAGTGCTGTCATTTTGATGTCTTTTTTTTGTGTTGTTGAGAGTTCCTTTGTTCCACTTAATTTTCTGTGCTGAGTTGTTTTTCTTTATGTATCTTCTTTTCATCTTTCTCATTGGTGTTGATTTTGTATTTGCTGAGTCTTTATATTTTTCTTGTTTTTTTTATTTTAGTTAGTTTCCTTGTGGTTACCTTAATATTTTCCTCTATTTCCTAAATTTAAATCAGTCTTTTATTTATTTCACCTTTACTTGCTCTCCATATGAAAAATCTATGACTACATTTTTTAGTCCCTCTTTTCTGTTTTAATGTTGTCATCTTTTACATATTGACATCTCCGTTTCCTTATTTTCAGTATTTTAGGTTTGATTTATTTTTGTGACGTTCCTATCTGGGTTGATATCTGGTTGCTCTGTCCTGTGTTCTAGTCTTGGGTTGTTATCTGATGTTATTGATTCTCTAACTGGAAGACTCCCTTTAGTATTTCTTATAATTTTGGTTTGGTTTTTGTAAATTCCCTAAACTTCTGTTTATCTGGAAATGCCCTAATTTCACCATCATATTTGAGAAGCAGTTTTGCTGGATATATACTTCTTGGCTGGCAATTTTTTTTCCTTCAAGGCTTTATATATGTCATCCCATTGCCTTCTTGTCTATATAGTTTCTGCTGAGTAATTTGCGCTTAGTCTTATTGACTCTCCTTTGTAGATGGCTTTTTGTTTATCCCTAGCCACTCTTAAAGTTCTCTCTTTAGCTTTGGTTGTGGCAAGTTTGATTATGTCTTGGTGACTTTCTTTCAGGATCTACCTTATGTGGGGTTCAACGAACATCTTGGATAGATATCTACTCATCTTTCATGACATCAGGGAAGTTTTCTGCCAACAAATATTCAACAATTTTCTCTGTATTTTCTGTTATCCCCCCACCCCCTGCATTGTGGAACTCCAGTCACTCATAGGTTATTCCTCTTGATAGATTCCCACATAATTCATAGTGTTTCTTCATTTTTTTAAATCTTTTTATCTGATTTTTCCTCAAATAAGTTGGTGTCAAGTGCTTTATCTTCAATCTCACTAATTCTGACGTCGTTGCCTCAATTCGGCTTCTATGACTTTCTATTGAGTTGTCTAGTTCTGAAATTTTATTGTTAATCTTCTGGATTTCTGATTACTGTCTCTCTATGGATTCTTGCAGCCTGTTAAATTTGTCATTATGTGCTTCTCTAATCTTCTTAAGTTCCTCTGTTGCTTGGTCTGTGTTTTGTCTGATATCCTTCCTGATTTCTTGATGAGTTTGGTATATTAATCTTTTGTATTCTGTCTCTGGTAATTCCAAGAAACTGTTTTCCTCTGGAAAATTTCTTGATTCTTTATTTTGGGAGCTTTCTGAAGCCATCATGTTCCGCCTCTTTATATGATTTGCTATTGACTGCTGTCTCCGAGCCATCAATGTTATTAATTTATTTTATGTTTGCTTACTGTGTCCTAGATTCTAGCTTTGTTTTGATATGCCCAAACAGGCTACTCAAGTGAGCTAGTCTCATCACCAGTGCCCCTGAAACTCCAACATCCTGCCACCCTGTGGCCAGAACTACCACTAAGTATGTGAGCCCAGGAGTCCACCCACCCCTCCTGTTTGGATTCAGCTCTGGTGTCCAGGTAGTTGGCGACCAAGTGTGTGGTTCAGGCTCTCACCTACAGTCCTACACAGGCATGGGTGATTGGTGTAGGCACAGGCATCTGGCTGCAGCAGGGGGTCACACACTAAGCAAGGCAAGGGGCTGATGGCCACCCCCAAGTGTCCAGGATGAAAGCATGCCCCTGTTCCCTATAGTGCGTAGGTAGGTGGGTTTTGCAGGCAGACTATGAGCAACCAATGCTGTTGGCTGTAAGGACTAGGGGGCACCACTTATTCTTGGGCCCCCATCGCAAATGCTAGGTGGCATGGGTAGAGCCACCAGTCCTCAGGCCCCTAATATGCGTAGGTGAAGACTGCTTACTGGGCAGAGCAGTGCCAAATATCATGAACCTGCCACTTCACAGCTGAAAGAGTTGAAATTAGACTTCAGGTATATACCCTGTTGTACTGTGGTAATGAGGGCTTACAGTGTTGGAATGGGCCTACACAAGTCTATGCAGGGGTGAAAATCATTCAAAGTCCGTGGACCTCTTATGCCTATACCTAGGCAAAGGAGCTGTGTCAACCTTGAATTCCTCGTTTAGAGGAGCTGGCAGCTTATTTTTTCCCTGTTTGTTAATTTATTCCCTCTCCAAGGCTGGGAGAATGGCAAGATGCATGATGGGCCCTACTTCTGGCCTGGGGGATTCAGCAATCCCTGAAGCCATCCCGGACCCAGTGCAGAGCAAGGAACAGGGACGTAAATCGGGGAAAGATTTTTCCCAAAGGTGGATATTTTTGATCCATGTGGTAGACCAGACACAAGTACTTATCTTTTGCTGATAGAGGGCTACTTCTCACTGGTTCTGGATGGCTGAATAGAATCTCTGCCGCTGGGTATCTCTCATTGTGGAAAATGCCCCCTGAGCACCACTGCTTGCCTCCCTGCCCACCACGAGCTGTTCCAGTTTGAAGAGCTCTGTCTCCTGCCGGGTCAGGTCTGGCAACTGCTTGCTGTTTCTGAACCATCTTCCCCCCACCCCCTGCCACTCAGTCCAATTCCTCAGCTTTGCCTTTGATGTTCAGGGCTCCTAGATTGTCATATATAATCGATTCACTTGTTTTTTCAGCTCTTTGTTGTAAGAGGGACCACCAGAAGCATCTGACTTCTCAGCCATCTTGCCCCACCCCTTTTTTTAAAAGAAAAATGTGCTTTAGATGAAAGTTTACAGAACAAATTAGTTTCTCATTAAACAATTAATACACATATTGTTTTGGGACATTGATTGCCTACCCCAGAACATGTCAACACTCTCCCCTTCTCAACCTTGGGTTCCCCGTTTCCATTTTCCAGCTTTCCTTTCCCTTCCTGCCTTCTTGTCCTTGCCCCTAATCTGATGTGCTCATTTAGTCTCATGAACATGGTTGAGCTACTTGTATTATTGTGTGTTTTATAGGCCTGTCTAATCTTTGGCTGAAAGGTGAACCTCAGAAGTGACTTCAGTATTGAGTTAAAATGGTGTCTGGGGGTCATACCCTAGGGGTTTCTCCAGTCTCTGTCAGACCAGTAAGTTTGGTCTTTTTTTGTGAGTTAGAATTTTGTTCCACATTTTTCTCCATCTCTGTCCAGGACTGTGTTCAACTACTAACCTAATTATTGGCAGGCTTAACCCACCTGGGGTGCTGTGGAAGAAAGGTCTAGAGATCTCCTTCCATAAATATTACAGCCAAGAAAACCCTATGGATCAGTGCTACTCTGTAACACATGGAGTCATCATGAGTCAAAAGAGACTTGACAACAATGAGTTTAGAGTAGGTTAGAGACACAGGCCAAAGGAACCAGGAAAGGAGGAAGACAATGCTCACTGACATTTGAGACAGAGTAGAAAGGCAGAGGAAGAGGGAGAAGTGATTATGAGCTCAAACAATATCCAGACCTAATTTTTCTGCTCAGGTATGGAACTTGTAACTATTTATAGGACTATGTGGCTACTGCTCTGAATTCATGGAGAGTGAATTTTTCAGGAAGCATAAGAGAAAGTTACTGTGTTTAAGGATAAATGTTAGTAGGGCTTGAAAGAAAAGAGGCAACCTGTCTCCTAAAGTTTGTCCTGTGAACATTAAGAGGTTTTAGTTATAAGTTGAATGGACAAGAATAGTGAGGGCAAGCAGTATTTGTTTTGCTACAGTGGCTTCGGTACTACAATGAAAGGAAAATGGCTTAAAAATCTGTGAGTTTTAAAGACATTTCCCATGCCGACCGCAGAAATATTTTACCAAGACCTCAATTGTCCTCTTAGGTCAATGTTCCCAAATATTATTTTGTAAATTTGCATGACACTGGCTGTATCACAAACCACTGAGGAGCTTTTTAACTTCCCAGAACTCAATCCTGGAGGTAATGGTTTTGTAAGTATGTGGAGAGATCTCTGAATCGCTACTTTGAAATTGATCACAAACTAATTCTTATATACTGAAAAGTTATAAGATGCTTCTGTACACCAGCAGACATGTCTCTACCAGTCCTGGAGGCTGAGCTTGAACTCACTCTTTGGTCTCTTGAGGTAAATCCATGTTATCTGAGTACCCTACCCTGTGGTTGAAAATAATTTTGTTGAACTTGTATTGGTCAATGATCTTGGCAGCTGGACATATGTAGAGAGTATGCTTGAGGCACAATTTCTATTAAAAGTTTAGTTTTAGAACATATTGTCTGACTCTCATAGGACAAACACATTATCTGGGAATCATTAAAATCATAAGGGAGAAGAAAGTGATCTCAGATAATTTTATAGGGATTAAATACCTTTAATTACTGCATTTCTTCATTATTGAAAACCATATGCAGTTTTCAATATTGACTTATTTTTTTTCAGTTTTTAATCAACATATATGTAACATACAATTTCCTTTTTTCTTGAAAAGCTTTTGTTAAATTGATTGTGTTTCTTAAAATGATGCTGTGTTAGACCTGAAAAAATTTGATATTTCAAGTAGCAGTAATTCCTCAACCAGTGACCATTCATTTAGTCATTCATTTATGAATTTAAGAGATGTTCGTTGACTACATCTCCAGTATTGTTCAAGGTTTGGGATAGAATGGTGATAAAAATAAGTCTCTTCCATTCAAAATCATCCACTAATGACTGAGCATATGTTACTGACACTTTCCTGGTTTTATCCTTAAACTTGCTTATATGATAGATCAGTGGATCACAGAGTTGCCAAAAATGGTTAAATAAGAAAGAAAAGTAAAATTAAATAATTCTCAGAAGTGTCATGGTATGGAGCTTCCACATAGTGTAGTGTGCTAGGAAAAAAAATTAGGTTCATGAACATAGCAACATTTCTTTATGTTTACAAATGACCATCTGACAGCTAAAAGTGGGGTGTCTTAGAAATAGGGTTAGAGCTGAAGATAGAGGGTTAAACTTTTGGGAGGGGAAAAGGTAAACATTTCTCTGTGTTTAGTATCTTGCCCACAAGGGGGTGCAACTTCCTGCTTAACTTCTGGGCCTTACATTCAGCCTTGTACTATGACCTTAACCTTTCTTCACGCTGAGCAGTCAAGACACAAGGACACCAGAGGCGCTGAAAATGAACTCTTCTCCAGGATCAGTGATTGTGCTATTCTTATTATTTGGTAAGTAAAATGGCACTTAAGCTTAGAGACTTTTGTTCTATCATTTCAGTGTAATCTTTAGCCACAATTTTCTCCAAAAGAATACAGGCAGATCATAACCAAGGCAACCAGAATCTGTTATTGTAATTTTTTTCAGGAGGAAACAATGGAGACACAGTGACCCAGACAGAAGGCCAAGTGACCCTCTCTGAAGGGGCTTTTCTAACTGTGAACTGCTCCTATACAACCACAGGGTACCCTGTCCTTTTCTGGTATGTGCAGTACTCCCATGAAGGTCTGCAGCTTCTCCTAAAAGCCACAAAGGCCAAAGAAACAGAAAGTAACAAAAGGTTTGAAGCCACATACAATAAAGAAACATCTTCTTTCCACTTGAAGAAAGCCTCAGTCCAAGAGTCAGACTCGGCTGTGTACTACTGTGTTTTGGGTGACACAGTGACAGGAACTGTAGTGGAAGCTGAGCACAAACTCTGAGCAGCGCAGGTAGGGCAGGTGGCTGAGTCTCTGATGCAGTGGGGACCAGGAGCTAATATACTATTGTTGTCACCTACCACCCACCCCAGGCACTCTAGCTGATGTAAAAGCCATCCAAATCCACTCTAAGAACACAGCAGAAGAACAAGAAGTAAGCATGCACTACATAAGATGCTTCAGTGGTGAGAGTGAAAACACTCTGTCACCAGTTCCTCTACCAGTTCTGAAATTTGTGATTCTAAAAGAATAAAAACTCAAAACGTGTTCATCCTTGCATAAAATTTTTGTCATTAAACCTTTTCTCTAGGATCCTTGGTGATACAGTGGTTAAGCACTCTGCTGCTAATCAAAAGGTTGGTGGTTCAAACCCACCATTGACTCCATTGGAGGAAGATGTGGAAGTCTGCTTCTGTAAGGATTACAGCCTTTGAAACCCTATGGGGCAGTTCTACTCTATCCTATAGGGTTGCTATGAGTCGCCATCAATTTGACAGCAATGGATTTGGGTTAGGTTTTACCCTTGCCTCAGCTCATTCAGGAAGATACTGTGTTTAGAGACTCATCTGGAGCAGATGAAGTTGTATATGCTTAATGTCTCCCTGACAAGCTGAGGCAAGAAGAAGTGATTTCCTTGGAGTCTTTAGCCCAAAAAACAATAAGTTCTTAAAGGAAGAAAGATAAAAGAAAGGAAAGAAGAATCCTATCTGTGCCCACATATATGGAAAGAGAAGATGGGACATTTCTTTTAGTTTCTTTCTTTTCTTGGAAATTAAATGGTAGACATATTTTCCAAAAGAAGTGACTTAAATCCAAATTCTGTAGAGACCTCTCACATTGTATAATATTTCAATGAGATGGCTTTTTAGCAGCAAGAACTACTTGAGCTAGATGGGCAGTGCCCAGAGTCTGGAGAAGGAAAACTCTGTTAGCTGAAATTCTCACTCTGTAGATTGTTGATTTTGTTTGGGGGAAATTCCAAATCACCAATCTACAAATAAATCCTATAGCTTTTCCAACATCTTTGAAGTCATTTCCTGTATAGATGAGGGATAATATATGGAGTGAGAAATGGTTCCTGGGACTAGGAGAAGAGGGAGGATGTCAAAGAAGAAGAATCTTTGAATTTAATTGCAGATATCTTGGTGTCTGCAAATAGTGGAGGTTTTCTTTTGCCTTCTCTGTTGTAGATACTTGATCTGTACCAGTTTATTGACCCCTACATAATACTTTGTTTTTTTGTGAGAAAAGTCTTTGAGCATAAAAAGTAAGAGTGGAGAGTGGTATGCATAGTTCACTATCTCAGAGGCTACCGAGGAATGAAACTATGCAGATTACTGAAAATGCCATTATCACCGAAGGGACCTTGCCTATAAACCTTTCATTTTTCATGATTGCCCTTTATTTCTTAGTTTTATTACCTTCTCATTTTTTTCAGAGGTCTTCTCTCTAGGTCTTATGAATTAGCTGACACAATAACTACTCATTCAAAATAAATATTTAATTTACGTACAGGGTAAAAACAGCTTCAGATAGTTTAAAATATATACAATTAAAATAAATCTCAGATTTTGGTTACACATGGAAGCTTTAACATAGACGTTTATCTCTGCTCCTTTGTGAAGCCCCAGTAAAATGACAGTAAAGATATTTAAAAAGGTAAAAATCCATGAGCACACTGTTGTTGTTGTTGTTTGGTGCTGTCAAATCAGTTCCAACTCATAGCAACCCTATGTACAACAGAATGAAACACCGCTTGTTCCTGCGCCATCCTCACACTCATTGCTATGTTTGAGCCCATTGTTGCAGCCACTGTGTCAATTCATCTTGTTGAGGGTTTTCCTCTTTTTTGCTGATTCTCTAGTTTAGCAAGCATGATGCCCCTCTCTAGGGACTGGTCTCTCCTGATAACATGTCCAAAGTATATAAGACGAAGTCTTGCCATGTTCCTGTCTAAAGAGCATTCTGGCTGTACTTCCTCCGAGAAAGATTTGTTCTTTTTTCTGGCAGTCCATGGTATATTCAATACTCTTCATCAACACCATAATTCAAAGGCATAAATTCTTCTTAAGTCTTCTTTATTCATTGTCCAGCTTTTGCATGCATGTTAGTCAACAGAAAATACCATGGCTTGGGTCAGTGCACCTTAGTTCTCAAAGTGACATCTTTGCATTTTAACACTTTAAAGATGTCTTTTACAGCAGATTTTCTCAATGCAATACATAGTTTGACTTCTTGACTGCTGCTTCTGTGGGCATTGATTGTGGATCCAAGTAAAATGGAATCCTTGACAACTTCAGTATTTTCTTCGTTTATCATGATGTTGCTTACTAGTCCAGCTGTGAGGATTTTTATTTTCTTTTTGTTGAGGTGTAATCCACACTAAAAGCTATAGTCTTTGAACTTCAAGTCTTCTTCACTTTCAGCATGCAAGGTTGTGTCATATCAAAGGGTGTTTATGAGTCTTCCTCCAATCCTGGTGCCACATTCTTCATATAGTCTAGCTTCTTGGATTATTTATTTTACATACGGATTCAATAAGTATAGCGAAAGGAAGCAATCCTGACACACAACTGTCCTGATTTTAAACCACCCAGTATCCCCTTGTTGTGTTTGAAAGACTGCCTCTTGGTCTATGTACACGTTCTGCACGGGCACAATTAAGTGTTCTGGAATTCCCATTCTTTGCAACGTTCCATCTGTAGAGAGGCTCAATGGAACCTGAATGTATTGAAAATTTGCATGTGGTTTTGTATGGGGATAAAGTGCTTGACTTATATCTTAAGATATTCTAAAGGCTAACAATAAGAACTCATGATACTACATTTTTTTCTCCATTTTAAAGGAAAATAGAATTCCCATTTTTTATTTGAGAGGGGAACTATTAAAGGACTAAAGTGATCTGCCTCCAGTGAGCATGGAGACTTGACAGAAAGATCTCCATTACCTGTCTTCATTCTTTAAAATATATTTATTACTGAAATTTCAAAAATACACTGACCAAAAAATTATTCTAATACCTCTGATTTCCAACTTTTCCTATATATCCTCTGAGACTACAAGGGACAAGAATAAAGAGAAGAAGAAAAAGGGGGGGGAAAATAAAGAAAAAGTAAAAGAAGGGGAAAATTTTTAATTTGAGCAGTGAACACCAGAATCAGCTCTATGGGCCAGAAAGTTGTGTGCAGAAAAGGGTTAGACAGGAGAAGGGAAGAGGTGGAATGAAGTCAGAGTGGACATCATATACATATCCTATTTTCCTTTTTACCAACCAAAATCTTGATGGAAACATTTTCTGTGTAGATGGTGACCCTTTGTCCTGGGTTTCTAAAATTCTCCAGATTTCAAGAAATTGTATTTTTTTTTCAGTATACAATGCATGCTATCAAATAGATCTCTTCTATCAAAATTTTCATATGACTTTTGTCAGAAATTTCATATAGCTCAAATTCTCTATCAAACTATGTAATTTGGGAAATGAGGTCATTCTTCTCATGATTCTTCAACTTAACCCAATTGACACCTTGAGTCTTCTCAGAAGTATCATTCTTCCCTTCCTCACCCTCTAACTTACATCCCACAACCTCCTCTTACATAAAATGTTTTCAGAGGGGAAAAAAAAAAAAAACCCTTCTGGGACTTTTGGTAACATGACGCTCTAAGCAGAAGCACCACGCTGTCCCTCTGCAGCACAGATCTGAAAAACTAAGCCAAACAGAGAAAACAGCAACCCTGAAACACTAAAACATCAAATGAAGAGATAAAGAACTCAGCCAAGCACCAAATGGAGTGAGAAAACTGACAGAGAATGGAGAGTGAAGAGAGATTCATGCAGAGGTCCTCTATCAGCTAACGCAGTGTGGATCTGCCACCTTGGACTCCTATAGGGGAACAGCAAATAGAGGGTACGAGAAAGCAGCTTTACGGAGCTTCCAGCAGGAGACAGAGCAACTGGTAACTGGTGATATACACTTTCACACCCCCATCCTTCTTCACCCCTACTCAACCTCCTCTGCTTCCCTTGGCCACAGTCTTTATGCCTGGAAGCACCAGCTGCTTGGATTCCACTCACCAGCACTGGCCGACTCCCTGAGTGCTGTTTTTTGGCTGCTGGAGTTGCATTTTTCTGTTTTTTTTTATTTCTTCCTTACCTCTCATCACATCCCCATTCTTTCGCACAAATACATGGTTCCGTATGCCATCTTTGCTTCTTCTTAAGGGGCTGTGGAGCTCTGTTCAAGAGTGAAAGTACTTCCCGGGCTGTGCTCCCATGCTGGTGGGATCCTAAGATTTTTTTCTTTGTTTGCTTCTTTTGAATTGTTTCTCTTTCTTTTCTTAAGTTGGAAGCCTGTTCTGGCTGGGCAGTGCTATGCGGCTTGGGACTTACCCCCTCAGATTGTGCAGATGCACAGAGGGATCCCTTAGAGCATTTCTTTTTTTGTGATTTTTTTCCCTCTTTTTTTTTGGGGGGGGGGAGGTTTTCTTTTTTTTTTTTAACTTGTTTTGTTTTTTTTTTCCTTTTTTGTCTTTCTTCGTTACTCAGTTTCTTCTCTCTCTATACCTTTCATCTCTTCCTGTCCCCTGAATAGCCCTATGCCTTCTAGCCAAACTGTACTTCAACACCTGGGAACAACTTCACCAGACCTCATAGCCACACCGGTGGGATCCCTGGGAGCTTTGCTATTCTTTTTTCTTTCTAATTTTTATTTATTCATTCTTTTCTTTTTTTTTCTTGTTCTTCCCATTTTTGTTCTTCTCCATTTCATAGTCTCTCATCTCTCCACTCCAATGGCAAGTTCCCCTAGCATTCTGTTTTGTTTCTATGTTTTAGGCTCCTTCTCCTTTCTCATCTCTCCCATACCCTTCTTAGCTCCACACATCACAATCTCCCCCCTCAGTCCTGCCTACCTGCACCATACACTTAACATCACACCACCAAGCAGCACAGGCACAGTCTACCAGAACCTGCCCTTCACTGATTACCAACCCACCCTGGTGACTGTAGTAAGTGCCACAAACAACCCATCCTGGCAATTCCTCTTCAGCTAGACCTGCCTTGCTGTACCATATCTGAGCTACTGACCCTGCCAATTGGAGAAGGAGGTGAAAAGTATCTTGCCCACAGACAAGCAAACAACCAGGAACACACAGCCCGACCACTCAGACATAGCCAAATTAAAAACAAAAAACAAATCTACAATCGATAAACGAGAAAAATAACTACTGAATGCCCCGAAGACAGGAGAAAATATCAAAACATTTACAGAAACAGGACAGGATGCTTCTAGTAGGCATCCAGAATGAAACATCACATGACTTTCCAGTAGAAGAAAAGGCACTAGAACTACCATAAAGGGAATTCAAATCTCTAACACTCAGAATTATCCAAGACTTGAAGCAAAAACCAGACAAAAATGAGGAAAAAAGAGAGAAATTCATGGAAAAGGCAGACAAATTCATGGAAAATACAGACAAAAGTGGGAGAATTCAGGAAAATAATGCAGGAACAAAATGCCAAAATAAATTCATAACTAGAAACTATACAAAAACAACAATTAGAAATCCAAAAGATAAACAAAAAATTTCAGAAATGAACGCTATCATAGAAGGACTGAGGAGCAGATTTGAAACAGTGGAAGACAGGATCAGCGGAATTGAAGACAAACACTTGGATACAATTCTGTCCAAGGAAAACTCAGGAAAGAAAAAGAAAAAGAAAAATGAAGAGACCCTGAGAATTATGTGGCATACAATCAAAAGCAAAAATTTATGAGTGATCGGAGTTCCAGAACAGGGGTAAAAAACAGAAAACACAGAGAGGATTATTGAAGAACTGCTGACAGAAAACTTCCCCAATATCATGAAAGATGAAAAGATGGCCATCCAAGAAGCTCAGCGAATCCCATCTAGGATAGACCCCAAAAGAAAATCACCAAGGAATATTATAATCACACTCACCAAAACCAAAGACAAACAAAGAGTCCTGAGAGCAGTTTGTGAAAAACAAGAAGTCACATACAGAAGAGAAACAATAAGACTAAGCTCAGGTTATCTGGCAGAAACTGTGCAGGCAAGAAGGCAATGGGATGACATATATAAACCCTTGAAAGAAAAAAATTGCCAGCCAAGAATAATATATCCTGCAAAACTCTCTTTTAAATATGATGGTGAAATTAGGACATTTCCAGATAAACAGAATTTAAGGGAATAGTAAAAACCAAAAGAAACTTACAAGAATTATTTAGCGGAGTCCTTTGATCTGAGAACAAACAACCTCAGCCCACAGGCTGAATCTAGGATGAAGGATCATACCAACCAGATAACAATCTATGAAATCAACTCTCAAAGACTATCCAAAACCAAAAGACATACAACAGGGAATCAGAGCAGTTAATTTGTAAATGACAACAACATCAGAACAATAAAAGAGGGAATAAACGGTGTAGGTATAGAACCTTCTAATGGAGAGGAAGGGAAGGTGATACCAAGTAATAATAGACTGCTTTGAACTTAGAAAGATAAGGGTAAATTTCATGGTAACCACAAAGAAAGTTAATAAACATACTCATAAAAATAAAGACGAAAAACATAAAGTCTCAGTAAAAACAAAACCCACAAAACAAAAAGAAATGAAAAAAAAAATCCACAGAGAAAAGGATTTCAGCACAGGAGAGTAAGAAGAGCAAAGAAAACATCAGCACCGCAAAAAAAAAAAAAAAAAAAGAACACTACAAAATGACAGATATAAACTCACATCTATCAATAATTACACTGAAAGTAAATGGACTCAATGTACCCATAAAGAGATGGAGAGTGACAGAATGGATAAAAAAACAGGATCCATCCATATGCTCTGTACAAGAGACACACCTTAGAAACACAGATGTGAATTTATTAAAAAATCAAAGGTTGGAAAAAAATATATCAAGCTAACAACTACCAAAAAAGAGCAGGAGTGGAAATACTCTTATCAGATAAAATAAATTTTAAAACAAAATCCACCATAAAAGACAAAGAAGGATACTACATAATGATTAAGGGGACTATCCATCCTGAAGACATAACCATAATAAACATCTACGCACCCAATGACAGGGCTCCAAAATACATAGAAGAAACTCTAACAGCACTGAAAAGAGAAATTGACAGTTCCACAATAATAGTAGGAGACTTCAACACACCACTCTCAGTAAAGAACACAACAACTAAAAAGAAACTCAGCAAAGATACAGAAGACCTAAACGGCACAATCATCCAACTTGACCTTATAAACATATATAGAACACTCCATCCAACAGCGGCAAAGTGCACATTCTTTTCCAATTCACATGGAACGTTCTCCACAATAGACCACATCTTAGGCCACAGAGCAATCCTCAACAAGGTCCAAAACGTTGAGATAATACAAAATATCTTCTCTGACCACAATGCTATCAAGGTAGAAATTAACAACATGAAGAGGAAGGAAAAAAAATCAATTATGTGGAAACTGAATAATACCCTGCTTACAAATCACTGGGTAACAGAAGAAATCAGAGATGAAATAAAAAAATTCTTAGAATCAAACAAGAATGAACACAAATCATACCAAAACCTTTGGGACACAGCAAAGGCAGTCTTCAGAGGACAATTTATAGCAATAGATGCACACATCAAAAAAGAAGAAAGGAACAATTTCAAAACATTAACTAAACAATGCCAACAAATAGAAAAAGAACAGCAAAAAAAGTCCACAGCCACCAGAAGAAAGGAAATAATAAAGATCAGAGCAGAAATACATGAAATAGAGAACAGAAAACCAATAGAAAGAATCAACAAAACCAAAAGTTGGTTCTTTGAAAGAATCACCAAAATCGACAAACCACTGGCCAGACTGACAAATAAAAACAGGAGAGGATGCAAACAACCCAAATAAAAAATGAAATGGGAGACATTACAACAGACTCAACTGAAATAAAAAGGATCATAACAGAGTATTATTAAAAACTATACTCCAACAAATTTGAAAACCTAGAGGAAACGGATAATTATTTAGAAATACACTACCTACCCAAACTAACACAAAGTGATGTTGAAAATCTGAACAGACCCATAAAAAGAGAAGAGATTGAAAAGGTAATAAAAAAGCTCCCAGCAAAAAATATGCCCTGGCCCAGACGGCTTCACTGGAGAATTCTAAAAAACATTCACAGAAGAGCTTGTACCAGTACTACTCAAGCTATTTCAGAGCATAGAAAAGGAAGCAACACTTCTGAATTCATTCTATGAAGCGAACATAACTCTGATAACAAAATCAGTCAAAGATGCCACAAAAAAAGAAAATTACAGACCAATATCTCTCATGACTATAGATGCAAAAATTCTCAACAGAATTCTAGCCAATAGAAATCAGCATCATATCAAAACAATAATACACAACGACCAAGTAGGATTCACACCAGGTATGCAAGGATGGTTCAACATTAGAAAATCAATGAACGTAATCCACCACATAAATAAAAGGAAAGAAAAGAATCACATGATCATATTAACTGAAACAGAAAAGGCTTCTGACAAAGTTCAACTCCCGTTCCTGATAAAAAATCTCAGTGAAATAGGTAGAGAAGGGAAATTTCTCAATATAATAGAGGGCATCTATGCAAACCAACAGCCAACATCATTCTTAATGGAGAGAGGCTGAAAAGATTCCCCTTGAGAAGTAGAACAAGACAAGGATATCCTTTACCACCACTCCTATTTAACATTGTGCTGGAAGTTGTAGCTAGAGCAGTAAGGCAAGAAAAAGAAATAAAGGGCATCCAAACTGGTAATGAAGAAGTTAAACTGTCCCTGTTTGCAGATGATATGATATTATACTTAGAAAACCCTAAAGACTCCATGAGAAATCTACTGGAACTAATAGAAAGATTCAGCAGTGTAACAGGATACAAGATAAACATACAAAAATCAGCTGGATTCCTATACACCAATAAAGAGAACAATGAAAAGGAAATCAAGAAAACAATACCATTTATAATAGCCCCTAAAAAAATAAAATACTTATAAATAAATCTAACCAGGGATGTAAAAGACCTATACAAAGAAAACTACAAAACACTACTTCAAGAAACCCAAAAGGATCTACATAAATGGAAAAACATACCATGCTCATGGATAGGTAGACTCAACATTGTGAAAATGACAATTCTACCCAAAGCAATTTACAAATACAATGCAATCCCGATACAAATAACCAATAACATTTTTCAAAGAGATGGAAAAAATAAACATTAACTTTGTATGGAAAGGGAAGAAGCTCAGAATAAGTAACGCATTATTGAAGAAGAATAAAGTAGGAGGACTCACACTACCTGACCTCAGAACCTGCTATACAGCTACGGTAGTCAAAACGGTCTGGTACTGGTACAAAGATAGATACATTGAGCAATGGAACAGAATTGAGAACCCAGATGTAACTCCATCTACCTATAGTCACCTGATCTTCCATAAGGGCCCAAAGTCCATCAAATGGTGAAAAGGCAGTCTTTTTAACAAATGGTGCTGAGAAAACTGGATATTCATCTGCAAACAACTAACCAATAAATCAGTCGATTGCTTCTTGTCTATCTTGAATCTTGAAAAGACTGTTAATATCTCTGAGATACTTTTCAAAGAAATTGGGCCAATTACTGATGTGGATGTTTGTTAAATTACCTCTGTCCTCAATCTTGTAGTGTCTGATTTTGCGGTCTTCAAACCAAACAATAACATTTCTGAACTCTATTTCATCTATGCATTTGAAGCCAGTAGTGTTGTGGTAGTTGAGGGCCATCAGCTTGCATCAGAACATGGTCCTGGCTTCTTGATCTTGTCCCCTGGGCCTCTGCTTGGAGAAGATAAGTAAGGAGTTCACTACCTTTAATGGCACTTCCCCTCCCTGTCACCCCTATATTTGAATAAGGGACCTCAAATTTTCATTCTGCAATGGGTCCCATAAATTATATAGCCAGCCCTCACTGGAAACTTGGAACCCCCCATGCTAAACTCAGAAGGACTAAACTCAGAAGGAAGGAGATAGAAGTCAGAAAGCAATCAGGCTATTTGAGAAAGTACTTTATCCTTATGTATTGGTAAATTCATCCATTTCCTCCAGGCTCTAAGTTATTGAGTTTTTTTTCTACAAGAAAGAAGTGATATGTTGTAGATACAAATGTAAGAGATAAGTCTCTAGAGAGGAGCATCCCACTTACCCATGGCTCAGCCATGGAGCCCACCCCATTGCTGTCGAGTTGATTCTGACTCATAGTGACCGTATACGGCAGAGTAGAACTACCCCACAGGTTTTCCAAGGCTGTAAATCCTTACGGAAGCAGACTGCCACATCCTTTTCCCATGGAGCAGCTGGTGGGTTCAAGTCGCTGACCTATTGATTAACAGCCAAGCACTGTAACCACTACACCACCAGGACTTCTCAGTGAGTTTAGTCCCATTTTATTTCGTTTTACTATGGATTTAGATTTTTCTTGATCCATCATTGAGGGTATAAGAGGAAGGAGAACTAAGAAACGAACTCCTCTTTAGGACTCTGCCTCTGCTTCCCAAAGGGTCCCAGATCTGGTTAGGGACAACCTCAGACCCACTAGATTTCATGAGGGTGTGAAAAGGTCTTGGAGTTCCTTGATGCAGGACAATTTCCCCCCACTCTCACACCACACCATTCTAAGGCACAGAAACATGTATGCAACCAGTCCTCAATAAATATTTGCTCCGTTAAGTAGAATAAAAAAAATTTAGAGCTAGCAAAGCCTTTAGAAATTCTTGAATCCACCTTCATTTTACAAAGATGGACACTAAATCAAAGATGCCAGTATGAAAGAATTAGATAGTGAATGAGCTGGAGTAAAAAGAAGCTGAATTTCCTCATTCCTCCTTTATCATTCTTTCCCCTGCCTCACTCCTGCAGGACCATATTGTTCATAGAAGGGAAACTGTCTAGTACAAGCCCAGCCACTTAGATCTCTGCAGCTTGGGTCTGGGAAAGCTGCAGTCCAATCAGTTTGATCACCAGAATGGAAAGTCCCAATTTGAGTAAATGTTTGACACTTTGGGGAGGAAAGGACGCTCAGGCTGAGCTCAGCTACCAGCAAATCAGTCCATGACTCACTGGCTTCTGTAGGAGTCAGCCAAAGGTGATGGTGCATGCTATCCTCAACACACAGATACATTTCTAAGGCCTTTCCTAAAAAATAGCTAGGTGTATTCATTATCCAAGGTGGACAACCCTTGAAGCCAGGATATGAACATAATGAGCATCATTCACATAGTGTCAGCAAAAATGATCTTTGGAATTGGGAGACTAAAAAGAACACTGACTGTCCTCAAGCAGCTGGGAATTTATGAAGGTGCTAGAAATAGCTTGTCCTGATCAACACTTTTGACTATGAGTCAAGCAATATTCAATGAAATAATTGTGGGCCTGGGAATTTTGTCCAAAGGATGGCTATACCTATTCTATAAATAATATATGGAACACTGTGATCCATATGAGTGTTCATATTCTGACAGTTACATTTGGTTCTTGTCTTAGGCTGGGTTATTTAGAGAAGCAAAGCCAGTAAAGTGTATAAATTTATATATAGAGAGATTTACATCAAGGAAGCAGCTCACGCAATCGTAGAGGCTACAACATGCCAATTCCATGGATCAAGGTAGAGGCCTCTCCCAATTCACACAGGTACAGAAGCTGGCAAGCCCAAGATCAGCAGGTTGGAGAGCAGGGCTGCAGCTCACAGGCTGTGAAGGTTGGCGGATTCCAAGATTGGCAGGCAAGACCGCAAGGTTTCTCCTGATTCCAGTAGCTGCACGGGCTGGTGAACCCAAGATCGGCAGATCAGAGAGCAGGGCTCCACTCACAGGCTGTGAAGATTGATGAATCCCAAGTTCAGCAGCTCAAGTCCCAAGAACTGGAGATGAGATGACAGGAGGCAACAGCAGGATCCAGAGCAAGCAAAAAGCCAGAACGTCTGCTTGTATTCAGATTCAGGTCACATTCCCAAGGAAACTCCTTTTTATCTGATTGGCTACTCACAGCATATTCAATCATGGGAGTGATCACGTATTAATACTGAGAATCATGGTCCAGCCAGGCTGACACACAATCTTAACCATCACAGTTCTGGACGCCATGACTCAAACGGGCAAATATTTACCTAAAGTAGCTCTCTCCAAGAAGAAAATAATTGTCCAACGAAGGGTTTGAGAAGTCTATCCTGTATGGAATGGGTGACTAAATGCTAGATATTTAGAATGAAGAGTTTTATATATGTAAGAATATATATTTTATATATACATGTATATTTATATATCAAGTTGCATTTCTTCACATAGCTGTCCTTTAATCTGTAAGAGAGTGAGATGCGGATGAGGAATTAGATATTCTCTATAGCTCCCCAGGACTAGTGAGTATAAATCGTAGACAGGGGCTTCCACTTCTGGAAATAGGACAGTCTTGGTTTTCCAGAGATTATTTCTCATGGTCAGTCCTTTAGGGTTAGCTTCCTAGGTATACTAATCCCCCAACAGACACAGGCTATATTTAGGCACCTCTAGATTAATTGTTATGTCTCTGGGTGCTGCAAATGGTTTACACTCAACTATGAACCTAAAAGTTGGCAGTTTGAACCCACCAAACAACACCTCAAACGAAAGTCCTGCTGATCTGCTTCTGTAAAGATTACAGCTAATAAAACCCTATGGAGCAGTTCTACTCTGTAACACATGGGGTTGCCATGAGTCTAAATTGACTCTGTAGTAAAAGGTTTTGTTTTTTGTTTAGATTAATTCTTATACAAAGGCATATGAGAAAATAGAAATGAAAATATATGAGAAAAACTGTTTTTTGTTTTTTGTTTTTTTTGACAAAGGGAGATACCCACGGAAACTCATAGGACTGAAGGGCTTTATCAATGTTTTGTAGAAAAAACATTGTAGTGGAAGTTTGGAAGAAAAATGATAAGTTCAGGAATATGAGCCAGCAGGAGTCCATGCCAAGAGAGTTGGCTCACATTTTAGAGGAAATTCTACTAAGCATATGAGTCAGTCATTGCATTTAAATCATGTCATCCATTTTAGTATCTGAAAATAAAAGCACTTTTAAAATAACTTTACAGTTGGTTACATATTCCCAATCTGTAGTCCAATGTCTTCTGAAAAATTCTACTCTTGCTTTCAATATTTTGCAGTGTATGAGCCACGTAGCCACAGGAGGAGATTTCTTAAAACATTTCAGATTTCTCATCAAAAATTAATGCAGTCTATGGGTCAAGGATTTCATTTTACTTGGATCCAGAATCAACATCCATGGAAACAGCAGTCAGAATATCAAACAATGTATTGCATTTGGAAAATCAGCTGCAAAAGACCTCCTTAAAGTGTTAAGCAAAGATGTCACTTCGAGGACTAAGATGCATCTGGTATTTTCATCATATGTATGTGAAGCCATGGTATTTTCGTCATATGTATGTGAAGGCTGGACAATAAATAAGGAAGACTGAAGAACTGATGCATTTGAATTATGGTGTTGGTGAAAAATTATTGAATATACCACTGTTATGGATTGAATTGTGTCTCCCTCAAAAATGTGTGTCAACTTGGCAAGGCCATGATTCCCAGTATTGTGTGATTGTCTTCCATTTTGTGATCTGATATAATTATCCTGTGTGTTGTAAATCCTAATCTGTATGATATTAACGAGGCAGGACACAATCTGTAGTATTAGGTTGTATCTTGAGTCAATCTATTTTGAGATATAAAAGACAGAAGTGAGTAAAGAGGAGAGGGACCTACTAACACAAGAAAGAAGACCCAGGAGTGGAGCATATCCTTTGGACCTGGGGTCACTGAGCTGAGAAACTACTAGAGCCAGGGGAAGATTGATGACAAGAACCTTCCCCCAGAGCCAACAGAGAGAGATAGCCTTCCCCTGCAGCTGGAGCCCTGAATTTGGAATTCTAGCTTCGTAGAGTGTGAGAGAATAAATTTATGTTTGTTAAAGCCATTTACTTATGGTATTTCTCGTATAGCAGCACTAGATAACTCAGATAACCATGGACTGCCAGAAAAATGAACAAATCTGTCTTAGAAGAAGTACAGCCAGAATGCTCCTTAGAAGCAAGGATGGGGAAACTTCATCTCACATACTTTGGACATGTTAGCAGGAGGGACCAGTCCCTGGAGAAGGACATCATGTTTGGTAAAGTAGAATGTCAGTGAAAAAGAGGAAGACCCTCAGTGAGATGAATTGACACAGTAGCCACAACAATGGGCTCAAGCATAACAACAGTTGTGAGGATGACGCAGCACTGGGCAGTTTTTCTGTTGCACATAGGGTCGCTATGAGTTGGAAACAACTTGACAACACCTAACAACAACAATGGGTCAAATGGTTTCCTGTGGTTAGAATATTATTAACTCATGGAAATTATCCCTCTGCACCCCTTCTCACTGAAAGTTGATCTTTTACTGTTTATCATAGTCACCTTTGCTGAGGGAAGACTCCACGTTTTGACAGGTGATACTGTCAGTTCTCTGGGAATAGCAAGATCATAAGCAAGACCAGACCAGGAGGAGCAAGGTCTAAGATAATATGCATCTGAAATATTGTGTAGGACTTCATTGCAGTCTTAGGCTTATATGTTCCTTTTAAAAAGCATTTTTTCCCCTGTGACTGCTAAATCAGGATGTTAGATTTGGTTGAGGAGAGAAGGTGTTATTGTTCCTTTGCTTAGGAGAGTGAACCATGGTGGTTTCCTGATTTCAAAAACACAAATTCAGCCCATCATTGAATAAACACTGACAGTACCTACCTCTTTTGAACCCATTAACATTGACTTGGCAGTTGCAAAGAGAAAACTGTTGATCTCTACATTTTACCATACATTTTGTCTTTGATCTAAGACTAATTTGCTTGACCTATTGCTGTTTCTATGCATCTGAGTCTCTCATAGACCCAGGATAAGAGAAGAGTATTTAACCAGCTGGTTCAGTAGTTGGGGATGTGACCACAAGATGGTAGTACACCTCTGCTGAAGGCTAATTTTAGTGGATTCTGAATGAGTAGACTGACAGCAGAAGCAGAGCTTTTTTCTCATTGGCTGGGTAGACAACGTGAAAAACCACTGTGATAGGTAGAGAAAAGAAAGAACAACCTGATAATAGAAGTAGCTCTCCTGGCTGAAGATTGCAGATCTACCGTTGATCCTAGTTGGGGGGAACGATGAAGACATCCATTCAAGCTTTGTTCACGTTCTTGTGGCTACAGATGGAATGTGAGTTGAGGCTTTTTGGGAAACACCATGTATGAGTGGATATTCATTAGAAGTCCAAAAAGGGGAATGGCTTTATTCAAATTTCCTGTAGTTACCATAGAAAATGAAAAATTAAAAAGTGTAATGGCCTGACACCCTTTCTCCTCTTTTTAACTTTCTCTTCTTGCATAGGGTTATGCTTGGGAGAGAATGTGGAACAGCAGTATCCTTCTAGTCTGAGTGTCCTGGAGGTAAACAGCTCAGTTATCGCCTGTACTTATACAGACGGTGGCTCGTCCTACTTCCCATGGTATAAGGAAGAACCTGGAAAAGGTCCCCAGTTCATTATAGATATTCGTTCAAATGTGGACAGAAACGACCAACAAAGACTCACTGTTCTGTTGGATAAGAAGGCCAAACATCTCTCCCTTCACATCACAGCTGCACAGCCTAGAGACTCAGCTGTATACTTGTGTGCAACAAGTGCACAGTGCTTCCCAGGCACCTGCAGCCTGTACCGAAACCTACCACTGGGGCTGGAGCCCCACCCCTTCTTGAGCAGGCCTTCAAATTCAGAATTTGTCATACTGTTTGTCTTCAAGTGGAAACGAATACAAAGACATTAAAACCATATAGTAAGAAGTTTATGTTCAAGATGACCCAGAAAGTGTTAGAACAATTTGTTGGCTGATTGTTATTTAATGGATTCTTAAGGAGGGTTGTTGTTGTTTGCTGTGGTAGAGTCCATTCTGACTCATGGTGACCCCCTGTTTTACAGAGTAGAACCACTCCCTAGGGTTTTCTTGGCTGTAATGTTAATGGAAGAAGATCGCCAGGCTTTTTTCTTCAGTAGTACCACTGTGTGGGTTCAAACAAGCAACATTTATGTTTGCAGCCAATTGCAAGCTGCTTGTGCCACCTAAGGACCTTTAAAGAGAATTAAAAAAAACAAAAAACAAAAAACAAAGTAAAGCCAAACCTTTTGCCATTGAGTCAATTCTGACCTATAGCGACCTTATAGGACAGAGTAGAACTGCCCCATAAGGTTCCCAAGGAGCGGCTGGTGAATTCGAACTGCTGACCATTTACTTAGCAGCCTTAGCTCTTAATCAGTAGTGGGAAAAAAATCATATATGTATTTATCAGCCACCTTACTCAACTCTTATTGGTTGATTGCACAAAGATATTTGGACCAATGGTTAATTGACAGACTTGCTATAGTTCCCTCTACCTCATCCTCAAACTTTGACTGAATTAAATATTACTTTCCCAAGTTTCTTAAAACATAAAAAGTTTTTTTTTTTTTTTGTGTTGTACACAAATGAATGGAAAGAAAAAAGTTGCATAAATAATGAATTCCCTAATTCTCCCACCTTTGGCTGAGAGTAGGATAATATATTAAAAACCTCATGTTCTCTTTTGTTTTAATTTTTAAATTTTTTGTATTGTATTTTGATGAAAGTTTACAGAACAAATAGTTGCTCATTAAATAGTCAGTACACATATTGTTTTATGACCTCATATTCTTCTTAAGGATGGACGTAACTGGCACTTGGTATGGTGAGAATGACCCCTCTTGGCTGGGCTATGATTGTTAGTTATTAGGTGGCTGGCTTGTTCTTATGGAGAAAGTCATTAGGTTAAACTAGGTTTAAAATATCTAAACAAGAAAGGTCGGTACTGTATTCCAACACCTCAGCTGCTCTTATTATTTCCTTCACTTTACTACTAATTCTTGCCACATTGTCTGGTACAGTAACTAATTTGTTTTAATATTTCATTTACTCTTTTCTTTCTTCCAGAGGATTGGTGATGATAAGAAAAGTTTTTAAATGAGGGCAAACCTTGCATAACTGTCCCAGAAAAATATACTCCCCTTAGTAGTTGCCGTTGAATTGATCTGACTCAAGGTGACCCCATGTGTGTCAGGGTAGAACTGTGCTCCACTGGGTTTTAAATGGCTGATTTTTCAGAAGTAGGTCATCAGGACTTTCTTCTGAGGTGCCTCTGGATGGACTTGCCTCAGGATGAACTTGAACCTCCAAACTTTCAGTTAACAGCTGAGCATGTTAACCATTTGCACCACCCAGGGACTCATTAGTTTATAGATAATTTAGAATGGCATAGGTAGGCAACACAAAATCGAATTGATTTTTAAAATTATGAGTACTGTGGCTTTCTTTTTGTTTTTTAATAATAGTTTATTGTGTTTTCAGTGGAAGTTTACATAGTAAATTAGGTTCCCATTGGACAATTTCTACACAAGTTGTTCAGTGACATTAGTTACATTTTTCACAAGGGGGTCAACATTCTCATTAACTGCATTCTGGTAGTTCCTTCTCCAGTACTCTTGTTTCCCTGCCCCCTTTGTCTTCTCATCTTTGCTTAGTGCTGTTGCTGTCTGACAGGCAAATGCCTCAGTCCATGTAGAAAATGAACATACTATTTTATAACGCATTGAGGGAATGTAATTGTAAAACCCTTTTGGAGACGCTCAAATAGTTCTTTAGGACAGTTCATATTCCACCTTTACAGTTTTCCTGGGATTTTGTTGATTCCAGGCAATGTATTAACTGGCTATATTCTCTACTATCCTAGAAAAGTTTCCTCACTAGTATTTAATATTGCAGCAAAAGTGACCCTACTTGATAGATTATCTCTGCAGGATTTTAGCAAATGTTTATTGGAGATTATTTAATCCCAGCAAGCAGTTGTCCTGGCTTTGCTGTATCTTATCCTCATGGATCATGCAACTCAGCAGTCATTTCTTTTTTTCTTTTTATTTTTTTTCTTAATTGGGGGCCAAAATGCCTGCATCTAAGATGTAATCATTGAACTTCTCTATAGATATGTCTTTATGTTCTATAAGAGGTACTTGCATACAGATTTTTGTCAGTAAGCCATGCTTAGCATAATGATCTGTTCATGCATTTTTCCCCTAATTCTATAGTGTATTTTATATTGTGAGACTCTATCCTTATGACAAAATTTCCTTTGAGTAGAATAAAATAATTTATATATTTGGTGTCCATTTTTTGTAGGGATACATGAGAAGCTTAAGAAACTTCATTGTCTCCATAGTAGTCAGAAGTTCCGAACTACTTTAAAAGCACATTGGCCATTGCTGTATATATTTAACACTTTTTTTTTTCTTAATTGGAAATTCCCAAGAGAGAGGCAGAAGTTCAGCTACTTGAACTCATTTGGCTTCTGCTAAGGGATTGGGTTTTATAAAGGAGTCTGGAGTAGTTATTGCATAACCAGTCTTGTCTGTTTTAGTTTTTGAGATGACTTTTCAAAAACCAAAGTTAATTCAGGACTTGGTATGTGAGTGTTCAAAAGATCAATAGTGGACACGGACATCTCTTTAACAACAAAAGCGCAATAATGAGATTTCCCTTGATTCCCTAGAGTTGGATAATATGAGAAGGAGAAATAATAATATTTCATAATTAGTCAACTGACTGGTAGAAAATGTTGAGTGACTTTAGATACTAGAATAGTGTGTACTCTAAGTGGTACCATCAGATTTATTAGTTATTCCTTTATAAGATTTGAAGATCCTTAGGTGCTGGCTGGAGAAACAACAACATACATGGATGTGAAGACACATGATGATGCTTGGTAGGGTAAAGGGTCAGCAAAAAAGAGGAAGACCCTCAATGAGATGATTGATACAGTGGCTGCAACAATGGGTAACGATTGTGAGAGTGGCTATCCTAGTCATCTAGTGCTGCTATAACAAAAATACCACAAGTGGATGGTTTTAACAAAGAGAAGTTTATTTCCTTACAGTAAAGTAGGCTAAAAGCCCAAATTCAGGGTGTCAGCTCCAGAGGGAAGGCTTTCTCTCCCCCTTGGCCTTCTCATTAGTGTTCCCCCAAACTAGGAGCTTCTCGGCACAGGGACCCCGGTCCAAAGGACGCGCTCTGCTCCGGCACTGCTTTCTTGATGGCATGAGGTCCCCCTGTCTCTCTGCTCACTTTTGTCTTTTATATCTCAAGAGATCGCCTCAGGACACAATCCAGTCTTGTAGATCCAGTCCTGCTTTACTAACACAACTGCCACCCATCCTCCCTCATTAATATCATAGAGGCAGGTTTACAACATACAAGAAAATCACACAGTACCCGGAATCATGGCCTAGCCAAATCGATACACACATTTTTGGGGGGACATAATTCAAACCATGACAGTGGCACAGGACTGGGTGATGCTTCACTCTGTTGTATATGGGTCGCTAGGAGTTGGAATTGACTTGATGGCACTTAAAAACAACAATAACATCTTCAACATGTTGTTTCTATAATCCAGTACTTTTAAATAAGTGCCCCTCCCACCCAGTTTGATCATAGATGCAATGATTAAACAGAGAAGTTGGTTGAATTATCAATATTCCTTTCAATATAAAAATTTACCCATATTTATTTCCAGATGTAATAGGGTTTCCAGGGCGTGGCTGGTGGATTCGAATCACCGACCTTTTGGTTAGCAGCCTAATGCTTAAAAGTTGGTTAATCCAAAAGGAGTATGAGTTGGGCTAGACTCTCAGTCAGTGGGTATAGAAGTTTGACATGATACACAGCAACTTGCTATACCAGGAAAGCCCTGTTTCCTGTTCTGGGGCAGCAGCAGCAGCACATAAACCAATAATCCTTTCCTCACTTTGTAGGGCTCACATGACAGTGCAGAGCCCTGAAATTGAAGAACAAGGTGTTTTCCTTCAGAAGACAGAACTCTTAACATGTTGCTCTCTAGCATGCTTAAGGTGTTCATGGCTTTCGTGTGCCTAGGTAAGCATGGCCCCAGTGGGAACTGGCCTCTGCTATGATCTAAGGACTGGGGACACAATTGGTATCTTATGGGGACTTTGGGAAGGAGGGCTAACAGGGTAGAAAAATAGAATTGCTTTGTCCTACACCACTTATCTCTTAAACTTTCTGATTCTATCTTTTCTTCTACAGGATTTAGTATAGCCCAGAAGGTAACTCAAGCCCGACAAGCAATGATGGTACACGAGGAGGAGGCTGTGACCCTGTACTGCACATATGACACCAATAATGAAAATTTTAGTCTATTCTGGTACAAGCAACCCCACAATGGGAAGATAATTTCCCTTATTTGTCAAGACTCTTACAACCAGGAAAATGCAACAGAAGGTCACTACTCACTGAACTTCCAAACAGCAACTAAATCCATCAACCTTGTCATCTCAGCTTCACAGCTGGGGGACTCAGCAGTGTATTTCTGTGCACTGAGAGAAACCGCGGTAAGAGGATTGTTGGAGGGAGGCGTACAAAAACCTAGGGCTCTGCTTTAGATATTCACCTGCTGCAGGGACCAAGGGAAGAATCACCATCACAGACAGGAAGTGGCTAGGACTGTGGTAGCACAAGTGTAGGGTTAGAGGGAAGACACTCATTCTAAGAAAATCCTATCTAGGTTCATGGACCATGTCCAGAATTATCATTCATCAAATACATCCTTATCCCTGAATCTTTACCTTGAGGTTAAACATACAGAATTTTATACTGAAGATTGAAGAGAAATAAAAGCCACAACAAACAACTTATTATTTGGTGATTAGATTGAGCCAGAAGAATTGGATAAGGAAGTTCAGAAAAATATGGCTGAAAAATCAGTAAGTGTGTTAATTTTTGGATTTTCAGATCAATTCGTTCAATATATATTTGTTCAGTATATATTAAGCAATGGGCATTGTTATAAATAAGAATTGCCTTGGAATCTCAGCATGCTTCCTCTCTTTTTGTATCATGCTGTTTAATACTATTTTAAGAGTTAGTTCGATTTTGGTTTTTTTGCTGCGAATAAATGGAACTCCACGATACCCCCAAAGAGACACAAACCTCTTATTCGTCTGAGGGATACACTTGCCATATGGCAAGAGAATAATTGATGGTGATCCTGGGATCCCTCTTTTCTGGGATCTGAGTGTACATCAGGTCAGAAATAAAAGTACAGGACTGAACAATTTTTGAAAAGACTTTGGAGCTCATATATCTAAGGCATACCAAACCAAAACCAAACCTATTGCTGTCGAGTCAAGTCCAACTCATAGCGATCCTATAGGACAGAGTAGAACTGCCCCATAGGATGGATTTGAATTGCTGACCATTTGGTTAGCAGCCATAGCTCTTAACTACTATTCCACCCGGGTTCCAACTGGGGCATAGTAAGCCAACTCAAGAAAAATAATGCATGCATTGATATAAATCCCATTTATATCAATAGTGGTGCTAACAAACATTTTGTTAGGTGCTGTCAGGTTGGTTCCGACTCACAGCAACCCTATGTACCAAAGAATGAAACACTGCCAAGTCCTGCAGCATACTCACAATACTTGTTATGCTTGAGCCCATTGAGCCACTGTGTCAATCCATTTTGTTGAGGGTCTTCCTCTTTTTTGCTGACCCTCTACTTTACCAAGCATGATGTCTTACTCTAAGGATTGGTTCCTCCTGATAACATGTCTAAAGTACAGGAGACGAAGTCTCACTATCCTCTCTTCTAAGGAGCAATCTGGCTGTGCTTCTTCCAAGACAGATTTGTCTTGGAAGTCATGGTATATTCAATGTTCTTTGCCAACACTATAATTCAAAGCTGTCAATTATTATTCCTTCTTCCTTATTCATTGTTCAGCTTTTGCATACATATGAGACAATTGAAAATACCATGACTTGGGTCAGGTGCACCTTAGTCCTTAAAGTGACATCTTTGCTTTTGAACACTTTAAAGAAGTCTTTTGCAGAAGATTTGCCCAATTCATTACATCATTTGATTTCTTGACTGCTGGTTCCATGGGCGTTGATTGTGGATCCAAGTAAAATGAAATCCTTGACCACTTCAATCTTCTCTTCATTTATCATGATGTTGATAATTGGTCCAGTTGTGAGGATTTTTTGTTTTCTTTATGATGAGGTTTAATTCATCCTGAAGGTTGTAGTCTTTGATATTCATCAGTAAGGGCTTTTTTTCCTACAGGATTCAGAATTGCCTAGAAGGTAACTCAAGCCCAACAGGCAAGGAAGTAGCTGCAAGGGTTGAACTCAAGATTGGCAAGTCAGACAGCAGGGCTTGGCCCACAGGCTGTAAAAGTCGATGAATCTCAAGGTTGGCAGGCAAGATGGCAGGTGAACTACTAGCTCAGGTTCCAAAAATTGGAGGTCAGACTAACAGGAGCCAGTTATAGGATCCAGAGCAAACAAAATGTCTTAAGCCTTGCCAGAAAGTCCACCTATATTGGATGCAGGCCATGCATCCAAGGAAACTCCCTTTCAACTGATTGGCTACTCACAGCAGATCCCATCAGAGATTATCACATTATATCAAATCTCATCATGGGGGTGATCACTTCATTATATGACTGCCAAACTACATCATAACTGTGAAACCAATGAGAATTATGGCTCAGCCAAGTTGACATACAACCTTAACGATCACATATAGGTTTAGTTTGGTTGTGCAAAATGGTTTGCACTAGATCGCTAAACCTAAAGTTTGGGAATTTGAACTCATCCAGCAGGCTGCAGAAGAAAGGCTTGATGATCTCCTTCACATTATAGCCAAGAAAACCCTATGGAGCAGTTGTACTCTGTAACACATGGGGTCACCATGAGTTGGAATCGACTCAATGACAATAAGATTTGTTTTTGGTGGTTATATCAAAATTTATTCATTCAATTTCTTTTAGCTTTGATGATCTTTTAGATTGTTTCAAAGTTTGCAGTTATACAAAAGAATCTATAAACATTCTTACATTGTTTTATTTTGCTTATTTGAAAGAGTTTCTCAAGCATGTATATTCAGAAACTGAGTTGCTGGCCTTATGAAACATATTTTAAATTTTATTAGATACTGATAAATTGCTGTCCCAAATGGTTGTAATGATTTAAACTTCAGAGTAGTGTTTGAAATTCGTGTTTCACTATATTTTACTATCTTCATGCCAGCATTTGGTATTTTCCAACTTTTTAATTGTTCTCAGTCTGGACGTATGTTAAATGGTATGTCACAATGTGCATTTTCTTGGGTACTGGTGCTGTGGAGCATCTTTTTTGGTTTCATCGGCTAGTTAGGTTTCTTCTTCTCTAAATTATTCATATCTTCATGTTTATATCATTTACCCACTTTTCTACTGGGATGTTGCCCTTTTATCATTAACTTGGGCGTTAATTATATATTTTGATAATAATCCTTTTATATGTTTGGAAAATATCTTTTTGTCTTTGGCTTGTATAGTCACTTTGTTTATAAAATGTTTTATGATGCTGAAATTTTAACTTTAAACATAGCCAATTTTACTAGTTTTTTCATTTATGATTTGCACTTCACGTATGCACTAAAAATTTATTTCTGACACTGAAGTTTTAAAATGACATTCTCCCACAGTATCTTCTGATTATTTTCTATTTTTTTCATTTATGACCTTAAACTAGAAGGAATTTGTCACTTTAATATAATTTGAGGGAAGCGGTCTCTTTTAATTGCATATGGATAACCCATTGTCCCAGCACCACTGATTGAGCTATTTAATTTTTCTCTTCACACTAGACACTTCTCTCATATTCCAAATTAGCATATGTGCTTGGCTATGTTTCTAGGATCTCCATTCTTTCCAATTTATCTAGTTTCTGTTTTAGAAACAAAACTCATTATTCAGCTATTATAAATCTGTATGTTGATATCTAGTATGATAAGGACTTCAAGTTAAGCCTTTTATAAAAAAAAAAAAAAAAAAAGCTTTTCCATAAATAAGTTCCCATGGAATTTATTGTTTTATATGTTATGGGTTAGTGTGAAATTTCCATTTCTTTGAGATGGATAACCAGTTATGTAAATTGATTAGGGCTATCATTGGATTTTACTCTGCCTTTTTATTCTGCTTTACCTTTGCGACTTTTGCTTGTGGTACTTTTGCTTCCTTATTTTGGAAGTATTTCTTGTCCTAGGTTTGTTTGGAGGATAGAAGAAGTTGACAGCCTTTAATCACAGGAAATAATCTATTATTCCTTACTTAGGTTATCTGTCTATCCAGTAGCTCTAGTTTCTATTTGATAGCCCACTTAGAGTTTCTTCCCTGTGAAGTAAATGGCCTGCAATAAAATAATGGTAAATATAGTTTACTCCAGGGGTAGACAAAAACCATTCCTCAAATTCTTAAAATTATTTATGGTGAACTTCCCTCTTTTTCCATTAAGTTTGTCCAACCAAGATCATCTGGACAAAGTGTACAAATGTCATTACTGAATTACATTGTCACTTCTTATGTTTGCATATCTGTAATGCAGATGTGTTGAGTAGAAATCTTAAGGGGAAGTATCTTTAATGTGGACTTTCAGGTGCTGTGACAGTTGGGTGGTGAGCAGGATATTTGTCCCATCTCCCTCAAGTCAACAAATACAGGCTCCCAGAACTTCAGGTGGACATAAGAATATGAACTGCATGATGTAATCATTTTATATTTTCATACGCCAATTCTCTTCAAAATTTAGAGTAAAAGTTGTAAAGTCAAAAGACAATTTCCTTCTAAGAATAAATATTTAATACATGATGATGAGCTGAACATGATGTATGATTTGTATTAGAATACTGATTTTTGAAGCAAGCTTAGCTAGTAATAGAAAGTAAAATCTAGTCTATTTTCCAAACGTAGCAGCATTAAGTTTTCTGTCAGTTCCCTAATCTTTCACTTACTAGATTTGTAAACTGAGATAAAACTAGGTAGACATTGCTTAAAAAAATCAATATTCTCAGCTTTTAAACTAAATTTTAAAGAGAACTGATGTATTAAGCTTAGGTTATTTGACTACAGCTGATGTGTTCTTTTCAATAGATGGTGAAGAAGAAACATAAACGTAATAGGCACACAACTCAAGAAGTTAGAAAATGAACAAAAAAATAAAATGAACAAAATCAGATGGAAAAGAATGAAAGATAAAACTCAAAACTGATGGGTCCAGGAAAAAATAACAAAATCAATGATAAAACCACATTTTGAGAACTAGAGTACTAACACAATCAAGAAAAAATGAGGAAGGCACAAATACATGCAAAAGATGAAATACAGCAAAATTGGTTAATTCAGGAATGTAAGAGTGACTTATATTTTGTAAACATATTGATATAATTCTTCATATTAACAAATCTTAAGTGACTTGAAGATGTTCTTGAGAATAGTTTGATGAGTTATTTCCTTTGGATCTGGGATAATTCCCTGTACCGTTAAAGCACTCAGCTGCTAACCGAGAGGTTGGTGGCGGAACCCACCAGCCTCTCCGCAGGAGAAAGATGTGGCAGTCTGCTTTCATAAAGATTACAGCCTAGGAAATCCTATCAGGCAGTTCTACCCTGTCCTGTAGGGTCAGTGTGAGTCAGAATCAGCTGGACGGCAATGGGTTTGGTTTTTGGTATAGAGTACATGTGTATTTGTACAAGCTCATCTGATTTCGGTAGCTCTCACAAATATTTGGATTCTCTTAATTTGACTGAAATTATAAATACAGTATGCATTCTTATTCTGCAATCTTTTTGTTGCTTGTTGCCCTTAGATTATTGCTATGAGAATAAGAGGGAAATGATGAGTTTATTCAACAGTATTTATATTGAAGTCTTTTTTTTTTTTTGTGCAGGCAGAGGGGTGTTTATTTAAAATAGAACACGATTCCAGAGAAGAAGCACCCACCAGAGGAGGGGATACAAGAGCCCAGATCTGGACCTGTGGCTAGAGGTTGTACCTACGAATGGACTTGGCTTTTTGAAAATGAAGTTGAATTCAGTTCAACATCTAGTTAGTAAAAGAGTGATGAATCATTAAAAAAATATATTTCAAGACATTTTAAGACAGTAAACTTTAAGTGTCCTCAAGCCATTTATTATTCTTATTTTTAATTTTTTTTATTTTGCATTAGATGAAAATTTACAGAGCAAATTAGTTTCCCATTCAATAGTTTTTACGCAAAGTGTTCCATAACATTGGCTTCATTCCCCACAATGCGTCAGCGCTCTTCCCATTTCCATCCTAGTTTCCCCATTTCCTTTCTTCCTGATTTTCTATCCCTTCCTGCCTTCTCATCTTTGCTTTTGGGCAAATGTCACCCTTTTGTTCTCGCATAATCGATTGTTCTAAGGAGCATGTTCCTCTCGGGTGTTTTGGTTTATTTTATAGGCCTGTCCATGGTTTGGCTAAAAGGTTGTCTCCTGGAATGGCAACAGTTCCAGTTCAGAAGGATGTCTTAGGGTCATAGTTTCAGGGCTTCCTTCAGTCTCTGTCAGACCACTCTCATCTTTTTTGTGAATTTGAATTTTTTTTGTTCTACAATTTTTTCTCCCACTCTGTCTGAGACCCTTTGCTGTGATCCCAGGCAAAGCAGTCAGTAGTGGTAGCTGAGCACTATCTAGTTCTTCTGGTCTTGGAGTCGTGTAGGCTGTGGTTCATGGGGTCCATTAGTCCTTTGGACTAATTGCTCCCTGAGTCTTTGATTTTCTTCACTTCCCTTTGCCCCAGTCAGTAAGAGACTAATAGTTGTATCTTAGATGACAGTATATTGAAGTCTTGGTTTCAAAATTATGTTTGTGTATATGTCTTTTATTGTGAACTGTTTCAAGTTTTATTCTGGAAAGTACTGGAGCAGTAACTGTGGTTCAGATTTATGTAATATATAGACTCTTCAGATTTCTGGAATACTCCTGAAAATTATTCTCCTTATTCTCTGGAAACCTCTCCTAGTCTTGTCAAATAAAACTCTTTCTTCATAACTGTGACTGACTATGTGCAGGCCAATTCATGCTTTAAATACTATTAGTTATATATAATGGATCAAGCTATGATCCTGTACATGAGAAACATTTTACTGATTAATTTAGACAACTATGCTTTAGGCTTTTTTATCACAAACAAGTTACAAGGAACAGGGGCAACATGGCGTTATACTCAAAACCACCACGCTGTCCCTCCACAGCAAAGATCAGAAAAACTGAGTCAAACAGAGTTACACATCAATCCTAAAGTCCTAAGTATCAAATGAAGAGATAAAGAACTCATCCAAGCACCGAATGGAATAAAAACTGACTGAGAACAGACAGTGAGGAGACATACATGCAGAGGTCCCCTATCAGCTACCATAACACGGATCTGCCATCTTGGACTCCTATCAGAGATCAGCAAACAGAGGATATGAGAAAGCATGGAGCTTCTAGCAGGAGACAGAACAACTAGCAAACAGTGATATATGCTTTCTCACCCCCCAACCCTTCTTCACCATCACTTAGCCTCCTATGCTTCCTGCAGTCACAGTCTTTTGGCCGAGAAGCACAAGTTTCACCCGGATGTCACTTGGATTTCACTTGCCCGCACTGGCCAGCTCCCTGAGTGCCTTTTGTTGGCTGCTGGTGTTGCTTTTTCCCGCTTGTTTAGATTTCTTCCTTACCTCTCACCAGCTCCCCCTCCTTTCTCTCAAATACCTGGCTCCATGCACCATCTTTGCTTCTTCCTCAAAGGCTATGAAACACTGCTCAACTGTGAAACTGCTTCCCAGCCCATGCTGCCACACTGGTGGGACCCTCGGGGTTTTCATTTGTTTGTTTGTTTGCTCTGATGTGTTCTATTTTGATTTGTTTGTTTGTTTTCTTTTTCTTTTCTTGGCTTTGGAGCTCCTTCTAACCAGGCAGTACTGCGTGGTTTGGAAGATACTTCCTTACTCTGCACAGACTCACAGGGACATCCCTGGGGGCGTTTCTTTTTTCTTGCTTATTTTTTTCTTTATGTTTTTGTTTTTCTTGTTTTTTCTTTGTTTCTTTGTTTTATTTACTTCTCTCACTTATTCCCTTTTTGTCTTTCTTCATTTCCAGTTTCTCGATTTATTCATTTTATTTCTTTTACACTTTTACTTTTTTCATTTTTGTTTTTCCTCATTTCTCAGTCTCTCATCTCTCTACTCTAATAGCAAGCTCCCTGAGCATTCTTTTTTGTTTGTGTGTATGGTTTTGGCTCCTGTTCGTGTCTCCTCTCTCTCCTCTTTCCCACACCCTTCTTAGCTCCATACATCACAATCTACACCCTCCTTCCTGCCTACCTGCACCATGCACTGAACATCACACTCCCAAGCAGCACAGGCACGGTCTACTGGAACCTGCCCTACACTGATTCCTGGTCTGCACTGTCAGCCCTGGTACGTGCCACAAATAACCCATCCCAGAAACTCCCCTTCAGCTGGACCTGCCCTGCTGTACAATACCTGAGTGACTAACCTTGTCCATTGGAGAAGGAGGTGAAAAGTATCATGCCCACAGACAAGCAAACAACAAAGAATGCACAGCCCCCTGATCAGACATAACCAAATGAAACAAAAAAAAGGATGAAACAAACAAAACTACTATCACTAAACGCAGAAAATAACCACTGAATGCCCTGAAGACAGCAGACAATATCAAAACATTTACAAAAACAGAACAGGATGGTTCCAGTAGGCGTCCAAAATAAAACACCAGATGACCTTCCGGTAGAAGAAAAAGCACTAGACATAACTGATAGGGAATCAAAATCTCTAATATTAATAATTATCAAAGAGTTGAAGCAAAAAGCAGACAAAAATTAGGAAAAAATAGACAAATTCATGAAAAAGGCAGACAAATTCATGGAAAATACAGACCAAAAAATGGAAGAATTCAGGAAAGTAAGAGGAACAAAAAGCTAAAATAAATTCACAGCTAGAAATCATACAAAAAGAACAACTAGAAAGCCAAAAGGTAAACAAAAAGATTTTAGAAATGGACACTGTCACAGAAGTGCTGAGGAGCAGGTTTGAAACAATGGAAGATAGGATCAGTGAAATAGAAGACAAACAATTGGCCAGAACTCTGTTTGAGGAAAAATCAGAAAAAAACAACAAAGAAAAATGAATAAACCCTGAGAATTATGAGAAATACAATCAAAAGTAAAAATCTGTGAGTAATCAGAGTTCCAGAACAGGGGGATAAAACAGAAAACAGAGAGGATCATTGAAGAACTTCTGACAGAAAACTCCCCCAATATCATGAAAGATGGAAAGCTGACAATCCAAGAAGCTCAATGAACCCCTTATAGGGTAGACCCCAAAAGACAATCACCAAGGTATATCATAATCACACTCGCTAAAACCAAAGACAAAGAATCCTGAGAGCAGCTCGAGAAAAGTCACATACAGGTGAGAACTAATGAGACTAATCTCAGATTATTAGGCAGAAACCATGCAGGCAAGAAGGCAATGGGATGACATATATAAAATCTTGAAAGAAAAAATTGCTAGCCAAGAATCATATATACTGCAAAACTCTCATTCAAATATGATGATGAAATTAGGTCATTTTCAGAGAAACAGGAATTGAGGGACTATGTAAAAACCAAACCAAACTTACAAGACTTATTATTAAAGGGAGTCCTTTGATCTGAGAACATACATCAGACCACAGGCTCAGTATAGGACACAGGATTGTACTAGCCAGATACCAATCTACGAAATGAACTCTTAAGGACTATGCAAAACCAAAAGAATTACAACAGGGAACCAGAGAGGTTAATCTGTAAATGACAACAGCAACAGAACAATAAAAGAGGGAATAAATGGTGTGTAGGTATAGAACCTTCTAATGGAGAGCAAGGCAAGGTGATACCAAGTAATAATAGACTGGTTCAAATCTAGGAAGATAAAGGTAAATTCCAAGGTAACCACTGTCACAGCGGCGACAGTTTTCGGGGCGGCAGAGACAATAACCAATGCCACAACTCTTACAGAGAAGTGGAACCAGGGGTGTCACTCTGAAGAGTCGGCCCCCAGCTTCAGTCCCAAGAGTTTATTTTATAGTCAATACAGCAAGCAGTGAAGCAAATAACAGAACAATGGTCTTTGGGTGAGTAACAATAAGTTTCGGGCAAGGGAGAAGGAATTCAGGTAAACAAGCCAATCAGTAATGGGACAATAGGTTGGGAAAACAAGTCATGCCTAATCACCTCCTCATCGCTGTCAAGTCTCAACATGTCCTGTGCAGCATAGAGGCCTTTGAGGGGCTGAAGTTGTCAATAGTGCAGCCATGTTTAAATGGCATATATCCCCACAAACCACAAAGAAAGTTAACAACCTTATTCATCAAAATAAAGAAGAAAAACACAAGTCTCAGTAAAAACAAAACCTACAAAAACAGAAGAAATGAAAAAAAATCCACAAAACAAAAGGAACTCAGCACAGGAGTGTAAGAGGAACAAAGAAAATGTCAGCACCACAAAAAAAAAGCACTACAAAATGTAATCCCACTCCTAGGAATATATCCTAGAGAAGTAAGAGCCATCACATGAATATATATATGCACACTCATACTCATTGCAGCACTGTTCACAATAGCAAAAATATGGAAACAACCTAGATGCCCATCAACAGATCAATGGATAAACAAACTGTGGTACATACACACAGTGGAGTATTATGCAAAGGTAAAGAACAATGATGAATCTGTGAAGCATCTCATAACATGGGTGAAACTGGAGGACATTATGCTGAGTGAAATAAGTCAATCACAAAAGGACAAATATTGTATGAGACCTCTGCTATAAAAACTCATGTAAAAGTTCATACACAAAAATAAACAATCTTTGTTGGTTACGAGGGATGGGAGGGGTGGGGGAGAACTAAATAGACAATAGTTAAGTGTTAACTTTGGTGAAGTGTACGACAGTACACGATACTGGGGAAGCCAGCACACATTGTACGAGGAAAGGACATGGAAGTTCCCTAGACACTTCCAAACCCCCTGAGGGACTGAATTTCTGGGCATAGGGCTGTGGGGATCATGGTCTTGGGGAACATCTATCTCAGTTGGCATAACACAATTTAGAAAGACAATGTTCTACATTCTACCTTGGTGAGTAGCCTCTGGGGTCTTAAAAGCCTGTGAGCAGCCATCTAAGATACTCCACTGGTCTCACCCCTTCGGGAGCAAGGGAGAATAAAGAGAACAGGAGACAAGGAAAAGATTAGTCCAAAGGACTAATGGGCCACAGTTACTAAGTCCTCCACCAGACTGAGTCCAGTACATCTAGATGGTGCCCCGCTACCACCACTAACTGCTCTGACTGGGATCACAACAGAGGGTCCTGGACAGAGCTGAAAAAGGATGTAGAATGAAATTCTAACTCACAAAACAAAAGACTGGATTTACTGGCCTGACAGACTGGAGAAACCCTGATAGTATGGCCCCCACACACCCTTTTATCTCAGTGGTGAAGTCACGCACAATGTTCAACTTTCATCCGGGTATTGGACAGCCTCATAAAACAAAACGGGACTAATGAGTCACAGCAGTCCAGGGACAAGGACTAGAAGGCAGGAGGGGACAGGAAAGCTTGTGATAAGGAACCCAACGTTGAATAAGGACAGTGTTGACTTGTAGTGGGGTTGTTAACCATTGTCATAGGGCAATATGTGTACTGTTTAATGAGAAACTATTTGCTCTGCAAACCTTCATCTACAGTACAAAAAAAAAAAAAGAATTACCTATGTGAGATCAAATTGACAACAGCAGCTCAAAAGGTTTGATGGGAAACCTAAGCGGCAGTGAGTTGAAGATAATAGTGATGGAATAATTTGGAAAAGGATAGTGAGAATAGCAGCACCACTGGAAGAAAGTAATCGATGTCACTGAATTGTACATGTAGAAACTTTTGAAATGATATAACTTTTGCTATGTATATTTTCACCAAAAAAAAAGTCCTCCAAAGTCTAGAAGGGAGAGGGTTGACATGTTGTGGGGTTGTTAACCAATGTCATAAAACAGAATGTGTACTGACTGTTTAATGAGAAACTATTTGTTCTGTAAAAGTTCATGTAAAGCACAATAAAAAAAAAAAGTTAAAAAAAAAGTTATTAAGAACATAGAGATATTCACTGACCACAGATGAAGTTCTAGGACCCTGGCAGCTCACAAAAGCCTAGAAGTTTGTCACTCTTGATACAGTGTATTGCGCAAAGCAGGTGCCTGATAATTGGTCTGAAAGGAAGACACTACCTGGTGGTCAGGTCTTGAACTGTAGTTTGCATATCTGTTAATTATGCTTACTTTCCTCTTTTTGTCAAAAATCCAACTTGCAATCATTTGTTTTTGTCATAGTTCCACTTGGATGGGTACAAAACCTGTTCCAAGTTTTATTCTGGAGAGTGCTGCATCAGCGATTATGGTTCAACTATCTTTAGATACTTCAAAGGCTCAAGGAGAAGAAGCAATTGTACTACCCTCTAACATCTCTCTCCCAAATTTTCTCTGGAAATAATCTACAGTGGAAAAAACAGGAAACACAGGTATAGGAGAGAGCTGTGTTCAACACTATTATCTGTGTTCTGCCACATAAGGGCAAAACATGTGTAAGTTTTGTTTCATTATTTGTAAAACAAGACAGTAATATCTTTCTTAATACTTTGTGAGAATTTATCAATAATATATCTAAAGAGATTGACAAGTAAGCAGAACATCAATTAAAGAGAGTAATCTCTAAAGATACATTAAAAAGCATTTGAGAAAATCCAGCATCCACTCCTGATTAAAAACTCTCAGGGAATTAGGAATGGAAGGAATCTTCCTTAACTTAATAAAGGGCATGTATAAAAAAACCTACATCAAATGCCAAACTTGATGGCAAATAAGTGAATACTTTCCCTTTAAGATCAGGAACAAGTGGAGAATTTTTGCTATTACCTCTTCTACTTAATATTGTGTCTACTTAATATTGTGCTAGAGATTCTAGCCAGTGCAATAAAGCAAGAGAAAGAAACAGAAGGCATACAGTTTGGACAGGAAGAAGTGAAGCTATCTTTCTACACAGACAACATAATTGTCTATGTAGAAAATCCAAGAGAATGTACAAAAAACCTACTAACGCTAATAAGTGAATTTAATAAATTTCCAGGATAAAAAAGCAATAAACAAAAATCAATTATATTCCTGGATGAATCTCAAAATAAGTATGCTGAATAAAAGAAGCCAGACAGAAAAAGAGTACATACTTCATGATTCCATTAATAGAAAATTATAAAGTATCCAAAATAATCTGTAATGACTGAAAGCAGATTGCCTGGGATTGGGGGTGGGAAGTTGGAAAAGAATTGAGAGAAGGATTACAAAGAGACAAGAGGAAACTTTTTGGGCAGTGCATGTATTCATTATTTTGTTGGTGATGATGGTTTCAGAAGTGTATACTTGTGTCAAACCTCACTGAATTATTTATTTTAAATATGTGCACTTTATTTCATGTCTGTTATACCCCAGCAAAGCCATTAAAAAGCCCCAATTAAACAAATACCTTTCCTTAATCTTGTGGAAGTCCTCTCGTATGACCCAACTTACAAAATATTCCTTCTCTAGATTCTCATTGTATTTAAACTTTTTTTTTTTTTTTTTAAGTATAGATAACAGTACGATAACAATCCAACAGTGTTCGCAAATGAAATCTTGTAAACTGGTATCAGGGTGGCTGCATTAGAACCACCAGGGAGCTTTTAAGAAAATACAGATTTTGGGGTCTCAAACTGGGAAATTATGATTCATGAAGTTAGTGGTGGAATCTCAAAATCTGTAATTTTAAATCACTCACTCATTGAGTCAGTTCTCAAAGAGCCAGGTATCATAACCTTTACTATCAGCTGATATGTGACTATCAACTGATGTATCTTTATTAATTTGAGAACCTGAGTCAGAAGAGAGTCTCATGTGTCAATCTTTTGATGCAAAGCCCTATCTTCTGAGTTTTGTACCCTTTAGGGAAAATTATTTTGTTAAGTTTGAGTGTAAAGTGTTGGCAGATGGACAACAGCAGAAAACATCCTTGATGCTAGATCTTCATTAAGAGTCTAGGAAGGAATAGCATTTGTTTCCTGATTCATATAAGCTGGTCACCTTATCTTGGAGTCATTGAAATCGTTGAGAATACAGTTGAGTTTATAGGGATTCAGTAACTTTAATTACTGTGTTTCTTCTGTCTAGGATTCATATTTTTCATTTTTTAAAGTTTCTGGAATTCAGAAATATTTGACTACTACTAGTATAGCATGATTTTTTCCCCTGAAAGCTTTTATTAATAAAAAGATCGTGTTCCTTACAATTATATTATTTTATAAGTGAGGAAGTATTGTGTTTCAAGTAATTGTGATTCCTCAAAGACCATTTATTCATTTTTTTAAAAAATCTTAACAAGTATTTATTGAGCACCTAGTGAAATGTCAGGCACTGTCTTGTCTACATGTTGGGGTACAGTGCTGAAAAACACAGAATTACCCAGTAATGACTTGACTTCTTATTAATCCTTCTGATGTCAGCCCCATATCCTTTTCTGACATTTCCATGGATTATAAGGTGGCCCACAATGGATATATGAGAATATAACAGCTCATATTAAATATTCAAGAAAATAAATATTTTCTTAGTTACAGAAATGCCATGGGATGCTCTGCTAAAGAACTTCCATGTCAGATATTATGCTAAGAACAAAATAGACCTTACAGGTTATGACAGCTGTCCTTCAGATTTACAAGGGCCACTTCAAGATTAACATATGCTTTATAAATGATGCTGGGTTTGAGGACATGTTTCTGACTTTTGGGAGGAGTCCAGGAAATCATTCATCCCAGTTCACCCCTTTGTCCACAAGGGGTGCAGCTTCCTAACACGAACACATTTCCTGTGTAATTCTAGGTTCCGATTTAACATTTCACTGTGACATCAACATTTCTTCATGTTAAGCATCAAGAACATTATTTAGGAGACATTCTAAAGATGAATGCTTCTCCAGGTTTAGTGACTCTGATACTTTTAATGCTTAGTAAGCAAAATGAGTTAAAATTTGCATTCTGTCTTCTATTATGTCAGCAAGATTTTAACCATAATTTTACCCTAGAGCATTATGCTCAAGGTTACACAGACCCTTTTTCCCCCCAGGAGGAACCAATGGAGACTCAGTGATGCAGACAGAAGACCAAGTAACCCTCTCAGAAGGGGTTTTCTTCGCTATGAACAGCACTTATACAGCCAGAGGATATCCTACTGTTTTCTGGTATATCCAATATCCAGATGAAGGTCTACAGCTTTCTCCTGAAAGCCACTAAGGCCAACCAGAAAGGAAGAAACAAAGCTTTGGAAGCCACATACAATAAGGAAACATCTTTCTATAACTTGGAGAAATCCTCATTGCAAGAGTCAGACTCGGCTGTGTACTACTGTGCTCTGAGTGACACTGTGACAGGAACTGCAGGGGGAGCTCAGCACAAACTGAGCAGCAAGGAGCCTGGCTGCTGAGTGTCTAACCCCATAATCCACTCTGGTTTCAGCAGAGTATTGTTGTTTGGCCCTCAGGCACTCTGGTTAATGAAAAGATCAAATAAAAAACAGAAGAACAATAAGCGGCGATCCCCCAGGCCCAACTCTTTTTTAGTAAAATTGAACACAGAACTTGACACCAATAGTTCCTCAACCAGCTTCAGAATAATTTAAATGTAAAACCACAGGAACAATGAAGTGGTCTCTGGGCTTATGTTTGCAGACAGAATCCAGCTCCCACATCTTGTTCCAGGCCACCCTGGTGGATATTGTTAGGTCTTTGCAAGTATCGGGGCAATCTTATGTAATTAATATCAGCTTAGTGACACATTAAGAGTACTTTTGTTGCTTGGGGAAAAGGTTTTGAGCATAGGAGTAAAGGAGATGTGTGTTCTCTGGCTCTGCAGTGGCTGTGTGACAACTGGAGTGACTGGAAATGGTATTGGCTTTGAAAGGTCTCTTCCTTCTAAAATATTTCTCTTTTCCCCATTCTTCTTTCTCCCTGTAAGTTTTCTCTTTTACTTTTTCTCATAGGCTGGTTCCCTAGATTTTACAAAGTAGCTAAGATAATAATACTGATAAGTTTTCTTTTTTATTTGTTCTGTATTCTTGGCTTAAATTTAATGAATTTTTATTAAATTTGGTTTAAAATACATAAATTAAAAAGTTAAACCTCCTGGTGGCACAGTGGTTATGAACTATGGCTGCTAACCAAAGAAGGTTGACTGTTCAAATATACCAGCCGCTCCTTGGAAACTGCATGGGGCAGTTCTACTCTTTCTTATATGGTTGTTATAAGTCGAAATTGACTCAATGGCAATGAGTTAAAAATATATATCCATGTTAAAATACACTTTAAAAAATAAAAAGGGTATTTAATGAAAAATTATTCTGAAACATTTGGTTAAATGTGGTAGACTATGCATACACATTTATCAATTCATCCCCCTGAAATTCAACTAAAAATACAGTAAAGAAATTAAAAAGAGCATAAACCCATAAGCACAAAGAGAACAGAAAATAAGATGACAGCAGACAAGTGATGTCAACAAAATTTTAGAGGGCGAGAAGAATGTGGAGAAATGAAAACATGCAGTAACAGACCAGATAAATAAGAAACTTGGGCCTAGTGGGGAAGCCAGCAAGAAGCATCCCAATGTGTGGTGTGCTCTTGTGAAAGCGTTTAAAAATCAGAAGCATCAATTACCTTTGAATAATTGGGGGAAACGGTGGGAGTGGTGTGTGTGTATGTGTGTGTGCATGTGTGTGTTTTGGGAATATTGGGGGGGATGAAAGTAGGAGGACTGGATGAGAGAATTTGTAAGAGCAGACCACCCGTGGAGCCTTGGTGGCACGGTGGTTAAGAGCTCGGCTGCTAATCAAAAGATTGTCACTTCGAATCTTCCAGCCGCTCCTTGGAAACCCTATGGGACAGTTCTCCTCTGTCCTATAGGTTTGCTATGAGTCGGAATCAACTCGACAGCAATGGTTTGGTTTTTGGGTTAGACCACCCATGCTGTCTACCACCCTGTATAATAAGCAATGATCACTTTACAAATCAAGCACATAATTTGAAGTTAGTCTTTGATGAATTAAGGAATAGCATGTAAAATATATAAGAAAGCCAAAAATAAATAAAATAAATAGGACAAAGAATATAATAATAAGCAAATTATTAACTCCATGGAAAACAAAACATTGTTCAAGAGAAGGAATGCAATCGCAGTACTCTATGCGGTTCAATCTAATTGCCTTCTAGGTAAGTTTCACTAATTTATGCCACCAGTAGCAGTAAGCTGGGCAGAATACTATTTCTCCAAAGCCTTGGGTATTACCAAGCATTTTGACTTTTGCTTATCAGCTGGGCTTCCTTTTATTTTTAATAATTTATTTAGTTATGAATGAGGTGGAACTTTATTTCATATATTTAAAGGCATTTGCATTTTTCTATAAATTGTATGTTCGTATATCTGCCCACTTCCTACTGTGTTACTGTCTTTTTAATATAGATTTTAAAGAAGGTTTATATTTAAAAAACTTGTCATATGAACGTGATATGTGTCTTTTTTTAGTTTATCATTCAGTTTTTGAGTTTCTAAATGTTCTTTTTTTTGCTTTGCAGAATCAAAAAAGTTGTACATAGTCAAATTAACCAAAGTTTTCTGTTATGGATTCTGGGTTTTATGTTCTGCTTAAAAATCCATGGCACTCCAAAATGATAAAACTTTATCTCATATTGTCTCTAATTTGTTTCAGGTTCTTTTTATATGTAAACTTTTAATCTAGCTATGTGTGTATGTGTGTAAGAAGTGACATCCAAAGCTTATTTTCCTTTGTTTTTGTTTGTTTGGAGGCAGTTACCTAGGCTCAACTTCTGTTCTTGAATAACTCATTTTTCTTTACTGATTTAAAGTGTCTATTTTTTCCTGTTAAGGTTTTCAACACAGACATTGTTTTTTTTTCATTCAAAATTTATGCTTTAATATTAGTGGCTCATCTTGCCAACCATGTAGTCAGTTTACTTGATATGAGAAGAATATATATCCTGTTAACCCTGAGTCAATGCTAGAAATAAATACAGAGAAAATGATGTAAATGGAAGAGATACCATTAGGGGAAGGAAGAAGAGAAAAACAAAAACCCACCCCACTACTTCACATGAGTCTGTAAAGTATCTGCCTGTCATCTCAAATCTGTCAGTTGTTTTGAATTGAGAAGGCCTAGACAACCATGCTCACAAATAGCCTACATGGGAGTGGGAAGTAGACAATTGGCTTGGACAACAGGACATCTTTTGGAAGAGGAGGAATAAAATAACCAGGACTTGGGTTTAGAGTTCTAAAGAGTCTCAATAACTTGAAATGTCTTGAAACCTGCTGTTGCCAGAGTGGGATCTTGCCACTGTTTTGAAGGCAAGTTTTTGAATTTTTTCTTTTACAACATATGCTTCTTTATAGGGTTCGGAAATAACCATTGTAGTAACTATCATTGGTTCTTTGAAGGTGTTGTTGAAAATAAATTTATATATTTCAGACTTAAAAATCCCTTGCTGTAGAATCGATACCAGCTCATAGTGAGTAACCCTTTAGGACAGAGTGGAACTGCCCCATAGAGTTTCCAAGGAAGAGCTGTTGTATTTAAATTGCCAACCTTTTGGTTAGTAGCCAAACGTTTAACCACTGTGCCACCAGGGCCCCATTTCAGACATGGTGCCCCTAATTCAGGCAGAATGGATATGGGAAAACCTGTCAAACAGAGATTCTGTCTCTCTCTCTCTCACTTTATCTCTCTCAACTTTGTTGGACTGATCGATTCTCTGTTTTAGTAATTTCCTGAAGTAAGTGTCTCTGAGGGATCAACTATTTCTTTGGGCTACAATGTCATCACCATAAGCTCTTAAAAATCATTTTATTGTGGAATATAACAAGTGTTCTTGAAAGTACCTAAAACTTACAGACAATGAATTTATATTACTTAGGTGCATACAGATTTAGGATTGTGTTGTCTTTCAGATATAAAATCTCTTTGTTATTAAAAAAAACCTTTTTCCCTCTGGCAATTCTTCTTTACTGAAAGTCTACTTTGTCTTAATGAGTATAATATACCAGCTTTCTTTTGGTTAGTGTTTGCATGGTATATCTTTTTCCATTCTTTTGTTTTCAACCTCTGTGCATTATATTTGAAACTTCCAGTAAGTCTTCATACATCCGCACTCTCAACTGCTCATTGGTTTCCTATTTCGCTGAGAAAATTGAAGCAAAAGAAGAGAATTTTCACAAGCTTCTACATTTACTGCTTACCAGCATCTGTGCCCAAGTACTCTGCTTTATCTCTTATTATTAGTTTATAATTAAGTGAGAGCAGGGACCTTGCCTACTTATCTCCAGTGCTTATAACCAGGCCTGACAAACATTAGGCCTTCAAAAATATTTGTTGAGTTAAAAATTGATAATGAAGACTTCTGGTTTCAGTCTGGCATATAAGGAGTTTAGAAGTCATCTCTCCCATCCCCACAACAAGAAAAAAGGTGAAAATCAACAACTGTTATTATATCCATCAGAGAATTCAGGTCACAAGCAAACTGCTGCTCCAAAAGCTGAAGAAACAGACAGACAAAGCAGAGTATCACCGTTTACTGGAGCAGAGACTGCAGCCACCATAACTGCTACCGCAGGACCCAGTATTGGGTAATTGGGTAGGAATAGTTACAGGGTAAGTAAAAAACAGTAAAGACTGATTGCTGGAGACTGAGCATGGACTAGCTTGAGATATAAAAACTCTTGGAGGCCCAGCACTGGGGAGGGGAGGCTCCCACACTCTTCTGAGTTTCACCTCCAGGAGCCCCACCAGATCTGTGTTTTGCACAAAGGGAGAGGGATGAGTAGGTATAGCACAGGGCATTTTCAGGAAGGTGAAACTATTTGGTATGATATTTTAGTGGGGGACACTTATGACATTAAGCTTTTGTCAAAATTGATAGACAAAAGAAAGATAGAGCTCCAATGCAAACTATGGGTTCAGTTAATAATGCATTAACATAGGTTCAATTGTAACAAATATACCACAGGAATGCTTAACGTTCCTATCCAAGATCACACAGAGCCAGAATTCAGACTGAGGTCTTTAAACATATGTCTTAAGTACTAATCTACTGTGCTTATATAGACTTTTTGTTGTTGTTGTCAGGTGTCATCCAGTCGGTTCCAAGTCATTGTGATCCTGTGTACAACAGAACAAAACACTTCCCACTCCTGTGCCATCGTCACAATCATTGTTACGTTTGAGCCCATTGTTGCAGCCACTGTGTCACTTTATCTTGTTGAGGGTCTTCCTCTTTTTTGCTGACCCTCTGCTTTACCAAACATGATGTCCTTCTCCAGGGAATGGTCCTTCCTGATAACATGTCAAAAGTATGTGAGATGAAGTCTCACCATCCTGCCTTCTAAGGAGCATCAGGTTATATTTCTTCCAAGGTAGATTTGTCCATTCTTCTGGTAGTCTATAGTATCTTCAATATTCTTTGTCAACACCATAATTCAAATGCATCAATTCTTCTGTAGTCTTCCTTATTCATTGTTCAGCTTTCACATGCATATGAGGCAATTGAAATACCATGGCTTGAATCAGGCACCCCTTAATCCTCAAGGTGACATCTTTGCTTTTTAACACTTTAAAGAGGTCTTTTGCAGCAGATTTGCCCAATGCAATACGTCATTTGATTTCTTGACTGCTGCTTCCATGGGTGTTGATTGTGGATCCAAGCAAAATGAAATCCTTGACAACTTCAATCTTTTCTCCATTTACCATAATGTTAGCTTATTTTTCCAGTTGTGAAGATTTTTGTTTTCTTTATGTTGAAATGTAATCCATACTGAAGGCTGTAGTCTTTGATCTTCATCAGTAAGTACTTCAAGTTCTAGTCCCTTTCAGTAAGCAAGGCTGTGTCATCTGCATGTCGTAGGTTGTTAATGAGTCTTCCTTCAATCCTGATGCCGTGTTCTTCTTCATATAGTCCAGCTTCTTGGATTATTTGCTCAGTATACAGATTGAATAACTATAGTGAAAGGATTCAACTCTGATGCACACCCTTCCTGATTTTAAACCACACAGTATCCCCTTGTTCTGTTAGAATGACCGCCTCTTGGTCTATGTACAGGTTCTACATGAGCACAATTAAGCATTCTGGAATTCCCATTCTTTGCAATGTTATCCATATTTATTATGATACACACAGTCGAAAGCCTTTGCATAGTCACTAAAACACAGGTGAACATCTTTCTGAAACTTTCTGCTTTCAGCAAAGATCCATCTGACATCAGCAATGATATCTCTCGTTCCACATTCTCTTCCAGATCTGGCTTGAATTTCTGGCAGTTTCCTATTGATGTACTACTGCAACTGTTTTTGAATTATCTTCAGCAAAATTTTACTTGAGTGTGATATTAAGATACAGTTAAATAATTTCTGCACTCTATTGGATCACCTTTCTTTGGAATGAGCATAAATATGGATCTCTTCCAGCTGGTTGACCAGGTAGTTTCTTCCAAATTTCTTGGCATAGACGAGTAAGTGCTTCCAGCATTTATATTCTAAATCACTTTACAAAATAGGAGAAAACCTAACAAGAAACTTCATCAGAAGTTTTGAGCAACTCTAACTCTGACCTCAAGATGGCAGTGTTTGCATTTCATCTTACAGGTATTGGATGGTTCTGTAATAGAATGTGTATTGGAGAGCAAAGTCTGATCTCTGGTTGGCTGGGCATACTCTCTGAGAATTCCTTTATTTAATATTTAAAAAAAAAAAAGTCAAATAAGAAGCCAGTATCTTTGGGGGCAGCCTTGTGCAAAAGAAGAATGGAGAAGCAGCTGAGGGCCTTCTTGGTGGTTTTGTGGCTTCATTTTTATCGTAAGTTAGTGGAGAGTTTTAGCAAGATTGACACAGGAAGTCCAGGGAACATTTTCCTTTGGATTTGGGGCAAAGGTGTAGTGAATTGGGTAGGAAGAGAGAAGAAAGCAGAGTCATTTTCTAGTCCACCTGCGATTTCTTGGGGGAATAAAGAAGGGATACAAAGTGAGAAGCATTGAGACTGGATAACTGATCTCTTGGGTCTTAGGTTGCTTTCTGAATAGGGGTGAGTGGCAACAACCAAGTGGAGCAGAGTCCTGGGTCCCTGATCATCCTGGAGGGAGAGAACTGCACCCTTCAGTGCAATTATTCGGTGAGCTCCTTTAACAACTTAAGATGGTACAAACGGGACACTGGCAGAGGACTTGTTTCCCTGATAATCATGACGTATAGCGAGAGCAAAAAGTCGAATGGAAGGTACACAGCAACTCTGGATGCAAGTGCCAAGTGCAGTTTCCTGCACCTCACAGCCTCCCAGCTCAGCGACTCAGCCTCCTACATCTGTGCAGTAGGTGCACCATGCTCCCCAGGCACTTGCAGCCTGTACACAAACCTGCAAGTGGAAGTTGTCAAGCAGGTTTAGGAGGTGGAGCAGGGACATTATTATTATTATTATTATTTTATGTTGCATATAATTTCACAAGTGAGCTAGTACTTCTCTCTCAGACCTACATGTAATTTGGCTTTGAGCTGGATTCTAAACATCTGCATAACATAAAGACATCTTCATTCAACCTGTAAAGTTAACTGCTACATCATCTGGCTGTTCCAAGGGAAAGATTTTCATGCTGTACTACTGCTACTGAAGGAGATGATAATTTTGATTAGAAGGGAGAGGCCAGCTCTGTCTGGGGTCCTGCCACCTAGAGAATGTTGACTGAGTGGAAGAACAACAGGTTGATGCTGCTGATGGCAATATCCAATAACCTTCCTTACTCCTGAGAGCATTTTTAATTCTTATTTCATGGCTAGTCAAGATTTACTGCCAAATTTTCAGAAAGCAACCTGTGGAGAGAGCTCTGCTTTACCAGTATAGCCATGCTTCAGAGCAAAGCACCTGGGATGCCACACAAACGCTTTTATCACCTTCCACAGCTGTTTCCTTGGAGGATGTTTCTGCTCAGTCCATTCTGCCAGCATGACACTGACGAGCATAGACACTCTGAGGCAGCGGGACAACTGTCTCAGCTTCTTCAACTATCAGTGTTCTAGAAAAGAGACTTAAAGGACAGAATGTATTATATGGTACTAGACTGGACACTGGTTTGCTAAAATTAGCTATGAAGTTCCTTTTTGGGACAATCAGAGAAATTTAAATATGATTTGAGAATTAGATGAAATAAAAACTTATCTGAAAGGTGGACATCATCATCTGAGAAAACCAGGAAGGATATATACTAAGGTTATTACCAATGGCAATCTCTGGATGGTGGGAATATGATGTTTTTATTTTTCTGTCTTTCCTTGTTAGTATTGCTAATTTTCTAAAGTGCACAGGTTCTGCTTCTGTCAAAATAAAGATTACTAAAAAACAAAAAACGTGTTTTAAGAAAAATTTGATGGGATGAGTCTGGTCTGTCATCATCAACTCACAGAGACAGAGAGAACTTTAAAGATGATTACACCTTCTAAGATATCATCAGACAGGATTTGATTTATTATCTTTTGGGTCCTACATAAGTTTAATTTCCAAGGCTTGGTGAATTGATGAATAAATGAAGCCAGTATCTGGATTGTTCTTACTCTGGACATTGCTCAACTCTAATACTTCAAAAATGCTTTGAATCCTGGAGCTTAATAACCTAGATGAGCTCGTTAACAAGACACTTCTTTGTCTCATGCAGCTGCTTCCAAGTCTTTAGAGTGAAGACATTTAAGTTCAGATTTCTTCTGCAGGCAGACTTGCATAAAAATTCATTCATTGAAAAATATGAATGTACATGTGAAAACATACATCAAGTATGTCTAGATTCAAGTACAGGAAGAGTAGGAAGTGCCTTTTATGAGACATTTAGCCGAAATTTAATTCCAGCTCATCCTTTTGTCCACCAGTGGAGAGTGTCTCATAACCAGATAATTCACTTGCGGGAAGCTAATTAGTTCCTTCTTAGGAACATCCTGCTTCTCCCTATGTTTATCAATTCCTGAGAACATGACATCAGATGTAAGAGTAATCCCCAGGAATCCTGATTCAGTACCTGAATCATTACAAGGCACATGAAACTGATGCTAGAAATGGAAACCCATCCCTGCTCTTTCTAGAAAGGGGGAGCAGGCCTCTGTAGGTCCTGACCTCTGCTCCTCCTCAGTGACAAGAATCCCGCCACTGCTTGTTATGAGGAGATCAGAGAGCTCTCAATTGTTATTGTTGTCATTATGATGAATGATCTTATCAGAAAAAAACTTATAAATTAACTGAGGAACAAGTGACAGTACACGGAAATTTAACCAATAGGTAACAGCCCAAGTATGTAAAACGAATAATAAGTTTTAAAGATATTCTTGGGAGATCACTGTGGCACACAAAAGAAAAGGTGGCAGCCTCATGAAGAGGTAGAAAATTTAATTCGGTCATGAAGGATAGACACACATTGAATGTTTATTATACAGTTATGTCTTAAACACATAGTAAGTGACAGGTGTTTTTATAGGCATAATGTGTAGAGTTAAGAATGAACCAGACAAATATACATATGTCTATAGTATTCACTGTCTTTTACAGGAATATCCTTTGTTTATGCTCCAGTACAGGCATTTCCTTTGCTTGCTAGGAGGTTTTGTGTGGTGACTAAAAGGCATAGGCACTGAAGTCCTGCAGCTGTCACTTATTAAATTGTTTGAAGTTGAGCAAAATTACTTAAGCTTACAGCACCTACACTTTATCATCTATCATAGCAACATAAACCTAGAGACATGATAGTAAGGAGTAAATTGTGTAGTTTATATAAAGCTTATACAAAGTAGTTTTTCAGTTAATGGTGGTTATTAGATGTAGATGGGATATAACAGTGAAAATAGCTCAAGAAGAAATAACAAGACAATTCAAAGTATGGATACAGGCTTGACTCTCTACCCTCGTTTTTTTTTTTTTTTTCTTTTAATTTTGTTTACTGTAGTTTAGATGAAGGTTTACAGAACAAGTAGTTTCTCATGAAACAGTCAGTACACATATTACTTTATGACATTGGTTAATAACCCCACGACATGTCAACATGCTCCCTTCTCAACCTTGTAGGAACTTTTTTTTGGTGAAAATATACATAGCCAAAGTTACACCATTTCAAAAATTTCTACATGTACATTTCAGTGACATCGACTACACTCTTCCAGTTGTGCTGCTATTCTCACTATCCTTTTCTAAATTACTCCATCACCATTATCTTCAACTCACTGTCTACTCAGCTTCCCATTAAACCTTTCGAGTTGCTGTTGTCAGTTTGATCTCATATAGATAATTCTTTTTTTTTTTTTTTGTACCTTAGATGATGGTTTACAGAACAAAATAGTTTCTCATTAAACAGTTAGTATACATGTTGCCCTATGACAATGGTTAAGAACCCCCCTACATGTCAACACTGTACTTACTCAACCTTGGGTTCCCTATCACAAGCTTTCCAGTCCCCTCCTGCCTTCTAGTCCTTGTCCCTGGACTGCTGTGACTCATTGGTCCCATTTTGTTTTATGAGGCTGTCCAATCACCAGCTGAATGGTGAATTTTGGGAGTGAATTCACCACTGAGATAAAAGGGTGTGTGGGGGCCATACTCTCGGGGTTTCTCTAGTCTGCCAGGCCAGTAAATCTGGTCTTTTTTTGTGAGTTAGAATTTTGTTCTACATCCTTTTCCAGCTCTGTCCAGGACCCACTGTTGTGATCCCAGTCAGAGCAGTCAGTGGTGGTAGCCAGGCACCATCTAGTTGTATTGGACTCAGTCTGGTAGAGGCCTTGGTACCTGTGGTCCATTAGTCCTTGTATCTTTTCCTTGTATCTTGTTCTCTTCATTCTCCCTTCTCCCGAAGGGATGAGACCAGTGGAGTATCTTAGATGGCAGCTCACAGGCTTTTAAGACCCCAGACACTACTCACCACGTAGAATGTAGAACATTGTCTTTCTAAACTGTGTTATGCCAATTGAGCTAGATGTTCCCCAAGATCATGGTCCCCACAGATCTCTGCCCAGAAATTCAGTCCCTCAGGGAGTTCGGAAGTGTCTAGGGAGCTTCCATGACCTTTAGTTGTACAAGTTGTGCTGGCTTCCCCAGTATCGTGTACTGTCGTACTCTTCACTTAACTATTGTCTATTTAGTTCCCCCCCCCACCCCCCATCCCTCGTAACCAACAAAGATTGTTTATTTTTGTGTATAAACTTTTACATGAGTTTTTACAGTAGAGGTCTCATACAATATTTGTCCTTTTGTGATAGACTTATTTCACTCAGCATAATGTCCTCCAGTTTCATCCATGTTATGAGATGCTTCACAGATTCATCATTGTTCTTTATCTTTGCATAATACTCCATTGTATGTATGTACCATAGTTTGTTTATCCATTCTTCTGTTGATGGGCATCGAGGTTGTTTCCATCTTTTTGCTATTGTGAACAGTGCTGCAATATTATGGGTGTGCATATGTCTATTCCTGTGATGGCTCTTATTTCTCTAGGGCAGATTCCTAGGAGTGGGATTGCATTTTGTAGTGCTTTTTTTTTGGTGGTGCTGACATTTTCTTTGTTCCTCTTACTCTCCTGTGCTGAGTTCTTTTGTTTTGTTGATTTTTTTTCTCATTTCTTCTGTTTTTGTAGGTTTTGTTTTTCTGAGACTTTATGTTTTTCTTCTTTATTTTGATGAGTAGATTTGTTAACTTTCTTTGTAGTTACCTTGGAATTTACCCTTATCTTTCTGGATTTGAACCAGTCTATTATTACTTGGTATCGCCTTGCCTTCTTCTCCATTAGAAGGTTCTATTCCTACACCATTTATTCCCTCTTTTATTGTTCTGATGCTGTTGTCATTTACAGATTAACCTTTCTGGTTCCTTGTTGTAATTCTTTTGGTTTTGCATAGTCCTTAAGAGTTCATTTTCTAGGTTGGTATCTGGCTAGTACAATCCTGTGTCCTATATTCAGCCTGTGGTCTGATGTTGTTTGTTCTCAGATCAAAGGACTCCCTTTAATAAGTCTTGCGAGTTTGGTTTGGTTTTTACATAGTCCCTTAATTTCTGTTTCTCTGAAAATAACCTGATTTCACCATCATATTTGAATGAGAGTTTTGCAGGATATATTATTCTTGGCTGGCAATTTTTTTATTTCAAGGTTTTATGTATGTCATCCCATTGACTTCTTGCCTGCATGGTTTCTGCCGAATAATCCAAGCTTGGTCTTATTGTTTCTCCTATGTATGTGACTTTCTGTTTTTCTCTAGCTGCTCTCAGGATTCTTTGTTTGTCTTTGGTTTTAGCGAGTGTGATTATGATATACCTTGGTGATTTTCTTTTGGGGGTCTATCCTATAAGGGGTTCTTTGAGCTTGGATTGTCAGCTTTTCATCTTTCATGATATTGGGGAAGTTTTCTGTCAGCAGTTCTTCAATGATCCTCTCTGTGTTTTCTATTTTCTCCCTCTGTTCTGTAACTCCGATCACTCACAGATTTTTGCTTTTGATTGTATTTCTCATAATTCTCAGGGTTTCTTCATTTTTCTTCATTCCTTTTTCTGATATTTCCTCAGAGTTGTAGCCAATTGTTTGTCTTCTATTTCGCTGATTCTATCTTCCATCATTTCAAACCTGCTCCTCAGCCCTTCTATGACACTGTCCATTTCTGAAATCTTGTTGTTTATCTTTTGGATTTCTAATTGTTGTTTTTGTATGATTTCTAGTTGTGAATTTATGTTAGTATTTTGTTTCTGTATTATTTTCTTGAATTCTTCCATTTTTTTGCCTGTGTTTTCCATGAATTTGTCTGTCTTTTCCATGAATTTGTCTATGTTTTCCTCTTTTTTGTCCGCTTTTTGCTTCAACTCTTGGATAATTTTGAATATTAGAGATTTGCATTCCCTATCAGGTAGGTCTATTGCCTTTTCTTCTACCTGAAGGTCATCTGATGTTTTATTTTGGATGCTTACTGGAGCCTCCCTGTCTTGTTTTTGTAAATGTTTTGATATTGTCTGCTGTCTTCAGGGCATTCAGTGGTTATTTTCCGCATTTAGTGATTGTAGATTTGTTTGTTTTGTCCTGCTTTTTTGTTTTCTTTGGTTATGTCTGAGCAGGCAGGCTGTGTGTTCTTTCTTTGCTCGTCTGTGGGTACGATAATTTTTACCTCCTTCTCCAATGGGCAGGGTCAGTTATTCAGGTATGGTATAGCAGGACAGGTCCAGCTGAAAGGGAGTTGCTTGGATGGACTGTTTGTGGCACACACCAGGGCTGACAGTCTGGACCAGGAATCAGTGTACGTCAGGATCCAGTAGGCCGTGCCTGTGCTGCTTGGGATTGTGATGTTCAGTGGTCAGTGAAAGTAGGCAGGAAGGAGGGGGTAGATTGTGATGTGAGGAGCTAAGATGGATATGGGAAAGAGGCAAGAGAGGAGAGAGAAACAGGGGCCAAACCTGAGAGACTGAGAAATAAGGAAAAACATACGTGAAAAAAAGTGTAAAAGAAACAAAATGAATAAATTGATAAATTGGAAATGAAAAAAGATAAAAAGGGAATGAGAGAGAAGAAAACAAAATAAAGAAACAAAACAAAAAAGAAAAAAGAAATGAGAAGAAAGAAATGCCCCCAGAGATGCCCGTGTGTGTCTGGGCAGAGGAAGGGAGTAGCTTCCAAGCCAAGTTGTACTGCCTGGCTAGAAGGGTCTCCCAAGCCAAGAAAAGAAAAGGAAAACAAACAAACAAACCAAAACAGAACAAATCAGAGCAGACAAACAAACAAGCCTCGGGGGTCCTACCAGCATGACATCACAGGCCGGAAAGCAGTTTCACAGTCAATCGTTGTTTCACAGCCTTTTGGGAAGAAGCAAAGAAGGCCCAAGGAGCCAATTATTTGAGAGAAAGGAGGGGGAACTGGTGACATGTAAGGAAGAAATCTAAAGAAACAAAAAAAAAACAACACCAGTAGCCAAGAAAAGGCACTCAGGGAGCCGGCCAGTGTGGGTGCGTGGGATCCAAGTGACACCACGGTGCTTCCTGTCCAAGAGACTGTGGCTACAGGAAGCAGAGGAGGCTAAGTGGGGGTGAAGAAGGGTGGAGGATTGTAAAGCTTATATCGTGGGTTACCATTTGTTCTGTCTCCTATTGGAAGCTCCGTGGTGTTGCTTTCTTATACCCCCCGTTCACTTACATCATATAGGAGTCCAAGATGGTGAAGCTGCGGTAGCTGATAGCGGACCTGTGCATGTATCTCTCCTCGCTCACTGTTCTTGGTCAGTTTCTTATTCCATTTGGTGCTTGACTGAGTTCTTTATCTCTTCATTTGATACTTAGGGTTTCAGGATTGATGTGTGACTTTGTTTGACTTAGTTTTTCTGATCTTTGCTGCTGAGGGATGGCACGGTGCTTCTGAATATAGCATCGTGTTGCCTGGAATTTTGAGCTCTACTCTCTCACATTTGTTTATGCTATTTTTCTATGGTACATCTAAGAGTCACCCATTTTTCCATGTTGGCTTTAGCCCAGCCAATTACTTGAACTGACAGTAACGGTTTTCTTGTTCGGTTTCCTTTATCTTGTAGGTATTATGCATAGAAAATGACAATTTCTTACTTCAGGTATAATTAAATTCAAAATCTAAGATGAATACACAAAGACTTTATGGAGCAGGGCTTAGATATAACATCATTATAATGAGATACTGTGCCGATTTAGCAACCATAATGTCCTTTTCTAGTGCATCATGTTTGGTAAAGTAGAGAGTCAACAAAAATGAGGAAAATTCTCAGTGATAAAGATTGACACAATAGCCACAAAAATAGACTCAAACATACCAATGATTATGATGTTGGTGCAGGACATAAAGGTGCCATGAGTCAGAGTCAATTCGATGGCAAGTAACAGCAAGAGCAACAACAGTGCTAGTAACTAGATTTGTACATCAATTAATAGCCTTCTACATGGCGAAGGAGAGACAAGATCCTCTCTAGGTTTTCCTTGGGGAGGAACTTTTTTTATTTACAACTTGTGCGTGGTAGATGCTCAAGAGTTATTATAGAACAAAAAAGTAAAGCAGGTGATCTAGGTGACAAACAGTAGATGATGTACCTCTCCAACAAACCTGCATCTGGTTCTAACATGACCGTCTTTGCATATGCTTTCTTCAGAGATTCAGAATCACTGTGTGTGTCTGTGAACAGGTGAATGGATATAATTTCTGATTGGCTGGGAAGCCTTTCAGCTTCCTGTGACAACAGAATTATAAGTATGCACTCAGAGGAAGCATCAGTAAATCTGATGAACAGAAACATGGAGAAGTCCTTGGGAGCTTCACTGATGATTTTCTCTTTGCAGCTGTGCTGTGAGTTGGCGGGCTCTGGAGCTGTGACTAGAAAGAGCAGGTCTTAGTTACCTTCTCCACAGGTGAAAGTTATAGACAGGCAGTTAGAGCTAGAAGAGTCTCCTATGGGGACTGTGAAAAGAAAGTCTATGTTTGACAAAGTAGTCAGTCATTCATGGATCACCTTTGCCTGTGGTTCTCTGTCTGTGTAGGGATGAGCAGCCTGCATCTGTTGGAACAGAGACCTTCATTCCTGAGTATCCAGGAGGGAGCACACATCATTCTTTTTTTTTTTTTTTTTGCTTACGGGCACTTTTATTAGTAAAATTCTATAATTCTACCATGTACAAGCAAGGAGAAAACAAGATCCTCATAGAAATAGGAAATGAAAACAATATTGTGATATTCAAGATAAAAGTGGACATTATGGACCATATCCAGTTCACTAGCTTTATACAACTCTCCTCTATATTCCAATCACCAATTTGAGAGTACATGCCCTAAATATAACACCTGTTTATGACAACAACAAATATATTATGACACAAGCATAATTTAAAATAAGGTAAATACGATGCTTGACAGTCCCAAATCTTTGACCATGTTTATTCAAGAAATTTCCATTAATATGACTCAAACAGGTCACATCTTTTTTTTTTTTTTTTTTTTTTATTGTACTTTAGGTGAAGGTTTACAGAACAAATAGTTTCTCATTAAACAGTCAGTACACATATTGTTTTATGACATTGGTTAACCACCCCGCGACATATACACACATCATTCTTAATTGTACTTCTCAAGAGATAACATTTTTAAAGTTCCATTGGTTCAGATACGATCCTGGGAAAGACGTTCTATCTCTGACCTTAACTCAATCAAACCAACATGAGCAGGCAGACAAAAAATTTATATGAACAGCTTTAGTATCTTCAATATCCCAGAGTCTCAGCCTGGAGATTTAGCCACTTCTGTGTTTGTGGCACAGTGTTCTCCAAACATCTGCAGCCTGTGCACAACCCGGCAGCTGGGCCTCTTCACATGATAAGGTGAACATGATGTCTTCCTCCAGCAATTGATCCTTCCTGATGACGTGTCCAGAGTGAGTTGGACAATGTTCTGTTGTGATCCATAAGGTTTTCCTTAGTTACTTTTCAGAAATAGATCATCAGATCTTTTTTCCTGCTCTGTCTTAGTCTGGAAGCTCTGTCGGAACCCGTCCACCATGGATGGCTCTGCTGGTATTTGAAACACTCATGGTATATCTGCCAGAATTACAATAACATGCAAGCCACCACAGTATGACAAGCTGACAGATGGGTGATGGGTTCTAACTGATACTATCTGTGAAACTGTGTGTCTATGTGTTGGTTACAATTTTTTTCTAATATAAATTAAATCAACATCTTAAGTGTAACAATTAAAAAGCTTACCTGTGTACTGCCTAACATTACCTTCTATATCAATCACCCTTTAGGAAATACTGATCCAACCCATGTCCTTCATTTAATAGATGAAAAAATGACCCATAGGCATTGTGTGGCCAACGGAAGCTAGATGTAGAACCCAAACATTCTGACCCCTTGTCAAATTGTTTCTTCCACTAAAAATACATATAGGATCCACAGTTTGAAGGATTTGTGTGTTTTAAATTTAAACTAAATAAAAAATTTCCTTATTTGATCAATGCATGTTCAACCAAAAACCAAAACCAAACTCTTTGTGGTCAGGTTTATTCCAACTCAAAGCAACATAACAGGACAGAGTAGAACTGCCCCACAGAGTTTCCAAGGGGTGGCTGGTGGATTGAATTGCTCATTTTTTGCTTAGTAACTGGGGTCTTAAACACCGTGCCACCAATGCTCCAATGCATGTTCATTTTAGATAAGTTAGAAGATACAAACACCTAGGGAAAAAAAGGGAACATTCCTGTAATTTCATGACTTAGAAATGACAACTATTACCATTTTTCAAAAATTTCTACAAATATACAATTAAATTTTTCTATGAAAAGGGCTTTTATTGACCTGTTTGTTTTCTCAAAATTATATTGTAGGTATATACATGCCGATAAACGTATATGAGGACATAATTTTAAATGACTGCTTAGTTTCCATTATATAGGTGCATATTTTAAAAATTAATCACTTTTTGGCATAGTTTTCAATTATTCAGGATTATTGACAATTTTTGTTTTTAAATGAACATCATTAAAACTGTAACTTTAATACAAATCAAGATGCTTGGTTAAGGGAAGAACATGACACTGAACGCCTCATTTCCATGAAGAAATTTTTCGGCAAACTGTGATCTCATCAGCAGCATATGATGCTGTTGATTTTCCAATACATTACCAATTATGGATATTATATTTTAAAAGTACTTACATTTTGATAAGTTAAAAAATTTCACTATTTTAGTTTTCTTTTCCCTTGTGAAGTTACACTTTCATTGTTTAAAAAACAAATAAAACAGAATTAGAAGACATTAGAGTGCATTGCACAGAATAAGGAAAAGTGTCCTTTCATAATATATATTGTGACATATAGTATCTTTCCATATATATATGTCTGTATATGTGTCTGTATACATATATATGGAGCCCTAGTGGCGCAGTGGTTAAGAGCTCAGCTACTAACCAAGAGGTCAGCAATTCCAATCTACCAGTTGTTCCTTGGAAGCACTATGGGGTAGTACTACTCTGTCCTGTAGGGTCGCTATGAGTCGGAATATATGAATGTGTATGAGAAACACTGTTCTGGTCCAAGTAAACTTTAACTCATCTTCCTGCTGGCACACTTCTTTCTCATGGGAATCTATTCTCTACATCTTTGCTACTCAAAGTGTGGACCAATAGCATCACCCTTCTATCATTCTATTGGCATTACCTAGGAACTTGTGCAGAATCTCAAGCTCCAGCACAGACCGACTGAATTCGATTCTGCAGTTTATCAAGATTCTCAGGTGATTCTAATCACCTAAAGTTTGAAAAGCACCAATCTAACTGGTAGCCAGTGATTTTTTTTTTTTAAGTGTAGATCAGAAGCTGTCCCTACTTGCCAATATGCTTCTATGGTTTCCTATTGCTCCTAGAATAAAATGCAAATTCCAGGCTGTGATATACAAGGTTTTGTATGACATGAATCTACATGACTCTCCAACTTCAATTCTTAATCCTTTTTCTTTCTGAATAACAGCAAAACTTGTTTCCTTTCAGTTTTCTGACCTTGTCATGTCCATTTCCACATTCAGTCCTCCCTTTCCCTCCATCTGAAATGCTCTTCCCCAAATCTTGGCAAGCCTGACTCATTTTCATTTTTCAGGTCTCAGGTGGTACAGTGGTTAAGAGCAAAGCTGCTAACCTACAGGTTGGCAGTTTGAATCCACCAGCCTCTCCTTGGAAACCCTATGGGGCAGTTCTACTCTGTTCTGTTGTTAGGTGATGTTGAGCTGTTACAGTGGTTAAGAGCAAAGCTGCTAACCTACAGGTTGGCAGTTTGAATCCACCAGCCTCTCCTTGGAAACCCTATGGGGCAGTTCTACTCTGTTCTGTTGTTAGGTGATGTTGAGCTGTTTTCGACTCATAGCAATCCTGTAGGATAGAGTAGAACTGCCCCATAGGGTTTCCAAGGAGCGGCTGGTGGATTTGAACTGCTGACCTTCTGGTTAGCAGCTGAACTCTTAACCACTATGCCACCAGGGCTCTTATTCTTCTGTCCTATAGGGTTGCTATGAGTCGCAATTGACTCAATGGCAATGTTTTTCTTTTCTTTTCTTTTTTTTTTAAGTAGAGAAAGCCTTCTGGTTTCCCCTGATCTTCCTGATTAATGTAACCATCCACATTCCTCCTAACTCTTCATAACCTGATTATGATAATGATCATAATGTGTAATTATATTTTTGGTTTATTTGTCCATATGTTTATACCTCCAATTAGAATACAATCTCTGTCAGGTCAAGAGTGTTGTTTGTATTGTCCATGGCTTTTTCTTTAGTGTCTAGAGTAGTGGCTGGCACATAGCAGTCAGTTAAGAAATATTTACTGAATGAATGGATGAATGGATTGCTTGGCCCTCCTTTCTGTCTCTCTTCCCTTCCTTTCATTCCCACGCCAGCAACTCTGAACTTTATGTATGTTCTGTCTGCTTGGTTATGCAGAACAGTTCAGTTCTCTCTGGTCCTTAACCCTAGATTTAGCTCTGGACGTTTCTTTGCTCATTGGGCTCCACCAAAAAATTAGATCCACTCAGGATCTTAGCCTGTCCTCACTCAACTGATCTCACCTCATCAGGTGTAGTCTGAATGAGCTGGGTCAACTCTAGGGTTAATAAACCCATGGCAAAGTATCTGAAAAAAAAAAGTAAAAAGACATCCAGAAGACTTGGAACATGTAAAAGTAAGTTCTGAAGTCAAATAATTCTGAGCACATGTCAGACATTTATGCCAAAATTACAGTAAGAAAAAAAGTTTCTAAAGAAACCAATTCAAATAATTAGTCTTGGTAGAGACATTTTGTAGGAAACCAGATTTTTTTTTTCTGAAGTCTGGTTGAAGATCATTATTATGGTCATAGTCATCTTACTTTCGACTGTGTACTTGCTAATAGGCTCCTTACAAGATAAACAATTGTCTGAGTGTGTACACTGATTTCCCAGAAGGAGTCTTTATTTCATTAAGGTATATCAGAAAATTGGTTAAGCATTTTATCAGCAATGATATTTAATTCCCACATGGGGCTATATTTTATATCCTTCAAAAAAGGTCAGTTTGAAAAGTAATTTAAGTCTTTACCAAATTGTCTATAAATGTGGCCAAGAGGGGATTCGTCAGGTCTGGAATTATATTCTTCTTACAAGCTAATAAATTAGTCTATTACTGTTTCAGAGATTGTGGCATTAAGGTCAGGGACAAAGGACTTTATTATGCATGGCACAGCAAGCAGTATGAACATTGGCATAATTGCTTCAGTTTCTCTTACCCCCAAGTCTCACAGAGTTGACACAATTGGATGTTACACTTGCGGTGGTATTCTTTTACAATTGAGGAAATAACTTAGGGAATTCACTGCTTGTAAAGCGTGCAGTAAGCAAGCTTGTTCTTTGTCCCAAAGGCATACGTTATCTGGTTTCTCAAGGTTGCTTGCTGCAAGCACAACCCTGAGAAATGGCCTGCATAAAGAGTGGCCAAAGCCTTGCATTATTGGTTCTCCCAGAAAGACATGTAGGAGCACAGAAGACTCATGGTGGAGGACTGTCTTCCAATAATATCCACCTCTCAGTCCTACATCGTCTTAGTTTCTGGAAATTTTCATATGAGTATGCCACTCCATCAGCCTCTCTGATTAATATGACTGGCCAAGATTTAGACTAAATCCATTCTATTTGTCTCAAATATTTAAGTAAATCTACTATCAGCAGGGCTCTGAGAGGCAGAAAGAGACCTACAATCAGGATTAAGCTCAGTTATGCCTTCTGGTTCTCAGATTCAGCCAACTGTGAGTGTGTGCTGGAGTGTGGACAACCAGGATGTAATGCATTATCCATTATGACCCACACAAATGAGTTTAGGCCAACATGCTCATCTTTGGTTTAGTTGTGAATAATTATAAGGGCAACATAGGGACCAAAAAGCAAACATCATTTCCAACGGAGAAAAATTCTGTGGCCTATTTTCCCCCTGACATATACATATATCCAAAAGAGGCACAGATTTTCTTTTCAGTTTGAGATTTATTGTTAAATTTAATTTGGATCAGAATTAGATCAGTTTGGTTAAGCTGTATTAATGGTGTCAATGAGTATTTCCAGCCTCTATACTATTCATGGCATAAACCAAGGCTACTCAGACACTGGAAGAAGCATATGAATCTGTATCAGTGAGTTTGAAACAAGGCTATGCTGATCCATGTGTTTGTACATGCATGGGTGTTGGGGTAGAAGGGGAGGGATCTTGTTGGGAAGCTTCCATTGATAGTGCCAGGCACAGAAGAGCAGTTAAAGACAAGCCATAGTCACGAGTTACTCTATTTTCATAGCATGTGGAAGAAAATGACATACCCAGCAACAGGTCAGATTTGTCAGCTCTTGCTGCTACTTGGCTGAGGCAGATCATGAAGTTGTTCCACCAGGGTATGGTGCTGGTACTAGCAGACAGAGAGCATTGATTTGCACCCTCTCATAACTCCCAGAGTCTAAGATTTTCCCATCATAGATTCTGGGGTTGTTGCTCTCCACCAATATAAAATTGGTGTGTCCCATTCTACTCATGTCCTACTCAAATGCAAGCCTTTTGTCTAGGAGGATCAGGAGCAAGAGGGATAGGGTATTTTATGACATTTACAGAGACCCACTATATTTACAACCTTAGTCCTCGTGGGCCATTGTACAGGGACTCAGTGAGCAGTGTACTCTACTAAGTGGTAGTTAATCTCTTGATTTAAGGCCATGTTCCTCCAACAGGAGAATCCAGGTGGTTGAACCAGAATTAAGTTTTAATCCCACTTTGGCTGGCTGCCTCCTGGAAGATACGCCAACCAGGCTGGCCTGGAGTTGCAGTTAAGAGAAAGAAGGATCATATTTTACACTTCTGGAATGACTTACTATATGCACTTTTTGTATTCCTCTTGATTAGCACAACCCAAAACTCTGGACATTATATAAAAGCCAAACATAAGAAAATTCTAAACGGTGGAGAGAAAAAGCTAGACTGACTAGGAACCTTGGAATCTAACAAACAGCACAGTGCTGAATTTCCTGGGTTTTCTTTTGCTTCATGGATCCCACCTGGGTACTGGAGAAGCCAGCCACCTGGAAGTGCCAATGGACATAGACATAAAAAAGCTCCAAATAAAGCCTGCTCTCTCTAGCCATAGGATGAAAAAAGGGACAGCTTAGGAAGACAAACAATTTAAGACAATTACCAATCTACTCCAGCCAAACACCACAGAAAAGACTGTGGCACCAACTTCACTACTGCCAGCAAAGACTGTGTGGGGAGTCTAGACTTCCATTATTTTTATATTTTTAAAAAATAATATTTGATTGTGTTTTAGATGAAAGTTTATACAGCAAATTAGGTTCCCATTTAACAATTTTTATACAAATTTTTCCATGACATTGGTTACATTTTTCACAATGTGTTAGCCTTCTCATTATTTCCATTCTGTTTGTTCTGTTTCTATTAATCTAGCTTCCCTGCCCCTCTGTACTTTCTCACCTTTGCTTTAGAGTTAATGTTGACCATTTGGTCTCATATAGTTGATTATTTAAGGGAGCACAGTACTCATGGGTGATATTGTTTGTTTTATAAGCCAATCTATTATTTGGATGAAAGGTGACTTCTGGGAGTGGGTTCACTTCTGAGTTCAAAAGGTATCTTAGGGTGATAGTCTCAGGAATTCCTCTAGTCTCTATCTGCCAAGTAAGTCTGGTCTTCTTTAGGAATTTCAGGTTTGTTCTACATTTTTCTCCAAATCTATCCAGGACTTTCTATTGTGTCCCTAGTCATAAAGGTTTGTAGTGGTAGCCAGGCAATTTATAGTTCTGGTCTCAGGCTAGATGAGGCTGTGGTTTGTGTGGACTATTAGTCCTGTGGACTGATTTCTTCTTTGAGTCTTCGGTTTCCTTCATTCTCTTTTATTCCAGATGAATAGAGACCAATAGTTGTGTCTTAGTTGGCTGCTAGCACAATTTTAAGACCCAGATGTTACTCACCAAACTAGGATGTAGAACATTATCTTTATGAACTGTTTTTGTTAATGTTAGGTGCTGTCGATTTGGTTCCAACTCATAGTGACCCTACGTACAACAGAACAAACACTGCTCAGTCCTGTGCCATCCTCACAATTGTTGCTATGTTTGAGCCCATTGTTGCAGCCACTGTGTCAATCCATCTTGTTGAGGGTCTTTCACTTTTTCACTGACTCTCTGCTTTACCAAGTATGATGTCTTTCTCCAGGGACTGGTCCCTACTGATAACATGTCCAAAGAAGTGAGACCAAGTTTCATCATCCTCGATTCTAAGGAACATTCTTGTTGTACTTCTTCCAAGACAGATCTGTTTGTTCTTTTGAACTATGTTATGCCAATTAGCTGAGCTGTCCCATGACACTATGGTCCCAAGCCCTTTAATCCAGTAAACTAATCCCTTCAGCTGTTTGGATATGTCTAGGAAGACTCCATAACTGTGCCCCTTATATGTGCTTTATTATATATATGAATATATATGCAGCATCCACAAACATGTATATATGTGTGCTAGACTTCCACTCTTGCCAGGTGATAATGAGGTGCCCCAAACACTCACCAGGGTGGTGTCAGAGAAGGTTGAGTGGGGAGCTAGGATTTTCATCTCTGCTGGGTAGTGACAGCCCATCACCCTCCAATGCAGTGTGGGAAGCCTGGATGTCCACCTGCAGTGGATAGTAACAAGGCACCCTCCTCCTTCCCACTGGAGTAATGTTAGGAGGCCTTATGGAGAGTCAGAACTTTCACATAGATGAGCAGTAACAAGACTACCCCCACATTACCCGATGATGTCCTCAGAGGCCACCTGGGGAGAGTGATAAGCCACCCTCTCCCTCTCAGCCAAGGTGGTATCAGCAGAAGCCTAGTAGGGAACCTGAACCTTGCCCTGCATAGCAGTACCAAGGAGCCTCTCTGTCCTCAGGTTTCAATGCAGGCCAGTGGGGAAACTGGATCCCTCCCAGCCCTCAGCAGTAATGAAGCTGCCTGCTAAAACAGAAGGTTTAAATAATATGTGTCATTGATATAAAATGGAATGAAGAATTCCCAGCTCCTCCAGTCCCTGGCCTTGTTAAAAAATATTTGCTTTGGCTGTGAGCTGTAACCAGGTTTGTTCAGTTAGATTTAGGCTATTCTGTTTTGAAAGAGTTCTGAGTTAGAAAAGATTTGTTTAAAAAATAGGAGATGAGGGAGTGGTGTAGGGCATGTCTGGTCTGACACAAAGAGGAATTATACAGTAGGAAATGCTCCTTGAATCCCAACAACTCATGCAGATTCCTGTAATCAAATACTTTATGCCTGATTCTCCAGTGCAGGGTGGTGGCTATTTGAATTAACTGCTCTTGCTCAGACAAGTGTTGTCATTTGATATAAAATACACACACACACATACATCTCCTTCACCTACACACACACACCCACCCACACACCCACCCACACACACATACACTGACTTTACTTCTCAATTTTTTAGTTTAACCAGTGTCAGAGTTTCACTTTTACCACTCCAAGTAATGTTTTTGCATTTTGCCTATTTCTTTGTTCATTCTTATCAGTCACAGGATGTCTGTTTTCTCAGAGATCCCCCTGAAGAAAGTTTTCAAGTGTTCTCTCTCTTCTCACACACACACATACACGCACATACACACACACACACATACACGCACACACACACACACACACACACACACACAGGGAGATAAGAAGGAAGTGGGGAGGGACTTGGCAATGTAGCAGGCATGGTGAAAAGAACCTCTTTTTCTAATTTGTAGAAGACATTCTTTGTATAATTTCTACAGCAGAAGAATTAAAAATGTGTGAGCTAGGTTCATTTTTTTAGGGTTTAAAATTTGAATCCTCAGTGAATCAGGAAGAGAAAAAAATGATGAAATCTGCAAGAGTTTCATTAATCATCCTATGGCTTCAGTTAAGCTGTGAGTTTTGGGCATCTCTGAGTATGGGAGTACATAAAGTAGGATATTTGGAGTTATTTCCTCCTCTGGGCCTATGGGAAGAAACATGATTTTTTTCTTTTTTCTCCTTTAACTAAATTGAAGGTCCTGGATGTGGGGGAGGAGGGAGGCCTGAAAAAAAGATAATTTAATTCTGGACAGTAAGCATCTACTACCCAACCAACCTTCTTTGTCTGACCATTGTCTTTTTTCACAGGGGCACTGAGCCTACAGAAGAAGGTGGAGCAGAGTCCTGGATCCCTGAGTATTCCAGAGGGAACCATAGCCTCTCTCAACTGCACGTATGAGGACAGTGCTTCTCGGTATTTTATGTGGTACAGATAGTATTTCGGGAAAGGCCCTGAGTTACTGATATCCATATACTCCAAGGATGACAAAAAAGAAGGAAGGTTTACAGCACAGCTTTTTAAGGACAGCCAATACTTCTCCTTGCTGATCACAGACTCACAGCCCAGCGACTCAGCCATCTACCTCTGTGCAGTAAGCACACAGTGCTCCCCATGCACCTGCAGCCTGTACCCAAACCTGCAGTCTGGGCTCCTAGAATGCCTGCCTGACATAGAGCATAGACTGCAGTGCAGAGAAATTCTGCTTGTTCTTTAGATGCAAGTGGAAATTAAGATTAAGAGTAGGAAGTGTGTGACTGACTAGGGAAGTATTTTCCTTATTCCAAAAATAATTTATCCTGAAGGGAAATTAAAGACCAAATACTGGTCTAAATGAATGATTGAAATATCTTCCAGTCTTCTTTCCACTCTAGTTTTATACCACAACTTAATGGGATTGGTTTATTATGCTCTTCATATATGACAGGGAAATATTTTAATCTGATAACTGAGATACTTCCTCCCATTTCCTTGTATATGTTGCTCTTGCCCATGTAGTTACTCAAGGTGTTTGACATTCATTTCTTTAGGAAGGCAATGGCAAAACAGAAATGAAAACAGAAGAAAGAAATCATAAACAAAGTACTCTGAAAAAGTTATGTCATACATTGTTACATCATACATACATCTCCCACTTTACCTCCACCTTCAACTACAACCTCACTCCTGGATTAGACAAGGATACATTTGATGGGTAGATGGAAGGACTAGAATAAGAGGGTGAGACCAGGAAGAGAGAGTCAAAAAACAAAAAGAAAGAAAAAATAAAAAAAACATAGGTAGTTGCAGAGATTCTATGTTGCCACTTCTGGGTACAGGCTGAGTAGAATTCGAGATGCTTGGCTTGAGCCTTGTAGGAGAGTAGATTGTTTTCTATGTACTTGAGTATGGCATGGTGGGGTGCATTAATCTACTGAATGCTCCATAGCCCAAGAAGGGTATAGGAACACAAAATGATTTCAGGGTGCCCTTGAAAGAGCCCTGAATAAGTATCTAAAAGAGTCCCAGACTCAAAGGGGCTTTGTTATGGGTAGTAAAGACCTGCATGGATCAATTGTTGAACCCTATGATATTGAGGATATCCTAGCAAATGCTTGTCAGGGTTGGGGAGGGGGAGTTAGGAACACCAAAGATCATTGTGACTATTTATCTCCCCTGACTCCTAGTAGTAGTTGTTGTTAGGTGCAGCGAAGTTAGTTCTGACTCACAGGGACCCTACGTACAGCAGAATGAAACACTGCCTGGTCCTGCGACATCTTCACCATTGTTGCTATGTTTGAGCCCATTTTTGCAGCCACTGTGGTAAACAATCTAGTTAAGGGCCTTCCTCTTTTTGCTGACCCTTTACTTTACCAAGCATGGTTTCCTTCTCCAGGGACTGGTCTCTCCTGATAACATGTCCAAAGTACTTAAGACTAAGTATTGCCATCCTCCCGACTAAGGCAAATTCTGGTTCCAAGACAGACTTGTTTGTTCTTCTGGAAGTCCATGGTATATTCAATATTCTTCACCAACACCATAATTCAAATGCATAAATTCTCCAGCTTTCACAAGCACATGAGGCAATTGAAAATACCATGCTTTGGGTCACCTTAGTCCTCAAAGTGACGTCTTTGCTTTTTAACATTTTAAAGAGATTTGCCCAATGCAATAAAATGTTTGATTTCCTGACTGCTGTTTCCATGGGCATTGATTATGGATCCAAATAAAATGAAATCCTTGGCAACTTCAATATTTTCTACTTTTATTATGATGTTGCTTATTGGTCCAGTTGTGAGAATTTTTGTTTTCTTTATATTGAGGTGCAATCCATACTGAAAGCTCTAGTGTTTGATCTTCATCAGTGAGTGCTTCAAGTCCTCTTCACTTGTAGTAAGCAAGGTTATGTCATCTGTGTATTGCAGGTCGTTAATGAGTCTTCCTCCAATCATGATGCCACTTTCTTCTTCATATAGTCCAGCTTCTCGGAATATTTGTTAAGTTTACAGATTGCATTAGCATGATGCAATGATACGATGCTGATGCACACCTTTCCTGACTTTAATCCACGCAGTATCCTCTTGTTCTGTTCGAATGGCTGCCTCCTGGTCTAAGTAAAGGTTACACATGAGCACGATTAAGTGTCCTGGAATTCCTATTCTTCACAATGTTATCCATAATTTGTTTTGGTCCACACAGTCGAATGTCTTTGCACAGTCAATACAACACCAGTAAACATCTTTCTGGTATTTTCTGTTTTCAGCCAAGATCCATCTGACATCAGCAGTGGTATCTCTTGATCCACGTCCTCTTCTGAATCCAACTTAAATTTCTGGTAGTTCCTTGCTGATGTAGCTCTGCACCATTTTTTAATTATCTTCAACAAAATTTTACTTACATGTGATGTTAGTGATATTGTTTGATGATTTCTGCATTCCATTGGATCACCTTTATTTGGAATAGGCACAAATATAGATCTCTTCCAGTCAGTTGGCCGTGCAGCTTTTTCCAAAGTTCTTGGCATAGATGAGTGAATGCTTCTAGTGCTGCATTTGATCATTGAAACATCTCAGCTAGTATTCTGTCAGTTACTGGAGTCTTATTTTTCACCAATGTCCTCAGTGCAGCTTAGACTTCTTCCTTCAGTACCATCAATCTTGATCACATCTTACCTCCTGAAATGCTCTTTTACTTCATCATTTCTTCTGTTTGTTTTAGCTACTCTACATTCAGAAGTAAGTTTTAGAGTCTCTTCTGACCTCCAATTTGGTCTTTTCTTCCTTTGCTGTCTTTTTTTTAAATTTTATTGTACTTCAGGTGAAAGCTTACACAGCAAATAGTTTCTCATGAAATAGTAGTACACATGTTGTTCTATGACATTGGTTAACAACCCCACAACATATTAAGCCTCTAAATTTTCAACCTTTTTTTTTTTTTGATGAAAATACAGATAGCCAAAGATACACCATTTCAAAAATTTCTACATTCACAGTTCAGTGACATTGACTACACTCTTCCAACTGTGCTGTTATTCTCACTTAAGATGAAGGCTTACAGAACAAAATAGTTTCTCATTTAACAGTTACTACACATGTTGCCCTATGACAATGGTTAACAATCTCATAACACATCAAGAATATCCTTACTCCACCTTGTGTTCCCTATCACCAGGGGACTTCCTTGTCCCCTTCTGTCTTCTGGCCCTTGTCACTGGACTACTGTACCTCTTTAGTCTCATTCGTTTTTTTTATTTTATTTTATTTTAACACCATTTCAAAACTTTTTACTTACACATTTAAGTGATACTGACTATGCTCTTCCAATTGTGCTGCCATTCTCGCCCAAGATGAAGGCTTACAGGATAAAACAGCCTCCCATTTAATAGTTAATACAAATGTTGCCCTATAGCAGTGGTCAACAATCTCACAATACATCGACAGTGTCCTTATTCAATTTGTGTTCCTTATCATCAGTTTCCTACTCCCCCTCTGCCTTCTGGCCTTGTCACCGGACTCCTGTACTTCGTTAGTGCCGTTTAGTTTTACTGGGCTGTCCACTCCCAGGCTTAACATCGAACCTCGAAGGTAACTTCACCTCTAAGCTGAAAGGGTGTCTGGGGGTCACACTCTTGAGGTTTCTCCAGTATTCTTTAGGCGAGTAATTCTGGTTTTTTTTTTTTGGAGTTAAAATTATGCTCTACATCCTTCTCCAGCTCTGTCCAGAACCCTCTGTTGTGATCCTGGTCAGAGCAGTCAGTGGTGGTAGCCGGGCACCATCTAGCTGTACTGGACTCAGTCCAGTGGAGGCCTTGGTAGCTGTGGACAATTAGTTCTTTGGACTAATCTTTTCGTTGAATCCTGTTCTCCTCATTCTCGCTTGCTCCTGAAGGGATGAGACCAGTGGAGTATCTTAGATGGCCGCTCACAGGCTTTTAAGACCACAGACACTACTCACCAAGGTAGAATGTAGAGCACTATCCCCATAAGTAGTATCATGTCAATTGAGCTAGATGTTCCCTGAGACCATGGTCCCCAGAGCCCACCGTCCAACAACTCAGTCCCTCGGGGGGTTTGGATGTGTCTATAGGGCCTCCATGACCTTTCCTCGTGCAGGTTGTGTTAGTTTCCCCTGTACTGTGTACTATCTCACCTCTCACCGAAGGTACCACTTATCTATTGCCTATTTAGTATTCCCCCCGCCTCCCCTCCCCTTCCTGGTAACCAATAAGGATTGTTACATTTTGCATGTGAATTTTTTCATGGGTTTTTACAATAGAGGTCTCATACAATATTTGTCCTTTTATGATTGACTTATTTCACTCAGCATAATGTCCTCCAGTTTCATCCATGTTATGAGATGGTTCACAGATTCATTGTTGTTCTTTCTCGTTGCATAGTACTCCATTGTTTGTATGTACCATAGTTTGTGTATCCATTCATCTGTTGATGGACATCGAGGTTGTTTCCATCGTTTTGCTATTGTGAACAATGCTGCCATGAACATAGGCGTGCATATGTCTATTCGAGTGATGACTCTTATTTCTCTAGGATATATTCCTAGGAGTGGGATTGCTGGATCGAATGGTATGTCTATTTCTAGCTTTCTGAGGAAACGCCATATCATTTTCCAAAATGGTTGTATCATTTTGCATTCCCACCAGCAGTGTATAAGAGTTCCCATCTCCCCGCAGACCCTCCAACATTTGTTATTTCTAGTATTTTTGATTCGTGCCAGTAATGCCGGGGTGAGATGGTATCTCATTGTGGTTTTAATTTGCATTTCTCTAATGGCTAGTGATCGCGAGCATTTCTTCATGTGTCTGTTGGCCATTTGAATGTCTTCCTTGGTGAAGTGTCTGTTCATTTCCTTTGCCCATTTTTTGATAGGATTGTTTGTCTTTTTGTTGTAGAGGTGTTGGATTTTCTTGTAGATTATGGAGATTAGACCTTTGTCTGACTTGTACTGTCCAAAAATTTTTTCCCAGTCTGTAGGTTCTCTTTTGACTCTTTTGGTGAAGTCTTTTGAAGAGCATAGATGTTTGATTTTTAGAAGATCCCAGTTATCTAGTTTATCTGTTGGGTTTTTTATGTTGTTGTTTATGGTTTGTATCCTGTTAATGCCATGTATTAAGGCCTGAAGTGTTGGTCCTAGTTTTTCTTCTATGAATTTTATAGTTTGAGGCTTTATATTCAGGTCTTTGATCCATTTTGAAGTAGTTTTTGTGTATGGTGTGAGGTATGGGTCCTGTTTCATTTTTCTGCAAATGGATATCCAGTTTTGCCAGCACCATTTGTTAAAAAGACTGTCTTTTCCCCATTTGATGGATTTGGGGCCCTTGTCGAAGATCAGGTGACCGTAGGTGGATAGATTTACATCTGGGTTCTCAATTCTGTTCAATTGGTCAATGTCTCTGTTGTTGTACCAGTACCAGGCTGTTTTGAGTACTGTAGCTGTATAGTAGGTTCTGAAGTCAGGTAGTGTGAGTCCTCCAACTTTATTCTTCTTCTTCAGTAGTGCTTTACTTATTCGGGGTTTCTTCCCTTTCCATATAAAGTTAATAATTAGTTTTTTCATCTCTTTGAAGAATGTTGTTGGTATTTGTATCGGGATTGCATTGTATTTGTAAATTGCTTTGGGTAGAATTGCCATTTTCACAAGGTTGAGTCGGTCTATCCATGAGCATGGTATGTTTTTCCATTTATGTAGATCCCTTTGGGTTTCATGCAGCAGTGTTTTGTAGTTTTCTTTGTATAGGTCTTTTACATTCCTGGTCAGATTTATTCCTAAGTATTTTATCTTTTTAGGGGCTATTGAAAATGGTATTGATTTCCTGATCTCCTTTTCATTGTTCTCTTTACTGGTGTATAGGAATCCAACTGATTTTTGAATGTTTATCTTGTATCCTGCTACTCTGCTGAATCTTTCATCGGTTGGATGGATTGTTCTATATATGTCTATGAGGTCCAGTTGGCTGATTGTGTCCTTTAGGTCTTCTGTATCTTTGCTGAGTTTCTTCTTAGTTGTTCTGTCCTTTACTGAGAGTGGTGTGTTGAAGTCTCCTACTATTATTGTGGAACTGTCAATTTCTCTTTTCAGTGCTGTTAGGGTTTTTTTTTTATGTATTTTGGAGCCCTGTCATTGGATGCATAGATATTTATTATGGTTATGTCTTCATGATGGATCATCCCCTTAATCATTATATAGTGTCCTTCTTTGTCTTTTATGGTAGATTTTGTTTTAAAGTCTATTTTATCTGAGATATGAATTGCCACTCCTGCTCTTTTTTGATAGTTGTTAGCTTGATATATTTTTTTCCAACCTTTGATTTTTAATAAATTCACATCTTTGTTTCTAAGGTGTGTCTCTTGTAGACAGCAAATTGATGGATCCTGTTTTCTTATCCATTCTGCCACTCTTTGTCTCTTTATGGGTGCATTGAGTCCATTTACGTTCAGTGTAATTATTGATAGATGGAAGTTTTTTGCTGTCATTTTGTAGTGCTTTTTTTTCTGGTGCTGAAGTTTTCTTTGTTCTTCTTACTCTGTTGTGCTGAGTTACTTTTGTTTGTGGATTTTGTGTTCATTTCTTTTGTTTTTGTAGGTTTTGTTTTTGTTGAGACTTTATGTTTTTCGTCTTTATTTTTATGAGTTGTTTTGTTAACTTTTTTTGTGGTTACCATGAATTTTACCCTTATCTTTATAATTTTGAAGCAGTCTACCCTTACTTGGTATCGCCTTGCCTTCCTCTCCTTTATAAGATTCTATACCTATGCCGTTTGTTCCCTCTTTCATTGTTTTGATGTTGTTGTCATCATTTGATTGATTTCTTTGATTCCCTGTTGTATTTCTTTTGTTTTTGGAAAGTCCTCTGTAGTTCAGTTCCTAGAATGGTATCTGGTTCATGTGAATCTGCGTCCTAGGTCCTAGGTCCTGCCTGAGGGCTGAAGCTGTTTGTTCTCAGATCGAAGAACTCCCTTTAATAATTCTTGTAAGTTTGGTTTGACTTTTGCATATTCTTTTAGTTTCTGTTTATCTGGAAATGACCTAATTTCACCATCAAATTTGAATGAGGGTTTTGCAGGATATATTATTCTTGGCTGACAAGTTTTTTCTTTCAAGATTTTATGTATGTCATCCCACTGCCTTCTTGCCTGCATGGTTTCTGCCGAATAATCTGAGCTTAGTCTTATTGTTTCTCCTCTGTATGTGACTTCTTGTTTTTTACGAGCTGCTCTCGGGATTCATTGTTTGTCTTTAGTTTTAGTGAGTGTGAATATGATATGTTTTGGTGATTTTCTTTTGGGGTCTCTTCTATATTGGGTTCGTTGAGCTTCTTGGATGACCAGTTTTTCATCTTTCATGGTATTGGGAAAGTTTTCTGTCAGCAGTTCCTCAATGATCCTCTCTGTGTTTTCTGTTTTCTCCCCCTGTTCTGGTATGCCAATCACTCGTAAGTTTTTGCTTTGAATTGTGTCCCACATATCTCTCAGGGTCTCTTCATTTTTCTTTGTTTTTTTTTCTGAGTTTTCCTGAAACAAAGTTGTATCCAAGTGTTTGTCTTCAGTTCCACTGATCCTGTCTTCCATGGTTTCAAATCTACTTCTCAGCCCTTCTATGACACCGTCCATTTCTGAAATCTTGTTGTTTATCTTTTGGATTTCTAATTGTTCTTAAAATTTCGAGTTGTGAATTTATTTTGGCATTTTTTTCCTGCATCATCTTCCTGAATTCTTCCAATATTTTGTCTGTATTTTCCATAAATTTGTCTATTTTTCCCTATGTTTGTCAGCTTTTTGCCTCAGTTCTTGGAAAATTCTGAGTATTAGTGATTTGAGTTCCCTATCAGGTAATTCTAGTGCATTTTCTTCCACATGAGAGTTAGCTGGTGTTTTAATTTGGATGCCTATTGGAGCCATCTTGTCTTGTTTTTGTAAATGTTTTGATATTGTTTGGTGTTTTCGGGGCATTCAGTAGATATTTCTCTCGTTTATTGATTGTAGATTTTTTTTTGTTTGTTTGTTTCGTCCTTGTGGTACAGCTGGGCAGATCTAGCTGTGGAGGAGCCATTGGGACGGGTTGTTTGTGGCACTCACCGCAGCCACCAGGAAGGTCGGTAGTCAGTGCTGGGCAGGTTCCAATAGGGCGTGCCTGCACAGCTTGGTGGTGTGATGTCTAGTGCACGGTGCAGGTAGTTAGGGTGCAGCGTGAAGATGGTTATGTGTGAAGCTAAGCTGGATATAGGAGAGAGGAGAGAGGAGCAGGAGCAAAAAGCATACAAACATAAAAGAATGCTGGGGAGCTTGTCGTTGGAATTTACAGATGAGAGACTATGGGATGGAGGAAACCAGAAGGGGGAAGAGAAAGAAAAGGAAAGAATGAACAAATAAAAATCAGAAAAGTTAAAGAACTGCAAAGTTCCCAGGGATCCCACCGATGCAGCTATGAGGTCTGGGGGAGTCAGTCTCAGTTTTCACAGCACAGCCTGGCCAGAAGGTACAGAGGCATACATCGCCTGGTATTCAGGGATCAGAAAGAGAAGGAAGAGATAGAGAGATGAGAAATTAAGCAATGAAGAAAGACAAAAGGGAAAAAGAGGGAAAAGATGACAAAGCTAATCAAAAAAAGAAGAAAAATAAAATTAAAAAAAGAAAAAAAGAAAAAAAAAAAAAAGCAACACAAGCAGTCAGTGCCAACAAATGGGACCCAGAGAGCCCACACTCAGGGGTGCGAATTCCAAGAAGCTGGCAGTCTCAGGATTAAGAGACCTTGGCCATGGGAAGCAGAGGGGTGAACGAACAAAGGCCCCGCGATCTCACCAGCGCAGCAGCCCAGACCTGGAAGCAGCCACACACGCGAATGCAGCCCCACAGCCCCGCAGGAGAGAGCAAAGACGGCACTCGGAACCAGGCACCCAGGCAAAAGGATGGGGAGGCAGCAAAAAAAGGTTCGCTAGCAACCCGCAAACGGCTCTCAGAAAGCCGCCAGCCCAGGCGCGCGGAATCCAAGCACCAGCGCCCGCCAGCCCAGGGACCCTGGCCATGGAAAGCAGGGGAGCCCCAGCCGAGGCAGAGAGGGGCGGGGGGTGGGAAAGCACGCACCACAGTTTACCGGTTCTTCTGTCTCCCACTGGATGCTCTGCAAGGCTGCTCTCCCATTCGCTGGTCTCTGATAGGAATCCAAGATGGTGGATCCGCGCTGCGTTAGCTGGTAAGGAATCTCTGGATGGGTCTCTCCTCGCTCTCCGTTCTCTTTTAGTATTCTCACTCTGTTTGGTGTTTGGCTGAGTTCTTTATCTCTTCATTTGGTGTTCTAGGGTTTCAGGATTGTTGATTCTCTGTTAGGCTTAGTTTCTCGGATATTTGCTGTGGAGGGACGGCGTGGTGCTTCTGCCTAGAGTGCCATCTTGCCCCGCCCTCAGTAAATCCCTTTGCTGTCTTTTTAATGACCTTTTGCTTTTTTCCTGTTTAATGTCCTTGATGTCATCCCATAATTCGTCTAGTCTTTGGTCCTTAGTGATCAATGGGTCAAATCTATTCTTGAGATGGTCTCTAAATTCAGGTGGGACAGATTAAGATCATACTTTGGCTGTCATGGACTTGTTTTAATTTTCTTCAGCTTCAACTAAGCTTGCATATGAGCAATTGATAGTCTGTTCTACAGTTGGCCCTGGCCTTGTTCTAACTGATACTATTGAACTTTTCCATTGTCTTTTTCCACCATTATAGTCAATTTGATTCTTGTGTATTCCATCAGGTGAGGTCCAAATGTATAGTCACAGTTCATGTAATTGGAAAAAAAGGTATTTGTAATGAATAAGCAGTTGGCTTTTCAAAATTCTATCATGTGATCCCCAGCTTCGTTTCTGTCACCAAGGCCACATTTTCCAAATACTGATCCTTCTTTTTTTTTTTTTCCAACTTCTGCATTCCAATCAGCAGTAATTATCAACACATCTTGACTGCGTATTTGATCAATTTCAGACCGCAGAAGTTGAGAGAAATCTTCAATTTCTTCATCTTTGACCATAATGGTTGATGTTTAAATCTGAATAATAGTCATAGGCCTTCCTTGTAGGTCTATGGATATCATTCTATCACTGACAGCATTATACTTCAGGATAGATCTTGAAATGTTCTTTCTGATGATGAATGAGACACCTTTCCTCTTAAGTTGTCATTCCTGGTATAGCAGATCATACGAGTGAGTGTCCAATTCAAAAGGCCCAATAAAGTCCATTTCAGCTCACTAATACCAAGGATATTGATCTTCATGCATTCAGTTTCATTTTTTACAACTTTGAATTTTCCTAGGTTCATACTTCGTACATTCCACATTCCGATTATTAATGGATATTTGCAATTGTTTCTTCTTATTTTGAGTCTTGCCACTTCAGCAAGTGAAGGTCTGAAAACACGACTCCATCCACGTCACTAAAGTCTACTCTACCTTTAGGAGGCAGCTCTCCACCAGTGGTATTTTGAGTGCATTCCAACCTGTGGAGGCTCATCTTACTGCACTATATCAGACAATGTTCCAATGTTGTGCTGCTATTCATAAAGTTTACATTGGTCAATTTTTTTTTAGAAGTAGATTGCCAGTTCTTTCTTCCTAGTCTGTCTTAGTCTGGAAGCTCCACTGAAACCTATCCACCATGGGTGACCTTGCTGGTATTGAAATGCCAGTGGCATAGCGTCTAACATCACAGCAACACACAAGCCATCACAGTATGACAAACTGACAGACGACCTGACTCCTTGGCACTAAGCAATTGCCCTGCAACTGATGCCTAAATCCAGGATAAAAATGTTTTGGGGACTGATGAAATAGAGGTCTTGTGATAAATAGAAAAGCTGAGCTCCAGAAAAAAAATCAAAAGATTTATTGTGAATCTGAACTTGTGATCTGTTGGTCATGACATTTGTTTATGTCGTCCAGAGCATGGGAAAAATTTGGAAATGGGGAATTGAGATTTCTGTTCAGTTTTGCTCACAAAGTCACCAACTAAGAGGATGCAACACAATCACTTTTTGCTTCAAGTTCTCAATCTGCAGACTGATGACTCTGCACAAAGATTTCCGAATCATGGAAGATTTGAAAAGGCAGAGTATGAAAAGAAAATTGTGTCACACTCAGAATACAAAGATTATACTTACAATTTTTATTGTGTGCCTTATGGAAAGAACCCTGGGCTGTGGTGTAAATTTGAATATCTATTATGTTACTAATGGACCGTTTGATGGTAGTCTAGCCCTTTGCCTTCCAGTTGGTTCTGACTCATAGTGACCCTGTAAGACAGAGTAGAACTGCCCCATAGAGTTTCCAGGGAGCGCCTGGTAGACTTGAACTGCCGACCTTTGGTTAGCAGCCATACCTCTTAAGCACTACACCACCAGGGTTTCTGTGATGGTAGTCTAGAGTGTTATACAAATTTGTGGATTTGCTTCTGTCTTAGTCATCTAGTGCTGCTATAACAGAAATACCACAAGTGGATGGTTTTAACAAATAGAAGTTTATTTCCTCAGAGTAAAGTAAGCTAAAAGTCCAAATTCAGGGCATCAGCTCCAGGGGAAGTCTGTCTCTCTCTGTCGGCCTTCTCATCAATGTTCCCCCTGGATTAGAAGCTTCTCCCCACTGGGACCCCGGGTCCAAAGGACACACTCTGCTCCTGGCACTGCTTCCTTGGTGGTATGAGGCCCCCTGTCTCTCTGCTCACTTCTCTCTTTTATATCTCAAGAGATTGCCTCAGGACACAATCCAGTCTTATAGACTGAGTCCTGCCTTACTAACACAACTGCCATCCATCCTTCCCGGTTTACGTCATAGAAGCAGGATTTACAACATATAAGAAAATCACACAATACCAGAAATCATGGCACAGCCAAATTGATACACACATTTTCTGGGGGACATAATTCAATCCATGATAGCTTCAGAATTAAATGAGATAACATGTTGTCTTAATTTTGAGTTCCTTAAAAGCAGAAATTAAATTGAGGATTCCTGTGCCATAATTTATTGAGGCAAGCAGGTCAAGAGGAAGAGAAGGAGCTAAGCACCGATGAGTTTCAGCCAGTCTCTGTTAAGCCTGATCTCCTGGAGATCTCCAGGCCATGAACTGCACCACAGTGTTGGTCCATCCCACCCTGAGGCAAGTGGGCCAGAGAGCTGACCAAGAATATGGTAGTTATTGGCTGTGGTCTTTCCTTGGGGTGACCTCCTGGGGAAGAGTGATTCTCATTGGCAGAGATCTATTTTCTGGGGAAGGGGGAAGTTATGATCCAGTTGCAGCCAACACTCACAGCACACTGGCCTGGAAAACGGCATCTTGGCTGGGCAACAACAGTGTCGATTATTAATACGGAAATCTCCTGGCTCATGATCAACATTCAATAGATAATAACACTTAAAAAACCAAACCTGTGAAAAGACCAGACTTAATGATCTGACTGAGACCAGAGGGACACCGGAAGACATGGCCCCTGGCCTCTCTGTTAATCCAAAACTAAAACCATTCCTGAAGCCAACTCTTCAGACAAAGATTAGACTAGACTGTAAGACATAAAGTGATACTCGTGAAGAGTGTGCTTCTTAGCTCAAGTAGATACATAAGTCTAAATGGGCAGCCCCTGTCTGGAGGCGAGATGAGAAGGCAGAAACGGACAGGAGCTGGTTGAATGGACACAGGAAATCTGGGGTGGAAAGGAGGCATGTGCTGTCACAGTATGGGGAGAGCAACTAGAGTCACATAGCAGTGTGTGTATAAATTTTTGTATAAGAAACTAACTTAAACTGTAAACCTTCATTTAAAGCACAATTTAAAAAAAAAAAAAAAAAAAAAAAACAAAGGAAAACCAAATCTGTTACCCTCGAGTCAATTCCAACTCATAGTGACCGTATAGGATAGAGTAGAACTGTCCCTTAGGGCTTCCATGGAGCAGCTGGTGGATTCGAAATGCCAAAATTTTGTTTAGAAGCTGAGCTCTTAACCACTGTGCCACCAGGGCTCCAACAGATGACAGACTTAATAATTATTGTACTCTAAGTTTTTGTTTTTAATAAGATTTTATTGTGTTTTTGTGAAAGATTACACAGCAAATTAGGTCTCCATTTGACAATTTCTACACAAATTGTTCAGTGACATTAGTTACATTTTCGACAATGTGTCAACATTCTCTTTAAATGCATTCTGGTTGGTCTGTTTTCAGTACTCCAGATTCCCTGTGCCCCCCACCCCTTATCTTCTCATCTTTGCTTTAGAGTGATTGAGGATCTTCTGGTCTCATATAGATGGTTTTTTGCTGGAGGACCGTACTCACAGATAATATCCTTTATTTTGTGTGTCAGTCTGTTCTTTCACTAAACTGTGACCTCAGGGGATAGTTGTTGTTCAAAGTTTAAATAATATCTCAGGCCAATAGTCTAAGGGAATCCTCTAGTCTCAACTGGTCCAGTAAGTCTGGACTTTTTAAGGATTTGAGTTCTGTTCTCTGTTTTTCTCCCAGTCTATCAGGGTCCGTCTACTGTGGCCCCTGATCAGAGTGGTTGGTAGTGGTACCTGGCTACCATCTAGTTCTTCTGGGTCTGTATTCTAAGTTTTAATTTCTTTATCTGTTTAATGAGGTTTATAAAGCAAGTCTTCCCAACCTTGAAGAACTGGAATAATATAGGCTAATCCACTTTGTTAAAAGAAGAGATCTAAATAAATACAAGGAATTAGTATTCAAAGCTAAGACTCAGGATTTTTTTAGAATAATGACCAGGAAACCAGTATATTATCTTAGTTTCTTTTGGGACTGGTTACATGACACTCTGTCCGTCACTTTATATCCAGGCAGAAGTGACCCTAATGAATCATGGTTAATAACTCTGGGTTTCCACATGTGGAAATACAGATGGAAAGACATGTGTAAATGAGTAATGTTGCTTTGTTCTTGGCTTACTTTCAAGCCTGAAGGACTGGATAGCAGGAATGGACTCCTTATGCTATTGTGCTCATATTTTCCTCAAGAGTTCTTCCTGAATAGGGTGTTTGGCTAGTAGTCTAGGCATATGAACATATCATTTTAATTGGCAAGCTTCTCATTAGACTGAAAGAGTAGAAAATGTGTGTTTAAGTCACTCTTCCCCTGCACCTAAGTTTGGAGATGGTTTAACTTTGTTAACTCCTCACATAAAAACTTTAACATTCCTAGGTGGTTTGTTTCATCTTTAAAGAAGAGTGAATGCCTGGGGTAAAGGCTAGTCTATTATGTCTCTCGCACATGGGTACAATGGCAGGGTGGAGAGTACAGAAGGAAGATACTACAGTTATTCCACAAATTAACCTTCAATTTGTCCTCCTGTGTTTTGTCCTTGCCATCTTCCATTGTATCTACTCTCTTTCTCAGCCCAGACCTCTCCAGGGATCCAAAGAATAGCTTTACTTCACTCCTATTTTCACTGTAATCTTCTCATAGTTTAGTATGGACTGTGCTTCCCCCTCTTTGTTTCTTCCCTCATTGTGCTCACCTCTACTTTGCATATTATGGGAATTGTTGACATCTTCCACCTCTTTATTACTTTTACAGTTATAGACTTAAGGTCTACCCTTTTATGCTTCTAAATTTTATTTCACTGGGAATTTTGTAGAGATAAGAGGAGAGCACATATGCTCAGTCTGAATTTTTGAATCAGAAGGACACACTAGTAGCATTTAACATTTCAAACTAACTCTGTGGTTTGGCCTTACATGTGAGAGAAAATGTAAAGTAAGGGTCGTGAAGTAAATCAGGAGCCCAAGGGGAGAACTGTTTGTAGGCTGGTATAAGTTAACAGAACATTCAGAGAAGAGTGAGCCGTTGTGCTTTTGTAAAAAGGATTGCTGTTGGCCAGATTCACATTTCACTTGAGATTTCTCTCCTGTTTTGGTTATCTCTTTTAAGGTTCCAGTGGTCTCCGTGATAAAATGAGTTGGGTGGTGTATTGGTTTCCTAGGACCACCATAATAAAATACCAAAAACTGGGTGGCTTCTAACAACAGAAATTTATTGTTCCACAGTTTTGGAAGCTGGGAGTACAATATTAAGGTGTTAGCCATGTCGATTCCTTCTGAAGTTTTAGGGAGAATCTGTTTCATGCCTCTTTCCTAGCTTCCGATAGCTCCAGGCATTCCCTGGCTCACAGCTTAAGCGTCCCACAGCATCCTTTGTCTCCCAGTCTCTGTGTATCTCTCCTTTTCTTATAAGGTTACCAATTATATAGGATTAGGACCCATCCTACTACAATATGACTTCATGTTAACCTAACTAATAACATCTTCAAAGACCCTATTTCCAAACTGGGTCACATTCACAGGTACAGGGGTTAATCATATTTTTTTAGTTCATCATATTTTTTTAGGGGGACACAATTCAATCCGTAACAGTTGGAGAGAGCTTCTCTCTCCATAGTTTCAACTTACTTTTAGACAGTAGAACAGACTGCTCTTGTTTTATAGGCCTTGTCTTCCCTCACATGGGATTGCTACTTGCTTAGATATGTTGAGTATCACTGTCAATCTGCTTCTATCTCTTCTATACCTCCTAGAAGTTTCTCTCAGCTTTGGTCTGCTGATTGCACACACCTTCCAGTTTTATAGAGTTCATATGGATTTATTTACTTTTTCTCTCTTTAATTCTTTCCAGAATCACTTATTTATATGCCATAGGTCACTATGAGTCAGAATTGACTCAATGACAACTGGTTTCATTTTGGTTTTTATTCATCATTCTGCTCAATTTTCTCTATACCTGTTCCTCTGTCAATGTCATTTTTAATGTGTGGTCCCTATAATTGGGGATAATATTGCTTCCTATTCCATCAATAACTGGAACAGGACTCTCACTTTCTTTTCCTACTTAGTGCCTAAATTATTTACTGACAGCCTTAAAAAATATAAAACTTGCTTACTTGAAACGAAGAAATGTTTCTACTTGAGAAAGAATTTTTTTGCCTTTATTAATTTTAATTTATTAGTTAATGAATGACATGTTCTCCAGGCTGATATTTTAAGTATGAATCTCTGGTCTAATTCATTTAGTACCAAAAAGGGACTCATTCTTTCTCTCACTCTGATGCTGACAACCAGCTGCACGAGGCCATCTGAAGCTCAGCTCAGCCTGAGGCAATTTGATCTTATTTCCTCTGCCTGATGAATAGCTTAAAAAAAAACTAAACAGAGTGTCTTAATAGTATTCCAAAGTCTAGAATGTTATATTTTGTGAGCATTTTTTAAGTGAAGTAAAGTACTCCGCTATTTTTACAAAACTCTCATTTCTCATGGAATCTAGGATTAATACCAAGTGTCACAGAAGGTGACACCATCACAGATTCAAAAAAGAACTATGTTCTGTGGGAGGTTTGATAACATATTTCTGAAATTAGAAGGAAACACAGTTAGTTCACTTGGATCCTGGGTCCTGCCTCTGGCCTCCAGTGGGCAATGTGGCAGAAATGAGACATCTGTTTTACGGCAGTTCAGCATCACCATCTCAGCCCCTCCTCCCTGCAGCTGGCTGAAATACCCTCACCGAGTGTCTGTGCAGACAGAGAACTATGACAAGACAAGAATAAGAGACGAGAAAACGCTCAAACTCATTAAGAGAAAGCCTCTTTCTGACAGTTGTCAGAACTTGCCAGAGCAAGGAACTTGTTGAGCCCAACCTCCTTGCTCCTTCTAGCAAAGAGTGTTCAGTGACCTCAGCTACTGGACTGCCTGCTCAGAAGCCTGCCACTGCCATGCTCCTGCTTCTCATCCTCGTGCTTGAGGTGATTTTTGCCCTGAGTGAGCAGCGTTCCATTCCCTTTTCCGGTTCCACAGAAATGACCATGTTTTAGTTGGAATCTGAAGAGATTTCAGTGATGTCTTGTTTATGCTTATGTAACATTGATGTTGCAGGAGGAACCAGAGCCCAGCTGGTGACCCAGCTGGACATACATATCACTCTGAAAGAGTCCCTCTGGAGCTGAGGTGCAACTACTCATCTTTTATACTGCCAAATTTCTTCTGGTATGTGCAATATCCCAACCAAGGCTTCCAGATCCTCCTAAAGTACATAGTGGGGAACAACATGATTAAAGGCATGAAAGACTTTGAGGCTGATTTAAGAAGAGTGAAACCTCCTTTCACCTAAGGAAACCCTCAGTCCACTGGAGCAACTCTCCTGAGTCCTTCTGTGCTATGAGTGACACTGTGCTGGGACTCCAAAGGGAGCTGAACAGAAACCTCATGAGACCTTGGGACTTTCTATAACTCAAGAACTCAACCTGGGGAGTTTTTAACTAGGTGTCCTGTTCTGTAACGGCAACAGCAAAGTGGGCTGAGCCCTGGGAGTATTTGTTTCAGCGTCGCTGCCGTGCCATATTCAGATGCACACTGTACCTGACAGAGGTCTTCTGGTGAATTCCTCAAGGGGAGATGCCACCTCACCACTCCCGGGCCCATGCCCCATGCTCTGAAGAAAGTACATCCTAACATTTCAGGATTCTGAAGCAATAAAGGCAACAGCATTTTTGTAAAAAATAGTTTCTGGCATTCATTATGATAATTAACACTGCCTCAGACGTTGGTAAATATATTGATAACTGAAGCACTTGGTTTTAATGTTAACTAAGACTGTGCAGCATAGATTCTCTTTTACTGAAGCATAGATTCTCAACCTAGATTTGAAGCTTAACTTCTAGCACATACATAATATTCCACTTTGTGATACTGACATGTTTCAAAATAAATTAGACATCATAATATCTACATTTCTTATCTTCTGAGTATTACACAAAATGGATGAGTCAATTGAACATAACTCTTAATGAAAATATTGAAAAATCTAAAAGTTACCCAGTTGTAATCTTTTTAAAAGCAGCTATTCTAGTGATTTGAGATTCCAAATTGAAATTTTGAGTCAGTTCTTCCATAAAAAGAAGATAGCAAGCATAACAACTACTGACAAAACTGAAAAACTCTTAGGTATTTTATTTTTAAAAGTGATACCAATTCTTGATATAATATCAAGTTACACATTCAATGAAAAGTTCCAATGTTTCAAAGCACTTGAACAAAGTTCATAGGAAAATCTAGACCTCCACTACCAAATTCACAACATCAGAGTTTGCATTAATTCTAGTAGAGATATCCAAGACTGGGGAACATTTTTATTTACTCTGAAACAATTGTGTCAAAAACCAAACATTTTTAAGATATTTTATACTCACGGTTATGACTTAAAATTGTTATTTGTGATTTGCTTCACAAGACAGGATAAAAAATAAACAAAAAACAAAACCTGCTCCTCAAAGGATAAAAAGGATAAAAAGTTTACACACACCTGTGCCACCAGGGCTTCGGTTCATAATTTTTCAGAGACACGACTCTTACTGTTCTTTTCTTGAGTTCCTCCTTTAATGACCCTTCACTTGAACAGATCTTCCTCTTGGACATTTGGTTGGATGTGGTGATGGCAGTGGCTGTGGTGGTGCTGACTGAGTGCTTGCAGGCAGCCACAGTGGTAAAAGCTCAGTGTTACATTTTCAACTTTCTGTGCCATTTCATTTTAGCTGTGATTCATAAGCAGCATAGAGATGGATTTTAAAATTATTCAGATAGTTTCTATGTTTTAATAGAACAATTTAGCCTTTTAATATTTATACATACATGAATTCCTTAGCACATTTTTTTAATTTATCTTACTTGGCATAGCAGCAGTGTTGGACATCGTAGAACACTTTCTTCTTAAAACACTTACTTTATTCTCCTCTTATATTATCAGTTGCTCCTTCTTAGTCTCCTTTATTGGTTCTTCCTCATTTGAGTCTCTAAACATTGTCAGGCTTTCAGAATGTATCCTTGGGCCTTTTCATTCTCTGTCAATATTTTATCCCCAGCTGATGTCATCCAATCTCTTAGCTTAAATACATCTAAATAACCAAATTTATATCTGAAGCTCAGATGGCTCCTCTGATTTCCAGATTCGTAAGTCAAATGATCCATTCGACATCTCCATTTGGGCATCTCTATCTTACACTATCTGAAAATAATGTTCTGATTTCCATCTGTTCAACCACTGAGCCCTCCCTACATCACACCTTCTTCTCCTTGTGCACTTTCCTTCATTTAGGTGAAAGGCAACTCCATTGACCATTTCTGCTAGTTTCCCTGTTCAATTACCTTGAAGAACTCCTTGTTTTCTTACTTTTTCCACATGATCAATTAGATAATTCTGTCAGATATTCTTTCAAAATATATCCATAGTCACTCATTTCTCTTGACTTCCACTGTACTACCTTGATCCAAACCACTTTAATTTCTTTCCTGGTTTATGGCAATAACCCTAACTGATTTCCCTTCTTTCATCCTTGCCCTCCTTCAGTCTCTTCTTAACACAGCATTAAGTCATCTTTTACAAACATAATTCAGATCGTGTTGCCCCTCTGCTCACAAACCTCCAGTGGTTCCCCATCTCACTCAGATGATAACCAAGCTCTTTACTTTATCCTATGTGGCTCTACTCCATCTGGTTCCCTGCCGACTCTGACATTAGCTACTGTCTCGCCCCTTGCCCACTCTGCTCCAGCCTCACTGCACTTCTTGCTGTTGCTCTAACATGTCAATCACTTTCCTGCTTTGGGATCTTTGCAGTTGTTCATTCCTTCGCTTTGAGTGCTTTTACCCCTGGTAGGAGCCACATGGAAACCCTGTTGGTGAGTGGTTAAGAGCTACAGCTGCTAACCAAAAGGTCGGCAGTTTGAATCCACCAGGCGCTCCTTGGAAACTCAATAGGACAGTTCTACTCTGTCCTATAAAGTCTACGGGGTAGGAATTCACTCGACTGCAACGGGTTTTTAGGAGCCGCGTGACTTACCCCTTCACTTCATTCTGGCATCTGCTAAGGAGGAATGCTCAAAACATATTTATTGTGCCATTATATGTGATAATAGGGGAAAAATAAACACACAAATCATTACTCAGAGAACAGCTACAGAACCGGATAAATCCATACTATGGAATATTATGAAGCAGATATGTTAGCATCAATAGGTCCTTAAGACATATAATTGCAAACTATTAGGCATTTGGGAGTTGTAGTTAAAGAAGAATTTAAACTACATTTATTTTTAAGTAAGGAGAATATATTCATATGTCCTTTTTAATTATAAAATTAATAAAAAAGCGTATACCTTGTTCTTTATATTATATTCCCCAAATTCCTTCTCCTGCATCTCTGTCCAGCTTCTCTGCTTTTATTTTTGCCTAGAAAGGGTCTCTATTTCACTTTTTATCTAATATCTCTAGTTAATTTCTTAATTACATTCATGTCTCTCTTTTCTAAGAAAAAGACAAAGTGATCGTGTTCTCCGTAAACCTTTGTCTCACTGTCCTCTGTTATGAGAAATAGCTCCTTTTTCTTGATTCAGCTTGTACATTTTAAGGTGTTACTTTTTCCTTCTATTATGGTATATAAATACATACACAAATTTTTCTTTCCCACTAGACCACAAACGTCTTTCAAGTAGAGACAACATCTTACTCATTTTTAATTTTTTAGGATCTAGAGCAACATCTTGCTTAGAGTAGACCTTCAATAAATGGCTGCAAACTTATTTTGAACTAGATTGGAGAAATCACATTTAATCATAAAGATACAATTTGATAAAATATATTACTTAGTAATCTCCACAAGGAAACCCTGGTGTAGTGGTTAAAAGTCTGGCTGTGAACCAAAAGTCTGGCAGTTCAAATTCACCAGGAGCTCCTTGGAAACCCTCTGAGGTAGTTCTACTCTGTCCTATAGGGTCGCTATGAGTTTGAATCGACTCGACAACAAAAGGTTTGCTGTTTTTGGTTAACCTCTACAAAATTGCATTTTGGGGAAGAAACCAATTTATTTATTTTTTTTTTAAAAGAAAACTCTCCATCTAGTCCAACAGTTTATTGTTCCTGACAGTCTGCAGATGGTTCCTTAGGAGAGAATGGAATGAGGGATCTTGGGCTTTGGTGACTGCTGATGAGCTAGTTGGCCTGATGGTTTTAGACAACTTTGGGATGCTCCAGGCTTTACTTTAAATGAGGAATTTATCCAAGGTCCCAGACAGTCAAATCTTTGATAGTGAAAATTATAATGAGGGTTAGAGTTAGTTAGGAGAGCCTGTGGACCAGTCGTATCCCTATAAGCACAGGAGGCATCTCCGTATATTCATCACTGTGTTGAGGTGAGGAAGGTCTGTGTCTGTGATGGTTTGTAACAAAGATGATTCCTCAAGTGGTGTTGACAATAGGAATATTCTAGAACCATGGTGAAGCTGTAAAATTGAGAAGAAAACATATGTATTACCTATTTCCATTTTTATGACTTAAAATTCTAAAGTATGAGCCTCTACATGACTTCAAAACTTCCCTAATATTTCTAATTGTTACCTTCTCCTAAACCTCTTCTGAGACTAGAAAAACAGGAAAAAGGAGATAAGAAAAAGAAATGAGAAAAAAAGAAAGAAAACATGTGTAGAGAGAGGAGAATAATGAAAAGAAAGGAGATTGGGGGGAAAGAAAGAGGACATATTTATTTGAATTTCAAAATGCGGCCTACACCTCATGTTCACAGAGCTGAATCAGCCATATGGACCTCCAGAGTAAGAGGAGGGGTTAGAAAAGTCAAAAAAGGAGTTGCAAATGAAGCCTGGGTGGCCATTATATCAACCAAAGTCTTATTGGAGACATTTCTATGTTCATGATGACTATATGTCTTAGGTTTACAGAATTCTCCTAATTTCATTTATTTCTTTAAGAGGATTAAATGAATAAATAGTGCATTCAGTCAAATATTCTTTCTTTGTGAGAGCTTTCTCATAAATGAATTCCCAGTCACTTTCCAAACTATGTGTCCTAATTTCTGGTTAAGAAAATTGGGTCACTGACCCTGGCAATTTTTAAGGATATACCTGACCCAGATGAGGCCCCTATTTCTTTCTGGCTTCTTTCCCTTTCTTCACTCCCTTCTTGACATATCTGATTGCTGGGGCACTTTAGTGAAAGCAATCCTGTAAGGGTGGAAAGCCTAGATAATTCTGTGTCTGTGGTCAGCAATGCAGCAGTCAGTAGAGTACTAATAGAAGCAATGTCAGTATCTGATAAAAAACTAGAAGGAAATCTCTTTGCTCCCTGATCTCCTTATACTCTCCTTCACTTAAGGACAGATGGGACTCAGCCTACCTATTTACTTTCTTCTTAGCTATTTGGGGGCCAGCCAGAGAAGAAACATTCTCAAGAGAATTAGTGTTTTCCTTCTTAAAGGTCCATTAATTTCTTTAGGATAAGCTGTCTTCATGATCCATAGTTTTCTGCTCTTTATCCTGGAGCTCCCTGCTATTTGAGCCAAGATTTATTTCTGACCCCAAAATAAGCTACTTTGCTTGACCTCTCTGGGCATAGCCTGGCTGGTGGCCACAGAAGCTCCTTGGCTAAGGACAGGGGATCAGAGACATATTCAAGCTACCATCTTTCTAGATCCCCCTCTTCCTAGAACAAGAGATCGTTCCTTTTTCTATGGCCTATTTTTTTTTTTTTTTTACTCTTGTCGAAAAAAAGAAGACCCTGAAGGAAATGGATTGACCTAGTGGCTGCAATAAATGGGCTAAAAGATAGCAATGACTGTGAGAATGGTGCAGGACCTGGTAGTATTTTGTTCTGTTGTCCACAGGGTCACAATGAGTTGGAACCAACTGGATGGTACCTTATAACGACAACAACACTTTGTCTCACTAACTGTGGAGGAAATCTCTCCCAATTTCTCTTTTCGAGAATTTGAAGGATACATGAAGCCTGGAATTACCTCCAGTACCAGATTTGGCCTCTAGAGCGAGGTGCTACACAAATTGAACTTTGTGTAAAGGGGAACCAGGAGCAGAAAGCCCAGACCCTTTGAAGAAGAGCTTTTTGCTTTAAGTGCTAGGTAAACTCACCCACCACTCTGTCAGAGTGTCCGTGTGGCTGAGTTGTTTCCAGAAAAAACCTCAGGAAAAGAGCCTCCTGTTTCCCCACAGTTCAGGCATGAAACTCACCCTCATCTCAGTGCTTCCGATGATCTTCACACTTAGTGAGTAAAGTCTCATTTTATTCCATCTCTCTATTGTCTTCTGATTTAGAATAAGTTTTTTTTTTTTTTAATATTTTATTGTACTTCAGGTGAAGGCTTACAGAACAAACAGTTTCTCATGTAACAGTAGTACACATGCTGTTTTATGACTTTGATTAACAACCCCACAACATTTTAACCCTCTAAATTATCAGCTTTTTTTTTTTTTTGGTGAAAATACACATAGCCAAAGATACCCCATTTCAAAACTTTTGACATACACATTTAAGTGATATTGACTACTCTCTTCTAATTGTGCTGTTATTCTCACTTAAGATGAAGGCTTACAGGACAAAATAGCCTCCCATTTAATAGTTACTACAAATGTTGCCCTAAACAATGGTTAACAATCTCACAACATATCAACAGTATCCTTACCCAAACTTGTGTTCCCTATCATCAGCTTCCTACTCCGCTTCTGCCTTCTGGCCTTTGTCACTGGACTCCCGTACCTCGTTAGTCTCATTTGGTTTTACTGGGCTGTCTGCTCCAAGGCTGAACAGTGAACCTCTAAGGTAACTTCATCACTCCATCTACACCAGTAAGATCGACTTTACTGTGAGAAGGCAGCTCTTCCCCAGTTATATTTTGAGTGTCTTCCAACCTGAGGGGCTCAACTTGTGCCACTCTATCAGACAACGTTCTCCTGCTATTCATAAGGTTTTCACTGGCCAATATTTTTAGAAGTACCTAGCCAAGTCCTTCTTCCTAGTCTGTCTTAGTCTGGAATCTCTGATGAAACCTGTCTACCACAGGTGACCCTACTGGTATTTGAAATACTGGCGGCATAGCTTCCAGCATCACAGCAAACAGTATGTACAGTATGTACATAATATTTGCTAATTACCTCCTTTCCCTTTTCAAGATAAATAAAGCTTTCCACTTTAATGACTAACAATGAAAAGTACAATTCTGAACCTTGAAAAATATTCTTGTTTGAAATTTCATTATGTAAGGCATCTCTGTGTATGACTGTGTGCATATATAAAGTAGGGTTGTAGATAATTACTTGTCCATATAATGAAAAAATAAATAAAAACGATTTCGTAGTAGGAGAGAATACAACTTTTAAATTCCACATATGAATATTTCACTCCATGTAGAACACTAGTAAAAAGTGAGCTGTCACTGGAACTTAAACTTTATATATATATATATTTTTTATTGTACTTCAGGTGAAGGCTTACAGAACAAATAGTTTCTCATGAAACAGTAGTACACATGTTGTTTTCTGACTTTGGTTAACAACCCCACTACGTATCAACCCTCTAACTTCTCAAACTTTTTTTCTGGTGAAAATACAAATAGCCAAAGATACACCATTTCAAAAATTTCTACATGCACAATTCAGTGACATTGACTACACTCTTCCAATTGTGCTGTTATTCTCACTTAAGATGAAGGCTTACAGAACAAAATAGTTTCTCATTTAACAGTTACTACACATATTGCCCTATGACAATGGTTAACAATCTCACAACACATCAACAATATCCTCATTCAACCTTGGGTTCCCTATCACCAGCTTCCTTGTCCCCTTCTGCCTTCTGGCCCTTGTCACTGGACTCCTGTACCTCATTAGTCTCATTTGGTTTTATGGGGCTGTCCACTCCTAGGCTGAACAGTGAACCTCGGAGGTAACTTCACCACTGAGCTAAAAGGGTGTCTGGGGGCCATACTCTTCAGGTTTCGCCAGTCTCCTTTAGGCCAGTAAATCTGGTCTTTTGTTTTTTGAGTTAGAATTATGCTCTATATCCTTCTCCAGCTCTGTCCAGAACCCTCTGTTGTGGCCCTGGTTGGAGCAGTCAGCGGTGGTAGCCGGGCACCATCTAGCTGTACTGGACTCAGTCCGACGGAGGCCTTGGTAGCTGTGGACAATTAGTCCTTTGGACTAATCTTTTCCTTGTATCCTGTTCTCTTCATTCTCCCTTGATCCCGAAGGGATGAGACCAGTGGAGTATCTTAGATGGCCGCTCACAGGCTTTTAAGACCCCAGACACTACTCACCAAGGTAGAATGTAGAGCATTATCTTTATAAGTAGTGTGATGCCAATTGGGCTAGATGTTCCCCGAGACCATGGTCTCCAGAGCCCTCCATCCAGCAACTCAGTCCCTCGGGGAGTTTGGGTGTGTCCATGGGGCCTCCATGACCTTTCCTTGTGCAGGTTGTGTTAGTTTCCCTTGTATTGTGTACTGTCTCACCTTTCACCCAAGATACCACTTATCTATTGCCTATTTAGTATTTCCCCCCTCTCCCCTACCATCCCTGGTAACCAACACGGATTGTTACATTTTGCATGTGAACTTTTTCATGGGTTTTTACAATAGAGGTCTCATACAATATTTGTCCTTTTGTGATTGACTTATTTAACTCAGCATAATGTCCTCCTGTTTCATCCATGTTATGAGATGGTTCACAGATTCATTGTTGTTCTTTCTCATTGCATAGTACTCCATTGTGTGTATGTACCATAGTTTGTGTATCCATTCATCTGTTGATGGGCACCTATGTTGTTTCCATCGTTTTGCTATTGTGAACAATGCTGCCATGAACATAGGCGTGCATATGTCTATTCGAGTGATGACTCTTATTTCTCTAGGATATATTCCTAGGAGTGGGATTGCTGGATCGAATGGTATGTCTATTTCTAGCTTTCTGAGGAAACGCCATATCATTTTCCAAAATGGTTGTATCATTTTGCATTCCCACCAGCAGTGTATAAGAGTTCCCATCTCCCCGCAGCCCCTCCAACATTTGTTATTTCCAGTATTTTTGATTCGTGCCAGTAATGCCGGGGTGAGATGGTATCTCATTGTGGTTTTAATTTGCATCTCTCTTGGCTAGTGATCGCGAGCATTTCCTCATGTGTCTGTTGGCCATTTGAATGTCTTCCTTGGTGAAGTGTCTGTTCATTTCCTTTGTCCATTTTTTGATAGGATTGTTTGTCTTTTTGTTGTAGAGGTGTTGGATTTTCTTGTAGATTATGGAGATTAGACCTTTGTCTGACTTGTAGTGTCCAAAAATTTTTTCCCGGTCTGTAGGTTCTCTTTTGACTCTTTTGGTGAAGTCTTTTGAAGAACATAGGTGTTTGATTTTTAGAAGATCCGAGTTACGTAGTTTATCTGTTGGGTTTTTTGTGTTGATGTTTATGGTTTGTATCCTGTTAATGCCATGTATTAAGGCCTGAAGTGTTGGTCCTATTTTTTCTTCTATGAACTTTATAGTTTTAGGCTTTATATTCAGGTCTTTGATCCATTTTGAAGTAGTTTTTGTATGCGGTGTGAGGTATGTTTCATTTTTCTGCAAATGGATATCCAGTTTTGCCAGCACCATATGTTAAAAAGACTGTCTTTTCCCCATTTTATGGACTTTGGGCCCTTGTCGAAAATCAGGTTACCCTAGGTGGATGGATTTACATCTGTGTTCTCAATTCTGTTCCATTGGTCAATGTATCTGTTGTTGTACCAGTACCAGGCTGTTCTGACTACTGTAGCTGTACAGTAGGTTCTCAAGTCAGGTAGTTTGAGCCCTCCAACTTTATTCTTCTTCTTCAGTAGTGCTTTACTTATTTGGGGTTTCTTCCCTTTCCATATAAAGTTAATAATTAGTTTTTCCATCTCCTTGAAGAATGTTGCTGGTATTTGTAACGGGATTGCATTGTATTTGTAAATTGCTTTGGGTAGAATTGCCATTTTCACAAGGTTGAGTCTGTCTATCCATGAGCATGGTATGTTTTTCCATTTATGTAGATCCCTTTGGGTTTCATGCAGCAGTGTTTTGTAGTTTTCTTTGTATAGGTCTTTTACATTCCTGGTCAGATTTATTCCTAAGTATTTTATCTTTTTAGGGGCTATTGAAAATGGTATTGATTTCCTGATTTCCTTTTCATCGTTCTCTTTACTGGTGTATAGGAATCCAACTGATTTTTGAATGTTTATCTTGTATCCTGCTACTCTGCTGAATCTTTCTATTAGTTCTAGTAGATTTCTCGTGGAGTCTTTAGGGTTTTCTATGTATAGTATCATATCATCTGCAAACAGGGAGGGTTTAACTTCTTCATTACCAATTTGGATGCCCTTTATTTCTTTCTCTTGCCTTATTGCTCTAGCTAGAACTTCCAGCACGATGTTAAATAGGAGTGGTGATAAAGGGCATCCTTGTCTTGTTCCTGTTTTCAAAGGGAATGTTTTCAGCCTCTCTCCATTAAGAATGATGTTGGCCGTTGGTTTTGCATAGATGCCCTTTAGTATGTTGAGAAATTTCCCTTCTATACCTATTTTATTGAGAGCTTTTATCAGGAATGGGTGTTGGACTTTGTCAAATGCTTTTCTGCATCAATTGAGATGATCATGTGATTTTTTTCTTTCCTTTTATTTATGTGGTGAATTACGTTGATGGATTTTCTAATGTTAAACCATCCTTGCATACCTGGTATGAATCCTACATGGTTGTGGTGTATTATTATTTTGAGATGATACTGAATTCTATTGGCTAGAATTTTGTTCAGAATTTTTGCATCTATATTCATGAGAGATATTGCTCTGTCATTTTCTTTTTTTGTGATGTCTTTGCCTGGTTTTAGTATCAGCGTTATGCTGGCTTCATAGAATGAATTTGGAAGTGTTGCTTCCTCTTCTATGCTCTGAAATAGCTTGAGTAGAACTGGTACAAGCTCTTCTGTAAATGTTTTGTAGAACTCTCCAGTGAAGCCATCTGGGCCAGTGCTTTTTTTGGTTGGGAGTTTTATATTACCTTTTCAATCTCTTCTTCTGTTATGGGTCTCTTCAGATTTTCAATAGCACTTTGCTGTAGTTTGGGCAGGCCATGTGTTTCTAGAAATTTATCCATTTCCTCTAGGTTTTCAAATTTGTTGGAATATAGTTTTTCATAATATTCTGTTATAGTTCTTTTTATTTCGGTTGGGTCTGTTGTAATGTCCCCCATTTCATTTCTTATTTGGGTTATTTGTGCCCTCTGCTGTTTTTCTTTTGTCAGTCTGGCCAATGGTTTGTAGATTTTGTTGATTCTTTCAAAGAACCAACTTTTGGTTTTGCTGATTCTTTCTATTGTTTTTCTGTTCTCTATTTCATTGATTTCTGCTCTGATCTTTACTATTTCCTTTCTTCCAGTGGTTGTGGGCTTTTTTTGCTGTTCTCTTTCTATTTGTTTGAGTTCTGTAGTTAATGTTTTGATTTTGTCCCTTTCTTCTTTTTTAATATGTGCATCTGTTGCTATAAATTGTCCTCTGAGGACTGCCTTTGCTGTGTCCGAAAGGTTTTGGTATGATGTGTTTTCTTTTTCATTTGATTCTAGGAATTTTTTGATTCCATCTCTGATTTCTTCTATTACCCATTGATGTGTAAGCAGAGTATTATTCAGTTTCCATGTATTTGATTTTTTTTCCTTGCTCTTTCTAGTGTTAATTTCTACCTTGATGGCATTGTTGTCAGAGAAGATACTGTGAATTATCTTAACGTTTTGGATCTTTTTGAGGGTTGTTCTGTGGCCTAAGATGTGGTCTGTTCTGGAGAACATTCCATGTGCATTGGAAAAGAATGTGTACTTTGCAGCAGTTGGATGGATTGTTCTATATATGTCTATGAGGTTCAGTTGGCTGATTGTGTCCTTTAGGTCTTCTGCACCTTTGCTGAGTTTCTTTTTAGTTGTTCTATCCTTTACTTTGAGTGGTGTGTTTAAGTCTCCTACTATTATTGTGGAACTGTCAATTTCTCTTTTCAGTGCTGTTAGAGTTTTTTTTTAATGTATTTTGGAGCCCTGTCATTGGGTGCATAGATATTTATTATGGTTATGTCTTCATGATGTATCATCCCCTTAATCATTATAAAGTGTCCTTCTTTGTCTTTTATGGTAGATTTTGTTTTAAAGTCTTTTTTATCTGAGATTAGAATTGCCACTCCTGCTCTTTTTTGGTACTTGTTAGCTTGATATATTTTTTTCCAACCTTTGATTTTTAATAAATTCACATCTTTGTTTCTAAGGTGTGTCTCTTGTAGACAGAATATTGATGGATCTTGTTTTTTTATCTGTTCTGCCACTCTTCGTCTCTTTATGGGTGCATTGAGTCCATTTACATTCAGTGTAATTTTGATAGATGGAAGTTTGTTGCTGTCATTTTGTAGTGCTTTTTTTTCTGGTGCTGAAGTTTTCTTTGTTCTTCTTACTCTGTTGTGCTGAGTTACTTTTGTTTGTGGATTTTGTGTTCATTTCTTTTGTTTTTGTAGGGTTTGTTTTTGCTGAGACTTTATGTTTTTCGTCTTTATTTTTATGAGTTGGTTTGTTAACTTTCTTCGTGGTTACCATGAATTTTACCCTTACCTTTGAAGTTTGAAGCAGTCTACCATTACTTGGTATTACCTTGCCTTCCTCTCTGTTAGAAGGTTCTATAGCTATGCCGTTTATTCCTTCTTTCATTGTTTTGATGTTGTTGTCATACTTTGATTGATTGCTCTGATTCCCTGTTGTATTTCTTTTGTTTTCGATAGTCCTCGAGAGTTCATTTCCTAGAATGGTATCTGGTTCGTATGAACCTGCATCCTAGGTCCTAGGTCCTGCCTGAGGGCTGAAGCTGTTTGTCCTCAGATCGAAGAACTCCCTTTAATAATTCTTGTAAGTTTGGTTTGACTTTTGCATATTCCTTTAGTTTCTGTTTATCTGGAAATGACCTAATTTCACCATCAAATTTGAATGAGAGTTTTGCAGGATATATTATTCTTGGCTGACAAGTTTTTTCTTTCAAGATTTTATATATGTCATCCCACTGCCTTCTTGCTTGCATGGTTTCTGCCGAATAATCTGAGCTTAGTCTTATTGTTTCTCCTCTGTATGTGACTTCTTGTTTTTCACGAGTTGCTCTCGGGATTCATTGTTTGTCTTTAGTTTTGCTGAGTGTGAATATGATATGTCTTGGTGATTTTCTTTTGGGGTCTCTTCTATATGGGGTTCGTTGAGCTTCTTCGATGGCCAGCTTTTCATCTTTCATGATATTGGGAAAGTTTTCTGTCAGCAGTTCCTCAATGATCCTCTCTGTGTTTTCTGTTTTCTCCCCCTGTTCTGGTATGCCAATCACTCGTAAGATTTTGCTTTTAATTGTGTCCCACATAACTCTCAGGGTCTCTTCATTTTTCTTTGTTCTTTTTTCTGAGTTTTCCTGAAACAGAGTTGTATCCAAGGGTTTGTCTTCAGTTCCACTGATCCTGTCTTCCACGGTTTCAAATCTTCTTCTCAGCCCTTCTATGACACCGTCCATTTCTGAAATCTTGTTGTTTATCTTTTGGATTTCTAATTGTTGTTTTTGTATAATTTCGAGTTGTGAATTTATTTTGGCATTTTGTTCCTGCATCATCTTCTTGAATTCTTCCAATTTTTTGTCCGTACTTTCCATAAATTTGTCTATTTTTTCCTCATGTTTGTCAGCTTTTTGCCTCAGTTCTTGGAAAATTCCGAGTATTAGTGATTTGAGTTCCCTATCAGGTACTTCTAGTGCATTTTCTTCCACAGGAGAGTTATCTGGTGTTTTAATTTGGATGCCTATTGGAGCCATCTTGTCTTGTTTTTGTAAATGTTTTGATATTGTTTGCTGTTTTGGGGCATTCAGTAGATATTTGTCTCGTTTATTGATTGTAGATTTTTTTTTTCGTCCTTGTGGTACAGCTGGGCAGGTCTAGCTGAAGAGAAGCCACTGGGACGGGTTATTTGTGGCACTCACCACAGCCACCAGGACGGTCGGTAGTCAGTGCTGGCCAGGTTCCAATAGGGTGTGCCTGTACAGCTTGGTCGTTTGATGTCAAGTGCACGGTGCAGGTAGGCAGGATGCAGTGGGGAGATGGTTATGTGTGAGGCTAAGATGGATATGGGAGAGAGGAGAGAGGAGCGCGAGCAAAAAACATACAAATGTAAAAGAATGCTGGGGAGCTTGCCGTTGGAATGGACAGATGAGAGACTATGGGATGGAGAATACCAGAAGGGGGAAGAGAAAGAAAAGGAAAGAATGAACAAATAAAAATCAGAAAAGTTAAAGAACTGCAAAGTTCCAAGGGATCCCACTGATGCAGCTATGAGGTCTGGGGAAGTCTGTCTCAGGTTTCACAGCACAGCCTGGCCAGAAGGTGCAGAGGCATACAACGCCTGGTCTTCAGGGATCAGAAAGACAAGGAAGATATGGAGAGGTGAGAAATTGAGCAATGAAGAAAGACAAAAGGGAAAAAGAGGGAAAAGAAAACAAAACTAATCAAAAAAAGAAAAAAAAAAAGAAAGCAACAATAGCAGTCAACGAATGGCACTCTGAGAGCCAGCCAGTGCGGGCTGGTTTTCTGGACAAGAGACTGTGTTTGTGGGAAACAGAGGAGGCCGAGTGTGAGTGAAGAAGGGTGGAGAGTGGGAAAGCGTATATCAAAAATTGCCTGCACCCCGGGGACCCTCAAAAAGGAGCAAGGACAGTGCATGGAGCCAGGAACCCGAGTGAAAGGAGGGGGAGGCAGCGAGAGGCAAGCGAGAAACCAAAAGAAGCAGAAAAAGCAACACCAGCAGCCAAAAAACAGCATCCAAAGAGCCGCCCACACAGGCGTGTGGAATCCAAGCAGCCAGCGGTCCCGGGTCAAGAGACTGTGGCCATGGGAAGTGGAGGGGCAAATGAACAAAGGCCCCGGGATCCCACCAGCGTGGCAGCCCAGACCCGGAAGCAGCCACATGCCCGAATGCAGCCCCACAGCCCCGCAGGAAAGAGCAAAGATGGCGCTCGGAACCAGGCACCCGAGCAAAAGGAGGGGGAGGCAGCAGCGAGAGGCAAGCAAGAAACCAAACGAAGCAGAAAAAGCAACACCAGCAGCAAACAAACGGCACTCAGAGAGCCGCCCGCACAGGCGCGCGGAATCCAAGCAGCCGGTGGTCCCGGATCAAGAGACTGTGGCCATGGGAAGCAGAGAGGCAAATGAACAAAGGCCCCGGGATCCCACCAGCGTGGCAGCCCAGACCTGGAAGCAGCCACACACCCGAACGCAGCCCCACAGCCCCGCAGGAAAGAGCAAAGACGGCACTTGGAACCAGGCACCTGAGCAAAAGGAGGGGGAGGTGGCAGAAAAAGCAACACCAGCAGCCAACAAATGGCATCCGGAGAGCTGCCGGCCCGGGCGCACGGAATCCAAGCAACCGGCGCCCACTGGCCCAGGGACCTTGGCCACGAGAAGCAGGAGAGCCCCAGCTGGGGCAAAGAGGGGTAGGGGGTGGGAAAGCGCACACCGCAAATTACCAGCTGTTTTTTCTCCCACTGGATGCTCCGCGAGGCTGCTCTGCCATTCTCCCATTTGCTGGTCTCCGATAGGAGTCCAAGACGGTGGATCCATGCGGCATTAGCTGGTAGGGGACCTCTGCATGAATCTCTCTTAGCTCTCCGTTCTCTTTCAGTATTCTCACTCCGTTTGGTGTTTGGCTGAGTTCTTTATCTCTTCATTTGATGTTCTAGGGTTTCAGGATTGTTGATTCTCTGTTTGGCTTAGTTTTTCGGATCTTTGCTGTGGAGGGGCGGCATGGTGCTTCTGCCTAGAGCGCCATCTTGCCGGACTCCCTAGAATAAGTTTAAGGAAATAGTCTTCTCAGTTTTTAAGGCTCTCCCTGATCTAGAATTGATGTGACAGGAGGAATAAGAGCCCAGACAGTGACTCAGCTTGAGGACTACATCTTTGTGTTTGAAGGGGCCCCAGTGAAAATAAAGTGCAACTACTCGTATTCTGGGAGTCCTGTTCTCTCCTGGTTTGTTCAGTGTCCCAGGAAAGGACTCCAGTTACTTCTGGGGCACATCTCAGGAGACAGCATCAAAGGTTTTTCAGCTGACCTTGACAAGGGTAAGATGACCTTCCATCTGAAGAAACCATCAGCTCAAGAGGAAGACTCAGCCATGTATTACTGTGCTGTGAGTGACACAGTGACTGGTGTTGCATGGGAAACAGAGCACAAACTCTCTAGGGCTTACAAAAATTATGTTTTGTAAGGTGTCTATCTGGCCACAGTGGGGCAATTTTTCTCTACAGACTGACTCTGAGTTTACATCTTAGATACAATATTTTCAGTTGTCAGCTATCTATTAAGCTGAAAATTTTGTGGAAGAAAATTCTTATTACCAACTCTACTTAAATTAAAAGTATGTTTTAAAAATACTAAGTATGTTTAGTTCTTTCTAGTAGTACCTGATAAACTTTTGAAATAAGAACTATATGTGGTTGTTGTTGCTAAGTGCTGTCGAGTTGGTTCTGACGGATAGCGACCTTATAAAACAGAATAGAATTGCCCCATAGGCTTTCCAAGGAGCAGCTGGTGGAGTCAAACTGCAGACTTTTTGGTTAGCAGTCAACCTCTTAACCAGTGCACTACCAGGGCTCCAAAAACTAGATAGCATGGCCTAAAAAAAATCTTTTCTTGGCTCAGAAGGATTATTCAGACTCAGGTGGTGTATTTACACTTCCCTCAGTTCCTCTTCCAATCCATAGCACCTCCACATGTGTTCATTACCACATATTTAAGCACAGTTTCTTCAAAGAACGATAGTGTTTCATGACTTGTGATTGCTAGTTTTTCTGCATCAATGTCCTTTCCTCTCCTCATGCACTGCATGAACTCCTACTATCTCATTCCAGGACCACTCAGGAGAAAAAAATGCAGCAATTAGAACAAGGAAAGTTTAATATGAAGAATTGGTAAATAACAGGAAATTAACTAGTAAAGTGTAAAATGAACTCTAAAGAATATAGGAATAACAAATGTAGGGAAAGGCTCTTATCCCTGTGACTAAATCACAGTTCCCCAGAAAGGAACACATAGAATAAGCATCCCCCTTCTGCCAAGGCTATGATGCAGACCTCACTGGAGAGTGTGGCTATAGCCTGCTGGATGGTGGAGAAGTTTGCTAAAGTGCCAAAGACAAAGTCTGGTAAGCTGGCAAACTGCTGAACTTGCTGGAAAGCTAGCTAGGGTACCTGTGAAAGTTACCAAAAAACCACCTGTGGGGCTGTCACTGAAACGTGATGGAGGTGAGTGTGAATGGGTGTCCTACATGCTGGCCAAGTACTGTATGAGCAATTGAGAAAAATGTACCAGAACCAGGAAGAAACACCTCTTCCTCCTGCAGAGTCTTTCTAACCACCTTTACTGGCAAAGCTTAACATCGTGCCAGCTGGAAATATTTACAAGATCCAGATCCAGTATTACAAGCAGGTCAATGAATGGTGAATTTGGAGTTCAGAGGCAATTAACTGATAACTGGCACATCCGTCCCTCTGGCTACTACATATGCACCCTTCTATGCCTATTTGATTGGAGATTTGAGCCCATTCAGAGGCCCCTTGGAAGAAAGGCCCAGTGATCTACTTCTGAAAAATCAGCCATTGAAAACCCTAGGGAACACAGTTATACTCTGATACACAGGAGTTCTCCATGACTTGGAAACAACTTGAAGGAAGCTGGTTAATATGTATTTGAACTTACAAACAACAATAAAACAGCTCTGTGTTTCCACCTAACATGTTACAGCTATCCTTTGAACAAATCAAGAAGTTCCCATCATTTTCTCAAAATGAGGAAACTGACATTACCAGCACTCACTGCATCCATCTCTCAGTTAATTACTTCTCAAATTCAGAGGAAGTCCCACTGAATATTCTGTTACCTACAGATTAAATGTAAAGTTAACCTCCAACAATTTGTATTTAAAATAATTATGCTAAGGAGGAGAGAGAAGAAGAAAATGGTAGGATATTCAAAGGAACACATACATATAGCAAGTAAAGCGAAAATACAGAAAGATACTACATTCCTTGACTCAGGCTGCAACTGACATCTACGGCTTCCTTCTTTTGTTACCCATTTTATATTTCTCTTTCTTTAGCCATAAACTCAGTGGATTGGGGTTCTTTACCTGGTAAAGTGATCCACATCTTCATTGTCAAAGGATCTGTGTTGTTGCTGTTAGGTGCTGTCCAGTTGGTTCCGACTCTTAGTGACCCTCCGTACTACAGAAAGAAGCAGTGCCTGGTCCTGCACCATCCTCACAATCATTATCATGCATGAGCCAGTTGTTACAGCTACTGTGTCAGTCCATCTTGCTGAGGGTCTTCCTGGTTTTTGCTGACCCTCTACTTTACCAAGAATGATGTCATTCTCCAGGGACTGATCCCTCCTGATAACACGTCCAAAGTATGTGAGATGTAGTCTCGCCATCCTTGCTTCTAAGGGACATTCTGGTTGTACTTCTTCCGAGACAGAATTGTTCATGCTTTTGGCAGTTCATGGTATATTCAATATTCTTCACCAATACTGCAACTCAAAGGCATCAATTCTACTTTAGTCTTCCTTATTCATTATGATGTGATTGAAAATATCATGGCTTGGGTCAGGCACACCTTAGTCTTCAAGGCGACGTCATTGCTTTTCAATACTTTAAAGAGGTCTTTTGCAGCAGATTTTCCCAATCTTTTGATTTCTTGACTGCTGCTTCCGTGAGTGTTGATTGTGGATCCAAGTAAAATGAAATCCTCGACAACTTCAATCTTTTCTCCTTTTATCATGATGTTGCTTATTGGTCCAGTTGTGAGGATTTATGTTTTCTTTGTGTTGAGGTGCAATCCATACTAAAGGCTGTGGTCTTTGATATTCATCAGTAAGTGCTTCAAGTCCTCTTCACTTTCAGCAAGCAAGGTTGTGTCATCTGCATAATGCAGGTTGTTAATGAGTCTTCCTCCAATCCTGATGCCCCATTCTTCTTCATATAGTTCAGCTTCTTGGATTTTTTGCTCAGTATACAGAGTGAATAGGTATGGTGACACACACCTTTCCTGTCTTTAAACCACTCAGTATCACCTTGCTCTGTTCAAATGATTGCCTCTTGACCTATGTACAGATTCCTCATGAGCACAAGTAAGTGTTCTGGAATTCCCCTTCTTCGCAATGTTATCCATAATTTGTTATGATCCATACAGTCGAATGCCTTTGTATAGTCAATAAAACACAGGAAAACATCTTTCTGGTATTCTCTGCTTTCAGCTATGATCCATCTGACATCAGCAATGATATCCTTAGTTCCACTTCCTCTTCTGAATCCAGCCTGAATTTCTGGCAGTTCCCTGTCGATATACTGCTGCAGCTGCTTTTGAATGATCTTCAGCAAAATTTTACTTGCGTGTGATATTAATGATATTGTTCGACAATTTCTGCATTCGGTTGGATCATCTTTCTTGGGATTAGGCATAAATATGGATCTCTTCCAGTCAGTCGCCCATGTAGCTGTCTTCCAAATTTCTTGGCATAGACGAGTGAGCACTTCCAGTATTGCATCCATTTGTTGAAACATCTCAATGGATATTCCGTCAATTTCTGGAGAATTGTTTTTTGACAGTGCCTTCAGTGCAGCTTGGACTTCTTCCTTCAGTACCATCGGTTCCTGAGCATATGCTACCTCTTGAAATGGTTGAAAGTTGATGAATTCCTTTTGTTATAATGACCCTGTGTATTCATGCCATCTTCTTTTGATGCTTCCTTTCTCCCTATAGAATCCTTCACTATTGCAACTGGAGGCTTGAATTTTTTTCTTCAGTTCTTTCAGCTTGAGAAATGCCCAGCTATTCTCTTTTGGTTTTCTGTCTCCAGCTCTTCGCAGGTATTATAGTACTTTACTTTGTCTTCTCAAGCCATCCTTTGAAATCTTCTGTTCATATCTTCTACTTCATCATTTCTTCCTTTTCCTTTAGCTATTTGACTTTCAAAAGCAAGTTTCAGAGTCTCTTCTGATATCTATTTTGCTCTTTTCTATCTTTTTAATGACCTATTGCTTTCTTCCTGTATGATGTCCTTGATGTCATTCCACTACTCATCTCGTCTTCAGTCATTAGTGTTCAACTTGTGAAATCTATTCTTGAGATGATCTCTAAATTCAGGTAGGCTATAGTCAAGGTTTTACTCTGGCTCTCGTGGACTTGTTCTAATTTTCTTCATTTTCAACTTGAACTTGCACATGAGCAATTGATAGTCTGTTCTACAGTCGGCCCCTGGCCTTGTTCTGACTGATAATATTGAGCTTTTTCATTGTCTCTTTCCAGAGCAGCAGTCAATTTGATTCCTCTGTATTCCATCTGGCGAGGTCCACTTGTACAGTCTCCATTTATGTTGGTGAAAAAAGGTATTTGCAATGAAGAATTCGTTGGTCATGTAAAATTGTATTATGTGATCTCTGGCATTATTTCTATTACCGAGGTCATATTTTCCAAATACCAGTCTTCTTCTTTGTTTCCAACTTTTACATTCCAATCACCAGTAATTAGCAATGCATCCTGATTCTGTGTTCTATCAATTTTAGACTGCAAAGCTAGTAAAAATCTTCATTTTATTCAGCTGTGGCTTTAGTGGTTGGTGTGTAAATTTGAATAATAGTTTTATTAACTGGTCTTCCTTGTAGGCGTAGGGATATTATCCTGTCACTGACAGGGTTGTACTTCAGGATAGATCTTGAAGTGTTCTTTTTGACGATGAATGCAACACCATTCCTCTTCAAGTTGTCATTCCCGGCATAGTAGACCATATGATTGTCTGATTCAAAATGGCCAATATCAGTCCATTTCAGCTCACTAATGCCTAGGATATAGATGTTTATGTGTTCCATTCCATTTTTGACTATTTCAAGTTTTCCTGGATTCATTCTTCTTACATTCCACGTTCTGATTATTAATGGATGTTTGCAGCTGTTTCTTTTCATTTTGAGTTGTGCCACATCAGCAAATGAAGGTCCTGAAAGCTTGACTCCATCCACATCATTAAGGTTAACTCTACTTTGAGGAGGCAGCTCTTCCCCAGTTGTCTTTTGAGTGCCTTCCATCCTGGAGGGCTCCTCTTCTGGCAGAAAATCAGACAATATTCCACTGCTTTTCATAAGGTTTTCACTGGCTAATTCTTTTCAGAAGTAGACTGCTGGGTCCTTCTTCTTAATCTGTGTTAGTCTGGAAGCTCAGCTGAAACCTGTCAGCCATGGGTGACCCTCTTGTTATCTGAATACCGGCGGCACAGCTTTCAACATCACAGCAACATGCAAACCCCCACAGTACGACAAACTGACAGACACGTGGGGGTCAAAGGGTCTAAGTCCTTAATAATCCTGCATTTTTTGTTATTGTTGCTGTTGGTTACCTTTGTTGTTGTTAGGTGTTGTCGGGTCAATTCCAACTCACAATGATCCTATAAGACAAAGCAAAACTGTCCCATAAGATTTTCTAGGTTGTAATCTTTACAGGAGTGGATAGCCAGGTCTTTTCTCAGGCAGAGCAGCTGGTGGACTCGAACCACTGATCTTTCAGTTAGCAGCCAAGGACTTAACCACTGAGCCACACATTGGGTATGGAAATGCCCTAGGGTTTCAGACATAGCCTTCTCTACACCTGTCGTGTAGCAGCAACCCAACCCCCCTTGGTAATTGGTAGCAATTACTACAGCCAGTAGAATAACCTCTTCTACCTGGTGGTTCAGTGACACTTTGCAAAAGCCCAAAAATGGCCCCATGGCAACCCCATCTTCTAATTCAACGAAACCACTGTTATGCCCCTGGTAGAAGCATTCGTCGTTTTGGAGAACAAGGCCTCCAAACCAGCACAGCTCCAAGTTACAAAGACAGGAGGTCAAAATTCTGCTAGTGGGTTACTGGTTATAATAGTGAGAGGATCCACTTCCATGACCATTTCCTTGATTCTTAGACCCATGTATTCTGGCTGTGCGGGAGATGACACTATATAATGGTCTCTGATATAAAGCATATACTGCATCTTCTAAGACAGGCCTCCATCTTTAGAGTGTTTTCTTCCAACTGGCACCATAAATGAGTCTTCAATAAGCCATTACATCTTTCAATAGGCCAGCCATTTCTGGGTGATAGGGTATGTGGTAAGACTAGATAATTCCATGGGCATGTGACCACTGCTGTACATCCTTTGTAATGAAAATAGTTCCTTGATCAGGAAAAAGGCTATGAGGAATATCTTGATGGTGGATTAGCAATTCTGTGAGTTTACGAAGGTGATTCTGGCAGAAGAATTGGAAGCAAGGAAGGCAAGTCCATGTGCAAGTACATGTGTCTATTCCACTGAACATAAATCTCAGCCATCTTCATGATAAAAGAGGGCTAATGCAATCAATTAGTCACTATGTGTCTAAGTGTTTCCCCTGGGAAACGGCATTACATTAGGGGCTCAGAGTCAGTCTCTGTAGTTGGCAGATAAGGCTCTCAGCAGCAGCATCAGCTAGATAAGCCTTGGTAAGGGAAAATCCAACCCTTTGAGCCCACACATGACTTTCATCTCTCCCATCAAGACCGCTTTTTTTCATGGTCTAATTGAGTAAGCACTGGGGTGGCAAAGGAAAGATGTTGACCCATCCATAGAGTACCCCATTTTGTCCATGTCAAAGAGCTCCCACTGCAGTGGTTTTCCCTTCTTGTATATTCACATAGAACATTCTTATCTTCATAGTCTGTGCCTATTCTGAGAGGTCCATTCAGATACCTCTTCCCCAGATTTTCTTGTCACCAGTCTTCGAATTCTGTTTCTTCTAAGTCTCTTAACATCTACCCAAACCATTAACCATTGCCTATGAATCAATGTAGATCAGTACTTCTGACAAGCTCTCACTCCAGTCAAGGTTAGTAACCCAAATGTACCCTTGATATTTTGTCCACTGGGGGGGATTTTTCCTTCACCATTTTCGGTCAATGTGGCTGCAGTGTTACTTTTGTGTGGTACCAACATAATAATCATCATAACTCACTTGAAAAACAGGCTTGAGGTTTTTCTTCCTCAGTAAACTGGTTGTAAGAAACTCTCTAGGATGCCATAGGCATGAATTAAAGGAGAGAAGAGAATTCAGGAAAAATTGTTGTTAAAGGAATCAGATCCACCTACTTTGTTACTTACTTGTACCTTCCAGATCTTCCTGAGCTCATTCTCTTATAAACCATTTCTACTTGATGACAGATTGCTATAGAGCATGCCCAATCTTAGGGCTTAATAGATCAGACAACATTCATTTCATGATGGAAGTTCATGCTGCATGGTCACCTGTTTTCCCTAAATTAGACATTTATTCCTCACCATTCCTCACCAAGCTCAATCAGCAAGACAGAAGTTGTTTTCAGAAGCAGAATAGTTAACTGAAGTAAAAGGGTGTATATTTTCTCCAAAATAGTAGAGAACTACTCAGTGATTATCCTATTGGTGTTTCCCAGAATCTCCGCCCAGCATCTCTATTTACCATGGAAACCTCCAGTATCAATTTGGATGTTATGAATCATAAGACCCAAATGGTAAAGCAGATTTCACTGAAGCCTGAATTACTACAGAGCCTCCTCTTTATCTAGTTCCCACACAAAACTGGTAAATTTACAGGTGACTTTGTCAACAGATCATAGTAGCACACCCACGTGTGGTGTAGCTTACCTCCAAAATCCAAAAAGACCTAGGAAGTGTTATACCTATTTTTCTGTGGTAGGTGGTGTGAGGTGCAACAATGTGTCTTTCATTTTGGAGGGGATATCTTGATATTCTCTGCAATGTTTAACCCCTAGAAACTTGATAGAGGTGGCAAAAATTTTTTGTGGGGTTTATTGCCATATCTACTATTATAGGCTGAATTGTGTTCCCCAAAAATGTGTGTCAGAGAGGTGGGGCAAGATGACGCTCTAGGCAGAAGCACCACGCTGTCCCGCCACAGCAAAGATCCAAAAAACTAAGCTTAACAGAGAATCAACAATCCTGAAACCCTAGAACACCAAATGAAGAGATAAAGAACTCAGCCAAACACCAAACGGAGTGAGAATACTAAAAGAGAACGGAGAGCGAGGAGAGACTCACGCAGAGATTCCTTACCAGCTAACGCAGCACAGATCCACCATCTTGGATTCCTATCGGAGACCAGCGAATGGGAGAGCAGCCTCGCAGAGCGTCCAGTGGGAGACAGAATGACCAGTAAACTGCACGCTTTCCCACCCCCCACCCTTCTCCGCCTCGGCTAGGGTTCCCCTGCTTTCTGTGACCAGGGTACCGGGGCTGGGGAGCGCCGGTACTTGGATTCCGTGTGCCCGGGTTGGCAGCTTTCTGAGAGCCGTTTGCTGGCTGCTGGCGAAGCTTTTTCTGCCACCTCCCCCTCCTTTTGCCTGGGTGCCTGGTTCCAAGCGCTGTCTTTGGTCTTTCTTGCGGGGCTGTGGGACTGCGTTCGGGCGTGTGGCTGCTTCCAGGTCTGGGCTGCCACACTGGCGAGATCCCGGGGCCCTTCTTCATTCGCCCCTCTGCTTCCCGTGGCCACGGTCTCTTAACCCTGAGACTGCAGGCCTCTTGGAATTCCCGCCCCTGAGTGGGGGATCTCTGGGTCCCATTTGTTGGCTGTTGGTGTGACATTTTCTGCTTCTTCTGGTTTCTCGCTTGCATCTCGCTGCCTCCCCCTCCTTTTGATCAGGTGCCTGGTTCCGAGCGCCGTCTTTGCTCTCTCCGGCAGGGCTCTGGGGCTGCATTCGGGCGTGTGGCGGATTCCAGGTCTGGGCTGCCACACTGGTGAGATACCGGGGCCTTTGTTCGTTGGCCCCTCTGCTTCCCGTGGCCACGGTCTCTTAACCCCGAGAATGCCCGCTACTTGGAATTCGAGCCCCTGAGTGGGGGTTCGCTGGGTCCCATTGGTTGGCACTGACTGCTGGTGTTGCCTTTTTTTTTTTAATTTTATTTTTCTTCTTTTTTGATTAGATTTGTCATCTTTTCCTTCTTTTTCCTTTTTGTCTTTCTTCATTGCTTAATTTCTCGTCTCTCTATCTCTTCTTTCTCTTTCTGATCCCTGAATACCAGGTGATGTATGCCTCTGTACCTTCTGGCCAGGCTGTGCTGTGAAAACTGAGACCGACTCCCCCAGACCTCATAGCTGCATCGGTGGGATCCGTGGGAACTCTGCAGTTCTTTAACTTTTCTGATTTTTATTTGTTCATTCTTTCCTTTTCTTTCTCTTCCCCCTTCTGGTTTCCTCCATCCCATAGTCTCTCATCTGTCCATTCCAAAGACAAGCTCCCCTAGCATTCTTTTATATTTGTATGCTTTTTGCTCCTGCTCCTCTCTCCTCTCTCCTCTCTCCTATATCCAGCTTAGCTTCACACATAACCATCTTCAAGCTGCACCCTACCTAACTGCACCATGCACTTGACATCACACCACCAAGCTGTGCAGACACGCCCTATTGGAACCTGCCCAGCACTGACTACTGACCATCCTGGTGGCTGCGGTGAGTGCCAGAAACAACCCGTTCCCGTGGTTCCTCTTCAGCTAGATCTGCCCAGCTGTACCACAAGGACAGAACAAAAAAAAAAAAAAATCTACAATCAATAAACGAGACAAATATCTACTGAATGCCCCCAAAACAGCAAACAATATCAAAACATTTACAAAAACAAGACAAGATGGCTCCAATAGGCGTCCAAATTAAAACACCAGATAACTCTCCTGTGGAAGAAAATGCACTACAAATACGTGATAGGGAACTCAAATCACTAATACTCGGAATTTTCCAAGAACTGAGGCAAGAAGCTGACAAACATGAGGAAAAAATAGACAAATTTATGGAAAATACAGACAAAAATTTGGAAGAATTCAGGAAGATGATGCAAGAACAAAATGCCAAAATAAATTCACAACTCGAAATTATACAAAAACAACAATTAGAAATCCAAAAGATAAACAACAAGATTTCAGAAATGGACGGTGTCATAGAAGGGCTGAGAAGTAGATTTGATACAATGTAAGACAGGATCAGCGGAACTGAAGACAAACACTTGGATACAACTCTGTTTCAGGAAAACTCAGAAAAAAGAACAAAGAAAAATGAAGAGACCCTGAGAGTTATGTGGGACACAATTAAAAGCAAAAACTTATGGTGTTTGGCATACCAGAACAGGGGGAGAAAACAGAAAACACAGAGAGGATCATTGAGGAACTGCTAACAGAAAACTTTCCCAATATCATGAAAAATGAAAAGCTAGCTATCCAAGAAGCTCAACGAACCCCATATAGAAGAGACCCCAAAAGAAAATCACCAAGACATATCATATTCACACTCACCAAAAATAAGGACAAACAAAGAATCCTGAGAGCAGCTCGTGAAAAACAAGAAGTCACGTACAGAGGAGAAACAATAAGAGTAAGCTCAGATTATTCGGCAGAAACCATGCAGACAAGAAGGCAATGGGATGACGTATATAAAATCTTGAATGAAAAAACTTGTCAGCCAAGAATAATATATCCTGCAAAACTCTCATTCAAATTTGATGGTGAAATTAGGTCATTTCCAGATAAACAGAAACTAAAGGAATATGCAAAAGTCAAATCAAACTTACAAGAATTATTAAAGGGAGTTCTTCGATCTGAGGACAAACAGCTTCAGCCCTCAGGCAGGACCTAGGACCTAGGACGCAGGTTCATATGAACCAGATACCATTCTAGGAACTGAACTACAGAGGACTTTCCAAAAACAAAAGAAATACTACAGGGAATCAGAGAAATCAATCAAAAGATGGCAAAAACATCAAAACAATGAAAGAGGGAACAAACGGCATAGGTAGAAAACCTTCTAAAGGAGAGGAAGTCAAGGCGATACCAAGTAAGGGTAGACTGCTTCAAAATTATAAAGATAAGGGTAAATTCATGGTAACCACAAAGAAAGTTAACAAACCAACTCATAAAAATAAAGACGAAAAACATAAAGTCTCAACAAAAACAAACCCTACAAAAACAAAAGAAATGAACACAAAATCCACAAACAAAAGTAACTCAGCACAAGAGAGTAAGAAGAACAAAGAAAACTTCAGCACCAGAAATAAAAAGCACTACAAAATGACAGCAACAAACTTCCATCTATCAAAATTACACTGAATGTAAATGGACTCAATGCACGCATAAAGACCTGGAGAGTGGCAGAATGGATAAGAAAACAGGATCCATCAATTTGCTTTCTACAAGATACACACCTTAGAAACAAAGATGTGAATTTATTAAAAATCAAAGGTTGGAAAAAAATATATCAAGCTAACAACTATTAGAAAAGGGCAGGAGTGGCAATTCCAATCTCAGATAAAATAGACTTTAAAACAAATTCTACCATAAAAGGCAAAGACTTTATAATGATTAAGGGGATGATCCATCATGAAGACATAACCATAATAAATATCTATGCACCCAATGACAGGGCTCCAAAATACATTTAAAAAACTCTAACAACACTGAAAAGAGAAATTGACAGTTCCACAATAATAGTAGGAGACTTCAACACACCACTCTCAGTAAAGGACAGAACAATTAAAAAGAAACTCAGCAAAGATGCAGAAGACCTAAAGGACATAATCAGCCAACTGGACTTCATAGACATATATAGAACAATCCATCCAACCGCTGCAAAGTACACATTCTTTTCCAATGCACATGGAAAGTTCTTCAGAATAGACCACATCTTAGGCCACAGAGCAATCCTCAACAAGATCCAAAATGGTGAGATAATTCACAGTATCTTCTCTGACCACAATGCCATCAAGGTAGAAATTAACACTAGAAAGAGCAAGTAAAAAAAATCAAACACATGGGAACTGAATAATAATCTGCTTACACATCAATGAGTAATAGAAGAAATCAGAGATGAAATCAAAAAATTCCTAGAATCAAATGAAAATGAAAACACATCATACCAAAACCTTTGGGACACAGCAAAGGCAGTCTCAGAGGACAATTTATAGCAATAGATGCACATATCAAAAAAGAAGAAAGGGACAAAATCAAAACATTAACTACAGAACTCAAACAAATAGAAAGAGAACAGCAAAAAAATCCTACAACCACTGGAAGAAAGGAAATAGTAAAGATCAGAGCAGAAATAAATGAAACAGAGAACAGAAAAACCATAGAAAGAATCAACAAAACCAAAAGTTGGTTCTTTGAAAGAACCAACAAAATCGACAAACCACTGGCCAGACTGACAAAAGAAAAACAGCAGAGGGCACAAATAACCCAAATAAGAAATGAAATGGGGGACATTACAACAGACCCAACCGAAATAAAAAGGATTATAATAGAATATTATGAAAAACTATATTCCAACACATTTGAAAACCTAGAGGAAATGGATAAATTTCTAGAAACATACGGCCTACCCAAACTACAACAAAGTGATATTGAAAATCTGAACAGACCCATAACAGAAGAAGAGATTGAAAAGGTAATAAAAAAAAACTCCCAACCAAAAAAATCCCTGACCCAGATGGCTTCAATGGAGAATTCTACAAAACATTTACAGAAGAGCTTGTACCAGTTCTACTCAAGCTATTTCAGAGCATAGAAGAGGAAGCAACACTTCCAAATTCATTCTATGAAGCCAGCATAATGCTGATACCAAAACCAGGCAAAGACATCACAAAAAAAGAAAATGACAGAGCAATATCTCTCATGAATATAGATGCAAAAATTCTGAACAAAATTCTAGCCAATAGAATTCAGTATCATATCAAAAAAAACAATACACCACGACCAAGTAGGATTCATACCAGGTATGCAAGGATGGTTTAACATTAGAAAATCCATCAACGTAACCCACCACATAAATCAAAGCAAAGAAAAAAATCACATGATCATCTCAATGGACTCAGAAAAGGCATTTGACAAAGTCCAACACCCATTCCTGATAAAAGCTCTCAATAAAACAGGTATAGAAGGGAAATTTCTCAACATAATAAAGGGCATCTATGCAAAACCAACAGCCAACATCATTCTTAATGGAGAGAGGCTGAAAACATTCCCCTTGGAAACAGGAACAAGACAAGGATGCCCTTTAACACCACTCCTATTTAACATCGTGCTGGAAGTTCTAGCTAGAGCAATAAGGCAAGAGAAAGAAATAAAGGGCATCCAAATTGGTAATGAAGAAGTTAAACCCTCCCTGTTTGCAGATGACATGATACTATACATAGAAAACCCTAAAGACTCCACGAGAAATCTACTGGAACTAATAGAAAGATTCAGCAGAGTAGCAGGATACAAGATAAACATTCAAAAATCAGTTGGATTCCTATACACCAGTAAAGAGAACGATGAAAACGAGATCAGGAAATCAATACCATTTTCAATAGCCCCTAAAAAGATAAAATACTTAGGAATAAATCTGACTAGGAATGTAAAAGACGTATACAAAGAAAACTACAAAACACTGCTGCATGAAACCCAAAGGGATCTACATAAATGGAAAAACATACCATGCTCATGGATAGGGAGACTCAACATTGTGAAAATGACAATTCTACATAAAGCAATTTACAAATACAATGCAATCCCGATACAAATACCAACAACATTCTTCAAAGAGATGGAAAAACTAATTATTAACTTTATATGGAAAGGGAAGAAACCCTGAATAAGTAAAGCACTACTGAAGAAGAAGAATAAAGTTGGAGGACTCAGACTACCTGACTTGAGAACCTACTATACAGCTACAGTACTCAAAACAGACTGGTACTGGTACAACAACAGAGACATTGACCAATGGAACAGAATTGAGAACCCAGATGTAAATCCATCCACCTACGGTCAGCTGATCTTCAACAAGGGCCCAAAATCCATCAAATGGGGAAAAGACAGTCTTTTTAACAAATGGTGCTGGCAAAACTGGATATCCATTTGTAGAAAAATGAAACAGGACCCATACCTCACACCATACACAAAAACTACTTCAAAATGGATCAAAGACCTGAATATAAAGCCTCAAACTATAAAATTCATAGAAGAAAAACTAGGACCAACACTTCAGGCCTTAATACATGGCATTAACAGGATACAAACCATAAACATCAACACAAAAAACCCAACAGATAAACTAGATAACTGGGATCTTCTAAAAATCAAACATCAATGCTCTTGAAAAGACTTCACCAAAAGAGTCAAAAGAGAACTTACAGATGGGGAAAAAATTTTTGGACAGTACAAGTCAGACAAAGGTCTAATCTCCATAATCCACAAGAAAATCCAACACCTCTACAACAAAAAGACAAACAATCCTATCAAAAAATGGGCAAAGGAAATGAACAGACACTTCACCAAGGAAGACATTCAAATGGCCAACAGACACATGAGGAAATGCTCACGATCACTAGCCATTAGAGAAATGCAAATTAAAACCACAATGAGATACCATCTCACCCCGACATTACTGGCACGAATCAAAAATACTGGAAATAACAAATGTTGGAGGGGCTGCGGGGAGATGGGAACTCTTATACACTGCTGGTGGGAATGCAAAATGATACAACCATTTTGGAAAATGATATGGCGTTTCCTCAGAAAGCTAGAAATAGACATACCATTCGATCCAGCAATCCCACTCCTAGGAATATATCCTAGAGAAATAAGAGTCATCACTCGAATAGACATATGCACACCTATGTTCATGGCAGCATTGTTCACAATAGCAAAACGATGGAAACAACCTCGATGTCCATCAACAGATGAATGGATACACAAACTATGGTACATACACACAATGGAGTACTATGCAACGAGAAAGAACAACAATGAATCTGTGAACCATCTCATAACATGGATGAAACTGGAGGACATTATGCTGAGTGAAATAAGTCAATCATAAAAGGACAAATATTGTATGAGACCTCTATTGTAAAAATCCATGAAAAAATTCACATGCAAAATGTAACAATCCTTATTGATTACCAGGAAGGGGAGGGGGGGGGATACTAAATAGGCAATAGATAAGTGGTACCTTCGGTGAGAGGTGAGATAGTACACAGTACAGGGGAAAGTAACACAACCTGCACGAGGAAACGTCATGGAGGCCCTATAGACACATCCAAACCCCCCGAGGGACTGAGTTGTTGGATGGAGGGCTCTGGGGACCATGGTCTCAGGGAACATCTAGCTCAATTGGCATGACACTACTTATAAAGATAATGCTCTACATTCTACCTTTGTGAGTAGTGTCTGCGGTCTTAGAAGCCTATGAGCGGCCATCTAAGATACTCCACTGTTCTCATCCCTTCGGGAGCAAGGGAGAATGAAGAGAACAGGATACAAGGAAAAGATTAGTCCAAAGGACTAATTGTCCACAGCTACAAGGCCTCCAGCGGATTGAGTCCAGTACAGCTAGATGGTACCCGGCTACCACCACTGACTTCTCTGACCAGGATCACAACAGAGGGTTCTGGACAGAGCTGGAGAAGAATGTAGAGCATAATTTTAACTCCCCCCCCCAAAAAAAAAGACCAGATTTACTGGCCTAAAGAATACTGGAGAAACCTCAAGAGTGTGGCCCCCAGACACCCTTTCAGCTCAGAGGTGAAGTTACCTTTGAGGTTCGATGTTAAGCCAGGGAGTGGACAGCCCAGTAAAACTAAATGGGACTAACGAGGTACAGGAGTCCAGTGACAAAGGCCAGAAGGCAGAGGGGGAGTAGGAAACTGATGATAAGGAACACAAATTGAGTAAGGACACTGTCGATGTGTTGTGAGATTATTGACCACTGTTATAGGGCAACATTTGTAGTAACTATTAAATGGGAGGCTGTTTTGTCCTGTAAGCCTTCATCTTGGGCGAGAATGGCAGCACAATTGGAAGAGCATAGTCAATATCACTTAAATGTGTAAGTAAAAAGTTTTGAAATGGTGTTAAAAAAAAAACAAATGAGACTAATGAGGTACAGTAGTCCAGTGACAAGGGCCAGAAGACAGAAGGGGACAAGGAAGTCCCCTGGTGATAGGTAACACAAGGTGGAGTAAGGATATTCTTGATGTTTTGTGAGATTGTTAACCATTGTCATAGGGCAACATGTGTAGTAACTGTTAAATGAGAAACTATTTTGTTCTGTAAGCCTTCATCTTAACTGAGAATAACAGCACAGTTGGAAGAGCGTAGTCAATGTCACTAAACTGTGAATGTAGAAGTTTTTGAAACGGTGTATCTTTGGCTATCTGTATTTTCATCAAAAAAAAAAAAAAGGTTGAAAATTTAGAGGCTTAATATGTTGTGGGGTTGTTAACCAATGTCATAAAACAACATGTGTACTGCTGTTTCATGAGAAACTATTTGTTCTGTAAGCCTTTATCTGAAGTACAATAAAATATGAAAAAAAAAAAAAAATGTGTGTCAACTTGGCTAGGCCATAATTTCCAGTATTGTATGGCTGTCCTCCATTTTGTGATTAGATAATTCTATGTGTTGTAAATAATAACTCTGGTCGTGCAGTGGTTAAGAGTTCGGCTGCTAACCAAAAGTTTGGCAGTTCAAATCCACCAGCCACTCCTTGGAAACTCTATGGGCCAGTTTTATTCTGTCATATATAGGTCACTATGAATTGACTCCGTGGCAAGGAGTCTAACGTAGCTTCATGATGTTAATGAGGCAGGATTAGTTGCAGTTATATTAATGAGGCAGGACTCAATCCACAGGATTAGGTTGCATCTTATGCCAATCTTTTTTGAGATATGAAAGAGAGAGTCGAGCAGACAGGAGAACGATCTCCTACTACCAAGAAAGAATAGCCAGAAGCTAACAAGTCCTTTGAACCCGGGGTCCCTGTGCTGAGAATCTCCTAGACCAGGGGAAGATTGATGACAAGGACCTTCCTCCCAGAGCTGACAGAGACAGAAAGCCTTCCCCTAGAGCTGGCATCCTGAATTTGGACTTCTAGCCTCCTAAACTGTGAGAGAATACATTTCTGTTTGTTAAAGCCATCCACTTGTGGTATTACTGTTATAGCAGCACTAGTGAACTAAGATACTTACTAATTGTTAAATTTCTAGCTCAAGTGGTTTCTTATATTCTAAGCATCTCATGACCTCTGGAGGTACATTCCCATTCTTTTTATAACCACTGTACAATATATTTGTTTTCATCCTGGTATCTATCACAGGGCATTAAACCTTTATCTTGTCTCTTTTCCTATGGACTGTCTATCCAGAGCAGAATCATGTGTTCTCTCTGACTCTGACCTAAGCTTCTAACACAGTATGTAACACACACTATGTACTTAGTAAAGGAATTTTAAATAAACCCATGAAGGATAAATGTAAAAAGCAATAATTCTTCCCTGTGAGCACTTGTGACCACCTCTGGCAATGTGAGTTTACTGGTTTTGTCAGGACATTGTGGCAAGTGAATTTATCTAAACAAACAGTCTGTTTATTTGGGCAAATAGCTGCCTGATCAGGTGGCAGTTTGCTTAACTGGACAAATAGCATGCTTTGTTTTCTCATTAAAACTCATCTTAAGACTTTTTCCGCATTGTATCCACCAATCCTAAACTCTTACATCATGAATTTTGCCTAATCCAAATTGATTCTCTGCCTTGAGTGACCCACCTTAAACTAGTTCATAAAAAGTTTTTAAAATTGTGTAAATACCCATTTTTAACTTATCCCTTTTGAGACACTGATAATATAAAATACGAAACATTTTTTAGAATTTTTTTGTCAGATTTATTTAGGTATGATTTGCATACAATAAAACTCACCAATTAAAAAGTGCTAAATGTATACAGTCAGTAACACCACTACAATCATGATACAGAATGTGTCCATGAAAATTCCTTCATACTCCTTTGCAGTCAATTTCCTTCACCCATCCTCAGCCCCTGGCAGCCACTCATCTGGTTTCTATCATTATAGTTTTGCCTTCTCTAGAATTTCATATAAATGGAATTACATGGCATATAATCTTTGTGCCTGGCCTTTTTCATAAAATATAATACTTAATAGAAAATGTAGGAGAAAATCTTTAAGATCTAATGTTAGACAAAAAATTCCTGGACATAACACCAAAGCACGATTCATAAAGGAAAAACAAAAAAGATAAACTGGACTTTATCAAAATAAAAAATTTGACACTGTGAAACCCTGTCTAGAGGATGAAAAGGCAACCTAACAGACAGGAAAATACTTGCAAACCACATATCTGACAAAGGCCTTATATCCAGAGTATATAAATCAAACTCATAACTCAATGGCAAAAAATAAAAACAGAAACAAAAACAATCTGATTAGAATGAGAAAAGACATTTCACCAAAGAAGAAGTATAGATGGAAAATAAGTAAATGCAAAGATGTTGGACTTCGTTATCTATTAGGAAAATGTAAATTAAAACTACAAAAACTATCATTATAAACAACTTAGAACAACAAAAATACAAAGTAATGATGATACAAAATACTGGTAAAGATGTGGACAAACTAGTTATCTCATACGTTGTTGGTTGGAATGTAAAACAGTATAATCACTCCAGAAAATAGTTTTGGCAGTTTGTTATAAAACTAAACATGCATTTATATAATCAAGCAATTATACCTTTGGGTATTTTTTGTGAGGTTTATTGCCATATCTACTCATTGTTTAATTTCCTTCTCAAGTGGTTTCTTGTATTTTAAGCATCTCATGACATCTAGAGCTACATTCCCATCCCCTTTATAAGCGCTGCATTTATTTTCATTCTGGCACCTATCACAGTGCATCACCGAGAAATGAAACTTATAGTCACATAAAATCCTGTACACAAATGTTTATAGCAGATTTATTCATAATTGTAAAAATCTGGAAACAACCCAGAAGTTATTTGATGAGTGTATGGTATAAACTGATAAATTCATACCATGGAATACTACTCAACAATAAAAAGAAACAAACTATTGATAAAGGCAACAACCTGGATGGATCTGAAGGGCATTATGCTGAGTAAAAATAGTTAATGTCATACATATGGTATGATTCCATTTATACAATATTCTCAAAACAACAAAACGATAAAGATGGAGAACAGATTAATGGTTGCCAGGGGATGGAGATGGGGGATGGTTGTGACTATAAAGGAATGAGGGAATTCCTTTGTGGTGACAGAACAGATCTGTATCTTAACTGTGGTTGTGGTTACAGGAATCTGTGCATGAGATAAAATTGCACACACACACAGAAAATTGTACACACACACACAGAAATGCATGTAAAAAATGAATGGTAAAAACTGAATAAGTTCTTCACTCTAGTTACCTTATTGTATCAATGTCATTCTCCTAATTTTGGTATTGTACTACAGTTACATAAGATGTCATCATTGGAGGAGGCAATATGAAGAGTACATAGGGCTCTACAAGCTATTTTAGCAACTTCTTGTGAATCTATAATAATGTCAAAATAGTTTACAATAGCCACCAATCTTTGTAAAAACTTTTTCTGTTGTACTTTACATGAAACTTTACACAACAAACTAGTTTCTCATTAAACAATACACATATTGTTTTGTGACATTGGTTGCCAACCCCACGACATGTCAACACTCTCCCCTTCTTGGCCTTGGTTTCCCTATTACCAGCTTTCCTGTCCCCTCCTACCTTCTAGTCCTTGCCCCTGGGCTGGTGTGCCCTTTTAGTCTCGTTTTGTTTTATGGGCCCATCTAATCTTTGGCTGAAGTGTGAACCTCAGGAGTGACTTCATTACTGAGCTGTAAGAGTGACTGGGGCCATACTCTTGTGGTTTCTGCTCACAACCTATCTTATCATGGAAATCTTTAAGAAGTGAGAAGGTGTCAAGCCCATGTTTGGGTATACAAGTTTTCAAAAAATTCTAATTTTCATCTGGAAGCTCAAATTTTATCATTGGCAGCAACCAATTTCAATTGTTTTCCTTGAAATTGGGGCTTATTTCTTATATTTTCAAGAATATACCTACCAAACACCCAAGTCTACTTTTCTGTCAGTCATTATTTAAAGTAAAAAATGGAGTACCAGGAAAAAGCAGGTAGTTCAACTTGCAACTCAAACAACTTTACCGGTGCTTTTCCTCAAGACAACCATCATGCTTAGTATACTCAGATGTGTTTTATGTGTACTTCCCATTTTATCACACAGAATATTAAAAGATCATGTAATGGCTAATCTCAGGCATCATCTTGGCTAGGCTATGGTTCCCAGTGGTTTGGCCTAATACTAAGACTAGTTACTGTGTCATAATGTAATCTAATTCAATGTAATGTAATTACTTTCCATAAAGTAATCTAATGGTAAAGTAATCAAACAGTTGAAAGGAGAGTTCCTTAGGGTGTGGTCTGCCTCCAGGCTATAAATAGATATTTTGGCAGAATTCACTCTCTCTCTCCACTCTGCACTCTTCCTGTCACCTGACCTACGGATCTTGGGATGCAAGCCTGCAGAAATCTCCAGTATGCCACCTGTGGATTTTGGACTTGCCAGCCTCCCCCGCAATCATGTCAGCCAATCCTTTGAAGTCAATCTTTTTCTACATATATACATGTATCTCATTGGTTTTAATTTTTGTGATTGGTTAAATAAAATGATGCATGTTAAGTCCCCGGGTGATGCAAACAGTTAATGCTCTCGCTGCAAACCGAAAGGTTGAAGGTTCAAATCCACCTAGAGGTGCCTTGGAAGACAGACCTGACAATCTACTTTCAGAAAATCAACCATTGAAAACCCTATGGAACAGAGTTCTTACTCTGACACACATGGATCCTCATGAGTTGGAATCAACTTGACAGAAACTGGAAAAATAAAAGAAAAATACTTAGAAAATTGCCGGGTACATGTTAAGGGTTAAATAAATATTAGCAAATAACATTAGTATCCTGAAGCTGTGCATTACCTGGAACTCTCAGCATCTTTCCCAGCATGTGATAGGGAGCAACAGAAGAGTTCATTAAAAGCAGAAAATAGAGCTTCATAATTTCTTCTGAATTATTTCCGTACAGTTTTCACCATTCCAGAGCATGTGCAATTAGTCCTATGATGTTGCCACCACAAGGTTGCAGTGCCCCTCTCTCCTAAGAATCACCTTGGTTTAAAAGCAGCCTGTGTTTGTATTCAAAGGAAAGATGGAGCTTGTCTCTGACTGGCTAGGCAAGAAACCTGAGGCTCTCTCTGGGAGGGCAGAAGGACTAGAGAAGAGGCTCTTTTGACTGAGAAGCTTGGCTCCATTTCAGAACGCAGAGCTGTCTTCTGTGAGCCCAATAAGGAGGAAGAATGGAGAAATTCCTGGGAGTGTCTTTGGTGATTCTATGGCTTCAACTGGCCAGTGAGTTGGGGGCTCTTGGTGATGGGAACAGGGAGACCAAAGTTCAGAGTCCATAAGATGAGGGGTAAAGTCTTCCTGTTAATTTGGAAATGTACTTGAAGATGAGGGAAGGAAATGTAAACACTAGAGAGTGAAAATGCAATGACTGACGCCTGGTCTCTGCCTTGTGTTTCTGCCTAGGGGTGAGCAGCCAAGTAGAACAGAATCCTGAGGCCCTGACCATCCAGGAGGGTGAAAATGCCACCATGAACTGCAGCTATAAGACTAGTATAAACAACTTACAGTGGTGTAGACAAGATTCAGGTAGAGGACTTGTCCTATTAATTTTAATCCGTTCAAATGAGAAAAAGAAACCTAATAGAAGACTAACAGCCACGCTAGATACCTCCACCAAAAGCAGCTTCCTGTTCATCACAGCTTCCCAGACTGCAGACACTGACCCAGATAGATACACAGTGCTTACCAGGCACCTGCAGCTCTTACACAAACTGCCAAAGCTGCTGCTTAGATCCCCTAACAGTGGGTAGAGTTGGTGGTTACGTCTTCCCACAAAGGAGAGTCTACCAACAACTGGCAACATGAAAGGGGGTGCCCTCTTAAATCTGTGATTTTTTTGGGAGCACCTTGGAGTGTGGCAAAGGGCACTAGATTTGGAGTGAAAAGCTAAAATGTGAGGTTCGCTTCTGCCAATGTTGGACATACAACCATAGACACATCATAACCGGAAGTGAAATATTTGAATTAATGAGCCCAAAAGAGCTTTCAAACTCTAATTTTCTCAGAAAAAGAAATAAGCCCTGGAGACTTGCTGAGGATGAGGCGGGACTGCTCAGTATTTTATGTGCAGCCCCTCAAGTCCTAGATGGATTTTTGAGATGCATGATATGATTCTTACATTCCTCTATAGGAAACAGTATTAGCATTCATCAGGCATTGGAATTATAAGGGATCTTAGGACTCTTTCAACCAAACTTTTCATTTTACAGGTGAAAATGGAAATGTGTTGTGGAAATAACCTGAAATCCGGAGCAACAGAGACAAAGATCTGAATCTGTTTATGCCACTTATTAACTGTATGACTTCCAAGCCTCAGTTTCTCCATTAGTAAAATGGGAACTTACAAGAAGGTCATAATGTTCTCCCATCCAAGTGAGAAATGCATTTTCTCTATTACCAGATTCTGAAATATTTTTTTGAAAGTGGTTACTTGTATTATCAAATATATAACAGCTTTACATTCATTTATTCTTGCTTCTAGTTAGATAAATAAATGCTGAATGTGGTTTTCTTGACAGAGTGTTGATACTACTAAAAACGTTTTTGTGGAGAAAAATAGGGCATTTATATTTATGTGCATGCTTGTGAAAATGTGGACAGAGCAGGAGAAAGACCATATAAAGGCTGTGGTTCCCAAACACCAGAACTTGAACCATCAACATCACCTGTATCAGAATCATCTGGAAGACCTTTGAAGATCTAGATTATTAGACTCTATCTCATCTTACTCAATAGCCTCTGATGAAGTGTTCCAGGAATTTGTTTGTTTGTTTAAAAATTTTAATTCCAGTTAGTCTTTCATACAAAAATTTCTACACACATTGTTATGTGACCCTAATTGCTCTCCCTATACTGACAGCACACTCCTCCTTTCCATCCATGGTCTCCCATATCCATTCAACGGGCTCCTAACCCTCTCTGCCTTCTCATATCACCTCTGGAAAGAAACTGCCCATTTAGTCTCATGAATCATCTTGAACTAAGAAGCACATTCTTCAGGAGTATCATTTTATGGCCCACAGTCCAGTCCAATCTTTGTCTGAAGACTTGGCTCGGGATTGTTTTAGTTCTGGGTTGACAGAGTCCAGGGGCCATGCTTTCTGTGGTTCTTCTAGTCTGAGTCAGACCTTTAAGTCTGGTCTTCTTACTAGAATTTGAGTTCTGTACCCCACCTTTCTCCTGCTCCATCAGGGACTCTCTATTGTGTTCCCTGTCAGGGCGGTCATTGGTGGTACCCAGGCACCATCTAGTTCTTCTGGTCTCAGGCTGATGCAATATCTTGTTTATGTGGCCCTTTCTGTCTCTTGGGCTAATACTTTCCTTATGACTTTGGTGTTCTTCATTCTCCTTTACTCCAGGTGGTTGGGACCAATTGATGAGTCTTAGATGGCCGTTTGCTAGCTTTTAAGACCCCAGCCACCACTCACCAAAGTAGGATGCAGAACACTATCTTAATAAATTTTGTTATGCCAATTGACCCAGATGTCCCCCGAAAGCATGGTCCCCAGATCCCCACTCCTGCTACTCTGTTCATCAAAGTGTTGGATTGTATTCAGGAAACTTCTTAGCTTTGCTTTGGTCCCACTGTGCTGACTTCCCCTGTAGTGCGTGCGTCCTTCCCTTCACCTAAAATAATTCTTGTCTACTATCTAGTTAGTGAATAACCCTCACCCTCTCTCCCCACCCTCATAACCTTCAAAGAATGTTTTCTTCTGTGTTTAAACCTTTTCTTGAGTTCTTATAATAGTGGTCTCATACAGTATTTGTCCTTCTGTGACTGACTAAAATCACTCAGCATAATGTCCTCCAGATTCATCCATGTTATAAGATGCACCACGGCTTCATCATTGTTCTTTATCATTGTGTAGTATTCCATTGTGTGAATATACCATAATTTGTTTACCCGTTAGTCCTTTGATGGGCACCTAGCTTGCTTCCTTCTTTTTGCTATCATGAAGAGTGCTGCAATCAACATGGGTGTGCATATATCTATTTGAGTGACATCTCTTATTTCTCTAGTATATATTCCAAGGAGTGGGATTGCTGGATCATATGGTATTTCTATTTCTAGCTTTGTAAGGAAGTGCCAAATCAATTTCCAAACTGGTTGTAACATTTTACATTCCCACCAACAGTGTATAAGTGTTCCAGTCTCTCCACAACCTCTCCAGCATTTATTATTTTGTGCTTTTTTGGATTAATGCTAGCCTTATTGGGGTGAGATGGTATCTCATTGTAGTTTTGATTTGCATTTCTCTAATGGCTAATGATCGTGAGCATTTCTTCATGTGTCTGTTAGCTACCTAAATGTCTTCTTTGGTGAAGTGCCTATACATATCCTTAGCCCATTTTTTAATTGAGGTATATGTCTTTTTGTTGTTGAGGTTTTGCAGTATCTTATAGATTTTAGAGATTAGACTCTGATTGGATTTGTCATAGAGAAAAATTTTTTCCAAGTCTGTAGGTTTTCTTTTTACTCTTTTGGTGAAATCTTTTGATGAGTATAGGTGTGTGATTTTTAGTAGCTCCCATTTATCTAGTCTCTCTTCTGGTGCTTGTACATTGTTACTTATTGTTTGTATTCTGTTTAAGCCATGTACTGGTGCTCCTAGCGTTGTCCCTATTTTTTCTCCCATGATCACTTTCATTTTAGATTTTATATTTAGTTCTTTGCTCCATTTTGAGTTAGTTTTTGTGCACGGCGTGAAGTATGGGTCTTGTTTCACTTTTTTGCAGATGGATATCCAGTTATGCCAGCACTATTTGTTAAAAAGACTGTCCTTTCCCCAATTAACAGACTTTGGGACTTTGTCAAATATCAGCTAATCTTAGGTGGTTGAATTTCTGTCTGGATTCTCAATTCTGTTCCATTGGTCTATGTTTCTGTTGTTGTACCAGTACCAGGGCTTTTTGGCTACCGTGGCAGTCTAAGAGGTTCTAAAATCAGGTAGTGTGAAGCCTCTCACTTTTTTCTTCTTCTTGAGTAATGCTTGACTTATCCAGAGCCTCTTCCCTTTCCATATGAAGTTGGTGATTGGTTTCTCCATCTCATTAAAAAAGTCATTGGAAGGGGCAAGATGGCGCTCTAGGCAGAAACACCACACCGTCCCTCCACAGCAAAGATCCGAAAAACTAAGCCTAACAGAGAATCAACAATCCTGAAACCCTAGAATACCAAATGAAGAGATAAAGAACTCAGCCAAACACCAAACGGAGTGAGAATACTAAAAGAGAACGGAGAGCGAGGAGAGACTCAGGCAGAGATTCCTTACCAGCTAACGCAGCGCGGATCCACGATCTTGGATTCCTATCGGAGACCAGCAAACGGGAGAGCAGCCTTGCAGAGCATCTGGTCGGAGACAGAACGTCCGGTAAACTGCGGTGCGCGCTCTCCCACCACCCACCCCTCTCCGCCTCAGCTGGGGATCCCCTGCTTTCCGTGGCCAGGGTCCCTGGGCTGGGGGGTGCTGGTGCTTGGATTCCGCGCGCCCAGGCTGGAGGCTTTCTGGGAGCCGTTTGCTGGCACCTAGCGAAACTTTTTCTGCCGCCTCCCCCTCCTTTTGCCTGGGTGCCTGGTTCCGAGTGCTGTCTCTGCTCTCTCCTGCGGGGCTGTAGGGCTGCGTGCGGGCGTGTTGCTGTTTCTAGGTCTGGGCTCCCGCGTGGGTGGGATCCCAGGGCCTTTGTGTGTTCGCCCCTCTGCTTTCCGTGGCCGGAGTCCCTGAGCTGGGGGGAGCCGGTGCTTGGATTCCGTGCGCCCGGGCTGGGGGCTTTCTGGGAGCCGTTTGCTGGCCGCTAGCGAGCCTTTTTCTGCCGCCTCCCCCTCCTTTTCCCTGGGTGCCTGGTTCTGAGTGCCGTCTCTGCTCTCTCCTGCGGGGCTGTAGGGCTGCGTTCGGACGTGTGGCTGTTTCCAGGTCTGGGCTCCCGCGCGGGTGGGATCCTGGGGCCTTTGTTCGTTGGCCCCTCTGTTTCCCGTGGCCACGGTCACTTAACCCCGAGACTACCAGCTTCTTGGAATTCACGCCCCTGAGTGGGGGCTCTCTGGGTCCCATTTGTAGGCACTGACTGCTGGTGTTGCCCTTTTTTTTTTTCTCAATTTTATTTTTCTTCCTTTTTTGATTAGTTTTGTCATCTTTTACCTCTTATTCTCTTTTGTCTTTCTTCATTGCTTAATTTCTTGTCTCTCTATCTCTTCCTTCTCTTTCTGATCCCTGAATACCAGGCGATGTATGCCTCTGTAACTTCTGGCCAGGCTGAGCTGTGAAAATTGAGACCGACTCCCCCAGACCTCATAGCTGCATCGGTGGGATCCCTGGGAACTTTGCAGTTCTTTAACTTTTCTGATTTTTATTTGGTCATTGTTTTCTTTTCTTTCTCTTCCCCCTTCTGGTTTCCTCCATCCCATAGTCTCTCATCTGTCCATTCCAATGACAAGCTCCCCTAGCATTCTTTTATGTTTGTACGCTTTTTGCTCCTCCTCCTCTCTCCTCTCCCCCATATCCAGCTTAGCTTCACACATAACCATCTTCCCGCTGCACCCTACCTACCTGCACCGTGCACTAGACATCACATCACCAAACGGTGCAGGCACGCCCTATTGGAACCTGCCCAGCACTGACTACCGACCGTCCTGGTGGCTGCAGTGAGTGCCACAAGCAACCCATCCCAGTGGCTCCTCCTCAACTAGATCCGCCCAGCTGTACCACAAGAACGAAAAAAAAAAAAAAAAAAAAAACTACAATCAATAAACGAGAGAAATATCTACTGAATGCCCCGAAAACAGCAAACAATATCAAAACAAGACAAGATGGCTCCAATAGGCGTCCAAATTAAAACACCAGATAACACTCCTGTGGAAGAAAATGCACTAGAAGTACCTGATACGGAACTCAAATCACTAATACTCGGAATTTTCCAAGAACTGAGGCAAAAAGCTGACAAACATGAGGAAAAAATAGACAAATTTATGGAAAATACAGACAAAAAATTGGAAGAATTCAGGAAGATGATGCAAGAACAAAATGTCAAAATAAATTCACAACTCGAAATTCTACAAAAACAACAATTAGAAATCCAAAAGATAAACAACAAGATTTCAGAAATGGACGGTGTCATAGAAGGGCTGAGAAGTAGATTTGAAACCGTGGAAGACAAGATCAGTGGAACTGAAGACAAACCCTTGGATACAACTCTGTTTCAGGAAAACTCAGAAAAAAGAACAAAGAAAAATGAAGAGACCCTGAGAGTTATGTGGGACACAATTAAAAGCAAAAACTTACGAGTGATTGGCATACCAGAACAGGGGGAGAAAACAGAAAACACAGAGAGGATCATTGAGGAACTGCTGACAGAAAACTTTCCCAATATCATGAAAGATGAAAAACTGGTCATCCAAGAAGCTCAACGAACCCCATATAGAAGAGACCCCAAAAGAAAATCACCAAGACATATCATATTCACACTCGCTAAAACTAAAGACAAACAAAGAATCCTGAGAGCAGCTCGTGAAAAACAAGAAGTCACATACAGAGGAGAAACAATAAGACTAAGCTCAGATTATTCAGCAGAAACCATGCAGGCAAGAAGGCAATGGGATGACATATATAAAATCTTGAAAGAAAAAACTTGTCAGCCAAGAATAATATATCCTGCAAAACTCTCATTCAGATTTGATGGTGAAATTAGGTCATTTCCAGATAAACAGAAACTAAAGGAATATGCAAAAGTCAAACCAAACTTACAAGAATTATTAAAGGGAGTTCTTCGATCTGAGGACAAACAGCTTAAGCCCTCAGGCAGGACCTAGGACCTAGGACGCAGGTTAACATGAACCAGATACCATTCTAGGAACTGAACTACAGACGACTTTCCAAAAACAAAAGATATACAACAGGGAATCAGAGAAATCAATCAAAGGATGACAACAACATCAAAACAATGAACGAAGGAACAAACGGCATAGGTATAGAACCTTCTAAAGGAGAGGAAGGCAAGGCGATACCAAGTAACGGTAGACTGCTTCAAAATTATAAAGATAAGGGTAAAATTCATGGTAACCACAAAAAAAGTTAACAAACCAACTCATAAAAATAAAGACAAAAAACATAAAGTCTCAACAAAAACAAAACCTACAAAAACAAAAGAAATGAACACAAAATCCACAAACAAAAGGAAGTCAGCACAAGAGAGTAAGAAGAACAAAGAAAACTTCAGCATCACAAAAAAAAGCACTACAAAATGACAGCAACAAACTCACATCTATCAATAATTACACTGAACGTAAATGGACTCAATGCACCCATAAAGCGACGGAGAGTGGCAGAATGGATAAGAAAACAGGATCCATCTATTTGCTGTCTACAAGAGACACATCTTAGAAACAAAGATGTGAATTTATTAAAAATCAAAGGTTGGAAAAAAATATATCAAGCTAACAACTATCAAAAAAGAGCAGGAGTGGCAATTCTAATCTCAGATAAAATAGACTTTAAAACAAAATCTACCATAAAAGACAAAGAAGGACACTATATAATGATTAAGGGGATGATCCATCATGAAGACATAACCAAAATAAATATCTATGCACCCAATGACAGGGCTCCAAAATACATAAAAAAAACTCTAACAACACTGAAAAGAGAAATTGACAGTTCCACAATAATAGTAGGAGACTTCAACACACCACTCTCAGTAAAGGACAGAACAACTAAAAAGAAACTCAGCAAAGATACAGAAGGCCTAAAGGACACAATCAGCCAACTGGACCTCATAGACATATATAGAACAATCCATCCAACCGCTGCAAAGTACACATTCTTTTCCAATGCACATGGAACGTTCTCCAGAATAGACCACATCTTAGGCCACAGAGCAATCCTCAACAACATCCAAAATGCTGAGATAATTCACAGTATCTTCTCTGACCACAATGCCATCAAGGTAGAAATTAACACTAGAAAGAGCAAGGAAAAAAAATCAAACACATGGAAACTGAATAATAATCTGCTTACACATCAATGGGTAATAGAAGAAATCAGAGATGGAATTAAAAAATTCCTAGAATCAAATGAAAATGAAAACACATCATACCAAAACCTTTGGGACACAGCAAAGGCAGTCCTCAGAGGACAATTTATAGCAATAGATGCACATATCAAAAAAGCAGAAAGGGACAAAATCAAAACATTAACTACAGAACTCAAACAAATAGAAAGAGAACAACAAAAAAAGCCTACAACCACCGGAAGAAAGGAAATAGTAAAGATCAGAGCAGAAATCAATGAAATAGAGAACAGAAAAACAATAGAAAGAATCAACAAAACCAAAAGTTGGTTCTTTGAAAGAATCAACAAAATCGACAAACCACTGGCCAGACTGACAAAAGAAAAACAGCAGAGGGCACAAATAACCCAAATAAGAAATGAAATGGGGGACATTACAACAGACCCAAATGAAATAAAAAGGATTATAAGAGAATATTATGAAAAACTATATTCCAACAAATTTGAAAACCTAGAGGAAATGGATAAATTTCTAGAAACATACGGCCTACCCAAACTACAACAAAGTGATATTGAAACTCCGAACAGACCCATAACAAGAGAAGAGATTGAAAAGGTAATAAAAAAACTCACAACCAAAAAAAGCCCTGGCCCAGATGGCTTCACTGGAGAATTCTACAAAACATTTACAGAAGAGCTCGTACCAGTTCTACTCAAGTTATTTCAGAGCATAGAAGAGGAAGCAACACTTCCAAATTAATTCTATGAAGCCAGCATAACGCTGATACCAAAGCCAGGCAAAGACATCACAAAAAAAGAAAATGACAGACCAATATCTCTCATGAATATAGATGCAAAAATTCTGAACAAAATTCTAGCCAATAGAATTCAGTATCATATCAAAAAAATAATACACCACGACCAAGTAGGATTCATACCAGGTATGCAAGGATGGTTTAACATTAGAAAATCCATCAACGTAATCCACCACATAAATAAAAGCAAAGAAAAAAATCACATGATTATCTCAATTGATGCAGAAAAGGCATTTGACAAAGTCCAACACCCATTCCTGATAAAAGCTCTCAATAAAATAGGTATAGAAGGGAAATTTCTCAACATAATAAAGGGCATCTATGCAAAACCAACAGCCAACATCATTCTTAATGGAGAAAGGCTGAAAACATTCCCCCTGAAAACAGGAACAAGACAAGGATGCCCTTTATCACCACTCCTATTTAACATTGTGCTGGAAGTTCTAGCTAGAGCAGTAAGGCAAGAGAAAGAAATAAAGGGCATCCAAATTGGTAATGAAGAAGTTAAACTCTCCCTGTTTGCAGATGATATGATACTATACATAGAAAACCCTAAAGACTCCACGAGAAATTTACTGGAAGTAATAGAAAGATTCAGCAGAGTAGCAGGATACAAGATAAACATTCAAAAATCAGTTGGATTCCTATACACCGGTAAAAGGAACTATGTAAAGGAGATCAGGAAATCAATACCATTTTCAATAGCCCCTAAAAAGATAAAATACTTAGGAATAAATCTGACCAGGAATGTAAAAGACCTATACAAAGAAAACTACAAAACACTGCTGCATGAAACCCAAAGGGATCTACATAAATGGAAAAACATACCATGCTCATGGATAGGCAGACTCAACATTGTGAAAATGGCAATTCTACCTAAAGCAATCTACAAATACAATGCAATTCCGATACAAATACCAACAACATTCTTCAAAGAGATGGAAAAACTAATTATTAACTTTATATGGAAAGGGAAGAAACCCCGAATAAGTAAAGCACTACTGAAGAAGAAGAATAAAGTTGGAGGACTCAGACTACCTGACTTGAGAACCTACTATACAGCTACAGTACTCAAAACAGCCTGGTACTGGTACAACAACAGAGACATTGACCAATGGAACAGAATTGAGAACTCAGATGTAAATCCATCCACCTACGGTCACCTGATTTTTGACAAGGGCCCAAAATACATCAAATGGGGAAAAGACAGTCTTTTTAACAAATGGTGCTGGCAAAACTGGATATCCATTTGTAGAAAAATGAAACAGGACCCATACCTCACACCATATACAAAAACTACTTCAAAATGGATCAAAGACCTGAATATAAAGCCTCAAACTATAAAATTCATAGAAGAAAAAATAGGACCAACACTTCAGACCTTAATACATGGCATTAACAGGATACAAACCATAAACATCAACACAAAAAACCCAACAGATAAACTAGATAATTGGGATCTTCTAAAAATCAAACATCTATGCTCTTCAAAAGATTTCACCAAAAGAGTTAAAAGAGAACCTACAGACTGGGAAAAAATTTTTGGACAGTACAAGTCAGACAAAGGTCTAATCTCCATAATCTACAAGAAAATCCAACATCTCTACAACAAAAAGACAACCAATCCTATCAAAAAATGGGCAAAGGAAATGAACAGACACTTCACCAAGGAAGACATTCAAATGGCCAACAGACACATGAAGAAATGCTCGCGATCACTAGCCATTAGAGAAATGCAAATTAAAACCACAATGAGATACCATCTCACACCGGCATTACTGGCACGAATCAAAAACACTGGAAATAACAAATGTTGGAGGGGCTGCGGGGAGACGGGAACTCTTATACACTGCTGGTGGGAATGCAAAATGATACAGCCATTTTGGAAAATGATATGGCGTTTCCTCAGAAAGCTAGAAATAGACATACCATTCGATCCAGCAATCCCACTCCTAGGAATATATCCTAGAGAAATAAGAGTCATCACTCGAATAGACGTATGCACGCCTATGTTCATGGCAGCATTGTTCACAATAGCAAAACGATGGAAACAACCTCGATGTCCATCAACAGACGAATGGATACACAAACTATGGTACATACATACAATGGAGTACTATGCAACGAGAAAGAACAATGAATCGGTGAACCATCTCATAACATGGATGAAACTGGAGGACATCATGCTGAGTGAAATAAGTCAATCACAAAAGGACAAATATTGTATGAGACCTCTATTGTAAAAACCCATGAAAAAATTCACATGCAAAATGTAACAATCCTTTTTGGTTACCAGGGATGGGGGGGGGGGGGTAAATACTAAATAGGTAATAGATAAGTGGTAACTTGGGTGAGAGATGAGATAGTACATAGTACAGGGGAAACTAACACAACCTGCACAAGGAAAGGTCATGGAGGCCCTATAGACACATCCAAACCCCCCGAGGGACTGAGTTGTTGGACGGAGGGCTCTGGGGACCATGATCTCGGGGAACATCTAGCTCAATTGGCATGACACTACTTATAAAGATAATGCTCTACATTCTACCTTGGTGAGTAGTGTCTGGGGTCTTAAAAGCCTATGAGTGGCCATCTAAGATACTCCACTGATCTCATCCCTTCGGGAACAAGGGAGAACGAAGAGAACAGGATACAAGGAAAAGATTAGTCCGAAGGACTAATGGTCCACAGCTACCAAGGCCTCCACGGGACTGAGCCCAGTACAGCTGGATGGTGCCCGGCTACCACCAATGACTCCTCTGACCAGGATCACAACAGAGGGTTCTGGGCAGAGCTGGAGTAGGATGTAGAGCATAATTTTAACTCCCCCCCCCCAAAAAAAAATAGAAGACCAGATATACTGGCCTAAAGAATACTAGAGAAACCTCGAGAGTGTGGCCCCCAGACACCCTTTCAGCTCAGAGGTGAAGTTTCCTTCAAGGTTCGATGTTAAGCCTGGGAATGGACACCCCAGTAAAACTAAATGGGACTAACGATGTACAGGAGTCCGGTGACAAGGGCCAGAAGGCAGAGGGAGAGTAGGAAACTGATGATAAGGAACACAAATTGAATAAGGACACTGTCGATGTATTGTGAGATTGTTGACCACTGCTATAGGGCAACATTTGTAGTAACTATTAAATGGGAGGCTGTTTTGTCCTGTAAGCCTTCCTCTTGGGCGAGAATGGCAGCACAATTGGAAGAGCATAGTCAATATCACTTAAATGTGTAAGTAAAAAGTTTTGAAATGGTGTTTAAATAAAATAAAAATAAATAAATAAATAAATAAGTAAACAAATGAGACTAAAGAGGTACAATAGTCCACTGACAAGGTCCAGAAGACAGAAGGGGACAAGGAAGCCCCCTGGTGATAGGGAATACAAGGTGGAGTAAGGATATTCTTGATGTGCTGTGAGATTGTTAACCATTGTCATAGGGCAACATGTGTAGTAACTGTTAAATGAAAAACTATTTTGTTCTGTAAGCCTTCATCTTAAGTGAGAATAACAGCACAATTGGAAGAGCGTAGTCAATGTCACTGAACTGTGAATGTAGAAAATTTTGAAACGGTGTATCTTTGGCCATCTGTAATTTTCATCAAAAAAAAAGATTGAGAATTTAGAGGCTTAATACGTTGTGGGGTTGTTAACCAATGTCAAAAAACAACATGTGTACTACTATTTCATGAGAAACTATTTGCTCTGTAAGCTTTCACCTGAAGTACAATAAAATATATTAAAAAAAAAAAAAGTCATTGGAATTTGCATTGGGATTGCATTGTATCTGTAGATCGCTTTCGCTAGAATTGACATTTTCACAATGTTGAGTGTAGGTATCCATGAAAAAGGTATGTATATCTACTTATGCAGGTCTCTTTTGGCTTCTTAAAGTAGTGTCTTGTAGTTTTCATTTTATACTTATTTTATGTCTCTTGTTGGATTTATTCCTAAGTATTTTATCTTCTTGGGGGCTATTGTAAATGGTATTGATTTGGTGATTTCCTCTTGAAAGTTCTCTTTGTTGGTGTAGAGGAATCCAACTGATATTTGTATGTTTATTTTATATCCTGATACTTTGCTGAAAACTTCTATTAGTTCCAGTAGTTTTCTTGTGGAGTCTTTGAGGTTTTCTGTGTATAAGATCATATCATGTGCAAATAGAGATACTTTGACTTCTTCCCTACCTATTTGGATACACTTTATTTATTTGTATTGCTTTATTGCTCTGGCTAGGACGTCCAGCACAATGTTGAATAAAAGTGGCGATAAAAGGCATCCTTGTTTGATTCCCATTCTCAAGGGAAATGTTTTCAAAGTCTCGCTATTTAGGATGATGTTGGCTGCTGGCTTTGTATAAATTGCCCTTAATTATGTCCAGGAATTTCCCTTCTATTCCTATTTTGTTGAGAGTTTGTGTCATGAATGGGTGTTGGACTTTGTCAAATGCCTTTTCTGCATTTATTGATAAGATCATGTGTTTCTTGTCTTTTGTTTTACTAATGTGATGGATTACATTGGTTGTTTTTCTAATGTTGTACCATCCCTGCATACTTAGTTTAAATCCCACTTGATTGTGGTGAATTTTTTTTTTTTTTTTTTGATATGTTGCTGAATTCTATTGCCTAGAATTTTGTTGAGGATTTTTATGTCAATGATGTTCATGAGGGAGATCAGTCTGTAATTTTCTTTTCTTGTGGTGTCTTTACGTGGTTCTGGTATCAGGGTTATGCTGGCTTCATGGAATGAGTTTGGGAGTATTCCATCCTTTTCTATGCTCTGAAATACCTTTAGTAGAAGTGGTGTTAACTCTTCTCTGAATGTTTTGTAGAATTTTCCAGTGAAGCCATCTGGGCCAGGGCATTTTTTTGTTGGCAGTTTTTTTAATTTTATTTTAATTTACTTTTAATTGTACTTCAGGTGAAGGCTTACAGAACGAATAGTTTCTCATGAAACAGTAGTACACATATTGTTTTATGACGTTGGTTAACAACCCCACAATATGTCAACCCTCTCCATTCTCGACCTTTTTTTTTTTTTTTTTTGGTGAAAATCTACATAGCCAAAGATACACCATTTCAAAAATTTCTACATGCACAGTTCAGTGACATCGACTAGGCTCTTCCAATTGTGCTGCTATCTTCTCACTTTCGATGAAGGCTTACAGAACAAAATAGTTGCTCATTTAACAGTTAGTACACATGTTGCCTATGACAATGGTTAATAACCTCACAACATGTCAACAACATCCTTACTCAAATTGGGTTCCCTGTTACCAGCTTTCCTGTTCCCTTCTGACTTCTGGCCCTTGTCCCTGGACTGCTGTGCCTCATTAGTCCCATTTGGTTTTATGGGGCTGTCCACTCCCCGGCTGAATGGTGAACCTTGGAAATGACTTCACCACTGAGCTAAAACGGTGTCTGGGGGCCATACTCTCGGGGTTTCTCCAGTCTCCTTTAGGCCAGTAAATCTGGTCTTTGTTTTATGAGTGAGAATTTTGTTCTACATCCTTCTCCAGCTCTGTCCAGAACCCTCTGTTGTGATCCTGGTCAGAGCCGTCAGTGGTGCTAGCGGGGCACCATCTAGCTGTACTGGACTCAGTCTGGTGGAGGCCTTGGTAGCTGTGGACAATTAGTCCTTCAGACTGATCTTTTCCTTGTATCCTGTTCTGTTCATTCTCCCTTGCTCCCAAAGGGATGATACCAGTGGAGTATCTTAGATGGCTGCTCACAGACTTTTAAGACTCTAGACGCTATTCACCAAGGTAGAAGGTAGAACATTGTCTTTATAAACTGTGTTATGCCAATTGAGCTAGATATTCCCTGAGACCATGGTCCCCACAGCCCTCTACCCAGCAATTCAGTCCCTCAGGAAGTTTGGATGTGTCTATGGAGTTTCTATGACCTTTCCTTGTACAAGTTGTGCTGGTTTCGCCTGTATTGTGTAATGTCTCACCCTTCACCCAAGATACCACTTATCTATTGCCTATTTAGTATTTCCCCCCTACCCCTCCCATCCCTGGTAACCGACAAAGATTGTTACATTTTGTGTGTGAACATTTTCATGGGTTTTTACAATACAGTTCTCAGACAATATTTGTCCTTTTGTGATTGACTTATTTCACTCAGCATAATGTCCTCCAGTTTCATCCATGTTATGAGATGCTTCACAGATTCATCATTGTTCTTTCTCGTTGCATAGTACTCTATTGTGTGTATGTGCCATAGTTTGTTTATCCATTCTTCTGTTGATGGGCATCTAGGTTGTTTCCATCGTTTTGCTATTGTGAACAATGCTGCCATGAACACAGGTGTGCATATGTCTATTCCAGTGACGACTTTTATTTCTCTAGGATATATTCCTAGGAGTGGGACTGCTGGATTGAACGGTATGTCTATTTCTAGCTTTCTGAGGAAGCGCCTTTTCATTTTCCAAAATGGTTGTATCATTTTACATTACCACCAGCAGTACATAAGACTTCCTATCTCTCCGCAGCCCCTCCAACATTTGTTATTTCCAATGTTTTTGATTCCTGCCAGTAATGCCGGGGTGAGATGGTATCTAATTGCGGTTTTAATTTGCATTGCTCTAATAGCTAGTGATTGTGAGCATTTCCTCATGTGTCTGTGGGCTGTTTGAATGTCTTCTTTGGTGAATTATCTGTTCATTTCATTTGCCCAGCTTTTAAAGGATTATTTGTCTTTTTGTTGTAGAGGTGTTGGATTTTCTTGTAGATTATGGAGATTAGAACTTTCTGTGGCTTGTACTGTCCAAAAATGTTTTCCCAGTCTGTAGATTCTCTTTTTACTCTTTTGGTGAAGTCTTTTGAAGAGAATAGGTGTTTGATTTTTAGAAGATCCCAGTTACCTAGCTTATCTTTCGGGGTTTGTGTGTTGATGGTTATGGTTTGTATCCTGTTAATGCCATGTATTTAGGCCTGTAGTGTTGGTCCTATTTTTTCTTCTATGAACTTTACAGTTTTAGTCTCTATATTCAGATCTTTGATCCGTTTTGAAGTAGTTTTTTTGTACGGAATCAGGTATGAGTCCTGTTTCATTTTTTTGCAGATGGAAATCCAGTTTTGCCAGCACCATTTGTTAAAAAGACTGTCTTTTCCCCATTTGATGGACTTTGGGCCCTTGTCGAAGATCAGGTGACTGTAGGTGGATGGATTTACATCTGGGTTCTCAATTCTGTTCCATTGGTCAATATATCTGTCGTTGTACCAGTACCAGGCTGTTTTGACTACTGTAGCTGTATAGTAGGTTCTGAAGACAGGTAGTGTGAGTCCTCCAACTTTATTCTTCTTCTTCAGTAGTGCTTTACTTATTCGGGGCTGCTTCCCTTTCCATACAAAGTTAATCATTAGTTTTTCCGTCTCTTTGAAGAAGGTTGTTGGTATTTTGATCGGGATTGGGTTGTATTTATAAATTGCTTTGGGTAGAATTGTCATTTTCACAATGTTGAGTCTGCCTATCCATGAGCATGGTATGTTTTTCCATTTATGTAGATCCCTTTGGGTTTCATGCAGTAGTGTTTTGTAGTTTTCTTTGTATAGGTCTTTTCCATCCTTGGTTAGATTTATTCCAAAGTATTTTATCTTATTAGGGGCTATTGTAAACGATATTGTCTTCTTGATGTCCTTTTCATCATTCTCCATATTGGTGTATAGGAATCCAACTGATTTTTGTATGTTTATCTTAGTATCCTGCTACTCTGCTGAATCTTTCTATTAGTTCCAGTACATTTCTCATGGAGTCTTTAGGGTTTTCTAAGTATAATATGATATCATATGCAAACAGAGACAGTTTAACTTCTTCAGTTTGGATGCTCTTTATTTCTTTTTCTTGCCTTATTGCTCTAGCTAGAACTTCCAGCACAATGTTCAATTGAGTGGTGATAAAGAGAATCCTTGTCTTTTCCTGTTTTCAAGGGGAATGTTTTCAGCCTGTCTCCATTAAGAATGATGTTGGCCATTGATTTTGCATAGATGCCCTTTATTATGTTGAGAAATTTCCCTTCTATACCTATTTTATTGAGTTTTTATCAGGAATGGGTGTAGGACTTTGTCAAATGGCTTTTCTGCATCAATGGAGATGATCATGTGATTCTTTTCTTTCCTTTTATTTATGTGGTGGATTACATTGATTGATTTTCTAATGTTGAACCATCCTTGCATACCTGGTATGAATCCTACTTGGTCATGGTGTATTATTTTTTTGATATGATGCTGAATTCTATTGGCTTAAATTTTGTTCAGAATTTTTGCATCTATATTCATGAGAGATATTGGCCTGTAATTTTCTTTTTTTGTGATGTTTTTGCCTGGTTTTGGTATTGGCATTATGCTGGTTTCATAGAATGAATTTGGAAGTGCTGCTTCCTTTTCTATGCCCTGAAATAGCTTGAGTAGTACTGGTACAAGCTCTTCTGTAAATGTTTTGTAGAATTCTCCAGTGAAGTCATCTGGGCCAGGGCTTTTTCTCGTTGGGAGTTTTTTTATTACCTTTTCAATCTCTTCTCTTTTTATGGGTCTGTCCATATTTCCAACATCACTTTTTGTGGTTTGTGTAGGTAGTGTGTTTCTAGAAGTTTATCCATTTCCTCTAGGTTTTCAAATTTGGTGGAGTATAGTTTTTCATAATATTCTGTTATAATCGTTTTTTATGTCAGTTGGGTCTGTTGTAATGTTCTGCATTTCGTTTCTTATTTGGGTTATTTGCGTCCTCTCCTGTTTTTCTTTTGTCAGACTGGCCAGTGGTTTCTCGTTTTGTTGATTCTTTCAAAGAACCCACTTTTGGTTTTGTTGATTCTCTCTATTGTTTTTCTGTTCTCTATTTCATTTATTCTGCTCTGATCTTTACTATTTCCTTTCTTCCAGTGGCTGTGGGCTTTTTTTTTGCTATTCTCTTTCTATTTGTTTGAGTTCTCTAGTTAAAGTTTTGATTTTGTCCCTTTCTTCTTTTTTGATGTGTGCATCCATTGCTATAAATTGTCCTCTGAGGACTGCCTTTGCTGTGTCCCAAAGGTTTTGGTCTGATGTATTTTCATTCTCATTTGATTCTAGGAATTTTTTGATTCCATCCCTGATTTCTTCTATTACCCAGGGATGTGTAAGCAGGGTATTATTTAGTTTCCATGTAATTGATTTTTTTTTCCTTGCTCTTTTTGTTGTTAGTTTCTACCTTGATGGCATTGTGGTCAGATAAGATACTTTGAATTATCTCATTGTTTTGGACCTTGTTGATGATTGCTCTGTGGCCTAAGATGTGGTCCATTCTGAAGAACGTTCCATGTGCATTGGAAAACAATGTGTACTTTGCAGTGGTTGGATGAAGTGTTCTATATAAGTCTATGAGGTCAAGTTGGCTGATTGGGCCCTTTAGGTCTTCTCCATGTTTGCTGTGTTTCTTCTTAGTTCTGTCCTTTACTGAGAGTGGTGTATTGAAGTCTTCTGCTATTATTGTGGAACTATCAGTTTCTCTTTTCATTATTGTTAGAGTTTGTTTTGTGTATTTTGGACCCCTGTCATTGGGTGCATAGATGTTTATTATGGTTATGTCTTCATGATGGATAGTCCCCTTAATCATTATATAGTGTCCTTCTTTGTCTTTTATGGTAGATTTTGTTTTAAAGTCTATTTTATCTGAGATTAGTATTGCCACTCCTGCTCTTTTTTGGTAGTAGTTAGCTTGATATATTTTTTCCAACCTTTGACTTTTAATAAATTCACATCTTTGTTTCTAAGGTGTGTCTCTTGTAGACAGCAAATTGACGGATCCTGTTTTCTTATCCATTCTGCCACTCTTCGTCTCTTTATGGGTGCATTGAGTCCATTTTACGTTCAGTGTAATTATTGATAGATGGAAGTTTTTTGCTGTCATTTTGTAGTGGTTTTTTTTGTGGTGCTCACGTTTTCTTTGTTCTTCTTACTCTCCTGTGCTGAGTTACTTTTGTTTCTGGATTTTTTTTTTCATTTCTTTTTTTTTTTGTAGGTTTTGTTTTTTCTGAGACTTTATGTTTTTCCTCTTTATTTTTATGAGTATGTTTGTTAACTTTCTTTGTGGTTACCTTGAATTTTACCCTTATCTTTCTAAGTTGGAAGCAGTCTATCATTACTTGGTATTGCCTTGCCTTCCTCTCCATTATAAGGTTCTATACCTATGCCATTTATTCCTTCTTTTTTTGTTTTGATGTTGTTGTCATTTACTGATTAACTGCCCTTATTCCCTGTTGTATTTCTTTTGGTTTTGGATAGTCCTTGAGAGTTCATTTCCTAGACTGGTATCTGGATGGTACCATCCTGCTTCCTAGATTCTGCCTGTGAGCTGTAGTTGGTTGTTCTCAGATCGAAGAACTCCCTTTAATAATTCTTGTAAGTTTGGCTTGGCTTTTACATATTCCCTTAATTTCTGTTTATCGGGAAATGACCTAATTTCACCATCATATCTGAACGAGAGTTTTGCATGATATATTATTCTTGGCTGGAATTTTTTTTCTTTCAAGATTTTATATATCTCATTCCATTGCCTTCCTGCCTGCATGGTTTCTGCTGAATAATCTGAGCTTAGTCTTATTGTTTCTCCTCTGTATGTGACTTGTTTTTCATGAGCTGCTCTCAGGATTCTTTGTTTGTCTTTGGTTTTGGCGAGTGTGGTTATGACTTGCCTTGGTGATTTTCTTTTGGGGTTTATCCTATATGGGGTTCATTGAGCTTCTTGGATGGACAGCTTTTCATCTTTCATGATATTGGGGAAGTTTTCTGTCAGCAGTTCTTCAATGATCCTCTCTGTATTTTCTGTTTTCTCCCCCTGTTCTGGAACCCCAATCACTCGAATATTTTTGCTTTTGATTGTATCCCACATAAGTCTCAGGGTCTCTTCATTTTTCTTCGTTCTTTTTTTGAGTTTTCCTCAAACAGAGTTGTAGCCAAGTGTTTGTCTTCTATTCCACTGATCCTGTCTTCCACCGTTTCAAATCTGCTTCTCAGCCATCTCTATGACACTGTCCATTTCTAAAACCTTGTTGTTTATCTTTTGGATTTCTAATTGTTGTTTTTGTTGGCAGATTTTAATAACATTTTCAATATCTTCTTTAGTTATGAGTTTAGTTAGTTGTTCTACCTCTGTTTGTGTTAATTTAGGTAGCTAGTGAGTTTCTAGTAATTTGTCCATTTCCTTTAGGTTTTCAAATTTGTCAGAGTACAATTTTTCATAGTAATTTGTTATGATTCTTTTAATCTCAGTTGGGTCTTTTGTGATATCACCCATCTCATTTCTTATACTGGTTATCTCTTCCTCTTCTGTTTTTCTTTTGTCAGTTTGGCCAATGGTTTATCAGTTTGGTTGATCTTTTCAAAGAACCAGCTTTTGGACTTGTTAACTCTTTCAATTGTTTTTCTATTCTCTGTTTCATTTAATTCTGCTCTAATTCTTATTATTTCCTTCCTTCTGGCACCTGCAGGCTTATTTTTCTATTCTCTTTCTACTAGTTCCATTGTAGAGTCCATGCTTTGATAATGACCCTTTCTTTTTTTTGGATGTGTGCATTTATTGCTATAAACTGAACTCTGGGCACTGCTTTTGCTGTGTCCCGTAGGTTCGTGTAGGATGTGTTTTCAAGTTCATTTGATTGTATGAATTTCTTTATTCAATCCTTAATTTCTTCTATAACCCAGTAGTTTTTGAGCAAGTTGTTGTTTAGTTTTCATGTGTTTGATTTTTTTTTTCCTTGCTTTTTGTGTTGTTGATTTCTGCTTTTATGGCTTTATGGTCAGAAAAGATGCTTTGTAATATTTCTATGTTTTGGATTTTGTTAAGGCTTGCTTTATGGCCTAATATGTGGTCTATTCTGGAGAATGTTCCATGTGCATTGGAAAACAAAGTATACTTGGCTGCTGTTGCATACAGTGTTTAGTATATGTCTATGAGATCAAGTTGTTTGATTGTACCATTTAGCTCTTCTATGTCTTTGTTGATCTTCTTTCTGGATGTTCTGTCCTTCACTGAAAGTGGCATGTTGAAGTCTACTACTACTATTGTGGAGCTGTCTACCTCTCTCTTCAGAGCTGTTAGAGTTTGTTTTATGTATTTTGAAGCCCTGTTTTTGGGTGTGTAAATATTTATTATAGTTATGTCATCCTGCTGTATTGACCCTTTAATCATTATATAGAGCACTTCCTTATCCTTTGTGGTGGATTTTAAAGTTTATTTTGTCAGAGATTAATATTGCCACTCCAGCTGTTTTTTGAGTGTTGTTTGCTTGATATATATTTTTTTTCCATCCTTTGAGTTTTAGCCTGGTTGTGTTTTTAAGCCTAAGGTGCATCTCTTGTAGGCAGCAGATAGATGGATGATACTTTTTTATCCAATCTGTCACTCTCTGTCTCTTTATTGGTGCATTAAGTCCGTTTACCTTCAGCATAATTATAGATAGGTATGAGTTTAGTGCTGTCATCCTGATATCTCTTTTTGTGTTGTTCACAGTTTCTTTGTTCTCCTCAATTTTCTGTGCTGAGTCTTTTTTATGTATTTTTTTCATCTTTTTCTTTTCTGTAGATTTTGTGTTTGCTGGGTCTTTATGTTTTTCTACTTTTTATTTTGATTTGTAGGATTGTTAGATTCCTTTGTGGTTACCTTATTATTTACCCCTATTTTTGTACGTTTATACCAGTCTTTTATTACTTTATATCGCCTTAACTTCCCCTCCATATGAAAACTCAATGTCTTCATTTTTTTAAGTCCCTCTTTTTTGTTTTAATGTTGTCCTTTTTTACATACTGATATCTGTTTCCTTATTTTCAATGTTTTAGCTTTGACGTATTTTCAATATCCGAATCTGAGTCAATATCTGGTTGCTCTGTCCTGTGTTCTAGTCTTGGGTTGTTATCTGGTATTATTGATTATCTAACCATTGGACTCACTTCAGTGCTTCTTGTAATTTTGGTTTGGCTTTTGCAAATTCCCTGAACTTCTGTTTATCTGGAAATGCCCTAATTTTGCAATCATATTTGACAGACAGTTTTGCTGGATATATAACTCTTGGCTGGCAATTGCTTTTCTTCAAGGCTTTATATACATCATCCCGTTGCTTCTAGCCTGCATGGTTTCTGCTCAGTAGTCTGAACTTAATCTAACTGACTCTCCTTTGTAGATGACTTTTCTTTTATCCCTAGCTGCTCTTAAAATTCTCTCTTTATCTTTGGTTTTGGTAAGTTTGATTATAATATGTCTTGGTGACTTTCTTTTGGGATTTAGCTTATGTGGGTTTGATGAGCATCTTGGATAGATATCTTCTCATCTTTCATGATATCAGGGAAGTTTTCTTTCAACAAATCTTCAACAATTCTCTCTGTATTTTCTGTTATCCCACCCTGTTCTGGTACTCCAATCACTCGTAGGTTATTTCTTCTGATAGAGTCCCACATGAGTCTTAGAGTTTCTTCAGTCTTTTTAATTCTTTTATCTGATTTTTCCTCAAATAAGTTGGCGTCAAGCTCTTTATCTTCGGTGTCACTAATTCTAACTTCTACTGCCTCAGTTCTTCTCCTATGACTTTCTATTCAGTTGTCTAATTCTGAAATTTTATTTTAATCTTCTGGATCTCTGATTGCTGTCTCTCTATGGATTCTTGCAGCCTATTAAAGTTGCCATTATGTTCTTGAATATTTTAAGTTTGGCTACTACTTTTTCTGTGTGTTCCCTGGTTTTTTCTGCATTATGTCAAATTTCCTTTCTAGTTTCTAGAATAGTTCTATATATTAATCTTTTGTATTCTGCCTCTGGTAATTCCAAGAAATTCTCTTCCTCCAGAGAATTTGTTGATTCTTTATTTTGGGAGCTTTCTGAAGCCATCATGGATTGCCTCTTTATGTGATTTGATATTGACTGTTGTCTCTGAGCCATCAATAATTTCTTATAATTTTATTTAAAATTTTTTAGTGAGACCTAGCTTCCTGTTTTGTTTTGCTATGCCCAAATAGGCTGCTCGTGTGCACTAGTTTGATTTTTGACACCTTTGAATCTCTAACATCCCGTAACCAGGTAGTTAGTTCTGTAACTAAGTGTGTGCACACAGGAGTCCATTAAATTTTCCTATATGGGTTCAGCTCAGGTGTCCAGGCAGTCGAACACCAAGTGTGTAATGCAGGCTCTCACTTCCAGTCCAAGAGAGGCATGGGCGATTGGTGCAGACACTGGACTCTGGCTGTGGTAGGGGATCACACGCTGAGTCAGGCAGGGGGCTGATGGCTGCCCTGAGATTCTGAAAAGAAAGTGTCCCCCTATTCTCTAGGTTGAGTAGGTAGGTGAGTTTTGTAGCCGGACCATGAGCACCCCACTCTGTTGGCTGTAAAGATTTGAGGCCACCACTTTTTCTTGGACTCCTGTAGCAGGTGACTATTAGCTTTAGGTGATCCCACCAGTCCTCAAGTCGCTGTTGCAGATCAATAAAAGTGCCTACTTAAGGGGCAGGGCTGTTCTGAGGGGCACAAATCTGCCAGTTCACAGGTGGAGCAGTTGAAGTTAAACTTCAGATGTTTGCTCTGTTGTGCTGTGGTAGTGAGCGCTAACGCTGTTGAGATGGGTCCCCACAAGTCTATACAGGGGTGTAGGATGCTCTGAGTCTGTGGACCCCTTATACCTGTGCCTAGCAAAGGAGATGTGCCAACACTGTGTTCCTGGCTTAGGGGAGTCAGTAGCTTATTTTCTCCCTCTCCAAGGCCAGAAGAATGGGTCAGGGAGCCTCTTGGGATCTACTTCTGGCCCAGAGGACTCCCGGTGCTGAGCATGGGGGGAGAGGTAAAAGAGAGAGAGGTTTTTCCCAAATGGGCTTTTTTTTTTTTTTTAATCCCACCAAAGGCTGCCCACATGTACTTATCTTAACCACTTGGGATCTGCTTTTCACTGGTTTGGAGTGTCCAAGCAGAATCTCTGCTGCTGAGTCTCTCTCGATGTTGCAACTGCTTCCCGAATGCATGCACAGCACAGCTGTTTACCTGCTTCACTGCAGACTGGTGTGGCTCTCGTGCTGTTCGCTTCTTCCAAACCGTCTCTCTCTCCCCCCGACCCTGCTGCATCACTCGGTCCGTTTCCTCAACGTTGCCTTATTCAGGGATCCTAGATATTTATTTAGAATCAAATCACTTTTTTTTCCAGGTCTTTGTTGTAAGAGGGTTGTAGGAAGCACCTAACTATTCCACCATGTTGGCCCGCAAGTTTCTTTTATAATTCTTTTAATCTCGGTTGTGTTTGTTGTGATACCACCCATCTCATTTCTTATACAGGTTATTTGCTTCCTTTCCTGATTTTCTTTTGTCAATTTCTCCAGTGGATTATCCATTTTGTTGATTTTTTTCAAAGAACCAGCTTTTGGTCTTGTTAACTCTTTCAATTGGTTTTCTATTCTCTATTTCATTTAATTCTGCTCTAATTCTTATTATTTCCTTTCTTCTGTCAGCCTTCTTTTGCTGCTCTCTTTTTACTTCTTTGAGTTGTGGGGTTAATGTTTTGATTTTGGCCCTTTCTTCTTTTTGGATGGGTACATTTATTGCTATAAACTGACCTCTGAGCACTGCTTTAGCTGTGTCCCAAAGGTTCTGGTAGGATCTGTTTTCATTATCATTCAATTCTATGAATATCTTTATTCCATCCTTAATTTCTTCTATAACCCAGTAGTTTTTGAGCAAGGTGTTGTTCAGTTTCCATGTGTTTGATTTTTTTTTTTCCTTGCGTTTTCTGTTATTGATTTCTACTTTTATGGCTTTAGGGTCAGAAAAGATGCTTTGCAATACTTTGATGCTTTGGATTTTGTTAAGGCTTGCTTTATGGCCTAATATGTGATGTATTCTGGAGAATGTTCCATGTGCATTGCAAAAGAAAGTATACCTAGCTGCTGTAGGGTGGAGTGTTCCATATATTTGTATAAGATCATGTTGGTTGATTGGAGCATTTAGATCTCCCATGTCTTTGTTGAGTTTCTTTCTGGATGTTCTGTCCTTTACTGAAAGTGGTGTGCTGAAGTCTCGTATTAGTATTGTGGAGCTGTCTATTTCTCTTTTCAATGCTGTTGAAGTTTGTTGTATGTATTTTAGAGCCCTGTTGTTGGGTGCGTAAATATTTATTATAGTTATGTCCTCCTGGTGTACAGACCCTTTAATCATTATATACTGTCCTTCTTTATCCTTTGTGGTGGATTTTATTTTAAAGTCTATTTTGTCAGAGATTAATATTGCCACTCCTGTTCTATTTTGAGTGTTGTTTTTTGATATATTTTTCCACCTTTGAGTTTTAGTTTGTTTGTGTCTTTAAGTGTAAAGTGTATCTCTTGTAGGCAGCATATAGATGGATTGTGTTTTTGTAATCCAATCTACCACTCTCTGTCTCTTTATTGGTGCACTTAGTCTACTTACATTCAGCATAATTATTGATAGGTATGAGTTTAGTTCTGTCAGTTTGATGTCTTTTTTTTGTGTTGTTGACAATTTCTTTGTTCTGCTTAATTTTCTGTGCTGAGTCATTTTTCTTTATTTATTTTGATTTCACCTTTTTCATTGTTGTTTGTTTTGTATTTGCTGAGTCTTTATATTTTCTTGTTTTTTTTTTTTTCATTTTGACATGTAGGATTGTTAGTTTTCTTTGAGATTTCCTTATTATTTATCCCTATTTTTCTAAGTTTATACCAGTTTTTCATTTCTTTATATTGCCTTGACTTTCTCTCCATATGAAAAATCTGTCTACATTTTTTAGTCCAACTATTTTGTTTTAATGTTCTCATCTTTCACATGTTGACATCTCTGCTCCCTATTTTCAGTGTTTTAGCTTTGATTTATTCTTGTGACTTCTCTATCTGCCTACCCTTTGGTTAGCAGCAAAACTCTTAACCGTTACTTCCCAGGAGCCTCCCTTTTAGAAAAAGAAAATGAAATGACAGATACAAATTGCTGAAGTCCCTACAGGGCTTTCCTTGGAAAAGGCCCAGGCTAATTCTTCCCGTTGCCATCAAGCCGATTCCAACTCATAGCAACCCCACAGGACAGAAAATTGCCCAATAGGGTTTCCAAGGCTGTAATGGAGCCCTGGTAGCACAGTAGTTAAGAGCTACTGCCGCTAACCAAAAGATCAGTGGTTGGAATTCAACAGTTGCTCCTTGGAAATCGTATGGGGCAGTTCTACTCTGTCCTATAGGGTAGCTATGAGTCAGAATCAACTCGATGGCAACAGGCTTGTATTTGTTTTTTTTTTTTTTTATTCTTTATGGAAGCAGACTGCCAGTTGAGTTTGAAATGCTGAGCTTTAGGTTAGCAGCCCAGTGCTTAACCACTATGCGACCATGGCACCTCTGAGCTAATTTAAAAATAAGTAAATAAATAAAACAGACACAAAAACAAAACCAAACATGTTGCTGTCAAGTCGATTCCAACTCATAGCAACAGTATAGGACAGAGTAGAACTGCACCATAGGGTTTCCAGAGCTGTAATCTTTACAGGAGCAGCCAGCCACATCTTTCTTCCACTCTGTGGTAATAAACCTAAACATGTTGCTTTCCAGTCAATTCTGATTCATAGTACACTGAATGGAAACTCCAGGTTTTGCTCTCTTGAGTTGTTACAGCCAATAAACAAGAAGCAGAGGTGGGAGATCAGAAAGACGCCTTTATTTCATTGTACAAGGAAAGGAGCAGTCGGGACTGCTGCCTCCAAGACTGCTCGCAGGCAGCTTGGGGCTGTGGGCTTTTACAGAGAGCAGACAAGGAAATGCAAATTCATCATGAGTATTTAGGATTGACCTCCATGGAGGTGCTCAGGGCTTTGGGAAGACTAGGCATTTACTTTAGACATGAGTTCATTTCTCCAGGATGCAGGAAGAGGTCGATTTTCTTTCATTAGGATGTTAAGTCTCCCCCCAGAGTGGGGTGAGGCCATCTATGGCCTGTTCTGTGGTTATTTTGTCAAGGACAATTTCAGAAGAAAGTGCAGCTTATTCTGCTTAGTTTAGGAGGACAAGCCAGAGCAGGTATCTCTTAGAAGGGTTGGGCTCTGAGGCTGCCTGCCTCAATAGTGACCCTATAGGACACAGTAGAACTGCCCCATTGGACTGGGCTAATAGGGGTCCTATAATATAAGCCCGGCTCTCTTCAGGGTAAGTGAGTCTCTGGGATCCCATAGGGTATCTTCCTCATCTTTATCTTTAAGATGGAAGTATTATAATAGTTTTAGTTTGTCTAGATATTGGCAGGTTCTCTTTCCCCCAGATCCCCTTTCTACCCCAGCACTTGGGTCACTCTCCATCTGTATTAATATGAGTATTTCAAACTCCATTTTTTTTTATTGTTGTAGTTAAATGAAGTTTACATTTCAAGTTAGTCTCCCATACAAAATTTTTATACATACATTGTTATGTGACCCTAATTGCACTCCCTATACTGTGACAGCACACTTCTCCTTTCCACCCCTGATTCTCCATGACCATTCAACAGCTCCTAACCATCTCTGCCTTCCCATCTCACCTCTGGACAGAAGTTGCCCCTTTGGTCTCTATTATGTACTTCACTAAGAGGCACACTCTTCATGAGTATCACTTTATGTTCCACTGTTAAGTCCAATTCCTGTCTGAAGAGTTGGCCTCAGAAATTATTTTAGTTCTGGGCTGATAAAGAGTCCAGGGGCCATGCCTTCTGGGGTTCCTCCAGTCTCAGTCAGACCATTAATTCTGGTCTTCTTACTAGAATTTGAGTTCTGCACCCTATCCTTCTGTTGCTCCATCAGGGACTCTCTATTGTGTTCAGTGTCAGAATGTTCATTGGTGGTAGCCAGGCACCATTTAGTTCTGGTCTCAGGCTGATGAAATCTCTGGTTTATGTGGCCCATTCTGTCTCTTGGGCTAATAAAGCATTACTCAAGAAGAAGAACAAAGTGGGAGGCCTTATACTACCTGATTTTAGAACCTATTATACCGTTACAGTAGTCAAAATAGACTGGTATTGGTACAACAACAGATACATAGACCAAAGGAACAAAGTTGAGAATCAAGACATAAGTTCATCCACCTATGAGAAGCTGATATTTGACAATGGCCCAAAGTCTGTTAATTGAGAAAAAAACAGTCTCTTTAACAAATGGTGCTAGCATAACTGGATATCCATCAGCAAAAAACTGAACCAAGACCCATACCTCACACCATGTACAAAAACTAACTCAAAATGCATCAAAGACTTAAATATAAAATTGAAAACGATAAAGATCATGGAAGAAAAAATAAGAACAATGCTAGGAGCCCTAATACATGGCATAAACACAATTAGTACCATACGCAACAATGCATAAGCTCCAGAAGAGAGACTAGATAATTAGGAGCACCTAAAAATCAAACACTTATGCTCATCAAAAGACTTCACCAAAACAGTAAAAAGACAACCTACAGACTGGGAAAAAAATTTTGGCTATGAGAAATCCGAGCAGCATCTAAGCTCTAAAATCTACAAAATACTGCAAAACCTCAACAACAAAAAGACTAGTTACCCAGTTAAAAAATGGGCAAAGGATATGAACAAGCTCTTCACCAAAAAAGATATTCAGGCAACTAACAGACACATGAAGAACCGCTCACGATCATTAGCCATTAGGAAAATGCAGATCAAAACTACAAATGAAATGGCATCTCACCCCAACAACGCTAGCATTAATCCAAAAAACACAAAATAACAAATGCTGGAGAGGTTATGGAGAGCCTGGGACACTTATACACTGTTGGTGGGAATGTAAAGTGGTACAACCACTTTGGAAATTGATTGGGTGCTTCCTTAAGAAGCTAGAAATATAAGTACCATAGGATCCAGCTATACTGCTCCTTGGAATATATCCTAGAGAAATAAGAGCTGTCACACGAATACATATATGCACACCCATGTTCATTGCAGCACTGTTCACAAGAGCAAAAAGATGGAAACAACCTAGGTGGCCATCAACAGACGAATGGATAAACAAATTATGGTATATCCACACAGTGGAATACTATGCAATGACAAAGAACAAAGATGAAGCCGTGAAACATCCTATAACACGGAGGAAGCTGGAACTTATTGTTCTGAGTTTATTCAGTCACAGAAGGACAAATACTGTGTAAGACCACTATTATAAGAACTGAAGAAAAGGTTTAAACACAGAAGAAAACATTCTTTGATGGTTACAAGGGTGAGAAGGGAGGGTGAGGGTTATTTATGAAGGGAAGGACAGCACACACTACCCAGGAAGTCAGCACAACTGGACTAAACCAAAGCTAAGAAGTTTCCTGAATACAGTCAAACACTTTGAGAGACCGAGTGGCAGTGGTAGAGGTCTGGGGACCATGCTTTGGGGGACTTCTAGGTCAACTGGCATAAGAAAGTTGATTAAGAAAATGTTCTGCATCCTACTTTGGTGAGTGGTGTCTGGGATCTTTAAAGCTTGCAAGTGGCCATCTAAGATGCATCAATTGGTCCCAGCCACCTGGAGTAAAGGAAAATAAAGAACACCAAAGACACAAGGAAATTATTAGCCGAAGAGACAGAGAGGGCCACATAAACCAGAGACTTCATCAGCCTGAGACCAGAAGAACTAGATGGTGTCCAGCTACCACCAATGACCACCCTGACAGGGAACACACAGAGAGTCCCTGATGGACCAGCAGGAAGATGGAGTGCAGAACTCAAATTCTAGTAAGAAGATCAGACTTAATGGTTTGACTTAGACTGGAGGAACCCTGGAAAGCATGGCCCCTGCATTCTCTACCAGCCCAGAACTAAAACAATTTCTGAGGCCAACTCTTCAGACACGGATTAGACCGAACTGTGGGACATAAAATGATACTCGTGAGGAGTGTGCCTCTTAGCTCAAGTAGATATAAGAGACCAAAGGGGCAACTTCTGTCCAGAGGTGAGCTAGGAAGGCAGAGTGTTAGGAGCTGGTTGAATAGTCATGGGGAAACAGGGGTGGAAAGACGGCATGCTGTCACAGAATGGGGTGAGTACTTAGGATCACATAATAATGTATGTATAAAATTTTGTACAGGAGACTAACGAAATATAAACTGCATTCAAACTACAACAATAAAAACAAATAAATAACATTTACAGGAATCTCAAAAAAAAAAAAAATTTGGGTTAAATACAATGAATTGGAATAATGATCTCCCGTATTATTTTGTGAAGCTCATGAAAACACTGCTCAGTTTGGAAGTATTTCTTAGGTATTTTATATGCATTGAAAGGTAAAATAAATACTATACGCTAAGACAAACATTTGACTAATTAACACAATAATAATTGTATGTACTTATTCAGACTTACCTACAAATTCAACTTAAAGACAGACTTAGGAATGGATCTCGTTTATAACCTGGGGACTGCCTGTATAGACTAATAGGCAGAAAGAACAATAAACTGATGTTTTAGAGTTTATTCCACAAACTATTCACCTTAAACAAGTTGCTTAACTTCTCTGAACCTCTGTTTCCTCCTGCATAAAATGAAGAGATTTAGTTAGGCAGTTGCTGTTGAACAGTTGAACACTCCTTTCCAAAATTTTACAAGCCTCACAAGAGCACTTGGTCTACAGTCAGTTTGAGTTTCTAACACTTATTGGCTTCCTCTCTTAATTTGGTAAATCTCTATTAGCTGTCATAGAAATTACCCTCGTGTTCCACACACTGCATGATAATGTAACAGTGATGACAAGAAGCCAAAAGGAGCAAGCAGCAAGAAGAGTAACTTAGGAAATCAGCTACTTTCAACACACAGGAGTCACTACTCTATGTATCTATGAAAGAGAGAGAAAGAGAGAAAGAGAAAGGAGGTACTAACTCATTTTACTCAGGTAAAAGTGTTTTTATTTGGGTTTGATGGATCGTTTCTTTGACAAGTCACATTTCCTTTCTTTGGTTTGGGAGAATCAGGAACTATAAAAGATGGCCATTTGACAAGCATGAGATCATGTTTAGCCTTGACTAGCTGGCTGGTTATGCAGAGGACACAGCCCTTCCAGTGATGTTCTAAGGCAGGTTGGGAGCCAGATTTTCTAGTCATAGGGATGCCCACTCATTTGGATTGCTGTGAGTCACAGTCAACTCCATGGCAATGGTTTTGGTTTGGAGCCATGGTGGCACCAGTGGTTAAGCATTTGGCTGCTAAGAGGTCAGCAGTTCAAATCCACCAGCCACTCCTTGGAACCCTATGGGGCAGTTCCACCCTGTCCTACAGGGTCGCTAAGAGTCAGAATTGACTTGATGGCAATGGGTTTGTTTGTTTTTGTTTGGGGATGCCAAATGTGCTTGGTAAAATGAACACAATTCATCTGGCCCTAGAGAGACTAAGAACATAGTAGCTGGGTGAGGTTCCTTCAATATCAGAGAGTTCTATCTAGATCTGGGTTGCAAATGCAAATACCCATAGATAACAAGAGCCTAGTGAAAATGAGTATGGTTGACCAAGTTTTTTTTTTAAAAAGGTGCAAACCCAAAAACTAGCACAACTTGTACAAGGAAAGGTCATGGAAGCTCCATAGACACATTCAAACTCCTGTGGGACTGAATTTCTGGGCGAAGGGCTGTGGGGACCATGGTCTCAGGGAACATCTAGCTCAATTGGCATGACACAGCTTATAAAGACAATGTTCTACATTCTACCTTGGTGAGTAGTGTCTGGGGTCTTAAAAGCCTGTGAGCAGCCATCTAAGATACTCCACTGGTCTCATCCCTTCGGGAGCAAGGGCGAATGAAGAGAACAGGATACAATGAAAAGATTAGTCCAAAGGACTAATTGTCCACAGCTACCAAGGCCTCCACTAGACTGAGTCCAGTACAGCTAGATGGTGCCCGGATACCACCACTGACAGCTCTGACCAGGATCACAACAGAGGGTTCTGGACAGAGCTGGAGAAGGATGTAGAGCATAATTATAACTCACGAAAAAAAAAAAAAAAAAAAAGACCAGATTTACTGGTCTAAAGGAGGCTGGAGAAACCCCAAAAGTATGGCCCCCAGACACCCTTTTAGCTCAGTGGTGAAGTTACCTCCGAGGTTCACTGTTCAGCCTGGGAGTGGACGGCCCCGTAAAACCAGATGAGACCAACGAGGTACAGGAGTCCAGTGACAAGGGCCAGAAGGCAGAAGGGGACAAGGAAGCTGGTGATAGGAAACCCAAGGTTGAGTAAGGATACTGTTGATGTGTTGTGAGATTGTTAACCATTGTCATAGGGCAACATTTGTAGTAACTGTTAAATGAGAAACTATTTTGTTCTGTAAGCCTTCATCTTAAGTGAGAATAACAGCACAATTGGAAGAGCGTAGTCAATGTCACTGAACTGTGCATGTAGAAATTTTTGAAATGGTGTATCTTTGGCAATGTGCATCTTCACCAAAAAAAGTTTGAGAAGTTAGAGGGTTGATAAGTTGTGGGGTTGTTAACCAATGTCATAAAACAACATGTGTACTACTGTTTCATGAGAAACTATTTGTTCTGTAAGCCTTCACCTGAAGTACAATAAAATAAATAAATAAATAACTGTGCAAACCCAATGATGTGTCAGTTGGCTCTGGGTCTCAGTGCCCCTTGGCAGTAAGAAATTGTGTAGGAGAGAGATGAAGGAAAGTGATGTTGGAAACCCAACGCTTCTCCTAAGTTGAGTGGAGGTCCTGCAAGGTTGTCCAAAGATTGGAGCTTTGTCCCTTTACCCCTGAGTCCCATCCAACTCAGACTACAGGCTTATTAAACATGGACAGGCCAGTGCACAAAGAGCCATGATACAGGGCACCTCCGGGTGGGGAGCTGGGGAAGTGAAGCCCTCACAGCCATAAGAACAGCTGAGACCAATCCAGCCCTGTGAATAAGGAGATTACTAATGACCAACATCAGGATCTAGCCACTGCTACTTTCTTACAATCTTCTCCCCCTTCATTTGTTCCCTGAAATTAGTCACTGTTATGGATTGAATTGTGTCCCCCAAATATGTGTGTCAACTAGGCTAGTCCATGATTCTCAGTATTGTGTGATTGTCCACAATTTTGTCATCTAATGTGATTTTCGTATGTGTTGTGAATCCTACCTCTATGATGTTAATGAGGTGTGATAAGCAGCAGTTATGTTAATGAGGTAGGAGTCAATTTACAAGATTAGGTTGTGTTTTAGTCAATCTCTTTTGAGATATAAAAGAGAGAAGTGAGCCGAGAGACATGGGGACCTCCTACCACGAAGAAAGCAGCGCTGGGAGCAGAGTGCATCTTTTGGACCCGAGGTTCCTGGACTGAGAAGCTCCTAGACCAGGGGAAGATAGTTGACAAGGACGTTCCACTAGAGCCAACAGAGAAGAGAAAGCCTTCTTCTAGAGCTGACACCCTGAATTTGGACTTGTAGCCTACTAGACTGTGAGAGAATAAACTTCTGCTTGTTGAAGCCATCCACTTGTCTTATTTCACTTATAGCGGCCCTAGATGACTAAGACAGTCACCCTGAGTCAGAATTAACTTGAGGGTGATGGGTTTAGTTTTTTTTATACCCCACATCACAGAGCTTCTGATCCTGCATACAATATGCCTGGGCCAGGGTCTGACTCAATTCAAAAAAAGCAAACTAACAGAAAGAACGCATGCCAAAGAAACTCTGAATGCAGACCTGTCATAACCCTAGGGGCTGTCTCTGCCATCTCAGATCTAGAGGGTGAGGCCTTTTGAATACAGGAACAGAAAGTCAAAACAATGGCTCTCTCAATGAGCCATCCTGACCCACTGTCAAAAATATTTCTTTAAAAGAAAAAGTAAAGGTAGATATTAGGTACATCTTATGTGCAATACAGAGAGGCTCTGAACCTAGTCCCTTGTCCCACTTCACTTAACACTGCTAAGTACACACAGCAGTTGCCTATCTGGCTGGCCCCTGTGCAGACCATCCGCCACCTGCATCTACTACTGTGCTGGATCTCACCCCATCTACTTGCAGCCAATGAGAGGCAGATTCTACAGGGTGGGACCCACCAAAACGATACCTTTAAAACTCTCCCATCTGATTTCATAACTAAAGTTCTCTTTTCTTCCGAAAGAGAAAAATTGTCCCATCAACGTAATATGTTCTTGGGAATGACCAGGACAATACTAAATTCATACTCTCCCCTGAAGTAGGTTGGATTTTCCATGTGTCACACCACTTTCAAAAAAAGTGAAAAAACATTTTTGTTTCTTGTTTACTAGATTTAAAATGATACTGCTCTCCAGATACAATAAAAAATTTATAAGAAGTAAAAAGGACAGAAGGACATATCAAATATGTCAAAAGATTGTAGTAAGCAAGATCGATAGTATAAAAATCTCTGAAGGAAAAAAAAACTACTTGATTTCTTCAACAATAAACTACAAGCAATAAAATAGCGATGTAAAGGACATATCAACCAATTACAATGTGTTGCCATTAGGTGGATTCTAAATCAAACAAACTATAAGATAAATTATGAGAAAACTGGCAATTTGAACACATTACATACTGAATGGAATTATTGTTAATTTTTAGATGTGATAAAGGCATTGTGGTAGTGTTTTGAAAAGTCCACTTTTAGAGATAAATACTAAATTGATCAAGGAAAAATGATATAATATGTGGGATTTTTCTGTAAAACATGGGATGGAGAAATGTATGTGGGGGTATAGATGAAATACAGATCAGGGCATAAATGAGACAAAATTTATTGTGAATTGATAAATGATGAAACTGGGTGATGGCTATGTGGGGCTTCATTGTTTATATATTTGAATACATTTGAAATTATTCTTAACAAAACTAAAAATAGAAAATGGATAAATTAAAATTCTGTCATCTCCATTGCATCATGACTTTGGGCACGTTCTTTAACTTATCTGTGCCTCAGTTTCCTCACCCGTAAAACAGGGATAACAGGATCTCCCTCATAGGGTTCAGGTGAGAATTAACATAAAATTATATATGCATATATATATTTAATTATATATATGTATGTATGTTTTTATTGTTGTTAGCAATTCTAACTCATGGTGACCTCATGTGTGCAGAATAGAACTGCTCCATAGAATTTTCAAGGCCGTGATCTTTCAGAAATAGATTGCCAGGCCTGTCATCTGAGGCGCCTCTGGGTGGGTTTGAACTGCCAACCTTTCAGCTAGTGGTTGAGTGCTTAACTGTGCCAACCAGGGACACCAATACATATAATTTTAGCACAGTTACATAGCATGGCATCTTGAAACAGTAGACACAGAATTAATTATTATTATTATTATAAGGTCCCTCCCTAGGTGGTTCAAATGGTTTGCGCTCTACTGCTAACCTAAAGGTTGGAGATTTGAACCTACCCAGCAGTATCATGGAAGAAAAGGCCTGGAGATCCATTTCCATTAAGATTATAGCAAGAAAACCCTATGGAGAAAAAGAACAGAGTATCAGTCCCTTTGCTCTTAAACTGTGTTGATTTTTTTTCAAAAGTACACATACAATAACAACAAGACACATTCTGAAATGAACAAAAAGACAATTTCCTATAATGGACTAGATTACTTCTTGATGAGCCATGAAATTCTATATTAAAAATGAATAAAAGTCACAACGCTAAAAAAAATAAAAGAAAAGAAAGAAAACCCTAAGGAGGAGTTCAACTCTGTAAGACATGGGGTCGCCTTGAGTCAGAATTAACTGAGTGGCAACTAACAACAACAATACAAATGTATCAGTTCATGAGGGATTGGCAAACAACAACAGCACTAGCCCTTCAGCAGAGATTATTTAAGAAGAACTGCATTAACAAGGTTTCCTCAATGAGACGAAGTGTTGATTGAGTCTTGCGAGATGAACAGAGGTAATTCAGGTAACGCACTGGAGGAAAGAAGGAAGGACATTCCAGGCAGTGATCCTTCTCTGATCCATGGGAACCATGGGGACATATGCAAGGAAGAGGCTTTGAACTATTCCACTTAAAAGTTGTGCCTGGAATTATTTGGAAAGTTATAGATCTCTGCACCTTGGGAAAAAAAAAATGATGAAAATAATTACTGAATATTGGCACAAGCTTAGTTGTGAATCTGTGAAGCAAATCTTTAGTGCTTTTTTATTTAAGAGTCCTGTGACTGTGGTGCATTTTGAGGGAAACCCACATGAGGGTGCTGCTTCCTTCAGATGCCATTCACATTTGCAGTTCACATAGTGGTTTGACCCCCCTATCTTCTCTATAGTTTGATGGCAGACAGCTGTAGAACCAAAAGGGGCTCTTAGATTACCAGTGAGAAGTTTCTGTAAGATCTCATTGGAGTCCAGCCCTATTGGATTTGGTGTATTCCAGGGAGTAAGGATCATTTTGTTCTACTTGTCAACCAAAATGCTGTCTGCCATCTCAGTTCTTGCAATCTTCTTACTATTGAGTAAGTAACATTTTCATTTTCCTACAGTCGTATTAGCCTTTAGCTTCCTACGCTGACTGAAAACTCTCTTTCTGTATAACTCTACTTCCAATATAACAAAATAGTTATTTTTTAGGAGGGACCAATGGAGACTCAGTGATCCAGACAGAAGAACTAGTTACCATCTCTGAAGGGGCGTCTATGAACCTGAACTGCAATTACCAGACTAACTATACAACAAGTCCTTTCCTGTTCTGGTATGTCCAGTATCTCAACAAAGCTCCTCAACTCCTCCTGAAGAGCTCAACAGAAAGCCAGAGGACAGAGAATCAAGGTTTTCAGGCCAATCTTGTTAAGAGTGAAAACTCCTTTCATCTGCAGAAACGCTCACTCCAAATATCAGACTCAGCTCTCTACTACTGTGCCATGAGAGACACAGTGAGAAGAACTGCAGGAGGAGCTGAGCACAAACCCTGAGCACAGCAAGGGACTGGTACAATCGTTTTGGGAAATTGCTACGGCCCAGCAAGTCTATTCCTAGGTATTTACCAAAGAGAAGTGAAAAGAGAAGCCCACAAATAACCTGTACAAAAATGTTTGTATTAGCCTTGTTCATATTTCATACACATTGGAAACAACCCAAATGTATACTAACAGTATAATGCATAAATAATTATGGTACATCCATACAAAGAGATTATTCAGCAATAAAAAGGAAGGAACTACTGATGTTGCTGTTAGGTGCTGTCGAGTCAGTTCTGACTCATAGTGACCCTACATAGAACAGAACGAAAGACTACCCGGTCCTGCATCATCCTCACAATCGTTGATATAATTGAGCCTATTGTTGCAGCCACTGTGTCGATCCCTCTTGTTGAGGGAGGGTCTTCCTCTTTTTCCCTGACCCTCTACCTTACCAAGCATGATGTCCTTCTCCAGATACTGGTCCTTTCTCATAACGTGTCCAAAGTAAGGAAGACGAAGTCTCACCATCCTTGCTTCTAAGGAGCATTCTGGCAGTACTTCTTCCAAGATAGATTTGTTTGTTCTTCTGGAAGTCCATGGTATATTCAATATTATTCACCAACGCAATAATTCAAATGCGTCAGTTCTTCTTTAGTCTTCCTTATTCATTGTCCGGCTTTCGTATGCATGTGAGGAGATTCGAAACACCATGGCTTGGGTCAGGCGCACCCTAGTCCTTAAAATGACATCTTTGCTTTACATATAACATTTTAAAGATTCTTTGCAGCAATTTGCACAATGCAATGTGTGTCCTTTGATTTCTTGACAGCCAGTTCCATGGACATTGATTGTGGATCCAGGCAAAATGAAATCCTTTACAACTTCAATATTATTTCTATGTATCATGATATTGCTTATTGGTCCAGTTGTGAGGATTTTTGTTTTCTTTATGTTGAAGTGGAGTCCATATTGAAGGCTGTAGTCATTGATCTTCATCAGTAAGTGCTTCAAGATCTCTTCACTTTCAGAAAGCAAGGTTGTATCATCTGCATATCACAGGTTGTTAATGAGTCTTCCTCCAATCCTGATGTCCTCCTGTTCTTCATATAGTCCAGCTTCTCCGATTATTTTCTCAGCACACAGATTGAATAAGTATGGTGAAAGGATACAACCCTGATGCACAGCTGTCTTGACTTTAAATTACACAGTATCCTCTTGTTCTGTTTGAATGACTGCCCGTTGGTCTATGTACAGGTTACTCATGAGCACAATTAAGTGTTCTGGAATTCCCAATCTTCGAATTTTATCCATAATTTGTTAAGATCCACACAGCGAGATGCCTTTGCATAGTCAGTAAAACACAGGTAAGCATCTTTCTGGTATTCTCTGCTTTCAGTCATGATCCATCTGACATCAGCAATGATATCCCTTGTTCCACGTCCTCTTCTGAATCCAACTTGAATTTCTGGCAGTTCCCTGTCGATGTATTGCTGCAAAACACTGAAGATCATTCAAATGCTTTTGAATGATCTTCAGCAAAATTTCACTTGTGAGTGATATTAATGATATTGTTTGATAATTTCCGCATTCTGTTGGATCACCTTTCTTTGGAATCAGTCGTTTCCAGTCAGTTAGCCAGGTAGGTGTCTTCCAAATTTCTTCTCATAGATGAGTGAGCACCTCCAGTGCTGCATCTGTTTGCTGATACATCTCAACTGGTATCCTGTCAGTTCCTGGAGACTTGTTATTGGCCAATGCCTTCAGTGCATCTTGGACTTCTTGCTTCAGTACCATTGGTTCTTGATCATTTACTACCTCCTGAAATAGTTGAATGTAGACCAATTCTTTTTGGTACAGTATCTGTGTATATTCCTACCATCTTCTTTTGATGCTTCCTGCTTTGTTTAATATTTTCCCTGTAGAATTCTTCAGTATTGCAAATCGAGGCTTGAATTTTTTCCTAAGTGCTTTCAGCTTGAGAAATGCCAAGCATATTTTTCCCTTTTGGTTTTCTAACTCCAGTTGTTTGCACATTTCATTATAATACTTTACTTTGTCTTCTCAAGCCCCTCTTTGAAATCTTCTCTTTTTTAAATTTTTTAAATTGTACTTTAGGTGAAGGTGTACGGAACAAACAGTTTCTCATTAAATAGTCAGCACACGTATTGTTTTATGACATTGGTTAAGAACCCCATGACATGCCAACCCTCTACCTTCTTGACCTTTGAGGACCTTTTTCCTTTTCTTTTTACTTTTTACATAGCCAAAGGTACATCATTTCAAAAATTTCTACATGTACAATTCAGTGACATCAATTACATTCTTCCAGTTGTGCTACTATTCTCACTTTAGATGAAAGTTTACAGAACAAAACAGTTTCTCATCAAACAGTTAGTACACATATAGCCCTATGACAATGGTTAACAATCCCACTTCATGTCAACACTGTCCTTACTCAACCTTGGGTTCCCTATCACTGGCTTTCCCTTCCTCTTCTGCCTTCTAGTCCTTGTCCCTGGAATGCTGTGACTCATTAGTCCTGTTTTGTTTTATGGGGCTGCTCAATCCCTAGCTGAATGGTGAACCGCAGGAGTGACTTCACCACTGAGCTAAAAGGGTGTCCGGGGACCATACTCTTGGGGTTTCTCCAGTTTCTGTCAGGCCAGTAAATCTGGTCTTTTTTTTGTGTTAGAATTTTATTGTACATCCTCCAGAACCCTCTGTTCTGATCCCAGTCAGAGCAGTTAGTGGTAGTAGCCGGGAACCATCTAGCTGTACTTGACTCAATCAGATGGAGGCCTTGGCAGCTGTGGTCCATTAGTCCTTTGGACTAATATTTTCCTTGTATACTGTTCTCGTCATTCTCCCTTGATCCCGAAGGGATGAGATCAGTGGAGTATCTTAGATGGCTGCTCACAGGCTTTTAAGATCTCAGATGCTACTCACCAAGGCAGAATGTAGAACATTGTCTTTATAAACTGTATTTATGCCAACTGAGCTAGATATTCCCCGAGACCATGGTCCCCACAGCCCTTCACCCAGCAATTCAGTCCCTCAGGGAGTTTGGATGTGTCTGTGGAGCTTCCATGACCTTTCCTTGCACAAGTTATGCTGGCTTCCCCAGTATTGTGTACTGACTTATCCTTCACCAAAGTCACCACTCATCTATTGTCTGTTTGGTATTCCCCCCCCCAACCCTTCCCATCCCTATTAACCAACAAAGATGGTTACTTTTTGTGTGTTAACTTTTTCGTGAGTTTTTACAGTAGAGGTCTCATACAATATTTCTCCTTTTGTGATTGACTTATTTCACTTGGCATAATGTCCTCCAGTTTCATCCATGTTATGACATGCTTCACAGATTCATCATTGTTCCTTATTGTTGCATAATCCTCCATTGTGTGTATGTACCATAGTTTGTTTATCCATTCTTCTGTTGATGGTCATCTAGGTTGTTTCCATATTTTTGCTATTGTGAACAATGCTGCAATGAACACGGGTGTGTATATGTCTATTCGAGTGACGGCTCTTATTTCTCTCGGATATATTCCTAGGAGTGGGATTGCTAGAGTGTATGGTATTTCTATTTCTAGCTTTTTAAGGAATCACCATATCATTTTCCAAAATGGTTGTATCATTATGCATTCCCACCAGCAGCACATAAGAGTTCTGATCTCCCTGCATCCTCTCCATCATTTGTTATTTCCAATGTTTTTGATTCATGCCAGTAATGCCAGGGTGAGATGGTATCTCATTGTGGTTTTAGCTTGTATTTCTCTAACGGCTACTAATGGCGAGCATTTCCTCATGTGTTTGTTGGCTGCTTGAATGTCTTTGCTGAAGAGTCAGTTCATTTCCTTTGCCCATTTTTTAATTGGATTATTTGTCTTTTTTTTTCTAGAGGTGTTGGATTTTCTTGAAGATTATAGAGGTTAGACCTTTGTCTGACTTGTAATGCCCCCAATATTTTTCCCAGTGTGTAGGTTATCTTTTTACTCTTTTGGTGAAGTCTTTTGAAGAACATAGGTATTTGATTTTTAGAAGATCCCAGTTTTCTAGATTATCTTCTGGAGTTTGTGTGTTGATGGTTATGGTTTGTATCCTCTTAATGACTTGCATTAAGGCCTCTAAATTTATCCTATTTTTCTTCTGTGAACTTTATAGTTTTTGGCTTTATATTTAGGTCTTTGATCCATTTTGAATTTATATGTGGTGTAAGGTATGGGTCCTGTTTCATTTTTTGCAGATGGACATCCAGTTTTGCCAGCACCATTTGTTAAAAAGACTGTATTTTCTGCATTTGATGGACTTTGGAGCTTTGTCAAAGATCAGGTGACCATAGGTAGATGGATTTACATCTGGGTTCTCAATTCTGTCCCATTTTCAATGTATCTTTCCTTGTACCAGCATCAGGCTGTTTTGACTACCTTCGCTGTATAATAGGTTCTGAGGTCAGGTAGTGTGGGTCCTCCTACTTTATTCTTCTTCTTCAATAGTGCTTTACCTGTTCGGGTATTCTTTCCTTTCCATATAAAGTTAATCATTAGTTTTTCCATCTCTTTAAAGAATGTTTTTGGTATTTGGATCGGGATTGCATTGTATTTGTAAATTGCTTTGGGTAGAATTGTCATTTTCACAATGTTGAGTCTATCTATCCATGAGCATGGTACATTTTTCCATTTATGTAGATCCCTTTGAGTTTCTTGCAGTAGTGTTTTGTAGTTTTCTTTGTATTGGTCTTTTACATCCCTGGTTAGATTTATTCCTAAGTATTTTATCTTTTTAGGGGCTATTATAAATCATATTGTTTTCCTGATTTCCTTTTCATTGTTCTCTTTATTGGTGTATAGGAATCCAACTGATTTTTATATGTTTATCTTGTATCCTGCTACTCTGCTGAATCTTTCTATTAGTTCCAGTAGATTTCTCGTGGAGTCTTTAGGGTTTTCTATGTACAGTATCATATCATTCGCAAACAAGGACAGTTTAACTTCTTCATTAGCAATTTGGACGCCCTTTATTTCTTTCTCTTGCCTTATTGCTCTAGCTAGAACTTCCAGCACAATGTTAAATAGGAGTGGTGATAAAGGGCATCCTTGTCTTGTTCCTGTTCTCAAGGGGAATGTTATCAGCCTCTCTCCATTAAGAATGATGTTGGCCGTTGGTTTTGCATAGATGCCCTTTATCATGTTGAGAAATTTCCTTTCTGTACCTGTTTTATTGAGAGTTTTTATCAGGAATGGGTGTTGGACTTTGTTGAATGCCTTTTCCGCATCAATTGAGAGATTAATGTTATTCTTTTCTTTCCTTTTATTTATGTAGTTGACTATGTTTATTGATTTTCTAATGTTGAAACATCCTTGCATAGCTGGTATGAATTCTACTTGGTGGTGGTGTATTATTTTTTTTATATGATGCTGAATTCTGTTGGCTAGAATTTTGTTGAGAATTTTTGCATCTATAGTCATGAGAGGTATTGGTATGTAATTTTCTTTTTTTGTGGCATCTTTGCCTAGTTTTGGTATCAGGGTTATGCTGGCTTCATAGAATGAATTCAGAAGTGTTACTTTCTTTTCTGTATTCTGAGATAGTTTGAGTAGTACTAGTACAAGCTCTTCTCTAAATGTTTGGTAGAAATCACTAGTGAAGTCATCTGGCCAGGGCTTTTGTTGTTGGGAGTTTTTTTTATTACCTTTTCAATCTCTTTTCTTGTCATTGGTCTCTTCATATTTACCACATCACTTTGTGAGAGTTTGAGTAGTTAGTGTGTTTCTAGAAATTTATCCATTTCCTCTGGGTTTTCAAATTTGCTGGAGTATAGTTTCTCATAATACTCTGTTATGAACTTTTTATTTCAGACGAGTCTGTTGTAATGTTGCCCGTTTCATTTCTTATTTGGGTTATATGCGTCCTCTCCTTTTTTTTCTTTTGCCAGTCTGGCCAGTGGTTTGTTGATTTTGTTAATGCTTTCAGAGAACCGACTTTTGATTTTGTAGATTCTTTCTATTGTTTTTCTAGTCTCTATTTCATTTATTTCTGTTCTGATCCTTATTATTTCCTTTCCTGTGGTGGCTGTGGTATTCTTTGCTGTTCTCTTTCTAGTTGTTTGAGTTGTTTGTAGCTAATGTTTTGATTTTGTCCCTTTCTTCTTTTTTGATGTGTGCATCTATTGCTATGCATTGTCCTCTGAGGACTGCCTTTGCTCTGTCCCAAAGGTTTGACTATGATGTGTTTTCATTCTCATTTGATTCTAGGAATTTTTTTATTCCATCTCTGATTTATTCTATTACCCAGTAGTTTGTAAGCAGGGTGTTACTCAGTTTCCATGTAATTGATTTTTTTTTCCTTGCTGTTTCTGTTGTTAATTTCTACCTTGATAACAGTGCGATCAGAGAAGATACTTTCTATTATCTCAACGTTTTCGATTTTGTTGAGGCTTGCTCTGTGGCCTAAGATGTGGTCTCTTCTGGAGACTGTTCCATGTGCATTGGAAAAGAGTGTGTACTATGCAGCTGTAAGGAGGAGTGTTCTACATATGTCTATGAGGTCATGTTGGCTGATTGTGCCCTTTATGTCTTCTGTATCTTAGCTGAGTTTCTTTTTAAATATTCTGTCCTTTACCAAGAGTGGTTTGTTGAAGTCTCCTACCATTATTGTGGAACTCTCAGTTTCTCTTTTCGGTGCTGTTAGAGTTTGTTTTAAGTATTTTGGAGCCCTGTAATTGGGTGCATAGATGTTTATTATGGTTATGTCTTCATGATGGATCTTGCCCTTAATCATTATATACTGTCCTTCTTTGTCTTTTGTGGTGGATTTTGTTTTAAAGTCTATTTTATCTGAAATTAGTATTGCCACTCCTGCTCTTTGTTGGTAGTTGTTAGCTTGATATATTTTTCCAACTTTTGATTTTTAATAAATTCATGCCTTTGATTCTCTATTCTGTCTCTTGTAGACAGTGTATTGATGGATCCTGTTTTTCTTTTTTTTTTTTTTCTTAATCCATTCTGTCACTCTTCGTCTCTTTAAGGGTGCATTTAAGCCATTTACATTCAGTGTAATTATTGATAGGTGTGAGTTTATAGCTGTCATTTTGTTGTGCTTTTTTTGTGATGCTGACTTTTTATTTGTTCCTCTTACTCTCCTGTGTTGATTTCCTTTTGTTTGTGGATTTTTTTTCATTTCTTTTATTTTTGTAGATTTTGTTTCTACTGAGACTTTATGTTTTTCCTCTTTATTTTTATCAGTATGTTTGTTAACTTTGTGGTTACAGTGAAATTTACCCTTATCTTTCTAAGTTTGAAGCTGTCTGTTATTACTTGTTATTATCTTGCCTTCTTCTCCATTAGCAGGTTTTAAACCTATACCATTTATTTCCTCTTTTATTGTTCTGATGTTGTTGTCATTTACTGATTAACTTCTCTGATTCCCTGTTGTATTTCCTTTGGTTTTAGATAGTCCTTGAGATTTCATTTCCTAGATTGGTATCTGGATGGTTTGATCTTGTATTCTAGATTCAGCCTGTGAGCTGAAGTTGTTTGTTCTCAGACTGAAGAACTCCCTTTGATAATTCTTGTAAGTTTGGTTTGGTTTTTACATATCCCCTTAATTTCTGTTTTTCTGGAAATATCCTAATTTCACCATCACATTTGAATAAGAGTTTTGCAGGATAGATTATTCTTAGCTGGCAATTTTTTTTCTTTTAAAGTTTTATATATGTCATCTCACTGCTTTCTTGCCTGCATGGTTTCTGCCAGATAATCTGAGCTTAATCTTATTTATTCTCCTCTGTATGTGACGTTTTGTTTTTCTCAAGCTGCTCTCAGGATTCTTTGTTTGTCTTTGGTTTTAGCGTGTGTGATTATGATATGCCTCGGTGATTTTCTTTTGTGGTCTATGCTATATGGGGTTCGTTGAGCTTCTCGGATGGGAAGCTTTAAATCTTTCATGATATTGGGGAAGTTTTCTGTCAGCAGTTCTTCAATGATCCTCTCTGTGTTTTCTGTTTTCTCCCTCTGTTCTGGAGCTCTGATCATTTGCAGATTTTTGCTTTTGATTGTATCCCACATAACTCTCATGGTCTCTTCATTTTTATTCATTCTTTTTTCTGATTTTCCTCAAACAGAGTTGTATCCAAGTGTTTGTCTTCAATTTCGCTGATCCTGTCTTCTGTTTCACATCTGCTCCTCAGCCCTTCTTGACACCGTCCATTTCTGAAATCTTGTTGTTTATCTTTTGGACTTCTAATTATAGTTTTTGTAAGATTTCTAATTGTGAATTGATTTTGACATTTTGTTTCTGCATTATTTTCCGGAATTCTTCCATTTTTTGTCTGTATTTTCCATGAATTTGTCTGCTTTTTCCATGAATTTGTCTTTTTTTCCCAATATTTTTGTCTGATTTTTTGCTTTAACTTTTGGATAGCTCTGAATATTTAAGATTTGAATTCTGTATCAGGTAGTTCTTGTGTTTTCTTCTACTGGAAAGTCATCTGGTGTTTTATTTTGGAAGGCCTACTGGAACTATGCTGTCTTGTTTTTGTAAATGTTTTGATATTTTCTACTGTCTTCAGGACATTCAGTAGCTATTTTCTCATTTATTGATTGTGGATTTGTTTGTTTCATCCTTTTTTTTGGTTTCATTTGGCTATGTCTGAGCAGGCAAGCTGTGTGTTCTTTGTTGGTGGCTCATTTCTGTGCACGATACTTTTCTCCTCGTTTCCAGTTGGCAGGCTCAGTCGCTCAGATATGGTACAGCATGGCAGGTCTAGCTGAAGAGGTGTTGCTGTGATGGTTTGTTGGTGGTACTTACTATGGCCACCAGGGCTGGCCAGTAGTCAATTCAGGGCAGGTTCCAGTAGGCCTTGCTTGGGCTGCTTGGTGATGTGATGTGCAGTGTATGGTGCAGGTAGATAGGATGGAGTGGAGAGATTGTGATGTGTGGAGCTAAAATGGGCATGGGAGAGAGGAGAAAGAGGAGAGAGGAACAGGAGCTAAAAACATACAAACAAACAAAAAAGAGTTCTGGGGAGCTTGCCATTGGAGTGGTGAGAAGAGAGACTATGAAATGGAGAAAAACAAAATGGAGAAGAAGAAAATAAGTGAAAAGAATGAATAAATAAAAATTAGAAAGAAACAAGAAAAGCAATTCTCCCAGGGATCCCACTGGTGCGGATACAGGGTCTGGGAAAGTTGCTCCCAGGGTGTGATATACAGCCTGGCTAGAAGGCCTTAGACATGTCACTCAGCACCAGGTATTCAGGGGACAGGAAGAGAAGGAAAGTATAGAGAGACGAGAAACTGAGTAATGAAGAAAGACAAAAAGGGAAAAGATGGAAAAGAAAACAAAACAAAACAAATTTTAAAAAAGAAGAAAACCCCCAAAAAAAACAGAAAAAAAAAAAAACACAAAAAAAGAAATTCTCTCAGGGATCCTTCTGCGTGTCTGCGCAAACTAAGGGGTCATATCCTAAGCTGCACAGTATTGCCCGGCTAAAATTGGCTCCCAATTTGAGAATAGAAAAATAAAAGAAACAATTCAAAACAAACAAATATAAAAGCCCCAGGATCCCACCAGCATGGCAGCATGGGCTGGGAAGCAGTCTCTCATATTCAAGCGGCATTTCACAGCCTTTCAGGAAGAAGCAAAGAAGGAACATGGAGCCAGGTATTTGAGAGAAAGAGGGGGAGGTGTTGAGAGGTAAGGAAGAAATGTAAAGAAGTGGAAAAAAAGCAACAACAGTGCCCAACAAATGGCACTTAGAGAGCAGGTGGAATCCCAGTGACTGATGCCAAGAGACTGTGGTCACAGGAAGCAGAGCAGGCTGAGTGTGGGTGAAGAAGGGTGGGGGGTGGGAAAGTGTTGATTTCTGGTTACCAGTCATTCTGTCTCCTGCTGGAAACTCCATGAAGCTGCTTTCTCGTACCTCTTGTTCGCTGGTCTCTGATAAGAGTCCAAGATGGCGGATCCGTGCTGTTTTAGCTGATAGGGGACCTCTGCATGTATCTCTCCTAGCTCTCTGTTCTCAGTCAGTTTCTTATTCCATTCTGTGCTTTGCTGAGTGTTTTATCTCTTCATTTGATCCGTAGGGTTTCAGGATTGCTGTTTTCTCTGTTTGGCTTAGTTTTTCAGATCTTTGCTGTGGAAGGATGGTGGGGTGCTTCTGCCTATAGTGCTGTGTTGCCCCTCTTTGAAATATTCTGTTCAGCTCTTTTACTTCATCATTTCTTCCTTTTGTTTTAGCTACTCTACATTCAAGAGTAAGTTTCAGAGTCTCATCTGAAACCCATTTTGGTCTTTTCTTTCTTTTCTGTCTTTTCAATGACCTCTTGCTTTGTTCCTGTATGACGTCCTTGATGCCATTCCACAGCTAGAATGGTCTTCGGTCATTATTATTTAGTGTGTCAAATTTATTCTTGAGATGGTCTCTAAATTCAGGAGGGATATACTCAAGGTTGTAGTCTGGCTCCCATGGACTTGCTCTGATTTTCTTCAGCTTCAATTTGCATATGAGCAGTCGATTATCTGTCCCACGGTTGGCTCCTGGCCTTGCTCTAACTGATGTTATTGAGCTTTTCCACTGTTTCTTTCCACAGAGGTAGTCAATTTGATTCCTGTGTATTCCATCTGGTGAAGTCTATGTGTATAGTCAGTGTTCATGTTGTTGAAGAAAAATATTTGCAATGAGGAAGTCACTGGTCTTCCAAAATTCTATCAGTGGCTCTCTGGCTTCATTTCTATCACCAAGGTCATATTTTCCAACTACTGATCTTTGTTCTTTGTTTCCAACTTTTGCATTCCAATCACTAGTAATGCATCTTGATTGCATATTTGATCAATTTCAGACTGCAGAAGTTGGTAAAAATTATCAATTTCTTCATCCTTGGCCTTAGTGTCTGGTGTGTAAATTTGAATAATATTTGTATTAATTGGTCTTCCTTGTAGGTGAATGGATATTATCCTATCACTGATGGCATTGTATTCAGGACATATCTTGAAATGTTTTTTTGACAATGAATGAAACACCATTCCTCTTCAATTTGTCATTCCTGGCAGAGCAGAGCATATGACTGTCCATTTCAAAATAGCCAATACTAGTCCATTTCAGCTCAACAAATGCCTAGGATATCAATCATTGTGCGTTCCATTTCATTTTTGACAATTTCCAATTTTCCTAGATTCATACTTTGTACATTCCAAGTTCCAATTATGCACACTTGCAGCTGTTTCTTCTCATTTTGAGTCATGCCACATCAGCAAATGAAGGTCCTGAAGGCTTTATTCTATGTACATCACTAAGGTCAAGTCTACTTTGAAGAGGCAGCTCTTCCCCAGTCGTATCTTGAGCACCTTCCAATCTGAGGGGCTCATCTTCTGGCACTGTATCAGACAATGTTCTACTGCTATTCATAAGGTTTTGACTGGCTATTTTCTTCATAATTTGACTGCTAGTCCTTTCTAGTCTATTTCAGTCTGGAAGCTCAGCTGAAACCTGTCCACCAAGGGTGACCCCGCTAGTATTTGAAATATTGGTGGCGTAGCTTCCAGTATCACAGCAACATGCAAGCCCCTACAGTATGACAAACTCACAGACACAACAATATGAATGGATCTATAAACCTTATGTTGAACAATAGAAGCCAGACCACTCCTCAGAAAATACTGTATTCCATTTATATGAAATTTACGAACTGAGAAAAGTAAACAATGACAATAAAAGTAGAAAGTTGGTTTCCTCTGGGAAGGAGGGTTTCACTGGAAAGGGAACTTTCTAGGGTTATGGAAATGTTCTATATATTGTTTTGGGTAGTGGTTTCATGGAGATATAAAATTCTCAAAACACACTGAAATGAACATATAGAATCTGTGCACTTTTTTGTAAGTAAAATGTCTCAATAAAAATGAACCAAAATAAAATAAAATTACCTATGATTAGTTAAATATGCACCTCTATAATATGTTGCTATTGTTAGTTCCTGTCAAGTCAATTCTGACTCATGACAACTTTATACACAACAGAACAAAACATTGCTAGGTCCTGTAACATCCTCACAGTCACTGGCATGTTCAAGTCCATTGTTGTGGCCATTGGGCCAATCCGTCTCGCTGAGGGTCTTCCTTACCCTTGTTGGCCCTCTATTGCATGAAACAAGAAGTCCTACTTCAACAATTGGTCTTTACTGTTGATGTGTCCAAAACAAGCAAGTCAGAAAGTGTTCTTTTGTGATCCATAAGGTTTTAATTAGCTAATTTTTAGAAGTAGATCACCAGGCCTTTCTTCTTTGTCTATCTTAGTCTAGAAGCTCCACTGAAACCTGTCCACCATGTGTGATCCTGCTGGTATTTGATCACTAGTGTCATAGCTTACAGCATCATAGCAACATGCAAGCCACCACAGTACAACAAACTGACAATGGGTCCTTAAGTATAAAGCAAGATAATTTTTCACAAATTAACTGGTGCCCATATGGAAAAACAGAACATTTACAAAATGTCTGGCCACCTTAAGCCTATTCCCTGTCACTACCACCCCAAATAGCCACTATCCTGACATCTAACAGCACAGATTAGTTTTCTCTCTTTTTGAACTTTATAAATGGTATCATTTAGCATGTACTCTTGCATCTGTTTTTTTTTCACAAAATCTTACCTTTGTGAGATTTAGTCATGTTATTATATGTGTAGCTATAGATCTTTATTCTCACAGCTGTATGGTATTCCATTTTCTTTAATCATTTCATTGGTATTTATTTACCTCTCAGAGAAGATTGAAGTCCAGCCTGTCTTTGTTAATTCCAAGTCTCAGGAGTCAGAGGGATTTGGAGTAAACTACATTCACAGCAGCCACAGCTATTCTGTAACAATTAAAAAAGTACTAATAAATGTCTACAACTTCATACACATAAAGCCAGATAAATTACTTTTCTTAGTGTATATTTTATTTTAGTTCACTTTTTTACTGAGGTATAATTTTTCCTGTAATGAAATGCATAGATTTTACTCGTACAGTTCAATGAGTTTGAGAATTATATACACCCATGCAACAAAACGGAGCTCTGGTGGCACAGTTGTTAAGAGTTCAGCTGCTAACCATAAGGTAAGCAGTTTGAATCCACCAGCAGCTCCTTGGAAATCCTGTGGGGAAGTTCTGCTCTGACCCATAGGGTTGCTGAGTCTGTCTGAATCAACTTGATGGCAATCCGTTTGGTATTTGGTTTTTTACATAACAAAACAATATACAGAGCATTTCCTTCAACTCAGAAAGTTCCCTTGTGCCCCTTTCATGTCAAATCCCCCCTCCTAAAGGCAGCTATTTTCTGATACTTCTGCCACTAGTTGAAGAATAAACGTTCTATTTTTTCATAAGAGAGACTTTAAATGTCACTAAATTAATATACTCATTTAAGGGAAGAAAGTATATAGGAAATTAAAAGTCAGTCAGCTGAATAAAGCCAAAAATCAGCACACTAATGCCAAGCAAATCAGTCCCCAACTTCTATGCAGCTGAAACAAAGCTACCACCGTGTTCCCAGGAAAGCCTTTGAGCCACAGCTGTGTTGGCAGTGAGCTGACTGAGGTAATGAGGCATCTGCGATCCTTGTTATGGCTACATTTATCAAAAAAGAGAACAAGAATGCGTGGTCTGGCAAGCTGGACTATACTTATTGTGGTTACAGGGCTCAGTATTTGAGAACAAGATTTTTCTAGCACAGAATTACTATTAATTGCACTTGGACCCGTGCAAGTGGATAAATTTTGCTAATCAGGAAACTTACTCTGAAACCATTAAGCAGACAAGGAACTTCATCCAAGGTAAATTTTCCTTGAATCCAATGCCTTAGGGTAGGAAGGAAAATTTATGATGATTGAGAGTGGATAGTTTTATGTTCCTGTCTGGAAGAAAAATCTGTGAGTATATTTCATTGTAGATTTTAGCTGAAACCGAAAAAGCATACATCATATGAAAAGATGGATGACTATTTGCTCTCAGTAGTCGCCACAGTCCATAACAAATCACATTTCTTATGAGACTTACAAGTCCATCTTAGATGCAGTGCCTGAATATGGCAAATGGTTGCATTGTTAATGCCCTTCAATTTAATTTAGTTCATGTACATGTCCAGATATAATTCTTATCCAATTAAAATACAGTGAGACCAAATAGGCAGGTCAGACTCTCTCACCATGTCAATAAGCCATGGCAAGAAACAGGCAAGCTGATATCAACAAATCACATTTCTTGCTCTGGTGCAGAAGTATCTTAAAACAAACAAACAAAAAAACCCAAACCTGATACCATTGAGTCAATTCCAACTCATAGCAAACCAATAGCACAGAGTAGAACTGCCCCAGACAGTTTCCAAGGCGTTCCTGGTGGATTCAAACTGCTGACCTTTTGGTTAGCAGCCATAGCTATTAACCAGTACTCCACCAGTAAAGCTCAGTAATTGTGCAGGTACCCTTTCAGACACAGGCCGGGCATTGAGGCTTGACAGTGAGACAGAAGACAGCACATTTCACTCAGGGGAAGAACTGCCAGCATGCTCTTCTCCAGCCTGCTGAGGGCAGTCACAGCCTCCATCTGCCTTGGTAAGGATGCCACAAACACAGGACTCAGGCTTCTCTCAGCTACCAAGTTTGTGGAAGAAGGCAGGTTCTTATTGTCTAACGGGTTTTAGAATTGCAGGGTAATAGGCAGGGGAATTGGTGCCCTCAGTCCTGTATTAGTTCCTTATAACTCCATGGGTGTCACCAAGACAATCAATCTAATTTTTTTTTTTTTCCTTGCAGGATCCAGCATGGCCCAAAAGGCAACTCAGGCCCAAACTGGAATTTCTATGCTGGAGAAGGAGTCAGCAATCTTGGATTGTGAATATGAAGCTAGTACTTCAAATCTTTATTTATTCTTGTACAAACAACCTCCAAGTGGGGAAATGATTTTCCTTATTAGTCAGGAGTCTTATAATGAATAAAATGCAACAGAGGGTGGGTATTCTCTGAACTTCCGGAAAGCAGCCAAATCCATCAGCCACATCATTGTGGCCTCACAGCTTGGGGATTCGGCAGTGTATTTCTGTGTATTTCTGCAGGAGCCCTACAGAAACCTGAGAACCCTGCATGAAGCATCCCCCATGCTATGAACACCTGGGCAAGAGTCACAGCACAGACAGGAAGAGGCAGGGCTGTGTCTTCAGAGATGGGGGCCTAGAAGGGAAACTTGTCTTTAAACAAAGTGCTTCCTCTCTTGCTCAGAGACTGTATCTAGAAGCAGCATTCATAAAAAGCATCTATCTTCAATTTTTTATCTTGAAGTAGATCATTTAGCAAAAGGTTGAAATTTTTTTTTTTTTTTGGTGGTATTACATTAAAGTAGGAGAATAGGTTTAGAGAGTTCAGAAACAATTGGCCAAATCTGCACCTGAAATCTACACCAGAAAGATGTTTCCTGTGTTTTATTGACTATGCAAAGGCATTCGATCGTGTGGATCATAACAAATTATGGATAACATTGTGAAGAATGGGAATTTCAGAACACTTGATTGTGCTCATGAGGCACTTGTACATAGATCAAGAGGCAATCATTTGAACAGAACAAGGGGATACTGTGTGATTTAAGGTCAGGAAATGTTTGTGTCAAGTTGTATCCTTTCGCCATACTTATTCAATCTGTATGCTAAGCAAATAATTTGAGAAGCTGAACTATATGAAAAAGAACAGGGCATCAAGATTGGAGAAAGACTCATTAACAAGCTGTGTTATGCAGATGACACAATCTTGCTTGCTGAAAGTGAAGAGGACTTGAAGTACTTACTGATGAAGATCAAAGACTATAGCCTTCAGTATGGATTACAACTCAACATAAAGAAAACAAAAATTGTCACAACTGGACCAATTCAGTAACATCATGATAAAGGGAGAAAAGATTGAAGTTGTCAAGGATTTTGTTTTACTTGGATCCACAATCAACATACAGTTGGAAGCAGCAGTCAAGAAATCAAATGACACAGTGCATTGGCAAATCTGCAAAAGCCCTCTTTAAAGTGTTAAAAAGCAAAGATGTCACCTTGAAGACTAAGGTGCCCTGACCCAAGCCATGATATTTTCAATCACATCATAGGCATGCGAAAGTTGAACAGTGAATAAGGAAGACCAAAGAAGAATTGACGTCTTTGAATTGTGGTGTTGGTGAAGAATATTAAACATAGCATGGACTGCCAAAATAAGAAACAAATCTGTCTTGGAAGAAGTACAACCAGAATGCTCTTTAGAAGCAAGGATGATGAGACTACGTCTCACGTAATTTGCACATGTTATAAGGAGGGATCAGTCCCTGGAGAAGGACATCATGCTTGGTAAAGTAGAGGGTCAGCTAAAAGGAGGAAGACCCTCAACAAGATGTGCTGACACAGTGACTGCAACAATGGGCTCAACATAATAAAGGCTGTAAGGATGATGCAGGAAAGGGTCACTATGAGTCAGAACCAACTCTATGGCACCTAACACCAACAGCACCTGAATTGTTAGATTACTCAGGCTTACTCCTCAAATATTTATGCATTGCTTACTAAGTCTGGGCACTGTGTTAGATCTAAAATATTCCTGAAATCACACCTCAGTTAATTCAGTTCTGTCTGTGTCCCAGTTCTCTTCTTTTTGATTGTAATTCTGGGGCACAAATGACATAACGTAACCCGTATACACTATGTAATCTCTATACACTAGATGTTGCCCTTGCATACAATTGGATGGGGTCAAACTTTCTGTTGCTGAGTTTATTTTGTCTTTACCTTTGTCATGGCTTGCTCTGCATGTGTGTGTATGCATATATGCATATTTGCATATATATATGTATATATATATATATATATATATATATATATATATATATATATATATACACATACACACATACACACACGTACATCCAGGTAGTCCCCAACTTATGATGCATTCAAGTTATAAGGAACCTCACTTACAACCGTCCTTTTTTGTTGTTGTTTTTTGGTACATCTTATTGTTAGTACATCTTCCTGGAGGAAGTTACAGGAAAATGCATGCAGGGAATATGGAAAAAAATTGCTAAGATACTTAAACAGACTCCAAACATTTGATCAAGATAATACGATAGAAAAGATCGGTGGAAAAATCATCCGTATAGCAAGAAAGCTGCGTTTAGAACTTGATATTGCCAATGTAGAACAGCTCATAGATTGGAAGGGGGGAACTGACAGAGCAAGACTTAATGGATTTTAAAGAGGAAAGAAATGCTTAGGAAGAAGGAAATAATAAGGAAGAGGAAGGAGGGTTGTCAAAAAATTTACAGTGAAAGGAATAGTTGAAGTTTTTTTCTATATTAAATCAGGTGCTTCAGTTACTTGAAAACATGGACCCAAACACTGATCGCTTTGCTAAAGTCGATAGGCAGATTCGGGAAAGCACTGAGACATTATGAAGAAAAAAAGAAAAGGACCATACACACAACTCTCACTAATTTTCTGACCAGAAACACCATCCCCATTCCCAGGGATAATACAGATGACCCAGAATCTTCCACCAGTGGAGTTATTACCACAAATGACAAAACGCCAATGTCATCCAACTCTTCATCATCAGAGTAAATTTTTATGATTTGTGTATTTTTTAATGTATGTATGTATTAAAATATATCTGTAAGCTTATATGTAATGTTTCCAACCCCCAACAACAAATAAAGATAGGATTTATAAAGATACTGATAATAAGAGGCAATAATAATAAAATTTAAAAGAAAGAGAGAGAGGTATTCGACTTAGGTCACAACTGACTTACCATAGTCTTGGGAATGGAACCGCATCGTAAGACGGGGACTACCTGTTATATATATTATTCTTTTTCATTGATAGTCCTAGACTAAGGTTTAAGGAAAACAAATTTGTTTTACTAATTTCCTGACTCTAGTTCCAAAGATTGAATGATTTCAACTGAGAAACCCATAAAGCTCCTGGACTTTTAACCCTTCACAAGACTTAGAATATATCATCAATTGTAAGATTGTCCTTTTCAAAATTCACATAAGAGGACAAAAAAATAGGACTCTGTCCCTGGGATGTTAGGAAGAACCGTGGCTACATCCTGGGGGAACTAAGTTATTTGACCTTGGAGCTATGATTGTGCAAAGAAGTAGGTGAAAGTATGCAATTTTAGCAGAAAGTAGTGACAGAAAGAGAGATCTCTCATTCTTGAGACAATTTGGAGAGGATATTCTTTTCTTCCAGAAATATATACTCAAGTAAGTTATAGATAAGGAAGGACAATCTCATTTTTTTAGTTCAGTTTGATGACTTAAAAATTAATAGGCATTTTTTTAGAGAATTTTAAGGTTTTAAAGAATATGAATGTTAGCAAAGATTACAGTTATCTTTGATCATAAGATAGATGTAACCATTTTCCAAATCGATCCTAGAAAACATTGTCATGTAATGTACAGTAAGGAATTTCTGAGATTGATGGCTTGAGACTGGTTTGATTTATGTCTTATATATTTTAATTTATGTATTTAATAACTAAATATGTAAATATATCACTAAAAAGGAGGCAGAAATCATAGTGGGCCACTTTAGATTTTGGAGGCAACATATTCCTCATTTGGGTGTGCTACTCTGGCCCATTTACCAAGTGACCCAAAAAGCTGCTAGTTTTGAGTGAGGCTCAGAACAAGAGAAAGCTCTGCACAGGGCCATGCAGCTGTGCAAGCTGCTCTGACACTTGGGCCATATGATCTGGTAGATCTAATGGTACTTGAAGTGTCAGTAGCAGGTAGAGATGCTGTTTAGAGCCTTTTTCAGGCCCTTATAAGTGAATCATAGAGCAGATCCTTAGGATTTAGAGCAAAGCCCTATCATCCTCTCCAGATAACTTCTCTTTTTGAGAAACAGCTTTTGGCTTGATGCTGGACTTAGAAGAGATGGAACACTAAACCATGGACCACCAGGCTGGTTTATGGGTGGTTTCGCACAACAAGAAGGCATCACCTGAAAGTGGACAGCTGCAACATTACAGCCCCTTTCTAATTACAAACCAAACCAAACCAGTTGTGTGGAGTTGATTCTAACTGACAGAGACCCCATGAGTGTCAGAGTAGAACTTCACTCCATAGGGAGGTCTCAATCCACTAACCTTTCAGTTAGCAGCCTAGTGCATTACTCGTCTGTATCATCCCTTTATAATTAAACATAGTTATGTTTATAAATTTAAATGTTAAAGGTAAATGTGCAGACTCCAAATGTAAAAGAGGTTGTATTCCGCCATAAGAAGTCTTCAACCTATATTTTGGTTATGCTGTTTTGAGGTGTTGGTGGTATATTCTTGATCATAGTAGATAGCAAATCAGAATTAAAGACAACCATATATTTCCCTTTTAAAAAATAAACATTATACAAAAATTAACTCAAAATAGATCATGGAATTGAATGTAAAATGTAAAACTATAAAAATTTTAGCAAAAATGTAGGATAAAATCTTCAGGATTTGGGTTAGGTGAAGAGTTTTTAGACTTGATACCAAAAGAATAATTGACCTGAAGAAAAAAGATAAAGCGGACCTCATTAAAATAAAAAAACTTTGCAGAAGGTTCTCTTAAGTAGAGATGAGCTACCTACTGGGAGAAAATATTAATAAACCATAAAAATTTGTACCTAGAATATACACCATAAAGAATATATGTATATATATATATATATATAAACATATGTATATTATATATATATGTATATATTATATACATAAACAAGCCAATTAGAAAATTGGCAATGGACATAAACAGATATTTCTTCAAGTAGGATATGCAGATGGTAAATAAGAAACTGCAAATTAAAAACACAATGAGATATCACTACACACCAATAAGTATAGAAAAAAAAAAAAACCACTAAATGCTGGTGAATATATGGAGGAACAGGATCATTCATACACTGCTGGTAGTAAAGTAAAACTGTAAGGCACTCTGCAGAATGTTTTGTTTTGGCAGTTTCTTATAAAGCTAAATATGCACTTAATCGTATGACCCAACAATCACACCCTAGGGCATTTATCCTAGAAAAATGAAAACTTACGTTGACACAAAAATCTGTACATGAATATTCATAGCAGCTTTATTTGTAATAGCCAAAATCTGGAAACAACCCAAATGTCCTTCAGTAGGTAAATGGTTAAGCAAACTGTGGTACATCCATACCATGTAATAGTGTTCAGTAATAAAAAGGAATAAAAAATTTGTGTACACACAGCAGGGTGGCTGGATCTCATGCTTTTATCACTCATATTTAGTGAAAAAAGCCAATACCAAAAGGTGATATACTATATGACTCTATTTTTATGATACTCTTGAAATAACAAAATTATAGAGATGATAACAGACTAGTGTTTTCAGAGACTGGGTGGCCAGGGACAGGTGTGGCTACAAAGGGGTAGCATGAAGAAGCCTTGTAGTGATGGAACATTTATGTATCTTAATTGTGGTGGTGGTTACATGAATTTACGCATGTAATAAAACTGTATAACAATACACACAGAAACACACACACACACACAAATGAGCACATGTAAAACTAGAAAGTCTTAATAAGCTCTGTGTATTGTACCAATTCCTCGGTTTTGATTTTGTACTGTAGTTATGCAACATATTACCTTTGAGGGATGCTGGGTAAAGAGTACATGGGACCTCCCTGTACATTTTTTGAAACTTCTTGTGTATCTATAATTATTTCCAAATAAAAAAGTTAAAAGTATTTTTAAATATTAGACAAAATTTTGGCAAAAACTCGTAACTGTGAATCATCTCTTTTGCCTCTGTCACCACCACACATTCAGCCCTTCAGTTCTCTTAGTTCCTGCCCTGCAAAGTACCCCTGAACTAATCTTGCATTGATCTTTTCACTCTCTTTCCAAAGTGGACATATTTAGAAACAGAGAAAAAACGCCTTTTAAAATGATTTGTAAGAATCAGAGTTTGCTAACTGTGGCTACAATAAATCAAATTGGTAGATGATAAATTATACACTACAGTAAAGATTTGTAGATAACTAAGGGAGTACCCATTTCTCAAAGAAAAATGAAGAATGTGTTTATACTCTTAGTGTAAAATTCTGCGTAGCTTATTTTTTCTTGTTGCTGAGTAGGAAAAGGGATGGAATGATGCAGAGGCAGTGAATCTGAAAGTTAATTTTTTTTTTTTTTTTTCTAGACTGTAGCTAACAAGGGGCAGTGTGTGGTATTGGTACTTGTCCAAAGAGAGCTCATATAAGTAATATTTAATTAAACAAGACAAATACATGTTCAATAACAAAATGTATTTACAAATTTTTTGGATATGATAAACACCAATTCTGTAACAAAATCCAGTAGTGTGTCATAAAACCAAAAAAACGAAACCCAATGTGGTTGAGGCAGTTATGACTCATAGCGACCCCAATAGGTCAGTTTCCAAGGCTGCAAATCTTTATGGAAGCAGACTGCCACATCTTTCTCCTGCAAAGAGGGCTAGTGGGTTGGAACTGCAAACTCCTGACCTTTTGGTTAGCAAGCTGAGTGCTTTACCACTACACCACCACAGAGTCAAGCAAATTAAGCAATACCAGTTTTGCCATATGTATAGACATGTTTACTAATTTCAATATTCTTAGAAAAACAGCTTGCATTTACATCAGGATATTATTAAGTTCATGAAGTAATCTCTAAATTCAATAGCTCTTATTTTTATAACAATGAGGTACTAACATATTATCTTGAAATTTTTGTGTATTTACTTGGAACTAGAAATGCTGATCCTAAAGTTCAAATGAAGACTAAATATACAGGAAATCATAAACAATTTTGAAACAGAAGAATAATGAAGTGTGAATAATGGGGTGAAGACAAGCCCTATCAGACATACAATATTATTATAAAGCTGGAATAGTTAAAAATAGTTGGTACTAGGAAAAGTATAATCAGATAGCTTGATGAAAGAGAAGAGAGGGGACAGAAATAGAATTAAATTACATATAAAAAATCCTATACTACAAAAGTAATACTAATCAGGGGAAAAAGATTATTCAGCAAACAGTGTTGAGATAACTGGCTAGCCAATGGGGAAAAAAGACTGAACCTTTACCTTACTGCTTGTTATTGTTAGGTGCCGTAGAGTTGATTTTCAACTTACAGTGGCCCAATGAGACAGAGAAGATCTGCCACATGGGGTTTTCTAGACTGTAGTCTTTATCAGAGTAGATCACCAGGTTTTTAGATCAAACTAATTTCAGATGTGTCATAATTGTAGAGTTATATCATCTTGAATATATCAGAAATTATCAGATTTTTAAAAAAATAATCCTAGAGTGGGTCAGATTTCCTAAGCAAGGCCTGAACTTCAGAAGGCATCATAAAGGTGAATACATTTGCTACATACGAATATATAAAAATAAACATTTCTCATGGCAAAAGTACCATTAAAAAGTTGAAAGTAAATGTCAAAATGGAAAAAAAAAAAGTTCAAAATATAGGGAAAATATTACCTTATATATAAGAGCTTTTGTAAATCAGTAAGATTAACTCTCAGAGAAAATTAACAATAATAATAATAGCTAATATTGAGCGCTTGCTATATTCTAACCATTATTCTACATTTTATATATCTACATATGCAGATATATAGGTATATGGTCTATTTATCTGTTGTTGTTAGGTGCCATCAAGTTGGTTGCGACTCATAGTGACCCTATGTACAACAAAATGAAAGATTGCCCCGTCCTGTGCCATCCTCACAATCGTTGCTATGTTTGAACCCATTGTTGCAGTTACTATGTCAATCTATCTTGTTGAGGGTCTTCCTCTTTTTTGCTGACCCGCTACTTTACCAAGCACGATGTTCTTCTCTAGGGATTGGTCCCTCCTGATAACATACCCAAAGTACGTGAGACGAAATCTCACCATCCTCTCTTAGGGAGGAGCATTCTCACTGTACTTCCAAGACAGATTTGTTCATTCTTCTGGCAGTCCATGGTGTATTCAATATCCTTTGCCAACACCACAGTTCAAAGGCATCAATTCTTCTTTGGTCTTCCTTATTCATTGTCCAGCTTTCACATGCACACCAGGCAATTGAAAATACCATGGGTTGGGTCAGGCACACCTTAGTCCTCAAAGTGACGTCTTTGCATTTTAACACTTTAAGGGGTCTTTTGCAGCAGATTTGTCCAACACAATACATCCTTTGATTTTTTGACTGCTTCTTCCATGGCATCGATTGTGGATCCAGGTAAAATGAAACCCTTGACAACTTCAATATTTTCACTGTTTATCATGATGTTGGTTATTGGTCCAGTTGTGAGGACTTTTGTTTTCCTTATGTTTTTTTCTATATCTGTCTGTCTGTCTGTCTGCCTGCCTTCCTGCCTGCCTGCCTGTGTGTCCATCTGTCTATCTCAATCAACAAATATGCAAGGAGAGAAGAGAGAAAAGGAAAGAGAGAGAGCAAGTTAGTCTATCTATATATTTGTCTTTCTGTCAGTATGTATTACAAGTGATACTAACAGTAATTCTTGAGTACTGTTTATTCTCCATTATTGAGATGAAAAAGCTAAGAAACAGAGAAAGGCATGGAGCAACTCGTTCAGAAACACACAGAATAGAAATCATAGAACTGCAGTTTGATTCTAGATTCTGACTCCAAAACTAACACTTAAACAGAATTTTCAACAGACTTTTCAAAGATAGATATTTAAATTGATTTTAAAATTATCTTTAGAATTCCAGCCTCACTCTTAATAAACAGAAATAAAGAGTGATACTCTGGATTAGCAATTTTCACCTATTAAACTGAAAGATAAAACTGTTTGATAATAAAATGTGTTGGCATGGGAGTAGAGAAATAGTTATTCTAACACATTGTAAATGTGTAAATTTGTACTGCTGGTTTAGAGGCATTTTGGTAATATTTATTAAGTGAAAAATGCATATATCTTTTCTAGTAGTTTTTCTACTTTCAATATTTTTTATTTATATACTTGTTCATGTTGGCTAACATCTTTTTGCAAGAATATTTATTTTGGCAATAATTTGTCTTAGTAGAAGACTGGAAACAACCTAAATTTTTTTTTTTAATACCAAGACTCACAAATTATAAATGCCTTCCTAGAGACACATGATCCCTAGAGGCATTTTAGGAGGTGGAGGATCAGGAGACTTGGCTTCTAGATCAGGTTCTGACTTTAACCTGCCCCATCATCACTTTTAGTACATCACTCTTCATCTGAGCCTCATTTGCTCTTTCTTGGCGTTTAGATGGGGCTTTCTCCATCTTCTCAGGACTGTATAAGACTTGTTGCAGTTTTCCTAACTGCAAAAAATATAGAATAAATCCTCTGTGCTGCTTGTACCATCAGATCTTCTATAAGATATATTGTTTCTCTTGGATTGTGAAAAAGTGAGAAGAGAGAGTTCTAGGGGAAGGCTGTCCTTAAGAATTTTATTTTCCTCTCCCAGACTCAGCCTCTTAGAGTTTAAAACTCATAAATGATCTCAAGGGAACAACCCCAGGTTGGGACTGGAAGTTTGTTGCATAGCCTTAGCCTCTTCAGGGGCATGCCTAAACCTAAGGAAGGTATATTATTAACCAAGGAGCTACTATCTCAGTTGGATAGAAGGAAAGAAATTCCAAATGTAATGACAATTAACATTGCTATGTATGTTTCCCAGCTCCTCCATAAGAAAGTAGAGAAATCCTCTCTACTAAAAATGATTGATGAAATTGAACTGGATAAAATGTAAAATTTTTTTTTGAATAATACTATATTGTGTATGTGGTGTAAGTTTATGCAGCAAATTAGGTTCCCATTCAATGATTTCTATACAAATTGTTCAGTGACATTGGTTATATTCTTCACATTGTTTCAACATTGTCATTATTTCCATTTGGTTCTTCTGTTTACAGTATAGTAATCTAGTTTCCCCCCTCCTTACCTTTTCATCTTTACTTTAAAGTAGTTGTTGGTCATTTGGTCTCATACAGATAATTTTTCCTGAAGGAGTGCAGTCCTCAAAGGTGATACTCTTTATTTTGTGAGCTACTCTGTTATTTAGAAAATTGTAAAAATCTTTAAGGAAATAACAAAAAAGAATCAATTCTACATATATGCTACATGCAATTCATTGTCCCACCATTATTTTTCATTTAATCTAGTATTTTTGATGCTTTAAACTGTGAACTAGTTACTATGTAGCCCATATAGCTGCCTTTACAAACTCACTGTTTTTTAAATCCAATAACAGTAATTCAACATGCACAGATATTTTCTGTGTGTGGTAAAACCTGATGTTTACTACCTGAAGTGAATTAATTAATCCTCCAGGAAACTGGATTTAAGAACATTGATTTAATCTGAGCAACCCCTGGGGAACAATTTCTCAGTAGGGAGCATACTCAAAATACTTTCTGTACTAGATAACCAAAACCAAATCTGTTGCCTCCAAGTTGATACCGACTCATAGAGACCCTGCAGGACAGAGTAGAACTGCCCCACCTAATTTCCAAGGAGTGGCTGGCAGATTCGAACTGCTGACATTTTGATTAGTAGCCAAAATTCTCAACCACTGCACCACCAGGGCTCCTCTGTATTTGATAGAAACCAATTTTCCCAGGAAGTCTTTGTGAGCATGGCAAGAATGTGGAAAATCTTGTATTTGTGGTCTGACTTACTTTTCCAAGACTGAACACCATGTAGTGACTTTCACTCATTTTTCTTCTTTAGTTTATATACAATATGCATAAAATAAGATCAAACTTTCTCATGTTAACAGCTCACAATGTATTAACATCAATATTTCTTAATGAAATCTATAGGAAGGTAAGGGTCAGCATCAATTGTATTTTTGTGTGCTCTCAGTATACAATCTGGTGTAAAACTCCACCACACTGCCACTTTCCTTTCAACAAGCCTTAACTCCATAAAATGGTTTTAATTCCATTTTTTATAACTTGTACACGTACAATCAAGAATGAAATCAACATTATGTAATCAGTACACCAAATTTTGAAGCCATCTCTTATATATGTCAACATATATTTTTTCTCTTTTGCAAAATGCATGTGTAAACACATGCATAGGTTGCATATCTACTTGGTGGAATGTATGATGATCATGATCCAATCTGGAAGTAGGAGAATGAGGGTGAGGTGATAAGCCTCACAGTGCCAATTCTAATTGTTTATACGAATTTTAGAAAATCAAGAGAACACTTCCCCTCCACCCATTGCCACCATTTCTATTGCTGGACCAAAGAAGGATAAGCAACAGAGCATATAGGAGGTTTCCAGTAATTTCTCTCTTCCCAGACTTCACCTGATTTTTCAGTTTGTCTGTGAGGCCATAGCAAGGAAAATAGCTCAGGATAAAGTAAGCACATACATATTACCACCAAGACAGATTACTTGTATTCTGTGTTCAAAAAAAAAAAAAATTGTTATATGAATAAATGAACAGAAGAAAGGAGAAAGGAAGAGGAAAAAATGGAAGAAAGAAGGACAGAAAGCAAGAGGAAAGGGGGGTATAGAAACAGAAAAGGAGAAATGGAAGAATGGAAAAAAAGAGGAAATGAAGAAAAGAGGAATAAAAGAAGAGATAACAAAGGAGGAGGAGCAAAGAGGAAGAGGAAGAGGAGAGACAAGAATTTCTCCAGCTATGCTGGGCTTGGTTCTGAGATGGCAGTGCTTCCATTTCCACCCCCAACTCCACCCCCACCACTTTTGAAGATCAGGATGTGTGTGGTGTGTGTGAGTGTGTGTGTGTGTGTGTGTGTGGCTTGGCTCTGATTGGCTGGGTCAACTCTGGGTTTACTGTAGAAATGTTTGATTCTTTATCTTGAGAACGCTTGTAATATTTCATACACAAGACTTCAGTACTCAGTGAATCTAAGTAACAAAAGAATGGAGAAACCCCTAGGCCTGCTCATCCTTTGGCTGCAACTAGACTGTGAGTTAGAGGGATCTGGAAATGGGCTAACAACAAGCAGACTCTGGGACATTTCCCCTCAGGGAAGAGAGAGAAAGATAGAAAGGTGTATCTGTATGGTTTTCTGGAAGTTTCTGTGGAGAGTGAAACATATTTAAAAGTAATTTCCCACAAATAATTAGCCACTCTATGTTTCTCTTTCTGAATAGGGGTGAGCAGCAAACAGGAGGTGCAGCAGAGTCCTCCAGCTCTGAATGTCCAAGAGGGAGACAGCTTCATTCTCAACTGCAGTTACACTGATAGTGCGATTTACTTCCTTCAGTGGTGTCGGCAAGACCTCGGAAAAGGTCTCACACCTCTCTTGTTAATTCAGTCAAATCAGAGGGAGCAAATGAGTGGAAGACTTAAAGTCTCCTTGGATACATCAGCAAGACATCGTGCTCTATACCTTGCAGCATCTCAGACTGGTGACTCAGCCACCTACCTCTGTGCTGTGAGACACAGTGCACAGCAGACACATGTAACCAATACTCAAACTATGGCTGCAACCACATGTCCTTTCTGGAGGCTGGAAACCTTTTTGAATTAAGGAGTTTTTCAAATTGACCCTTTCTCTAGATAGAAGCAATCAAATATACAAGACTTTATGTAATGATCTGAAATTATATTATGAATTCTTTGATCTTTGGACTTTTATTATCTTCAACATAAATTGGCAAGTCATTCTGTGATGATGTCTTATATGTAGAAACCCAACGGACCTTAGAGTTGGAAGGAACCGCAGAGATTTTCTCACCCAGCCAAGAGACTAGATGTAGAACATATGTTTTTGTTGTCAGTTGCCATCAGGTTAATTCTGACTCATGGTGACCCCATGTGTGTCGAGTAGAATTGCTCCATAGAGTTTTCAAGGCCGTGACCTTTCAGAAGCAGATGGGCAGGGCTATCTTCCAAGGCACCTGTAGGTGGATTTGAAATACCAACGTTTTGGCTAGTAGTAGAGCACTCAACTATTTGTGCCAGTTTATGGTTTCATGTTTAATATTCTATACCAGACAGTCCAAAGAGAAGAGGCACAACTATAAAATTGGGAGACACTTTCCCAAATGATGCAATGAAGTAGAATTAACTGTGCTGCATTTTTTTTCATCTAAGGTAAGCATAGGATGACTTTGCTTTATCTGTTGAACTGCATAAATTAAGGGTCTCAGAGTTCACATGCCTGGGTCTTCATTTGATTCCTCCATCATCAAACAGTATTATATTTTTAATTTTGATGCCCAAGTGTTTACTTCTACTATATAGAAATATAATAGATTTTTGCATGTTTTTTCTTGCATTCTGTGACCCTCTGAACTTACTCAATAGTTCTAGTGTTTTGGGTTTTTTTTTAGTAGATTATTTGGGATTTTCTTCATAGACAAACATGTCATCTGCAAATAGTGATAGTTTTATTTCTTCCTTTTTGATATATGTTGATTACCTACTGCTGCTATACTAGAAATACCACAAATGGATGGTTTTCACAAACAGAAATTTATTTTCTCACAGTCTAGAAGGCTAGAAAACCAAATTCAGGGTGTCAGCTTCAGGGAAAGCTTTCTTTCTCTGTCGGCTCTGGAGGAAGGTCTTTGTCATCAATATTCCCCTGGACTAGGAGCTTCTACATGCAGGAACCCTGGGTTCAAAAGATGCACTCTGCTTCCGGTGCTTCTTTCTTGGTAGTATGAGGTCCCCAACTCTCTGCTTGTTTCCCTTTCCTTTTATTTCTCTCTCATAAGATAAAAGGTGATGCAGGCCATACCCCAGAGAAACTACCTTTACATTGGATCAGGGATATGACTTAGGTAAGTGTGTTACATCCCAGCCTAATCCTCTTCAACATAATCCAATCTTGCCTCATTAACTACAGGCAGAGATTAGGATTTACAACATACAGGAAAATGTTATCAATCACAAAGTGGAGGACAACCACCCAATACTGGGAATCATGGCCTAACCAGATTGACACATATTTTTGGGGGACACGATTCAATTAATGACAATATGTATGCACTTTCTTTTCTATCTAACTCAATTGGCATAACATACTTTATAAAGAAAATGTTCTACATTGGTGAGTATCATCTGGGGTCTTAAAATTCTGTGAGCAGCCATCTACGATATTCCACTGGTCTCACCCCTTTGGGAGCAAGGGAGAATGAAGAAAACTAAAGACACAAGGGAAAGATTAATCCAAAGGACTAATGGACCATAGCTACCATGACCTCCACCAGACTGAGTCCAGTACAACTAGATGATACCCAGCTACCACCACCAACTGCTCTGACAAGGATCACAGTAGACGGTTCTGGACAGAGCTGGGGAAAAATGTAGAACAAATTTCTAACTCACAAAAAAGAGCAGACTTACTGGCCTAACAGAGGCTGGAAAAACCCTGAGAGTATGGCCCCCAGACACCTTTTAGCTCAGTAATGAAGTCATTCTTGAGGTTCATCCTTCAGCCAAAGATTAGACAGGCCCATAAAAGAAAACAAGAGTAAAGGGGTACACCAGCCCTGGGGCAAGGACTAGAAGGCAGGAGGGGACAGGAAAGCTGGTAATAAAGGTCAGGAAGTGAGAGTGTTGACAGGTTGTGGGGTTGTTAACCAATGTCATAAAACAATATGTGTACTAATTATTTAATGAGAAGCTAATTTGTTCTATAAACCTTCATCTAAAGTAGAATAAAAAAATTATATCCCCCCAAAATATGTGTTCAAATGCTAACCCCTATACCTGTGAATGTAATGTAATATAATGACATTACATCTAATGTAATGCAATGTGATGTAAGTAATCACCTTGATAATGTAATCTAACATGATGTAATCACTTTCCATAATGCAATCTAATACAATGTAATTAATATTTGATCTGGGGAAGGCATACCAGTGTAGGATAGATCCTTAATCTAATCACTTCTGAATTATATAAACAGCAGCATTGATATCACACACACACACACACACACACACACACACACACACACACACATACACACGTACAGGGGAAGACAGACTCCATGTGAGGATCATCTATAAATTAAGGAATCAAAGAACATCCAGGACTACCTACAGGAAATAATTGACATGGCTGAGACACTGATTTGGACTTTGAGCCTCCAGAACTGTGAGAAAATAAATTTCTATTCTTAAAAGTCACTTACTTGGGGTATTTCTGTTACAGCAACATTAGGAAACCAAGGCACAGGGGTTTTCACATTACCTATTTCATACTGGGTGAATTGTGTTTCTCAAGGAATTAGTCCTTTTCATTTAAGTTGTTAAATTTTAGTGTGTAGAGCTGTTTGAAGTATTCCCTCTTTATCATTTTTGATGTCTGCAGCATCTGTATCAATATTTCTATTTCATTCCTGATATTGGTAATATGTGTCTTCTTTTTTTTCTTTCTCTGTCTTGCTAGAAGGTTGCCAATTTTAAACAAAGTCCTTTTAAAGAAACAACTCTTTGTTTTATCGATTACTTCTGTTATTTTTGTTTTGATTCTATTGATTTCTGCTCCTATTTTTATTATTTCCTTTTTTATGCTTGCTTTGGGTTTATTTTTCTCTTCTTTTCCTAGGTTCTTAGGTGGAAGTTTAGATGATCGGTTTGAAATTTTTCTTCTTTTCTGTTGTATGTATTTAGTGCTATACATTTTCTGCTCTGTTCTATTCTAGGTGTGTCCTGTAAATTTTTATGAGTTGTATTTTCATTTCCATTCAGTTTAATGTATGTTTTGATTTCCTTGGAGATTTCTTTGATCTTTGGATTATTTAGAAGAGTGTTGTTTAGATTTCAAGTGTTTGAGGATTTTCCTGTTGTGTTTTCTTAGTGGTTTCTATTTTGATTCAGTTGTGGTCAGAAAACACAGTCTTTATTATTTCAATTCTTCTAAATTAAATTTTTTAAGCTCAGTTTTATGACCCAAAATATGGTCTACTTTGTTATATGTTCTAGGAGCACTTGAAAAGAATTTGTATTCTGCAGTTATTGAGTTGGACTATTCTATGAATGTCAGTTGGATCCTGTAGTTGATGGTGTTTTTTCTTTTTTTTTTTTTTCCCACTGAATTCTTGTGGGTTATCAAAATTTTCTAGAATTTAACTTCAGTTTATTTCTAGTGTTAGAGATGTATCTCTTTGTGTAACTTTTTTAGTTGTTGTTCTAGGAATTACATTATACACATAACTTAGCACAGTCTACTGGAGTTATTCCACCAGTTTAAATGATGTCTAGAAACATTATTTCCCTTTGCACCCGCTTGTCCTCCCCTGTTTACAATATAATTTTCTTTAATATTTTCTCTCTATATATTTAGAACCTCATCAGTGTTATACTACTTTTTTAATCTGTCAAATATAATTTAGAAAACTCAAGAGGAAAAATGAGAGCCTATTGTATTTACCTGTATTTTTGCTTACTGTGTTCTTCCTTTCTGACGTTCCAAGGTTCCTTCTTATTATGTATGCTTTCTGTATGTTCTCAGATCACATCTGATTCTTTAATGTTCTTAAAAGACATATGTATAAGTCACTATTATTTATACTTCTATAAGGCTTTTTATAGTCTTAAGATGTTTTATAGTGCTTCTAAACACCTTTGTATAAGTCACTTATAATGTGATGTTCTAAATAGAGAATTTCTGAATTTAGAATTAGAAATATTTATATTTCTATAGTGCTCTTTAACGATTGACTCTAAGTCATTAGAAAGTTGTTCTAACCTTGAAAATAAGATAATGGAAGTACATCAAGTAGGTCACAAATAACTTTCTGAAATTGGGCTGTGCACCACTACCCCATGATAACAGAATGTAACATTAATCAAATCTGTATACACTAACAAAACATGAATGTGTCACTAAACAATTCCCATAATATTTAATTAACTAACTTAGCCTTGCAACATGTAGTAAACAAGAACATAAATATGTCATGCAACAATTCCCTAATTGGCAGTAAAACATAATATAAATTAATAAAACACAAATATGTCATACAACAAGCTCTTATCTGGCAATAAAGCATACCAATTATGGTTGAACATGACAGCACACGGGGTATATAAACCTATGGATTTCTGCTCATTTTTGGAGAAGACAGAAGCAAAAGGTCTCCTGACTCTCCATCTGAAAACTGAGAAGCCTGCTGAGATACTACTCTCCACAACTGACCTCAGACCTCCTCTGAGTTCCAGGGCTGGTCAAGTCTCCTCCCTGAGACCACTGGTTAAAGGTAAAAGCCTGAAGTCTAAAGATTTGGACTCTAACATTTAAACTAACATTTTAGTTCTTAATTCTGATTCCCCAATGTTAAGTGATTGTCCTGGGGTCTTCCGGGCCTTGCCATGACTGCCTTGCAATAAATGAAATGAGTTTATGCGTGGTGTCATGGATTGAACTGTGTCCCCAAAAAATATGTGTCAGCTTGGTTAGTCCATGATTCCCAGTATTGTGTGGTTGTCCTCTATTTTGTGATTGACATAATTTTTCTATATGTTGTAAATCCTAATCTCTGCCTGTGGTTAATAACACAAGATTAAATTATGTTAAAGAGGATTAGGGTGGGATTGTAATACCCTTACTAAGGTCACATCCCTGATCCAATGTAAAGGGAGTTTCCTGGGGTGTGGCCTGCACCACATTTTATCTTACAAGAGATAAAAGGAAAGGGAAGCAAGCAGAGAGTTGGGGACCTTATAGCACCAAGAAAGCAGTGCCAGGAGCAGAGCATGTCCTTTGGACCTGGAGTTCCTGTGCAGAGAAGCTCCTAGTGTAGGGGAAGATTGATGACAAGGACCTTCCTTCAGAGGCTACAAAGATAGAAAGTCTTCCCCGGGAGCTGATGCCCTGAGTTTGGACTTGTAGCCTACTAGACTGTGAGAGAATAAACTTCCCTTTGTTGAAGCTATCCACTTGTGGTATTTCTGTTATAGCAGCACTAGATAACTAAGACACACAGCAAATCTGAACAACTCTTTATTTACTCTTAATATGAAACTTCCAGGACACTTCTCTGATAGTTTCTTTACTGTTTAGAGAACTTTCTTTAGAGATTATTTTAGTGTAGGTTTACTAGCTATAAATTCTCCTAGTTTCCTCTCATCTGAGAATTATTGATTTCCCCTACATTCTGTGGATAATTTTGTTATGTATAGTTGAGTCCATTCACTGAACCTTTTATTTCTAAATTAAAATTTAAAACTAAAAATAAATACAGCTTTGTTTTTCTAAAGTACTTTTGTCTCAGTGCTGTTCTAGGTATGTGCTACAAATTTTGATATGTTGTGTTTTCATTTCCATTCAGTTCTCCTTTAAATCTTCAGATTATTTGCTGACACTTTCTGGTTTTGTTTTTTTTTTTTTTAATGTACTTCAAACATGTTCATAGTTGCTCACTGAAGCATATTTTTGATGGCTGCTTTAAAATCATTGTCAGTTAATTCTAACATCTTTAATCATCTTGTTTTTGGCATCTGTTGATTGTCTTCTCATTCAAGTTGAGATTTTCTGATTCTTGGTGTGATGTATGTTATGAGACTGTGGATCTTGCTTAACTTCTTGTTTTAGGTGTGTTTTCCTGACCTTGCTCTGCCAGACACAGAGGTGGTGCTGCCTCATTACTGCCAAGTGGATAGAAACCCATGTTCTCCGTTCAGCCTTAGTTGACACTGGAGGGGTTACTTCTCACTACTGTTGGGAGGGAAAGGGTGTTAGAGTTATGTCTCTCCACATGGTCTTCCCTGACATTGTAGTAGAGGTGGCCTGGATACTACCGGGTGCTGATGAATGTAACTAGGCATCCTCTGACACCACTGCATGGGGAGGGAATGGGCATGTCATTACTCCTGGTAGTGGTGGAAGTCCAGGTTCCCCACAAGGTCTTCACTGATCTTCCGTGGTGGGGGAGCTCATTATCAGCCGATATGCATTAAAATCTTGGCTCAATATTTGGCCTCCTCTGACACCATGCCTGTGATGGTTTAGAGGCACCCTGTTACAGCTTTGCAAACATGGAAGTCTAGGTCTTCCAACCTAGCATTTTCTGGCATAGGCGGGCATGGAGCCGCAGTTTTTTTCTGTGGAATCTGACTGAAGTATCATGAAATGCACTGTGAATTTAAAAAAAAAAAAAGCTTTTTTTTTTTTTTTTTTGATTGACCGTGCCAGGACTAAGTTATCTACAGGGAATATTACAAATTCGTTGTCATATGAAAAGTTGTACAAATGGCTTGGGGGCAGTGTCTGACCTCTAACTTTCACAATGAGGAAGGGGAATCAAGATCAACAGCCCAAGGCTGATTCCTATGAAGTGGAGGTCAGACATGTCTTCTCTCTCCACCATCTTTACCAGTTCTGACACCAACCATCCCTCCCATAGCACTCTTTACTGGGTTCTTTAATTCACTGCAATGGCCACACATAACTTACAGACCATACACATAGTTATGGGGTTTATTACAGAAGTAACAGTTACAATTCAGGCTCAGGAATATTTAGGATACAGTTCTTCCATCAGGATAGCCTCTTTCCAGCCATGCTGGCAGGCGCCCCTGTCCCTGGCCCTCAGCTTTCTCTCTCTGTGGGCCAGAAAGCCCACTGCACCATCTCCTGCTGCAGGGTCTGTGTTGCTGGGTCTCTCCTGCTGTTCTCTCCTTCCTTAGTGGTGGTGGACTCTTCTCTTTCCAGTCTCTGAGGTGGCTCATTTCAAGCCCAGACAGATGGTAAAACTGACCAATCCCCTTGGTGGCCCACAATTACCCTATCACACAATCCCACACAATCACCTGGGTGGGAATTACAAGACCATAGCTAGAACACACAAAAAGCAATCCATTACACTGCAAAAGTCAATTAAATTTAAGAGTAAAAATATAAAAAATTAAAAAATAAGAACAAAAAGTAATACAGAAGTGTATCAGGCAGATACGTAATAAAATGTTATACAATTTTTTTCTGGATTTTATGATATTTGAGGTTTTTTTTTTTTATTTATTAAATATTTTATTGTACTTCAGGTGAAGGCTTACAGAACAAACAGTTTCTCATGTAACAGTAGTACATATGCTGTTTTATGACTTTGGTTAACAACCCCACAACATTTTAACCCTCTGAATTCTCAGCTTTTTTTTTTTTTTGGTGAAAATACACATAGCCGAAGTTATACCGTTTCAAAACTTTTTACTTACACATTTAAGTGACATTGACTATGTTCTTCTAATTGTGCTGCCATTCTCGCCCAAGATGAAGGCTTACAGGACAAAATAGCCTCCCATTTAACAGTTACTACAAATGTTGCCCTATAACAGTGGTTAACAATCTCACAACACATCAACAGTATCCTTACTCAACTTGTGTTCCTTATCATCAGCTTCCTACTCCCCCTCTGCCTTCTGGACCTTGTCACTGGACTCCTGTACCTTGTTAGTCTCATTTAGTTTTACTGGGCTGTCCACTCCCAGGCTGAACAGTGAACCTCGAAGGTAACTTCACCTCTGAGCTGAAAGGGTGTTTGGGGCCACACTCTTGAGGTTTCTCCAGTATCCTTTAGGCCAGTAAATCTGGTCTTTTTTTTGGGGGGGGGGGGAGTTACAATTATGCTCTACATCCTTCTCCAGCTCTGTCCAGAACCCTCTGTTGTGATCCTGGTCAGAACAGTCAGCGGTGGTACCCGGGTACCATCTAGCTGTACTGGACTCAGTCCGGTGGAGGTCTTGGTAGCTGTGGTCAGTTAGTCCTTTGGACTAATCTTTTCGTTGTATCCTGTTCTCCTCATCCTCCCTTGCTCCCGAAGGGATGAGACCAGTGTAGTATCTTAGATGGCCGCTCACAGGCTTTTAAGACCCCAGACACTACTCACCAAGGTAGAATGCAGAGCATTATCTTTATAAGTAGTGTCATGCCAATTGAGCTAGATGTTCCCCGAAAATGTTATTTGTTGTAATATTATTTCTTATTCCAAAAAATTATCCTTTCATGCCCAATTTTTTATTAATAATCTTGTGGTGTTTTTTGTTGGAAAAAGACTCCATTTTATAAGTTTTAGGGCCTCTGTACGTGATCATGATACTTTGAAATTCAACCCTATAATGGCAGGAAAGAAGTGGGGGAAGGGTTACAAAAATTCTGAATTTTTCCTTCGCTCTGTATTTTGGCCCCTGAAGGACAATGTTGCATAAACTGGAAATGGCTTTTCTATAAAAGATCAGAATAACCTCATAAAATCCTTCCTTCTCCACAGCTTAAGGAGGTGCTGAGCATTTTATAGGTAGTAGCATACAAAGAATCTCACAAGCCAGAAAGTTGGTAGGCTTATCAAGGGAGCATGTTTTCCTAACAGTCTCTATTACTTCCCTAAGAAAAAGTAATGTAAATCTTCATCATTCCTTCTCAGCTTCAGGGCAACCACTTCCAGATTCCTGGTCATCAGATTTTTATTTGCTTGTGAGGAATCTCTTAGAAAGGAGCTGCTTTCTCACTGCTCGGCCATGACCTTGGTGCTCATCTTGATACTTGGGGTACTCCTGTCCACAAGTGAGTATCATTGCATTTTACCTTGTTGCGCACAAATGGAGCACAGCTCTGGTTTGACTCTAAATAGAGGCTCTTTGTCTTATCTGAATTCACTGGCACAGCATTGATGTTGCAGGAGGAACTGGAGCCCAGGTTTTGACTCAGCCTGACTTCTGTAACACCGTCTCTGAAGGATCCCCTCTGGAGCTGAGGTGCAACTACTCATCTTCTGTTTCATCGTATCTCTTTTGGTAAGTCCAGTACCCTAAACAAGACCCCTAGTTTCTCCTGAAGTACACCGCAGGAAACATGCTTGTTTTAGGCATCAAAAGTTTTGAGGCTGAATTTAGAAAGATCGAAAACTCCTTTCACCTGAGGAAGCCATCAACCCATTGGAGCGACTCGGCTGAGTACTTCTGTGCTCTGAGTGATACAGTGCCTGAGGCTGCAGGGGAAGCCAAACACAAACTACCTGAGGCATTGTAGCTTAAAATACTCAGGGTTTCAGCAAGTTCTGTGAAGGAAAACAGTTCAGAAGAGGCAGAATCTTGGAAAGTGTTTAGTTCCTTTGAATATCTTAGATTTATTTGCTCTATTGCAAAAAGAGGACTCCTTCTGTTATCTAAGGTACTACGTTTTTATGCTAGAAGTCAGGAATCAAGAAGACAGGTGACTATAGGATTTTAATTGCTCCCATGTTATTTGAGACAATAATGAACTGAGATGCCTTGAGGCTGCTATATCACCTGGGATAAAGCAAACCAGAGATTTGCTTTTCATGATTAATCTCATATCCCAAGTCATCAGAAAACACAGAATGATTGGTTATTTGGAACTGTATTGTCCCCAAGAGCCAAAGTACGACCTTAAGTATACCCCACCTTAATTTGAGACCATCTCAAAAATAAATTTGACGTGTTGAATGCTAATGACCAAAGACTAGATGAGTTGTGGACTGACATCTAGGACATCACACACAAAGAAAGCAAGAGGTTATTGAAAAGACAAGAAAAAAAAAAAAAAAAAAAGACCAAAACAGGTGTCAGAGGAGACTCTGAAGCTTGCTGTTGAACTTAGAATAGCTAAAGTGAAAGGAAGAAATGATGAAGTAAGAGAGCTGAACAAAAGATTTCATAGGGTGGCTCAGGAAGACAAAGTAAAGTATTATAATGAAATGTGCAAAGAGCTGGAATTGGAAAACCAAAAAGGAAAAACACACTTGGTATTTCTCAAGCTGAAAGAGCTGAAGAAAAAATTCAAGTCTTGAGTTTCAATATTGAAGGATTCTCCAAGAAAATACTAAACTACACAGGAAGCATCAAAATAAAATGAAAGGAATACTCAGAGTTACTGAACCAAAAAGAGTTGGTTGATATTCAGCCATTTCAGGAGGCAGCATATGATGAAGAACCGATGGTACTGAAGGATGAAGTCCAAGCTGCAGAATATTGAACATACCATGGACTGCCAGAATGAACAAATCTGTCTTGGAAAAAGTACAGCCAGAATGCTCCTTAGAAGCAAGGATGGCGAGACTTCATCTCACTTAATTTGGACATGTTATGAGGAGGGACCAGTCCCTGAAGAAGGACGTTATCTTTGGTAAAGTAGAGGCCCAGAGAAAAAGAGGAAGACCCTCAACAAGACAGATTGACACAGTGATTGCAACAATGGGCTCAGGCATAACAATGATTGTGATGATGGTACAGGACCTGGCAGTTTCGTTCTGTTGTGCATAGGGTTGCTATGGGTTACAATTGACTTGAGGGCACCTAACACACACACAATCTCCAAATTATTTTACTGAGTGTACTGAGAGACTTCTTGCTTTAAAAGACTTCAGCTAACTGACTGAAGTATTCAAAGTACTAAAGTATTGTAGAATTAATTAAAATTGGCATTTAAAGATGTGTACAGGGTAATCTTTGCAAACACGATATAGCATCCAAGAAAAAGGACCTTCTTTATCCAGCCATCCCCAAAAACAGACGTTCTGAATTAGACACAAAGTTAAGCCAAAGTTCCACATGGAACCTTGGGGTTGGTGGTTCTCTAAGTGACCCTTCCTTTGTTTATCATACCTACCCGGGTTACCTGTCTTCTCTTTTTCTCCCTTTGAATTCAATGTCTCTAATGTCCACTCAGTGCTCAATAACAATTAGCGACTCCTTTACTCATCTTTATGTACTTTCCTACAGTATTCCTCACAAAGCTATTGAACAGTCCATTTGATCTTCAGTGTCTGTATATAACTTAATTTTCTACTTCAGTGAAAACACAACAAACCAATCAACCAGTTGCCATCAAGTCAATTCTGACTCATGGCTACCCCATGTGTGTCAGAGTAGAACAGTGCTCAATGGATTATCAATGGCTAATTTTTTGGAAGTAGCTCTCCAAGCCTTTCTTCTGAGGTGTCTCCGGGTGAATTAAAACCTCCAACCTTTCAGTTAGCAGCTGAGCACATTAATCGTTTGCACCACCCAGGGACTCATGAGTCCTCATTTTCCATCTCTTTTATCTCAAAATTCATCTATAGAGAATTATCATTATTCATAGAGTTGGGGCAAGAGTACAAACTAAAATTATTTTCATGTAAGTTTTCAAAATGGTTATTTTTCTTTTAGATCATTTAAAATGACCTATTAAAACTAAAAAGCAAAATACAAACAATAATTAATAATCAACAATTTCAATAAAGCATATTTAAATTAGGCCGAATTTTTATTTATTTTAAAACACAATTACACGGTAGATATTTTTTATAAGAATAAAACTATTAAGGACTTCCAGAAAAATGGTGCTCTAGGCAGAAGCACCATGCCATCGCTCCATGGCAAAGATCCGAAAAACTAAGCCAAACAGAGAAAACAGCAACCCTGAAATGCTAAAACATCAAATGAAGATATAAAGAACTCAGCGAGCACCAAATGGCGTGAGAAAACTGACAGAGAATGGAGAGTGAGGAGAGGTTCATGCAGCGGTCCCCATCAGCTAATGCAGCATGGATCCACCATCTTGGACTCCTATCAGAGACCAGCAAACAGAGGGTACAAGAAAGCAGCTTCACGGAGCTTCCAGAGGAGACAAAACAACCAGTAATTTGCAATATACGCTTTCCCACCCCCCACCCTTCTTCACCCTCACTCGGCAACCTCTGTTTCCTGCAGCCACAGTCTCTTGGCCAGGAAGCACCGGCTGCTTGGATTCCACCCACCCTCACTAGATGGCTCCCTGAGTGCCATTTGTTGGCTGCTGGTGTTGTTCTTTTCCACTTCTTCTGATTTCTTCCTTACCTCTCACCATCTCTCCCTCCTTTCGCTCAAATACCTGGCTCCGTGTGCCATCTTTGCTTCTTCCTAAGGGGCTGCAGAGCTCTGTTTGAGTGCGCAACTGCTTTCCGGTATGGGCTGCCATGCTGGTGGGATCCCAGGGATTTTGTTTGCTTCTTTTAAATTGTTTGTTAGGTTTTTTTCCTTTACTCGAGTTGGGAGCCAGTTCTGGCCAGGCAGTGCTACATGGATTGGGACCTACCCACTCAGCTTGCGAAGATGCACAGAGGGATCAGTGAGGGTATTCCTTTTTTGTGTGTGTGTGTTTTTTTTTTCTATTTTTTGGGGTTTTTTTTCTTGTTCTTTTTTAAAATTTGTTTTGTTTACTTTTCCCTTTTTGTCTTCCTTCATTACTCAGTTTCTTGTCTCTCTATACCTTCCTTCTCTTCCTGTTCCCTGAATACCTGGCACTGAATACCTCTACACCTTCTAGCCAGGCTGTACTGCAACACCTGGAAACAACTTCCCCAGACCTCGTAGCCACACAGGTGGGATCCCTGGAGCTTCGCTGTTCTTTTTTCTTTCTAATTATTTATTTATTCATTCTTTTCTTATTTTTAGTCTTCTTCCCCTTTTTATTTTTCTCCATTTCATAGTCTCTCATCTGTCCACTCCAGTGGCAAGATCCCCAGCACACTTTTTTGTTTGTAAGCTTTTGGCCCCTGTTCCTTTCTCCTCTCTCCTGTATCCATCTTAGCTCCACAAATAACAATCTCCCCCTCCGTCCTGCCTACCTGCACCATGCACTTAACATCACACCACCAAGAAGCACAGGCACAGCCTACCGGAACCTGCCCTGCACTGGTTACTGACCCACACTGGTGGCTGTAGTAAGTGCCACAAACAACCCACCACAGAAACTCCTCTTCAGATAGACCTGCTCTGCTGTACCATATCGGAGCGACTGACACTGCCAATTGAAGAAGGAGGCCAAAACTATCATGTCCACAGATGAGAAAAAAACACACAGCCCGCCTGCTCAGACATAGCCAAATTTAAAAAAAAAGAAAGAAAGAAAGATGAAATAAATCTACAATCAATAAATGAGAAAAGTAACTACTGGATGCCCCAAAGACAGCAGACAGTATCAAAACATTTACAAAAACAGCACAGGATGGTTCAAGTAGGCATCCAAAATAAAACACCAGATGACTTTCCAGTGGAAGAAAAGGCACGAGAACTACCTGATAAGGAATTCAAATCTCTAAGACAAAGAATTATCCAAGAGTTGAAGCAAAAAGCAGACAAAAATGAGGATAGACCCCAAAAGAAAATAACTGAGGCATATCATAATCACACTTGCCAAAACCAAAGACAAACAAAGAATCCTGAGAACAGCTCATGAAAAACAAGAAGTCACATACAGAGGAGAAACAATTAGACTAAGCTTAGATTATTCAGCAGAAACCATGCAGGCAAGAAGGCAATGGGATGACATACATAAAATCTTGAAAGAAAAAAACTGCCAGCCAAGAATAATACATCCTGCAAAACTCTCGTTCAAATGTTATAGTGAAATTAGGACATTTCCAGATAAACAGAAATTAAGGGAATATGTAACAACCTAACCAACCTTACAAGAACTATTAAAGGCAGTCCTTTGATCTGAGAACAAACAACTTCAACTCACAGGCTGAATCTAGGATCCAAGATCGTACCAGCCAGATACAAGTCTAGGAAATGAACTCTCAAGGGCTTTCCAAAACCAAAAGAAATACAACAGGGAATCAGAGCAGTTAATCTATAAATGACAACAATATCAGAACAATAAAAGATGGAATAAACGGTGATGGTATAGAACCTACTAATGGAGAGGAAGGCAAGGTGATACCAAGTAATAATAGACTGCTTAAAACTTAGAAAGATAAGGGTAAATTTCTCAGTAACCACAAAGTTAAAAAACATACTGATAAAAATAAAGAGGAAAACATAAAGTCTCAGCAAAAACAAAAACTACAAAAACAAAAGAAATGAAAAAAATCCACAGACAAAAGTAGTTCAGCACAGGAGAACAAGAACAACAAAGAAAACCTCAGCACCACAAAAAAAGAAACAAAAAACAAAAAAAAAACACTACAAAATGAAAGCACCGAACTCGTATCTATCTATAATTACACTGAATGCAAATGGACTCAATGCACCTGTAAAGAGATGGAGATTGATAGAATGGATAAAAAAACATGACCCATCAATATACTGTCTACAAGAGGCACACCTTAGAAAAAAAGATGTGAATTTATTAAAAGTCAAAGGTTGGAAAAAAATATATCAAACTAACAACTACCAAAAAAGAACAGAAGTGGCAATACTAATCTCAGACAAAATAGACTTTAAAGCAAAATCCACCATAAAAGACAAAGGACACTATGTAATGATTAAGGAGATGATCCATCATGAAGACATAACCATAATAAACATCTATGCACCCAATGACAGGGGTCCAAAATACACAAAACAAACTCTAACAACACTGAAAAGAGAAACTGACAGTTCCACAATAATAGTAGGAGACTTCAACACACCACTCTCAGTAAAGGACAGAACAACTAAAAAGAAACTCAGCAAAGATACAGAAGACCTAAAGGGCACAATCAGCCAACTTGACCTCATAGACATATATAGAACACTCCATCCAACTGCTGCAAAGTACACATTTTTTTCCAATGCACATGGAACGTTCTCCAGAATAGACCACATCTTAGGCCACAGAGCAATCCTCAACAAGATCCAAAACGTTGAGATAATTCAAAGTATCTTCTCTGACCACATTGCCATCACGGTAGAAATTAACAATAGAAAGAGCAAGGAATAAAAATCAATTACATGGAAACTTAAGAATACCCTGCTTACACATCCCTGGGTAATAGAAGAAATCAGAGATGGAATCAAAAAATTCCTAGAATCAAACGGGAATGAAAATGAAAACACATCATACCAAAACTTTTGGGACACAACAAAGACAGTCTTCAGAGGACAATTATAGTTATAGATGCACACATCAAAAAAGAAGAAAATGACCAAATCAAAACATTAACTGCACAACTCAAACAAATAGAAAGAGAACAGCAAAAAAAAAGCCCACAGCCACCAGAAGAAAGGAAGTAATAAAGATCAGAGCAGAAATAAATGAAATAGATATCAGAAAAAAAAATAGAAAGAATAAACAAAACAAAAAGTTGATTCTTTGAAAGAATCAACAAATCGAAAAACCACTGTCCAGACTGACAAAAGAAAAACAGGAGAGGACGCAAATAACCCAAATAAGAATGAAATGGGCAACATTACAACTGACCCAACTGAAATAAGAAGGATCATAACAGAAAATTATGAAAAACTATACTCCAACAAATTTGAAAACCTTGAGGAAATGGATAAATTTCTAGAAACATACTACTTACCCAAACTACAACAAAGTGATGTTGAAAATCTGAACAGACCCATAACAAGAGAAGAGATTGAAAAGGTAGTATAAAAAAAAACTCCCAACAAAAAAAGCCTTGGCCCAGCTGGCTTCACTGGGGAATTCTACAAAACATTCAGAGAGGAGCTTGTACCAGTACTACTCATACAATTTCAGAACATAGAAAAGGAAACAACATTTCCAAATTTATTCTATGAAGCCAGAATAATGCTAATACCAAAATCAGGCAAAGATGCCAGAAAAAAAGAAATTACTGACCCATATCTCTTATGAATATACATGCAAAAATTCTCAACAAAATTCTAGCCAAGAGAATTCAGCATCATATCAAAAAAATAATACACCATGACCAAGTAGGATTCATACCAGGTATGCAAGGATGGTTCAACATTAGAAAATCAATCAATGTAATCCACCACATAAATAAAAGGAAAGAAAAGAATCACATGATCATCTCAATTGATGTAGAAAAGCCATTTGACAAAGTCCTATACCCATTCCTGATAAAAACTCAATAAAATAGGTATAGAAGGGAAATTTCTCAACATAATAAAGGGCATCTATGCAAAATCAATGGCCAACATCATTCTTAATGGAGACAGGCTGAAAACATTCCCCTTGAAAACAGGAAAAGACAAGGATTCTCTTTATCACCACTCCTATTGAACATTGTGCTGGAAGTTCTAGCTAGAGCAATAAGGCAAGAAAAAGAAATAAAGGGCATCCAAACTGAAGAAGTTAAACTGTCTCTGTTTGCATATGATATCATATTATACTTAGAAAACCCTGAAGACTCCACGAGAAATCTACTGGAACTAATAGAAAGATTCAGCAGAGTAGCAGGATACTAGATAAACATACAAAAATCACTTCGATTCCTATACACCCATACAGAGAACAATGAAAAGGAAACCAGGAAAACAATACCATTCATAATAGCTCATAAAAAAAAAAAAAAAAAAACTTAGGAATAAATCTAATCAGGGATGTAAAAGACCTACACAAATAAAACTACAAAACACTACTGCAAGAAACCCAAAGGGATCTACATAAATGGAAAAACATACCATGCTCATGAATAGGTAGACTCAACATTGTGAAAATGAAGATTCTACCCAAAGCAATTCACAAATACAATGTAATTCTGATCCAAATACCAACAAGTTTCTTCAGAGAGCTGGAAAAACTATCATTAGTTTATATGGAAAGGGAAGAAGCCCCGAAGAAGTAAAGCACTACTGAAGAAGAATAACAAAGTTGGAGGACTCACACCACCTGACCTCAGAACCTACTATCCAGCTACAGTAGTCAAAACAGCCTGGTACTGGTACAACTACAGATACACTGACCAATGGAACAGAATTGAGAACCCAGATGTAAATCCATCCACCTACGTTCACCTGATCTTTGACAAAGACCCAAAGTCTATCAAATGGGGAAAAGACAGTCTTTTTAACAAATGGTGCTGGCAAAACTGGATATCTATCTGCAAAAAAAGAAATGAAACAGAACCCATACCTCAAGCCATATACAAAAATTAATTCAAAATGGATCAAAGACCTAAATAAAATGCCAAAAACGATAAAGTTCATAGAAGAAAAAATAGGATCAACACTACAGGCCCTAATACACGGCATTAACTGGATACAGACCATAACAATCAACACACCAACCCCAGAAGATAAGCTAGATAACTGGGATCTTCTAAAAATCAAACATCTATGCTCACCAAAAGACTTCACAAAAAGAATAAAAAGAGAACCTACAGACTGGGAAAAAATTTTTGGACAGTACAAGTCACATAAAGTTCTAATCTCCATAATCTAAAAGAAAATCCAACACCTCTACAACAAAAAGACAAATAATCCTATTAAAAAATGGGAAAGGAAATGAACAGACACTTCACCAAAGAAGACATTCAAGCGGCCAACAGACACATGAGGAAATGCTCGAGATCACTAGCCATTAGAGAAATGCAAATTAAAACCACAATGAGATACCATCTCACCCCAGCATTACTGGCATGAGTCAAAAACACTGGAAGTAACAAATGTTGGAGGGGCTGCAGGGAGATCGGAACTGTTATGCACTGCTGGTGGGAATGCAAAATGATACAACCATTTTGAAAAATGATATGGTGCTTCCTGAGAAGCTAGAAATAGAAATACCATAAGATCCAGGAATCCCACCACTAGGAATATATCCTAGAGAAATAAGAGTCATCACTCAAATAGACATATGCACACCTATGTTCATGGCAGCATTGTTCACAATAGCAAAAAGATGGAAACAACCTAGATGCCCTTTAACAGATGAATGGATAAGCAAACTGTGGTACATACACACAGTGGGGTACTGGAGTACTATGCACTGAGAAAGAACAATGATGAATCTGTGAAGCATCTCATAACATGGATGAAACTGGAGGACATTATGCTGTGTGAAATAAGTCAGTCACAGAAGGACAAATATTGTATGAGACCTCTATTGTAAAAACCCATGAAAAAGTTTACACACAAAAAGTAACAATCTCTGCTGGTTATCAGGGATGGGAGGGGTGGGGGGAAATACTAAATACGCAATAGATAAGTGGTATCTTGGGTGAAGGGTTAGACATTACACAATACAGGGGAAACCAGCACAACTTGTATAAGGAAAGGCCAAGGAAGCTCTATAGACACATCCAAACTCCTTGAGGGACTGAATTGCTGGGCAGAGGGCTGTGTGGACCATGGTCTCAGGGAACATCTAGCTCAGTTGGCATAACACAGTTTATAAAGACAATGTTCTACATTCTACCTTGGTGAGTAGCGTCTGGGGTCTTAAAAGCCTGTGAGCAGCCATCTAAGATACTCCACTGGTCTCACCACTTCGGGAGCAAGGGAGAATGAAGAGAACAGGATAAAAGGAAAAGATTTGTCCAAAGGACAAATGGACCACAGCTACCAAGGCCTCCACCAGACTGAGTCCAGTACAGCTACACGGTGTCCGGCTACCACCACTGACTGCTCTGACTGGGATCACAGCAGAGGGTTCTGGACAGAGCTGGAGAAAGATGTAGAACAAAATTCTAACACACACACACACAAAGACCAGATTTACTGGCATAAAGGAGACTGGAGAAACCCCAAGTGTACGGACCCGGATACCCTTTTAGCTCAGTGGTAAAGTCACTCCTGAGGTTCACCGTTCAGCCGGGGGATTGGATAGCCCATAAAACAAAACAGGACTAATGAGGCACAGCAGTCCAGGGACAAGGGCTAGAAGGCAGAAGAGGACAGGAAAGCTGGTGAGAGGGAACCCAAGGTTGAGTAAGGACAGTGTTAATGTGTAGTGAGGTTGTTAACCATTGTCATAGGGCAACATGTGTACTGTTTAATGAGAAACTATTTTGTTCTGTAAACCTTCATCTAAAGTGAGACTAGCAGCACAATTGGAAGAGCGTAGTCGATGTCATTGAATGGTGCATGTAGAAATTTTTGAAATGGTGTATCTTTGGCTATGTATATTTTCACCAAAAAAAAAAAGAGGTCAAGAAGGGAGAGGGTTGACATGTCGAGGGGTTGTTAACCAATGTCATAAAACAATATATGTACTACTGTTTAATGAGAAACTATTTGTTCTGTAAACCTTCAGGTGAAGTACAATTAAAAAAAAATTTAAAAAAATAGAATAAAACTATTCACAATTTTAGTTCCCACATCCCTCTAGTTGCTAAAGAATCAATATCATTGTTTATTGCAGGTTCAGTCAAGAATAAATGTATACAATTTTAAGAGTAATGTTGCGTGATACTGCAAAGTGTTCCAGGTATCATGAGCAACTGCTGTGAACACTGCTGGTTCACGAATACCCTTCAGATCCACAGATGAGTACATAAAAGAAGTAAGAACATGGATTCTCAGCACTCCTGGAAATAGTATTCCATTATGCAGGATTCTATTACATCCACACCATCTGATAGAAATGATTGTTCTGGTTCATTTTTTCATCTTTTCTATAAATATTTTTGTCCCTTAAATCTCCCCAAATTCCAAATCAGTCTTTCTCCTATGTCAGCAACAGCACGACCAAAATTTTTTCCAATATTCAAATATAGTTTCAAGACAAGGGTCAAGGTATGTGAAGAAGCATTTCCCTCACACCTGAAAGGTGTTAGCCACAAAAACAGTTATTTAAGAATACAAATTATGCTTGAACCTGAGAGACAGAGACCCTCTTATATTCTTTAGTGCATTTATGTGTGTGTGTGTAATTGGGTGGCCCGGTAAAATATAGGGCTCAGGGTAAGGACCATTTTATATGTGTCTAAGTATGGTTCTGTCTACATATTTGCTCATCTTCCTCCCTGTCCCTTGTATTAAAGATAAAGGGTCATTTTTCAAAGAGCACTCATCCTTACCCTCCACTTTTGTCACTTGCATAGAAGGCATACATATCACCTCCTTCACTGAGCAGTCTTCTGTAATATGAGCTTAAAGTAATTGTTATTGTCTGGCTCTGGAAGTGTTTATGGCATACTTTTTTTAATGGCATCTTTGAGGATTTATTCCAGTTATGGAGATATGTGTCTCCCCCACTACATCACAAGCTCTTTTATTTTTTTTTTATTTCCCAGGTCTAAGACACTCTTAAATATATTGACTAAACTGCATTAAAAAGCATTGGAGGGTTCATTTTTTTTTAAGTTCATTGGGAAGAATAAAATAGATCGTTTATGTACCATTTAAAAAAAAAACAAAACAAAACATTGCCATCAAGTTGATTCCAACTCATATTTATTATCATAAAAAGGCACTCCAGGGAATTATGGTCCTATTTCTGGTACTCTCTCTCTTTGTGGACACTTCTGTGGCTTCAAGTCAATCCACAGGCACTAACCTAGAAGAGGACAGCTGGGCTGAGCTATGCATGTCTGCTGAGTAAGAAGTGTTCCTTTCTGAAGATTTTAGCCCATTAAACTAAAGTCAAACCCATTGCCATAGAACTGCCCCCTAGGGTTTCCAAAGAGCAGCTGGTGGATTCAAACTGCCAGCCTTTTGGCTAGCAGCCAAGCTCTTAACCATTACTCCATCAGGGCTCATTTACCCCATTAAGAAGCACAATAAGCTTTTCTTATACTGAAGTAGTGAATAGCTGTTGAAAGATTTGAGAAATTCTCTGAGTGTGGAGATGGGGGCTAATAATATTAAAAAGAGGGAAATAATTGGGTGTGAGGACAAACTAAATTGCTATTAGCAAGTATAAAACCTGCTTTTTGCTGAACATTCCTGTCAATTAATGTACCTGCCTTTCTAAAACAAGATCAGACTGGTTTACAGACTTATTTCCTGATCCAAGAACTAGAAGTTTATAGCTGTAATGCATATATCTATATTTACGTTGTTATCATTATCTTTCTCCACCTATCAGAAAAGATAGCTGGACCAAACAGGGTAATCATATGAAGATTGCTGAAGTCTAAAGAATAGGTATTGGATTTTTATCTTTTTTTTTTTTACCTTTTTGTATATCAGAGAAAAATCTGAACTTTCATTTTACAGGTTCAAAATGATTTCTAAAGTATTGAATGATGTTTTTTTGTTTAATATTCCTTCTGCCCCTTTCCTGTAGCTAGAAAACAAAATTAAAAAAAAAAAAAAGGAGAAAGATAAGAAAAAGGGGGAATATGGAAGTAGAAATGTAATGTGAAGGGAAAGTGGGAGGAAAAATGGAAAATGGGATACAGAGGAATTAGAGAAGAAGATTAACTGAATTGTATGTGACACCCTGAAAGACTTTGCTGATAAAAATTAGAAAGTTATATCAAGGAGAAGAATATGTGAAAACGATATCTGAATTTATCCCATTTTTTCCTAACAATGTACAGTCTTATTAAGAGTAATTTCTTATAACAATATTTGCCACAAGTCTTGGTTATTGAAAACAAGCCCCAATTCATATATATGTGAATTCAAATATGTAATTCAGAGACATATACTTAAATATTTCCATATATTTCACATATTCCAATAATAAGAACTCATTAAATATATAATACATAGAATTAATATTTTTATTACTTTGTATGACTAATATGAATTATCAAATAAATTAATTTATATGTCAGTAAAAATCCTTTAATGCTTGTTTTTTGGGTTAAAAATGTGGATGTTCTTTCTATGATTCTCCCAAGTCTGTAGTTAGTGTAGCTGAAGCATGTTTTCCTCCTGAGAGGACCTCTCCCCTTCTCACACAACCTCTCATGCTCTTTATGACATCTAGGATTACCAGAAAATGTCCTTCAAGTAATAGAATAATGACCTTTCTTTTTCCCCCTCTCACTCTACCACTCTCCACCCCCTTGTCAGTTAGGTTGAGGCTGGAGGTGGGGTTTCCTGTTACTGTGCCAGGTGAAGGAACTCAGTATTGTCTGGGAATGAGCAGGGGTTTATAGGGTGGAGCTGATTGGTAGCAAGAGCAGGAACAGTTCCAGAGGCAAGTCATGACACCCACCAGCCCAGGGTTCAGTTAAATATATCTTAATGGTCAAAATGACCACAGCAACAAGGCAAAACGTCATGAAGAGGCGATTGAGCACTCTGCTGGGGTTTCTGTGTGCCCAGATTTGCTCTAAGTTGGGGCTGTCCCAGGTGGGAATCTGAAAGCATTTTGCAGCTGCAGTATTGTTAAGGGGAGGGAGGGAAAGGAGCTCACAAGTCTTCCAGACTTTCTATCTTCTTCATAATATATAGGGACATTTTCAGGATTTCCTAAACATTACAGAGACTGTTTTTTTGTTTCTGATCAGGTGTGAGAGGGGTGCAGGTGGAGCAGAGTCCTCTAGTCCTGAGCCTCCAGGCAACTTTTCTACTTCTGTGAGCAACCTGCGGTGGTTTCATCAAGATCCTGGGGAACGCCTCACCATCCTGTTCTACATTCCTTCAGGCACAAAGCAGAATGGTAGATTAAATGCAACAGTCACTAAAGAACTCCACAGCTCATTATAAATTTCCTCTTCCCAGACCACAGACTCAGCCATTTATTTCTGTGCTGTGAGCCATAGTGCTCCTCAGGCACCCGCAGCCTGTACACAAACCCTCAGCTGGGTCCCCTCCTTCCCCCAGCTATGGGCATGTCAAAAGGCCACCACAGCAGCATTGCACAGCTTAATGTTTCTTACTCACATTGGTGGAGTTTTAAGCACAGGTACTTTTAGACCCTACAGTATTGGGACGTTTGATCTTTATCTTCCCTTCTCAATCTACACTTCCTCCTGCACTTCCAACTTGCAACTAGTAGAGTAGTTGACAAGAAGACGGAATAATAATAAATATTTAAGCTACATTATGCTGATCTCCCAAAGGGTAAAAGGTGAAAGAAAGAAAAAAAAAAAAAATCAGCCCAACAGAGATGTTAATAGACAATGTTCTAGCTTAGGTGGTTGTTTCAATTTCACCACAAAATGTCCCAAGAATCAAGGGAAAATACTTGCATCCCATATTAAAATTGCAGCAAGGAAAAGGAGAAAAATATTTACTGAATGTTTATATGTTGATAAACAGCTGTGGAAACAAATTTTATAATACATGTTCCATTCAACTAAGTCCTGTTTATGTTCTTCAGGCTTCTTTTACAGACTAGCATATGGTCTATCCTATCTTCTATTTCTTTGTTGATCTTTTGCCCTGTTCTTCTATCTATTCCTGAAAGTGAGGCATTGAAGCCTTCAACTATTGTTGTTTCTCCATTCAAATCAGTCAGTTTCTGTTTTATGTATTCTGAGGTCTGTTAGGTGTATATACATTTCAAATTGTTATAATTCCTGATGGACTGACCCTTTTATCATTATAAAATGTCCTCCTATATCTCTAGTAACATTTTTTGTTTTAAAGCCTGTTTTGTCTAATGTTAGCATAGCCACTCCAGCTTTCTTATGGTTGTAGTTTGTATGGTATATCTTTTTCCATCCTTTACTTTTAAACTATTTGTATCTTTGAATCTAAATGTGTCTCCTGTAGACATCCTATAGTTAGATCTTGTTATTTTAATCAATCTGATAATATCTGCCTTTTGGTTGGATTATCTAATCCATTCACATTTAACATTACTATTGATATAGTTAGATTTATGTCAGCCATTTTTTTTTGTTTTCTATATGTTTCACACCTTTTTTGTACCTCTGCTCCTCCTTTACTGCTTTCTTTTGCATTGAGTATTTCTAGTGTAATATTTTAATTCCTTTAATTATTTTTATTATATTTTTTTATTTTCCTAGGGCTTTTATTGTTTTAGGGCTTACAATATGCATCTTAAATTATCAGAATCTATTCAGATTTGTACTAAATTTCACTGAGATATAGAAATATTACTTCTATTTAGTTCTGTTTCTTCTTTTCCTTTTCTTACACTATTATTGTTATTCATATTACATCTACATACGCTACAAACCCTAATGGGAGCTAGGGGAGAGGGAGTTATGTGTTCTTGGCTGCATCTACCCAGAATAGAGCTTCCATCATTCCAAGCTGGTGAGGGAGAGTGGGGAGCATGGTTCAAATGCCACATAATCTTTCTGTTCTTACAGAGGTTTGGTAGTTTTTTTTTTTTTTTTTAATAAATATTTTTCATTTGCTGTGTACCCTTAGGACAATTTCCAGAGAATTTATCTGTTTTTTATAATTTTCACCAGTTATGATGTTTTGCTGAGGGGAGTGTCCATGATCTTCTCATGCCATCATTTTAGAAGTAACAGAGTACCATTTATGTTGACAACACATAGAAGAGGTCTAAACAAAAAACCAAACCCAGTGCAGTTGAGTCAATTCCGATTCATAGTGATCGTACAGAATAGAGTAGAACTGCCCCATAATGTTTTTAAAGCTGTAATCTTTATGGAAGCAGAATGCCACATCTTTCTCCTGCAGAGCAGCTGGTGAGTTCAAACTGATGACCTTTGGGTTAGCAGCCAAGTGCTTCACCACTGTACCACCAGGGTGAGTTTCTTAGAAGAGGTCTAGACAGAAGAAAATCAAAAGTTCAGCTTTTCTTTGGGATTAACCTACTTCTTCCATTGAGAAAGAAAGCCGTCATGTTGTCCTTAGCCTAACACATAATTATCATTATTTAAACATATCATGTATTACCATCATACAACAACTATGAGAGTATTAGTGATGGAAATAGGAACACCATGTCTTTTCTTAAATCAATCACTAGTTGTGCTTAGAAGCATTACCAAAAATAAATGAAGACTAAGACTCATTTCTTGTAAGTTTTGACTCTGTAACAGAAAACATCTTTATGCTGATTTTTACAATATGGAACACTATAGATATATCATGACTATTGCAAATGTAATAATAATGATACATACTACTATTTTTTTAAGCAATGAAAATAGTGAACAAACTAAATTCACAAAACCAGACAGTTACTGACGAGTCAGTTCTGACTCAGAGTGACCCCATGTATTACAGTTTCTGTGCTCCATAGGGTGTTCAATGCTGTGACCTTTTAGAAGCAGCTCATCAGCCCTTTCTTTCTAGGTGCGTCTGGGTGGGTTCAAATTTTCATCTCTTTGGTCAGTAGTCAAGTGCTTAACTGTTTGCCCTACTCAGGAACCATAGTAAACAAACTAACTGTATTTAAATACTCACTGTCTTAGGTTCTGTTCCCCAGAGGCAGACCTTGAGATGAGAATATATGTACCCAAATAGGGAAGGGGGAAAAATCAAGTATCAGCTTTCAGGTGATGTTCCTGACGTTCTATCGGTCTAATTTTGTGGGGAATTCTAAAGCATAAATCCTACTGCATTTTGTCCACCTTGAGGCAAGGGAGCTGAGCTTTAGTACATCCACCAAAAACCAAAACCAAATCCACTGCCATCAAGTCGATTCCGACTCATAGCCACCCTATAGGACAGAGTAGAACTGCCGCATAGAGTTTCCAAGGAGTTTCCAAGGAGTGACTGGTGAATTTGAACTGCCGACCTTCTGGTTAGCAGACAAATGCTTAACCATTGTACCACCAGGGCTCCAGTACATCCACAGAGGTCAGTTATTAGCTATGCTGTCAGCAGCAAAGCACAGAAAATCTGGGGGATGGGCATAGAGAACCAGTAAGAAGTTTCTGAGGGAATTTTAGTGGTGCACTGGCAATGTCTAATACATCCACTGTAACTTTTATTGTTTGAACCAGTTCTTCTGCAGGTTGGACTGCTATGCTATTATTCAAATAAAACTTCTCAATGTACACATGTGTCTATGAATTTTCTTTGCATATTCTACTAACTTCTTAACTCACCTTATTCTGGCCACTTCTGTATATCTCCTCCCCCAGCATCATCATTTTTCAAACTCAAACATTTCTGCTCTCTCATTGATAAAGGATATTTCTTTCTCAAATCTCAAATTTCCTCCCCTGGCCCACTGCTGCCTCCCTGAGCTTTCCTTCAGACCTCCTGCTCTTTAATCTCAGCTATCCCATCTATATATCCTTACAAAGAGTCTAAAGGGATAAAACATTTTCTCACTAAACACTCCTGAGGAGAGTGACACCATCTATAGGCATTAGAAAACTAGACGTGTTAATCACAAATTATTTCTTCACATTGGCTGACTTCACAAATAATATATTCAGGACTCTGGGGGAATAACAAACCAGTTTAAATTCCTTAACCCAAGGAGTTATGTGTAATAGAATAGCCTATATTTCCTTGGATCAATCAGGTCTGTGCCATTGTTAACACTTCATGCTGACCTTACATTAATACTGCAGATGAGTAAAAACAATTTAAGCAAAAATAGATAGATAGATAGATAGATGATAGATAGATAGATAGAAACAACCTAGTTAACTAAAATGCACTCAGAAAATCATTTGAACTTGTTTTCTTAACCAGGTCTGGAAAATCTTGGGTCATGGTGACAAAGTGTCTTCAGTCACGTTTTATCATACTTCTAGTTTTATTCATTTGTTGCATGGTTGTGTGGGGTCTTAAATGTTTTGGTGAAGCTGCTGTCCTGAAAAATGATTCAACAAGTAATTCAAAGACAAAAATCATATAAACTCATGCTGGTCCATGTGTAAGTTAAAAATTGTATTTCCACAGGCCAAATCTTTTCCACAAGGAAATAAAAACAGTGGAGGAAGATCTGGACAGTCCTTGAAAGTCTCTCCCATAGCTTTGACTGAATGAGGACCAAAAGGTGGAGGTAAGGGACCTGGAAATAAAATTGTTCCCACAGACTTAGGGATAGATAGATTGTTCTGTAGCTATCTGAACTGGTTTAATACCTACTCAGTTAATCAGCAACAACTTGCCTCAGCGAACGTGCGCATTTGCAAGCCAGCCAGTCAGTGTCAGCCCCTGGCTTCTGAAAGTCAGACAATACAGAGAAGACTCACTCCATTGACCACACCTCTGAGGACAAACCAATCACCAACAACTTCATGCTAGCAACCCTGCTTCTACAGATGATGTCAAGTCATTTACACCTCTGAAAGTCTGCCATTCAATGAATTCCACAATTCTCAAAAGCCCAATATAAGATCACCATCTGTTGTGCTCAGCAAGATTACATCTGAACTGCACAGCTCTCTTTTGCTATTGTAGACAATAAATTCAGATTGGTCTTTTGATATCAGCTAGTAAGTAGTGGTCTCATCCTTTGGCAGTTGTCAATGTATATTTTCTTGAGGGATATTTTGAACTTGAACAACTTTTCTTACTATTTATTACCTACAATCTCCACAATTCTAGCATCAACGATGTCTGTTCTAGTTTGAAATTCCACAGCAGCAGAAGTGGTTGGCATACTATCAGAACTTACATAATAATCAGCATTTATAAGCATGGAAAAATGCATTGCTTTTTGCAGCTCATCCCAGTCAGAATCATCATGTTTACTGCTCTGTACATCTGCTGGTTCCAAAGCCACCTTTTGCAAAGCAGTTGTAGATTACTTTTAGGGTGGTTGTGTGTCACATAGCAATAATATTCTTCATTGAATCGAGAACACGCCATTTAAAAAATAACTGTACTAGAAATATTTTTTATTTCACATAATATAACAAATATTTTCCAGCATACAACTTTTAGGTGATTAACTATGCCTTCATCTAATGACTAAATATATATTATGATACTAGAGGTCAAAAATACCAACCACGTATTTTATCATACGTCCCCAGTTACTTTCTCTCAGTCAGAAGATTCATTCAAGTATTTCAGTTTCCAATTTGACCTGTTCTGCATCTCTTATTCTTTTTCTTTGACAAATTCTACCTTCCTTGTCTAACTGTCTTTCTGTCTTATTCTAGTTTTAAAGAAATGTTTATTACATGATAATGTTTACATTTGAGGAATTGTGAAATTGTGATGTTTTGTCTTAAAGCTATGCCTTTCACCTTATACATGTAGTGTTACAGAAAAACACATACCTAACAGAATATCCTATTAATAAGATTAAAGTGATCAGCTTGGTGCAGAGGAGACAACTTTAATATTCATTAGATGAATACATTTTTTTAGGTTTAGAACACCAAAGTTAACATCAAATTTCAAGGAAGGGCTATTCTGAAGTCTCTGAACAACCAAGATAAATGACACACCCTTTTTCAAAGGAAAACTAAGTATTTTGATGTAGATGATTGTGTTGAGTATTAGGTATCAGAATAATTAAATTTTTAACTTATAGAAATAATGAATTGAAGGAGAACTATTTTGAAATTACACTGATTTTAATTCTAATGGAAATTTTAGAATACTTCAAATAAAAATCTTAAGCACAATTCCAAGTATCTCATTTGTGTTAGTTTACTTCTTTAATGAAATATTAACACAGCACCCAGTGTAAAGAATGTATACTCTGTACTGGCATAGAAAACAACAAAATGTTATCCCCACACTAGAAATCTGTAACTTTGCATTAGATGTTTCTCTCTTATCCCTCCCTAATTGTTCAGAGTTTAAATATCTAAAGATTTATTCAGCATCTAACCAATAATCTTTTTGGAGGAAGGGGCTGAGAGTGTTTCTTACCTTTGCTTTAAATCACCTTTATAAAAAAGAGGCAGCCGGGACACTTTGTTACATCTTCCCCATCCTCTAATCTCCCTTGGTGATAAATGATCCCCATGTGGCTTGGATAAAATGATGCCTCGGAGTGCAGATATCATTGCAAGTCCTGATCTCTACCTCATTGTAAACACTGACATTGTAACTGGCCAACTGACCAGTTGTTGTCCCCATTGCCTTCTCTCTAATCGTGTCCCCAGACACTGCCTGTTTTCCTCCATCTCTGCCCAACACTACAAGTCCAAGCTATTTGTAGGCATTAGTGTTTGCAATTTTATACAAAGGAGAGAGGCAAGACCACACTGAGAGGTGGCAAATTAGCAAACACCAGAGAGAGGTGAGGAAGCAAGTTATAAGGTATCTGAGGCAAATCTATTCTAGGCAGAGGGAATAACAAATTGAAGTCCCTAAAGGAGAAGTGTGTTAGCATGTTGGAGGAACAGTAATGTGGCCAGTATAGATGGAATGATTAAGGAAGAGAGTAGCAGGGGATAAAATCAGAGATGTAAAGGAGGCCAGATTGTGGGGAGGCTTTTAGAACATTGCAAAGACTTTCGCTTTTATTGTAAGAGAAATGAAGCTGTTGGAGGATTTTGAGTAGAGAAGTTATATTTAGTGAATTGTATTTGAAAAGTGTCACTCTGCATTTATTTTTATGAAACCCCGTTTATCAATTTTTTTCTTTTATGCTTCATGCTATCCCTGTTCTAAGAAAACTTTGCCGATCCCAATTTTGCAAAGATTTTCTTCTAAATGGTTTATAGTTTTAGGTTTTACATTTAAGTCTATAATCCATTTGCAGTCAAGGTAATGGTCAATTATCATTTTTATCCATACAGATATCTAGCTGATACAGCACCAGTTCTTGAAAATACTTTTCCCTCATTGAATTCCCTGTCATCTTTGTTGAAACTTAATTAAACAAGTATTCATGAGCTTATTTCTATAATCTCTATTTTGTTCCACTGATCTATATATCTTACTTTCACCAGTACCAAACTGTCTAGTTTATTGTTCTTTATAATAAGCCTTAAAATCAGGTAGGGTAAATCTTCCTTTTTTGTTCCTTTAAAAAAATGTTTTGGTTATTCTAGATCCTTTGCATTTCCATATAAATTTTAGAATCAATTTGTAAATTTCTACCAAAAAGCCCTACTGAATTTTGAGTAGAATTGCACTGGTTTAATGGAGGAATTTGGAGAAAATGGCCATCTTAAAACTATCGAGTCTTCTAATTCATGAACATAGTATAACTTTCCACTGATGAACCTTTTTAAAATTTCTGTCAGTTCCATTTTGAACTTTTTAGTGCAGAGGCCTTTGATATCTTTAAAAAACCAAAAAGACAAATGACCAACTGCGTCAAAATATTGGAAATACATATATCATTCAAATGAATTGTATATCTTACATATAAAGAACTCTTACAACTTAATGAAAGAAGACAAATGACTCATTAAAAATGGGCAAAATATTTGAGTAGATTTTTCACAAAGTAAGATATATGACTAATAAGCACATAAAGAGATGCTCTATATCAGGAGTCAGCATGATATGCCACATGAGCCAAATCCAGTCTGCCACATATTTTTGTAAATAAAATTTTATGCTATGCTCATTTGTTTACATGTTATCAATAGCTTTTTTCATGTTACAATGCCAGAACTGAGTAGTTGCAATAGAGACCATACAGCCTGCAAAGCTGAAAATATTTAATACCTTATCATTTAGGGAAAAAGTTTGCCAATCTCTATGCTATATCATAAGTAATCAGGAAAATGAAAGTTTAATAGCACAATGAGATTCTGATACACACTCATCAGGTTGGCTAAAATTAGGAAGATTAACCACACTAAATGTTAGCAAAGATGCAGTTTTCTTTAGTATGACGGGCTCTCCCTGATATAACGTTGATACTATGAGAGGAAGGAAATTCCAAGTAGTAACTCAGCCTGAAAGGCCAATTTCTGCCTCTGTAGGGACCCCAGGGCAGTTCAGGTGCTACCATGCATAATCCAGGAGTCCTGTCCTCTCTTGATATGGCTAACATCCCAACAAAGGCCTCCAGATCCTCCTGAGACACACTTAAGTAGAGAGCAGCAAAGGTTTCATGGCTGACCTCAACAAGGGCAAAATCTCCTTCCATCTTAAAAAATCATTGGGTCAAGAGGAAGATTCAACCATTTATTTCAGTGTTCTACTTGACGTAAGGGTTACTGAACACAAACTTCTAAGAAGCTGTAGGAAATTTCTCAGTATAACCTCCCTATATGGCCACAAAGGGTCAATGCTGCTTCAGAGAAGATTAAAATTTGTCTCATATACACATACTCACCAAGTAACCACAAATTATCCTTAAAGGAATGTAATTTATGAATTATTATCTCTCACTCTGCTTCAATTTATATTGATCAATCATCTATGTATCTGTTTATTTACATATCTATCTATCTGTCTGTCTGTCTATTTATCTATCTTCCTAAATAGGATCTGTGTTTATTCTATTCCAATAGAGCAGAAAAAATGACTTTGGAGCTCAACTTTTCTTGGAATGATACATACCATCCTTCAAAGTGAGGGCCACACAAGTTTCACTAATATAAACTCATATTGTTTCCACTCATACACAGCCCGATCTCCAACCACAATCTGTGCCTGGAATTCCCTTATCTCACTCTTCTAGCTGACAAATCTATCAATAATTTAAGGTCATCTTCAAGCATCTCCTCCATCAGAAACCTTCTCTGACTAGGTCCAGAAGTAGAGCTCATTACTCTTTCCTTTGTATATATAGATCTCTTTGGTACATGTTATCTGGCTGTACTTCATTATTGGGACCAGGCTGACTGAAGATTGGAACTCTTTCATTCATGAGTGAGATCAAAGCACTGCTCACTTAGTAGGAACTCAATAAATATATAATGAAGATATGCATAAATAAATGAATGAAAAAGAGAAGAAATAACAAAACCCAAAGCAAACAATAATAATAAAAAAATTCCTTCAGAAGATTGAAATAGAATGGGATTGATGAGTAGATTGAAGAATGTAATCTCTTACTATTGTCTCTTGTCGGACTGTGGTGATGTTTTTCTTTGCTTGGATTTGATATGGGATCAAATACAGACAGAATACAATTCTCTTTGTGCTTCAGGGAAAAAAAAAAATGTGCTCTTTACCTTCCTTTAACTTGTATTATTTATGGCACAAAAACACATTGCCGTCAAGTCGATTCCAATTCATAGCGACCCTGTAGGACAGAGTAGAATTGCCTCATACGGTTTCCAAGGAGCAACCGGTGGATTCGAACTGCCCACCTTTTGGTGAGCAGCCAGCTCTTATCAACTGTACCACCAGGGCTCCATTTATGGCACAGATCACCCAGAGCTACTTGTGAATTTATCCTCAGTTTCTGCCTCTATATCTTGCCTGTATTGACATTAAAAGCCAAGTTGATTCTTCATATTCCACCTATGAAGATAAAGTGTGAAGAAAATACTAAATGTTTGTTCAATGCCAGGGTGATAGTTACCAAAAATGCTGCATTGCTGGATGGACCATAGCCCTGTATCTTCTGAAGCTCTTACAAAATTTCCATCCTCTCATCCATTTGTAAATAAAAATGCCTGCAGCCCAGACTTTTTCACTATTTCCTAGTTTTTTTCCTCTAGGTATATTCTTAGAAATACTTGATTTATATTTTAGAAGAAATTGAAAATGGCTTCATCATCTCCTATTATTTCATAAGGCCATGTGAAATATGAACACATACAAAGATTGTAATAAAAATTTAAGTTACTTGAGGACAGAGAAACCACATACGTTGTCTATGTTCTGATCCATGACCTTAGCTTGTATTGGAAGATTATGCCTATTGTGTATCCTGAATCGATTTTAATTAGAATAAGAAATAAAAAAGAAACATCCAAAAACATGCTGATCATGTGGCTTCATGTCAGTCCCTCTCACCATTGTAAAATAAGGCATTTTAGAGCACGTCATCCTTACTGACATGTCCAGCTCTTCCAGTCTAAAGTTCCAAACATTCTAGGAGATGTGAGGAAAAGGTAGAGGGTGCCTGGGAAGAAAAATTCTGAACTGATCCTTATCCAGATTTAAGAAAGGGATTTCTGCTTCTCAGTGAATGTGTTTTCAGCATTTCTAAGTTTGGACAAAATAGTGAATTGTTTCATTTGAAGAAATATATTTAGGTGACATTGTGAAAGGGCGGGGCCTGTTGAAAGAATTAAAGTGGGTGTGAATTTAAAGTTAGAGTGCCAGCTGTGGAGAGAACAGACCATCTGCATTGTCACAGAGCTCTGGTACCGGGAGGAACGGACCAGCTCCTGGGAGCATCATTTTTAATTCTATGGCTTCAGCTAGACTGTGAATTGTGGAGGAAAAACTCCTCGATATGTCATTAATTTGAGGGAATTAAAAAATTGAGAGATAGACAAACTCATGTAGGTAGAAACTTGAAGGAGGAAATGTAAATTTGGAGGCCTAATGACATTTTGTTATTCTCCTAAGCGGGGGTGAGCAGCCAGCAGAAGAAAAGTGACCGAGAGCAAGTGAAGCAGAATTCTCAATCTCTGACAGTCCAGGAAGGAGGGACTTCAGTTTTGAACTGTGCTTATGATAACAGTGCATTTGACTACTTCCCATGGTACCGACAGTACCCTGGTAAAGGCCTTGTGTTATTGATAGCCATACGTTCAGTTGAGAGTAAGAAGGAAGAAGGAAGATTCACAGTCTTCTTCAATAAAACTGCTAAACACTCCTCTGCGCACATCCTGGCTTCCCAGCCTGGAGACTCAGCCACCTACTTCTGCGCAGCAGGTATACGGTGCTCTGCAGGCACCCGCAGCCTGTACCCAAACCTGCAGCTGGGGTTCCAGCCAAACCCTGCTGTTGGGGCTTAGACTGGCAGATACGTAGGCTAGTTTACATTTACACATTGTTGTTGTTAGATGCCTTCTAGTCCCTTATCAACTCATAGCGACCCCGTGTGACAGAGTAAACTGCCCCAGAAGGTTTTCTTGGCTGCAATCTTTATGGAAGCAGATCGCCAGGTCTTTGGCCCTCGGAGCCACTGTCTGTGTTGGAACTGTCAACCTTTCAGTTAACAGCTGAGAGCTTAACCACTTATACCACCAAGGCGCCTTTGAAATAGTTAAAATGGTGAATGAAATTTATGCTATGTAAATTTTACCTTCATTAAAAAATCAGTCCCAGTGAAAAAACACAGTACATAGGGGAAAACAATAAAAATTATGGCTTAAATTTAAAAAAGAAAGGGGGACAGAAGTTAATGGAATGTTTTTTTATAATTTTAAGGAAAAAAAATCTGTAAAACAAAACTCTATATGAGTAAAAATATACCTTACAAATGAACATGAAATAAAGATCATTTCAGACAATATACACAGATAATTAGTTACCAGCAGACCTTCACTGCAAGATATTTTAAAGAAAAATTACCCTGTAGAAAGAAAATATTTCCAGAGGGAAACTGATTTTTACAAAGAAATAATGAGCACGTCAGTAAATATAAAAGATTTTCTCTTTCCTTAATCTCTTTAAATAAAAGCTGTCTCAAAGGAGAGGAGGGGTGGGGAGGGAGAGACACTAAATAGACAATAGATAAGTGGTAACTTTGGTGAAGGGTAAGAGGGAACACAGTACTGGGGAAGCCAGCACAACTTCACCAAAACAAGGTCATGGAAGTTCCATAGACACATCCAAACTCCCTAAGTGACTGAATTACTGGGATGAGGGCTGGGAACCATGGTCTCGGGGAATATCCAGCTTAACAGGCATAACATAGTTTATAGAGAAAATGTTCTACATCTTACTTTGGTGAGTAGCATCTGGGGTCTTAAAAGCTTGCGAGCAGCCATCTAAGATACTCCCCTGGTCTCACCCCTTCTGGAGAAACGGAGAATGAATAAAATCAAGATATAAGGGAAAAATTAGCCCAAAGGACTAATGGATCACAACTACCACAGCCTCCACCAGACTAAGTCCAGCACAACTAGATAGTGCCAGGCTACCACCACCGACTGCACTGACAGGGATCACAATAGAGGGTCTCAGACAGAGCTGGAGAAAAGTGTAGGACAAGATTCTAACTCCCCCCACGCCAAAAAAAAATCAGATTCACTGGTCTGACAGAGACTGGAGAAACCCCGACAGTATGGCCCCCAGATACATTTTTAACTCAACACTGAAGTCACTCCTGAGGTTCACCCTTCAGCCAAAGATTAGACAGGCCCATAAAACAAAACAAGACTAAATGGGCATACCAGCCCAGGGGCAAAGACCAGAAGGCAGGAGAAGACAGGAAAGCTGGCAATGGGAAACCCAAGGTGGAGAAGGGGAGAGTGTTAACATGTCGTGAGGTTGGCCACCAATGTCACAGAACTGTATGTGTATTAATTGTTCAATGAGAAACTTGTTTGCTTTGTAAACTTTCATCTAAAGTACAATAAAAAATAAATAAAAGCTGTCTCTATAAAGCAAAAACTAACAATTCATCATGAGATTTGCAATATATGTAGAAATAAAATATATGATAACAAAGGCACAAAAAACTGGGGGAGATTTTGGCAGTATACTGTTTTAAGATTCTTACAGTGTATGTGAGGTGGCATAATATTATTTGAAAGTAGACTGATAAATTAAAAATAAAATTTGTAAACTCTAGATTAACTATGAAAAATAAAAAAAGAGGTATAGCTAATAAGCCAATAGAGGAGAAAAAATGGACTACTAGAAAATACTGGACTAATCTAAAAAAGGCAAGAAAAGAGGCAAAATGAACAAAGAATAGATGGGATAAATAAGCAAAAGAAACCAAGCAGATAGATTTACCCTAATCACATAAATAAATACATTAAATGTAAAGAGATAAAAGCTCTTATTTAAACTTAGAGATTGTTATACTTGATAAAAAAGAAAATTTAAATATGTTCTATCTGTAACAGAAGCACATCAAATACAAAGCACAGCTAGGCTGAAAATTAAAAGACAGAATAAAATATAATGTGCAAACCTGAATCATAAAAAAGACACAATGACTCTATTAATATAGACCATATAGACTTCAAGTTAAAGAGTATTACCAGATATAAAGAGGACCTACAGCAGATTTATTTGCAATGACCACAAGTGAAAACAACCAAAATGATCTTCAGTGGGTGTTTTCGTCATCTAGTGCTGCTACAACAGAAATACCACAAGTGGATGGCTTTAACAAAGAGAAATTTATTTCTTCACAATAAGGTAGGCTAAAATTCCAAATTCAGGGTGTCAGCTCCAGGGGAAGGCTTTCTCTCTCTCGGCCTTCTCATCCGTGTTCCCCCAGACTAGGAGCTTCTCTGCGCAGGGACCCCGGTCCAAAGGACGCGCTCTGCTCCAGGCACTGCTTTCTTGATGGTATGAGGTCCCCCTATCTCACTGCTCACTTCTGTCTTTTATATCTCAAGAGATTGCCTCAGGACACAATCCAGTCTTGTAGATCCAGTCCTGCCTTACTAACACAACTGCCACCCATCCTCCCTCATTAACATCATAGAGGCAGGATTTACAACATATAGGAAAATCACACAGTACCAGGAATCATGGCCTAGCCAAATTGATACATACATTTTTGGGGGGACATAATTGAAACCATGACAGTGGGTAAATGAATAAACATATTGTGATATGTCCATACAGTGAATGCAGTACACTTCAGCAATAAAAAGGAATGACGTATGGATACATGCAACAACTTAGATAAATTTCATGGTCATTATTCTGAGTGGAAAGTCAATCTCAAAAGGTTATATAATGTATGATCCCATTTATTAACATCCTTAAAATGACAAAATTATAGGACTGGAGAAGAGGTCATTAGCTGGCCTGGGTTATGGATGGTGAGGGTGTGCCCAAGGGAGTTCCTTCAGGGTGATGGAACAGTTCTGTGTGTTGATTGTAGTGGGGTTACATGAACCTAAAACGTGATAAAATTTCATTGAATTTTACAGCAACAGAAAAAAAAAAATGAATGCATATAAAAATGTTGAAATCACAATAAGGTCTATAGTTTAATTAATAGTATTATAGCAATTTCCTGGTTTTGATCACTGTACTACAGTTATGTAAGATGCTATCATTAGAGATAACTGGTTGAAGTGCACAAGGGAAGGCTGTACTATATTTGCAACTTCTAGGTGAGTAGAATTATTTCAAAACGAAAGGTGAGGCTGTGAAGCAACCCGATTCTAAACATTGCAGGTTGTAACTTTAGCAGCTTCTCATTAATTTAATCATGTATCTACCATGACCTAACCATTCTACTTCTAGGCATTTACCCAAGAGAAATGAAAATATATGTCATCAACAAACTTGTACAAGAATGTTTATAGCAGCATTAGTGATATAGCAATAGAGAAAAATGTCCACAGACAAGAGACTGAGTAAACAAACTGCGCTACATATATACAATGAACTCTAATTAGCAATAAAATAGACTGAGCCATTGATACTCATAACATGAATAAACCTCAGTAACATTATGCTTAGGCAAATATGTCAGACAAAAATGGTATAAACCATTTAATTCCATATATAAAAGTCTACCCTCATGGCGTGGTGGTTAAGAGTTTGGCTGATAACCAAAAGGCCAGCGGTTCAAATCCAGCAGGTACTCCTTGGAAACTCTATGGGGCAGTTCTACTCTGTCCTGTACATAGCTATGAGTTGGAATCAACTTGATGGCAACACATTTGGTTTGGTTTAAGTAGGTTAACTAAGCAATGCTGAAAGAAAGCAGAACAGTGGTTGCTTCTGTGGGTTAGGAATTTTTTGGGATGGGGCACAAGGGATCTTTCTGGAGTCACTGAAATGCTCTATATCTGGATAAAATTGTGGCTTATACGGCTGTCTGCAATTTTCAAAACTCCTCTAACTCCATACTTAGGATCCATTTATTTCACTGTATAAATTATACTTAAATAAAAATAAAGATGATTTAGAAATTAAGCAAAATCTAAGCTATAAATGAAGAAATCCAATTCTTAATACTTTGAAGAACTAAAAAACAAATTCGGGGTAATATTGATAATGAAAAAAATAGAAAATATTTAATATGGTAGGCTGAATAACAACCCCCCAGAGATGTCCATTTCCCGAATCTGTGAACTTTCCATGGCAAAAGGGATTTTGCAGATTTGATTAAATTAAGCACCTTGTGATGGGGAGATTATCCTAGATTATCTAGGCGGTCCCAACATAATCACCAAAAAACCAAAACCCATTGCCACTGAGTTGATTTCGACTCACAGAGACCAGAGTAGAACTTCCCCATAGAGTTTCCAAGGCTGTAATCTTTATAGTAGCAGGCTGCCACATCTTTCTCCTATGGAGGCACTGGGTCGGTTTGAACCACTGGCCTTTCAGTTAGCAGACCAATGCTTAACCACTGTGCCACCAGGGCTCCCAACGTAATCCCAAGGGCCTTTATAAGAAGGTCTTGATTGACTTTATCAGTAGAGTCAGAGTGAAAGAAGACTGTGTGACTATGGAAGCAGAGGGAGAAAAGGTGATATGATGTGGAAATGACGGCAGCTGCTAGAAGCTGGAAAAGGCAAGAAAGTGAATTCTCCCCAATAGTATCCAGAGGATCTCAGGCCTCCCAACACCTTGATTTTAGCCCAGTGAAACTGAGTTTGGGCTTTTGACCTGCAGAACCTTAAGAGAGTAAATTGGTATTTTAGGTTTGTGATAATTTGTTACAGCAACAGTAGAAAACTAATGCAAATCATAATAGGAAAGGTTAGAAAGCAGACATATCTACAGAGCAGAAATTAAAACTTTATTAAGATAAAATTATGCACAATTTGAGGCAATAAATTAAAAAACTCAAAAAATAGAACAATTTCATAGAAAAGTATGTATTACTACAAGTAACTCAGGAAGAAATTGAAAAACTAAACAAATTACATTAATCTGATGATTTTAAATTTAAAAATCCCTATAAAATTAGTGATAGAATTGGAATTTTCAATCCGTATGTGTCCCCAGTACAAAATTAAAAACACGATACATACTAGAACATAATTGTAAACCATATAACTAAGAAAAGATAACAAATTAAGGCTAGATTGGGAACTCTTACAAATCAATAATGGAAAAAAATAAAAACTGACAAGGTTATAAGACAACTCAAAGAAGAGGAAACAGTGATGGCTAGTGAACAAGTAAAACATCAACCTCCCTATTAATCAGAGGAAATTAAATAAAAAGATGTTACCATTTCATTTCTAGATCAGCAAAGTGTATGAAGTCTGATAACATTAAGTGTTGGCAGAGGTATAAGGAGATGGGGACTCATACTTTTTCAGACGGAGAAAAACAACAATTTGGGGAACAGTTTGCCTCAATTACTAACGAAGAAAAAATACATACCTAAAAATCCAGCAATTCCAATTCCTGATATCTACATTAAAGAAATGCAAACATGTAAACAATGATACTTTTATAAAGATGCTCACTGCAGCAATTTTAACAACTATAACCAATCAATAGTGGAATGGAAAAATAGTAGTTTACTCCTATAATAGGAATACAATGTAGTGATTAAAAGCAAAGAAGTAGGTCTGTACATATTTTTTAGATGAATCTTAAAAATAAAACATTGAATGTAAAAAGCAAGTGGGAAAATGACAACATACCACATGACACCATTTATGAGAAATGTCAAAATACAAATACATTCAGTATATTGTTTGTGATACATCTCCATAAAGTTAAAAAAAAATTTCTTAATGCATAGAATCTTTCCAATATAGTGGTTACCTCACTGGAAAGAAGAAGGAACAGGGGTTACTCTTTTAACTGTGTCTCTGAAATATTTGAGAGATAGAAGAGAAAGATGAGAGAGAGAGAGAGAAAGGGAAGATGTATCTATAGAAAGCATATCAAAATTAAGTATCTGTTTATTCTCATTTCTGGGTGAAAAGATGTTTGCTATATAATTTTTTGTACTTTTCTACATTACGATAAAGAAAACCAAACCCATTGCCTTGGAGTCGATTCTGACTCATAGCAACTCTATAGGACCGAGTAGAACTGCCCCATAGGGTTTCTAAGGAGCAGCTGGTGGATTTGAACTGCTGACCTTTTGGTCTGCAGCCATAGCTCTTAACCACTGTGCCACCAGGGCTCCTCTTTTCCATATAAGAATCATTTAATAAATTTTCAAAAATACATTTTTAAAAAAAAAATGGATAGCAATAACCACAGTGTTTACTATCTCAGCCAGGCCACAGAATGGAGAATGGAACCCCTATCACCTACAACTTTGCCAGATGTGTTCCCAATAGGCCACATAAATACTAATATAAATTCCATTAAAAAATATTTTAATTTGTTTGTGAATTAATGGAAGTTCAACCTAAAATAAGCTTCCCCCAACTTACACTTTCTCAGTACACCATAAAAAAAAAAGGAGAGGGGGAATCAAACCAGCTGGCTTAGGGCTGGGAGATGTGTCCATAAGATGTCAGTATATGAACTCCCATGGCCACCAAAGGCTGTTTTACTTCCTTTATATGTAGTTTGAAAAGTTGTGTAGAAAGTTTGGAATAGTATTTATGTCTGATTGGAGCAGCTTTCATTGGGCTGAAAAATATAAGGATAAAATGGAATATAGTCCCTAGGTTGGAATGCCTGGTCAGCATCTGAGGACAGCCATATAAAGGGTATAAGAAGGATAGAAAATAGAAAAGATCTGGGAATCTCGGTGGTGATTCTGTGGCTTACACAGCATGTGTTTGGGGATTTCTATAAAGGAACTAGGGGGCATCTGAGGACAGTTTGGCAAATTACAGCTCAGTTAGTCTCATTTGAGTTTCCTTATGGGGCAGTCATACAATTTTTGGAGTTTGATAATTTGACATAAATTACCTCTCACCAGATGAATTGTCGTTTTAAAATGGGACAGACTCTTCAGTCCTGCAGTGTCTAGGGAGGTAAATATTTTTATTTTGGACAACATTTATGTTATTAATAGCCTTGAATGTATTTACTGATAGGACAGCATTTTGGGAGAGGTTTTGTCTTCTTGACAGCTATCATAAGAACTGTAGAACTGTACAAAAAAATACATGTGCACTCATGGCAACAATTTAGAAGGTGCATGGGTTCTCTAAGATGCATAGTTGCATCCTCTTCCTATAAATTCTGGTAAAATTAGGCATAGAGTTACATTTTAAACAAGTATGACTTTACTGCTGCTACTATTTGCATTCCAAACACACAACTACAGAGATTAGAGAAGCCAGAAGCCTATTTCAGTATCTTTGTATGAGCAGATGCTTTGCTGTCGTAAACTCACCAGTTCCCATGGCTTAGTGGGTAAGACTATCTGAAAGACTGGAGGTTTAAGTCCATCCAGAGGACTCGGAAGAAGGTTCTGGCAATCGACTTCTGAAAAATCAACCGTTGAAAACCCTGTGGAGTCGTACAGTTCTACTCTGAAACACACGGGGTTGCCATGAGTTAGAATTGACTCAACAGCAAGTGGTTTTTGGAAACCAAGAATTAGTGAACATTTTTCACCTTAGAATCAGGTTAGAGGCAAGACAGCAATCTAAGCACAAGTGAATGTTTGCTCTCATAGCCATGATGCACAATAAATTTATTCCGATAGGCCCCTCACATCTTACCACAGATTAATTCCTGATCTTGGAAATTTCCTTCCAATGCTTCCTTCCATATTAATCTTTGTGCTTTTCCTTTGCCAGATATAATTACTTGTTAACTTAATCACAAGGAAGGCAAAACAATGTTTAGGATAGGCCAGATTTTCCAACCTGGTTGTCATAACACATTCAAATTTGATTCACTCATAAAGCACATTTTGGAGTCTCTGTTCCTGTCCTGTCAAGAACACAGAGTGGTACTATTTCAGGAAGGGGAAGCCCTGGCTTTGTGATGATCCTGTGGATGCTGTGGGTATTCATGGCCTCCATCTCCTTAGGTGGCAATAATCGCAAACCAGGGAGTCAGCTGCCTGCCAGTACTCAGAGGTGGAAAGGGGCAGAGGAGTACACGTCTCAGATAGCTAGAAGCTCTCTTCCTTGCACCACTCGTCTGGTATGTTATTTTGCATCTGCGTCAAAGAACTAGCACTGTTTTTGAGATCTTGTCTAGATTTTCTTTTCTAGTTGTCTATTTGCCTTTTAGATCCCTAGATGGTGTAAATGGGTTTGCACTTGACTATTAACCTAAAGGTTGATGGTTCAAAAGCATCCAGCCACACCACAGACAGCTTCCATTAAGATTACTTCGAAGACAACTCTACGGAGCAGTTTTACTCTGTAACACACAGAGCTGCCATGAGTCTGAATGGATTTGACAGCAAGGGGGTTGGTTTTATTTCTCCACTGATCCCTTCATATTAATCAAGCCATTGAAATAGTGAAAGCAAATGGAAGATTGATAGCTGCATTCCACACAACCTAAGAATATACAAAAGTTCAGCCACCAAATTCTGTGGTGCTGACATGTGTACTAAGTGCTTGCAGCCTATAGACCACATTTTATAGGAATGCATTCTAGCATTGTGTCAGAGAGATCTGGTATACTTGTTGTGACTTTATTTTACAAATAAAATCCCCAGCCACAGAATTTCACAAGTGAGACTGAACAATTTGTGTCAATGTGATAGAAAATGTGATACCAGGATAACTCTAGAACACATGATCTGATAAGTACAATTTTAATTTGAAGGCAACAGAAATGAAAGCGTTGATCCTCTTCAGAATTTAATAAGTAAAACTCAATGTCATATTTTGAAAGAGTAATATTTTATTCTTATTACAAGGTTACAACAACATTACTGAATAGGTTCTGCAAGTCAGAAAGACTGAGTTTATATCATTGATTTGAAGTAGCTTTATTTATTGTACAACTTAAGTAAAGCCCTGGAACTCAGTAAGAAAGGAGAAAGAGATGCAGTACAGTATTTTTGTTCGCCAACCGTGCCCTTCCCCTCTTCAGAGGTATTTTCATAAGCGCACCAGCAGCATTTTATTTACAACAACATGTAAAAAAAATTGACATGGTGGCCGTGCTTATGGAAATACCTCCAGGAAGGAGGGCGCAGTTGGCAAACAAATGTAGAAGATGAGTTTTTTTTGCATGAAAATTAGGTAATTGTTTCAGGTAGAATTGCTTTACTCTGAAAAAGCCATGGATATATGAGTTTCCCACTTTATTTTATTAGTTTCTGGATGGAGAAGAGTAAATATATGCAAAATGAATGCATAGTAAGTAGATTACAAGAAGGGTCCATGGCTCATATTAGATTCTGTTTTGAGTGAGTTCCCAAAATCATTCCACTGAATAATCCATGTAAACAATTGATTCAATCTTCAGTTCCCCTCAGCTCCAACCCTCAATATTACTTGTTTTCTTCATGTCCCTTATCAGGTATTGCCTAATTTAATTACCAAGGAAAGACAAGTAGGCGAAGTGAAGGTTTGGGGTGAGCCAGATTTTCTTCTCATAGGCCATGTGGTCTGTACACACAAGAAATCTTACTTCCTGTTTGAGGGAGTAGCGTCAGAACCCAAGAACTTCATGTATACACTGTACAGCACTCAGATACTGAGTTCTGAGCTTGAAGCAGAACAAAACATATTTGTGTAGAGGAATACATGCCACATGCCACTCTCCAGCCTACTGTGGATGTTCATGGCCTTCATCCAGTCTGGTAAGGAAGGTTCCAAACATGGGTAAGAATGTTAAGGATGAAAGGATTGCACACAGCATATGGTACTTTGCATTGATTTAGGGAAAGGGGAATTGGAGAAAAGCAAGTATACTGAAATGCCAATTTGGTTTGTGTTTGGGTCCTCAATTAGTCTAATTCTTATGATATTTTAGTCACTACTCCAGAGGATCAATTCTGTCTTCTGATTTTTCCCACAGGATCCATTGTGGCCCAGAAAGTTACTCAAGTCAAGTCAGATACATCCGCGCAAGAGGGGGCGGCCGTCACTCTGGACTGTCTGTATGAAACAAGTGAGAAAGGATACTATATTTTCTGGTACAAGCAACTTCCCAGTGGCAAGATCATTTTCCTTATTCGTCAGAGTTCTTCTAGCCAGAATGCGGAAGAAGGTCGCTACTCTATAAACTTCCAAAAAGAAGATAAATTTATCAGCCTCACTATTTCAACCTTACAAATGGAAGATTCAGCAAAGTACTTCTGTGCTCTCTGGGAACTCACAGTGTTTGAAGTGATAGTGAAAGCTGAACAAAAACCCCAGAGCTCAATAACAGAGAGCACCCTGCTACAGGGTCTCAGCTGCAACACACACCTGCAGATCCCAGACAAGAAATGGTAGTGACTGTGGTTGCTTCATATGTGGTCTGGATGGGAGATTTCATTTTAAGTAAAAGCTCCCTATAGCTCATTTGGAAACAGGTGTCTGGAGTAACATTCTTAAATACATTCTCAATCTTGAATTTCTGACTTAAAATAGATCAGACAGTACATGCGTCAAGTCGTCTAATCTTGAAAAAAAACTTATCCTATCATAATTTAATTAAAGTGGCAGTTTCACTTAAAGACATCACAGTACAAAACTGGATCTTTTACATCTGGTGTAGCCATGATGATCATTTCTTTAGCCCTTTCCCCTTAGGGTTTTTGTCAGTCAGGTACAACCAGAGAAGTAGAACCACCATTAGTGATATAGAATAAGAGATTAATTCTAAAGATTAGACCTTATGCAATTGCTAGAGCTGGTGGAGGAGTCTATGCAAAGCTGTTTTCTTTGCATCTGGTATTGAGCCTGAAGTTACTACAGGTCAGCTAGAACAACATTTGAGAAGGAAAGCTGGATGTGAACAACAGCATGGGCAAACTGTGACTTGTAAGGACAATTGGAGGCCAAAAGGACAAACTGAAACTTGTCTGTCTCTTACCTTCTTCACTCTCATAGTGGTTGGTGATGTTTAGGAGAAACTGGTCACATTTGCTGTCATACCACACATTTGGCCCAGGACAAAGAGAAGCTGAAGGAGATCTAGTTGGAGCTGGTGAAGTTGTGAGTCACCAACAAGGTGAGCTAGCAGAGATAAGTGACCACATACGTGAGGTGCCACAGTGCCCTGAGGCCTGCACCAACCTGCAGGGCATAAAAAATATGGCTTCCACATCACACCTACCTTCCAAATCTTGCACGAATTTCTCTTGTGGTCAACCATAATCCAGAACTATGTAGGGAAGCAAATTCTTGGAAATGTATTTCCAGTTTACAGCTTAGGTAAGTGGACACAGCACAAAGCTACCACAGTACATTTCTTGTAACCATGGAATTTCTTTTATCATATGCTCCTCTTTTAACAACACTTAACTTCCAAATAAAGACAATAGCAAAATCAGGCTTCTCCCTAACAAGGTGCAACTATTACTTATTCAGTCAAAAACGTGGTAACATGTCTCCCCCAAAGAGTTTACAGAATCTGTTTATCCATCTTTGGGTGATGTTCTTTCCTCTTGTAGTGGAGTCATACCCCCGCTTTGATCTCCTGTAGCTTAACTGCTGAGATATAAGATTAACTTTTATTAGCATATTTTATGTTACTACACATAGGCAAATGTGAGAGGGAGTAAAAAATGGATAATATGTACACATTTATGCAAATATCAAATGAAGATGAAATGTTCATAACTATTAGGGTCCTTGTTTCTGTAAATTGTCATGTGATTGCAGTTGGTTTTTATAACCACCTCTTCCATTACCCAGTCCATAATCCCTTTGCTCTCAGAAAGCACCTTTACTCACTGCTACACTTGATTTATTATAAAATAAGCTCCTTGGTCAGGAGCAATGCTATGTGGATTATCATGAAATTGAATAGGAATTCTGTAAGTCCACTAAATGTGGTTTTGGCAGAAGAATTTCAGGCATAGATGGAAAATCCATATTCAGATTGTATATTCAAGTGAGCAAAATTCTAGGCAACAGCCAGAGAATGATGATACATCGTGTTTTGGGAAACAACATTTAGAATGATGCCTGAGTTCTCATCAGAAGTAATGGAAGTCCGGAGGTGGGGCTAAGATGGTGGAATAGTTAGACACTTCCTGTGGTCCCTCTTACTACAAAGACACGAAAAAAAAAGTGAATTGATAATATATGACAATCTAGAAGCCCTGAACATCAAAGATGAAGTTGAGGAGTCAGACTGAGCAGCAGGGGGAGGAAAAGACAGTTCAGAAGCAGCAAAGAAGTGCCAGACCTGAGCTAGCCCACACCCTGCTGAGGCAAGCAGTAGTGTTTGGGACACATTTTACCACAGTGGAGAGTCTGGACAGCCCTCTGGAGCCAGGGAGAAGCTGTGCTGGGTCTGTGAAAGTTAAGTGCAAGCATCTAACCCACCATGCAGGATCAAAATAACCCTTCTCCCTCTGGGACTTCTTTTCCCTTCACCTGCCCTCTCCCCGCTCTGCTCTGGTGCTGGTCCAGCAGTGTTCAGCAGTTGCCGCATCCCTAAGGCCAGAAGTGGGATCTGTAGTGCCTGAGCTAGTTTCCTGGCTTTGGGGAGGGAACAAACAAACAAATGAAGAAACAAACAAAAAAAGAAACCACCAGCTCCCCTGAGCTGGCTGCTCAAGTCTAACCATACCCAAACCACTTTCATGGCTTTAAAACTTTGCCATGCCTCCTAAGCTGGAACTCAGGGCAGGCACCTCCCCTTTGCCTAGTCACAGGCATAAGGGGTCCACAGATGTTGAATATTATTTACCCCTGCTGAGACCTGTGTGGGCCCATTCAACATTGTAGGCCCTCACTAGCATAGTACAACAGGGTATATAACTGAAGCCTATTTTCAACTGCAACAGTTAAGGGGGGGGTGGCAGATTTGTGACATCTGACACAAATTTGACACCCATTAAGCAGATTCCTCACCCACCCACACCAGGGGCCTGACGGGCGGCTTCAATCATTCCACCTAGCCACCCACGACAGGGGTCTGAGAATAAGTGGTGCCTCCCAGTCCTTACAGCCGTCAGCATTGGATGCCCAAAGTCTGGCTGCAAAACTCACCCACCTACGTGATCTAGGGGACAGGGACACGCCTTCCACCTCGGCACTCAGGGGCAGCCATCAGCACCCTACCTTGCTCAGCACATAACTGCCTACTGCAGCCAGATTACTGTGCCTGCCCCACCATCACCCTTATGTAGCCCTGCACATCTAGGACTGTAGGTGAGAGCCTGCACTACGTACTTGGTAATTGATGACCGGGACACCTGAGCTGAATCCACACACTAAAAGTAAACAGACTCCTGGGCTCACATACCTAGTAGCAGCTCTAACTACCTGATGACAGGACGTGAGAACTTCAAAGATGTCAATAACCGAAGTAGCTCAGAAGCACATCCTATATGGGCATATAAAAACAAAATAAAACAAAAAGCTAGGACACAGTAAGCAAACATACAATAAATAAACATAATAACTTACTGATGGCTCAGAGACAACAGTCAGTATCAAATCACATAAAGAGGCAGACAATGATGGCTCCGGCAAGTGACCAAAGCAAAGAACCAGGAAACTTCCTGGAGTAAGAGAAGGTCTTGGAATTACCGAAGGTAGAATTCAAAAGATTAATATACAGAGCACTTCAAGAGATCAGGCAAAACTCAGACAAAGACAAGGAACACACAGACAAAGCAATACAGGAATTTAGGAGAGCTACACAAGAGCAAAATGACAAACGTAACAGGCTGGTAGAATCCATAGAGACAGCAAATAGAAATCCAAAAGATTAATAGTCAAATTTCAGAATTAAACAATTCAATAGAAAGTCATAGGAGCAGAATTGAGACAAGAGAAGTCAGAATTAGTGAGACTGAAAATATAGCACTTGACAACAATTTATTTGAGGAAAAATCAAACAAAAGAATTAAAAAAAAAAAATGAAGATCCCCAAAGAGTTATGTGGGACTTTATCAAGAGGAATAACCTACAAGTGATTGGAGTACCAGAACTGGGGAGGATAACAAAAAATATAGAGAGAATTGTTGAAGATTTGCAGGCAGAAAACTTCCCTGATGTTGTGAAAGACAAGAGATATCTATTCAAGAACCTCATCAAACCCCACACAGGGTAGATCCCAAAAGAAAGTCACCAAGACATATTATAATCAAATTTGCTGAAACCAAAGACAAAGAATTTTAAGAGTGTCTAGGGGTAAATGAAAAGTCATCTACAAAGAAGAGTCCATAAGACTAAGCTTGGACTACTCAGCAGAAACCATGCAGGCAACAAGGCAATGTGATGTCAAATATAAAGCCTTCAAGGAAAAAAATTGCCAGCCAAGAATTATATATCCACCAAAATTGTTTCTCAAACATGATGGCAAAACTAGGGCATTTCCAGAGAAACAGAACTTTAGGGAATTTGTAAAAACCAAACCAAAATTATAAGAAATACTAAAGGGAGTCCTCAGGCTAGACAACCAATAATATTAGATAACAACCCAAGACTAGAACACAAAACAGAACAATCAGATATCATCTCAGATAGGGTAGTCATAAAAATAAATTAAAGCTAAAATACCGAAAATAGGAAAACAGAGACGTCAATATGTAAAAGATGATAAAATTAAAACAAAAAAGAGGGACTAAATAGTGTAGTCATAGAACTTTCATATAAAGAGTAAGTTAAGGTGATAACAAGAAATAAAAGATGGGTTTAAATTCAGAAAAATAGAGGTAAATTTTAAGGTAACCACTAACAAATCTACACATCAAAAAAAAAAAAAAGAAGAAGAAGAAGAAAAACATAAAGATTCAGCAAATGCAGAATCAACAACAACGAAAAAGAAGAAATGACAATAGATAAAGAAAAATGACTAGACACAGAAAATTAAGTGGAACAAAAAACTGTTAATACCACACACAAAAAAAAAATACATAAAAATGGCAGCACTAAACTAAACTCATACCTATCAATAATTACTCAGACTAAAAATAGACTAAATGCACCAATAAAGAGCCAGAGAGTGGCAGAATGGATAAAAAACACCATCCGTCTGTATGTTGTCTACAAGAGACACATCTTAGACTCAAAGACACAAACAAACTAACACTCAAAGAATGGAAAAAAATATATCAAGCTAACAACAATCCAAAAAGAGCAGGAGTGACATTATTAATCTCTGACAAAATAGTCTTTAAAGCAAAATCGACCACAAAGGATAAAGAAGGACACTATATAATGATTAAAGGGTCAATAAACTGAGAGGATATAACCATAATTAATATATACGCACCCAATGATGGGGTCAAACATACATAAAACAAACTCTAACAGCATTGAAAAGAGAAATAGACAGCTCCACAATCGTAGTAGGAGACTTCAACACACTATTTTCAGTGAAGGACAGAACAGCCAGAAAGAAACTCAGTAAAGACACGGAAGATCTAAATGTCACAATCAATCAACTTGACCTCGTAGACATATACAGAACACTCCACTCAACAGCAGCTAAGTATCCTTTCTTTTCCAACACACATGGAACGTTCTCCAGAATACAGCACATATTAGGCCACAAAGCAAGCCTTAACAGAATTCAAAACATTAAAATATTACAAAGCATCTTTTCTGACCGTAAAGCCATAAAAGCAGAAATCAATAACAGAAAAAGCAAGGAAAAAAAGAAATACAAATACATGGAAAGTGAAAATACAACACCTTGCTTACAAACTACTGGGTAATAGAAGAAATCAAGGATGGAAAAAAGAAATTCATAGAATCAAATGAGAATGCAAATACATCTTACCAAAACCCTTGGGACACAGCAAAAGCATTGCTCAGAGATCAGTTTATAGCAATAACTGCGCACATCCAAAAGGAAGAAGGAGGCAAAATCAAACATTAAACCTACAAGTTGAACAAACAGAAAGAGAGCAGCAAAAGAAGCCCTCAGGCACCAGAAGAAAGGAAATAATAAAAATTAGAGCAGAAATAAATGAAACAGAATAGAAAAACAATAAAAAGAATCAACAATACCAAAAGCTGGTTCTTTGAAAAGATCAACAAAACTGATAAAACGTTGGCCCAACTGACAAAGGAAAGACAGAAGAGGAAGCAAATAAGACATATAAAAATTGAGATGGGCTATATCATAACAGACCCAACTGAAATTAAAAAGAATCACAACAGAATACTATGAAAAATTGTAGTATAAAAAAATTGAAAACCTAGAGGTAATGGACAAATTTCTAGAAAGTCACTACCTACCGAAACTAACACAAACCGAGGTAGAAAAACTAAATAAACCTATAAAAATAGAAGAGATTGAAGAGGTAATTAAAAAAAAAAAAAAAGAAAACTCCCAACAACAACAAAAAAAAAGCCCTAGCCCTGAAAGTTTCACTAGAGAATTCTACCAAACTTCCAGAGAAGAGTTATCACCACTACTGCTAAAGGTATTTCAGAGCATAGAAAAGGATGGAATACTCCCAAACTCATTCTATGAAGCCAGCAGAACCCTGATACAAAAGCCAGGTAAAGACACCATAAAAAAAGAAAATTACAGACCAATATCCCTCCTGAACATTGATGCAAAAATCCTCAGTAAAATTCTAGCCAATATAATTCAACAACATATCAAAAAAATAATTCATCATGACCAAGTGGGATTCATACCAGGTATGCAGGGATGGTTCACCATTAGACAAAGAATCACTGTAATCCATCCCATAAATAAATCAAAATATAAGAACCACATGATTTATCAATGGATGCAGAAAAGACATTTGACAAAGTCCAACACCTATTCATGACAAAAACTCTCAGCAAAAGAGGAACAGAAGGGAAATTTCCCAACATAATAAAGGGCATTTATACAAAACCAAGAGCCAACATTATTCTAAAAGGAGACAGTCTGAAAGTACTCCCCTTGAGAACGAGAACCAGACAAGGAAGTCCTTTATCACAAGTCTTATTCAACACCGTGCTGGAGGTCCTAGCCAGAGCTATAAGGCAAGAAAAAGAAGTAAAGCGTATCCAAATTAGCAAGGAAAAAGTAAAAGTATCCCTATTTGCAGATGATATGATCTTATACACAGACAATCCCAAAGAATCCACAAGAAAACTACTAGAACTAACAGAAGATTTCAGCAAAGTATCAGGCTACAAGATAAACATACAAAAATCTGTTGGATTCCTTTACACCACCAAAGAGAACTTCAAAAAGGAAATTACCAAATCATTACCATTTACAACAGCCCCCAAGAAGATAAAATATTTATTAATAAACCCAACCAGACCTATACAAAGAAACTACAAGACACTACTGCAAGAAACTAAAAGAGACCTACATAATTGGAAAAACATCCCATGCTCATGGATAGGAGTACCCAAAATTGTGAAAATGTTAATTCTACACAAAGGAATCTACAGATACAATGCAATCGCAATCTAAATTCCAAAAACATTTTTTAAAGAGATGGAGAAACCAATCACCAACTTCATATGGAAAGGGAAGAGGCCCCAAATAAGTAAAGCATTACTGAAGAAGAAGAACAAAGCCTGAGGCCTCACGCTACCTGATTTTAGAACTTACTATACTGCCATGGTAGTCAAAACAGCCTGGTACTTGTACAACATAAAGCCATAAAAGTAGAAATCAGTAACAAAAAATATAGAAACAATGCTAGGAGTCTTAATAAACAGCATAAACAGAATACACACCATAACTAACAGTACACAAACACTGGAAGAGAAACTAGATAACTGGGAACTCCTAAAATCAAACACTTATGCCCACCAAAATAGACTTGACCAAAATAATAAAAAGACAACCTGCAGACTGGGAAAAAATTTTTGGTTATGACACATCCAATAAGGTTCTAATCTCTAAAATCTACAACATACAGATAACACTTCAACAACAAAAAAGCAAATAACCCAATTAAATGGGCAAAAGATTTGAACAGACACTTCACCAAAGAAGACATTCAGGCAGCTAACAAATACATGAGAAAATGCTCACTATCATTGGCCATTAGAGAAATGCAAATCAAAACTACAATGAGATACCATCTCACCCCAGCAAGGCTAGCATTAATCCAAAAAAAACACAAAATAATAAATGTTGGAGAGGTTGTGGAAAGACTGGAACACTTATGCACTGCTGGTGGGAATGTGAAATGGAACAACCACTTCGGAAATCGATTTGGCACTTCCTTAAAAAGCTAGAAATGGAAGTCCTGATATGATACAGCAATGCCACTCCTTGGAATATATCCTAGAGAAACAAGAGCACACACATGTTCATTGCAGCACTGTTTACAATAGCAAAAGGATGGAAACCACCTAGGTGCCCATCAACAGATGAATGGATAAATAATTATGGTATATTCACATAGTGAAATACTAAGCAATAATAAAGAACCATGATGAATCCTAGAAACACCTCACAACATGGATGAATCTGGAAGGCATTATGCTGAGTGAAATTAGTCAATGGCAAAAGGACAAATATTGTGTGAGACCATTATTATAAGAACACAAGAAAATGTTTAAACACAGAAGAAAACATTCTTTGATGGTTATGAGGGTGGGGAGGGAGGAAGAGGGGAAATCAATAACTAGATAGCAGACAAGAATCTTCTTAAGTGAAGGGAAGGACAACACACAATGCAGGGGAAGTCAGCACAACTGAACTAAACCAAAAGCCTAGAAGTTTCCTGAACACAACTAGACAGTTTGAGGGACAGTGTAGCTGGGGCTGGGATCTGGGGACCATGCTTTGGGGAACATCTGGGTCAATTGGCATAACAAAGTTTATAAAGAAAATGTTCTGCATCCCACTTTGGTGAGTGGTGTCTGGGTTCTTAAAAGCTTGTGAGCAGCCATCTAAGATGCATCAATTGGTCCCAATCCACTTGGAGCAAAGGAGAATGAAGAACACCAAAGACACAAGGAAAGTATTAGCTCAAGAGGCAGAAAGGGCCATGTAAACCAGAGAGTCCATCAGCCTGATATCAGAAGAACTAGATGGTGCCTGGCTACCACCAATGACTGGCCTGACAGGGAACACAACAGAGAGTCCCTGATGGAGCAGGAGAAAAGTGTGGAGCAGAACTCAAAGTCACATAAAAAGACCAGACTTAATGGTCTCACTGAGACTGGAGGAACACCTGAAGCCATGGCCCCTGGATGCTCAGAACTAAAACCATTCCCAAAGCCCACTCTTCATACAAAGATTAGACTGGACTATAAAACATAAAATAATACTTGTGAAGAGTATGCTTCTTAGTTTAAGCAGATACACAAGACCAAATGGGAAGTTCCTATCCCAAGGCAGGATGAGAAGGCAGGAAGGGACAAGAGCTTGTTGAATGGACACGGGAAACCCCGGGTGGAAAGGGGGAGTGTGCTATCACATTACAGGGATTACAACTAGTGTCACATAAGAATATGTGTATAAATTTTTGTATGAGAAATTAATTTGAGCTGTAAACTTTCACCTAAAGTACAATTAAAAATAAACAAATAAAGCACAAAAGAAAGAAAAAGAAATAATGGAAGTCAAAAGCATTTTTACATTGCTTAAAATAAACAAAATTTTCAGCTAGCCTCCTATAAACATGAAAATATGTGTAAAAATGTATGTTGTTGTTAGGTGTGGTCAAGTCATTTCCAATTCATAGTAACCCTAAGTGCAGCAGAATGAAACACTGCCTCGTCCTGCCATCCTCACAATAGTTGCTTTGTTTGATCCCATTGTTGGAGCCACTGTGTCAATCCATCTCATTGAGAGTCTTCCTCTTTTTGCTGACTCTCTGCTCTACCAAGCATGATGTCCTTCTCCAGGGCCTGGTCCCTCTTGATAACATGTCCAAAGTATATGAGACGAAGTCTCATCATCCTCTCTTCTAAGGAGCATTCTGGCTGTACTTCTTCCAAGACAGATTTATTTATTCAAACATCTCGCAGTCCATAGTATATTCAGTATTCTCCACCAACACCACAATTCAAAGGCATCAATTATTCTTCGATCTTCCTAATTCACTGTCCAGCTTTCACATGCATATGAGGCAATTGAAAATTCCATAGCTTACTGATGAAGATCAAAAACTACAGCCTTCAGTATGGATTACAAACAACATAAAGAAAATAACAATCCTCACAACTGGACCAATAAGCAACAGCATGATAAACACAGAAAATATTGACATTGTCAAGGATTTCATTTTACTTGGACCCAAAATCAATGCCCATGGAAACAGCAGTCAAAAAATCAAACGATGTATTTGCATTGGGCAAATCTGCTGCAAAAGACCTCTAAAGTGTTAAGAATACATATCTATATTTACATATATATTTAATTTATTTTTATTAAAAATCACTGTTAAGAAGGTGGAAAGTCAATGCACAGACTGGTAAACAATATTTGCAGTACCTATTTTTGAAAAAGGACTCAAATGCAGAATATATGAATTGCTAATATAAATCAATAAGAAAAGATTAAACAATCAATAAAAAATGGCAGTAAGCTGGAAGAGGTACTTCAGAAATAGGATAACCAATAGCCAGCAAGTATATTAAAAAAGTGCTTGACATTACTCATTAGAGAAGTGCAAAATAGAACCCCACTTGAGTGTGCCATCTGTTTTCCTTTTGCACCCTCAATGTATTTAGTGTAACCAGGAAATGACCCCAAGAGAAGAAAGGAAAAATAATGACAACATACAGGGAAAAGGATAGTTGCATAAGTTTCCTTCAATCATTGAACCATGTGGAGAAAAGAAAAAGCAGTAATATTCCACCAACCTGAATATTGAAGGAAAGGCAAGTTTTACTAGGAAAAAAGAAAGGGTGATATTTGAGTTCTTACTGTATGTAAGTCACTGTGCTAAGCATTTCAGATTCACCATCTAATAGAAACATTACTAACCCTATGAAAAAAACAAAACCAATCCCACTGCCATAGAGATGATTCCGACTCATAGTGACCCTATAGGACAGAGGAGAACTGCCCCATAGGGTTTCCAACGAGCAGCTGGTGGATTCAAACTGCCCAATTGTCTCTAACTTTGAGAAGCTGCTCCAATTTTTGTCAGCCAGGGTGTAGCATCTTAGAAGTCTCCTACAGAGCAAGGCTTGGACTATGGAGAAGCTATCGGCCATAGAACAATTGACTGGATGTTTCAGTAATGGTGACATTACTGGTGTCATCTGGAACCCAAGGGGAGCTATAGAAGGAAATGCCAACCCAAGGTGCAGATTGCCCTGGGGATCAACAGATGAGGAAATCAACAGCTAACCCGTTAACAGTGTTGAATTCTTTAGCAAGACTCTTCTACACTAGGGCACTGGGAAGTATAAAGGGCTAGAGGGAAAGATAAGGTATTATTCAAGCATGTTTCCTTACTAGGAAATGTTGCCTCTTACCTTTGCCCTCTCTGCTTATAATGCTATCCCCCAAAATAGTTGCATTGTTTACCTCTGAATTTCATTTAGGTCTTTACTCAAACGTTGCCACTTTGTGAGGCCTTTCATGGCCACCTTATCTAAAACTTTCTAGTTTCCTTCCTAGAGAATCAGTCTCTAGTATACATACTCCAGGTATCAAGAACTAAAGCAGTTCTTCGCTGAGGCACTGCCCCCTGGTTCCAGCTAAAATAGTTTTTGATGTTTATGCTGGCCTTCCTGTTGTCCTCCAAGAGCCCTGGTGGTGCAGTGGTTAAGAGGTTGGCTGCTAACCAGAAGGTGAGGAGTTCAAATCCACCAGCTGCTCCTTGGAAACCCTATGGGGCAGTTCTACTCTGTGCCATAGGGTCGCTATGAGTTGTAATCGACTCGATGGCAACATTTTGCTTTTTGTTTTTGTTCCTGCTGTCCTCTAGTGTTCATGGGTTAAATTGTGGCTATGCCTAGTGGCATTAGGAGCTACCACTTGGAACCAAACTCAGTAGACTTCCTATTTCACTACCATATGAGAGAGGATTCATGAGGACTGACTGGCTTTTGATCTTTTTTTTTTTTTTTCTGCCAGATGTAAAGGTGATTAACTTCAACATTACAAATATAATACATGGGATGATTTGAGCTGTAGAGTAATAGGATACCTCAGAAATAAAGCTTGGCATTGTTGCACAAGGTGATATATTTCTCTCTGCCCTTTCTTGCAACATAGAAGTAGCCCAAGTAGTGAGAGCACGAGTCAGTAACAGGGGAAATAGACCATTGTGGGAATGCCTCTTGGAATATACCTTTTCCAGGTTATATGCCTCCCAATCTCCCATTATAACATTGTGATGCACTGATTTCTCATTTACAGTAACGAACAAGACAGACTATGAATGTTTATGATAATACCTGGAATCTGCTATGTAAATTGCAAACTACACCTCAGAAAAATATTCTGAGCTTATCTTGTGGATAGACTCCATGGCAAGTTCAGATTGTGTCTCACAATACTTCAAAATTTTATACAGCAAGTGCATCTGGTTGAGTACTTAAGATAGGGAAGTTATTGTACTAGGTGATTTGTATATTTGTTTTCATTTCATTCTTACTAAACCCCTCAAAGTCAGTAGCATCCTCCTTTAGGGAGGCAGTGTAGCAAAGTGCTTGGGACTATAGACTTGGATTGGTTATCTACGTTTACTACTCATTAGTTGAATGATCTTGGGAAAATTATATAATTTTTTATGCTTCACTATTCTTATCCTACAGTGTGGGTATTGATAATACTTACCACACAGGGTTATACTGAAAAGTAATGAGCTGATGAATGCCAATGCCAATGCCCACTGCCCAACAGAGAGTAGGCATATAATAAAGTTTAGTTACTAATTACTTGAGGAAAAGGAATTTGAAAATCAGAGAGGTTAAATACCTTGCATGGTGTCACAGAATAAGTGTCAGAGTGAAGCCTTCCTTCCCTAACCCACCTTGGGCTGATACCCTGCCTCATCCCAAGAGTAACTCTTCATCCCAGTACAGTATTGTATTGCCTTTATAGTGCTTTTCATTCTCTTATTTTTTAAGCCCATTTATTTAATTTCCTCTCTTCCCATTACACTCTAGGTCATTTTCTATCCTCTTCACTACCACATGCTCTACCTGAAACAACGTCTAGTACCCAGCAGGTACATTCAATATATATTTGTTGAATGAATATACAAAAGATAAAAAAAATTTTTGAGTCCTTGAGATTAAGCTGGACTAATTTTTGTGTTATCTAGAATTATCAACATTTCAACCCAGCAAGTTGCTTAAGGTAAGATTTAAAATTTCAGATGCTAAATAATTGGACAACTGTCTGTGATTTATCTGCTTTGCTTTCTTTAACTACACTTTAGGGAGATTAATAAGGAGTCTTTCTAAAACTTTTGTCTATAAATTCCTTGTTTTAGTAGTCAGGGAGTCAGGGGATATCTTGAGGCATTTTCTCTGGTAGTATATGCATGTTGTCTTTTATGTTGCAAAAGCTTTTCAAAGGTCCATACTTGTGTGCATGCGTATGTATGTGTGTATACTTTTGTTTTAAATAATATTTTATATATATAATCTATATATATTTCAAATTTGCATAAGAGTGAATATGCAGGCTTACTATTTTCTCAACACAGAGGAAGTGAATTGACCTTGTTTCCCCTCAATATCAATGTGGGTACATTTAAAATCCTCCCTTGATATCTTAAGCTGCAAAGAACGATGGTGAACGTTAATATACCAATTCAGTTGTTCTACGGTGAAAGTGGGAAGGAAGGAAATAGGACCACGTGAACTTCCAGAAAGAGAGTATCGTTTCTGTTTATTTTTTCCACAAGGATGAGCTACATCGAGTGGTCAAGTGTCTTGACCTCTACTTCAGGTAAAGTGTGTAGCTACATCTTGCATGATTCTGCCAACTAGTTGTAGGAATGCTCCCTGCTGTTGGAGACGTGCCCTTCTTGTTCTGAAAACTGCCCCTCCAGTACTTGGATGAATTTATCAACGTATCTGTGTTCTCATCAGAAACAAGCTCCTCAGCACGTGGGCTTTCTCAGTGGTGTGGTCACGTCCTCACTCTCCTATCTCTGAGTCATCTGATTGCTGAGATCTGAAGGAAAAAGGAACTTGAGTTTTAGTGGCCTCTGTTGTCTAGCAGCTCATCCCTAAACCTTTTCCTAACACATCTAAATTAGGAGACATTAGTAAGGCTTTTCAGGGTTTCCTTTACTGATTAACCACAACTGCATTTCCTCTTTTCGGAAGTAGAGCTAGAAGCTAGTTGCTGAGAGGACTTCCAATCCTTACATTTTCGAGAACATGATTCAAGTCTGAGTGTGTGGAAGGCGCAGTTCCCTAATTTGAGTACCTACCCTATGCTGTTTCATTTACTTTATTCATTTGTTCATTGGGAAGAAGTTTCCAAAATCAATTCAAACTACCAATTTCCCAGATGTAGAATTTGTATTCTGAAAAATCTTCATTAATTCTATCTGGTACTATTACATTTTCCCTGAACAGATCATATTTCTCCAACTATATTTTGAACTCACTGAGAGCAGAAAATGCTGCTTTTTACCATTTTTTAATCCCTCTGATCTCATAGGTAAATTCTAGGCACAAAATCACTCTCAAACATATATATATATATGTGTGTGTGTTGAATCAAACTAACATTATACATAGGCAAGATAGAACATAATTCTTATACAATTTTAAAGAACTTTATTGAGGTATAATTTATATTCCATAAAATTCACCCATTTTAAGCATACAGTTCAATGATTTTTTTAATAAATCTGTTGAATTGTGAAACCTTACAATAATCCAGTTTTAAAACATTTTTACCACTCCAAAAAGATCTCTCATGCCCAATTACAGTTAATCCTTATTCCCATCCCAGCCCAGGCAACTACTAATATAGTTGCTGTTTACAGATGTTCATTTTTTGAACAATTCTTGTAAATGAAATCATTCAATATGTGATCTTCTGTGTCTTTTACTTAGCATAATGTTTTTAGGTTCATCTATGTTGCAGTATGTACTACCATTTAATTTTTTTATCGTTGAATAGCATTCCATTGTATGGTTATACATTTCGTGTATCCACTCACTAGCTGATGGACATTTGAATTGCTCCCATTTGGGGGCCATTATAAAGAAAAGCCACAAATTACCTATCTACCTACCTACCCGTTGCCGTCAAGTTGATTCCGACTCATAGCGACCCTATAGGAAAGAGTAGAACTGCCCCATAGAGTTTCCAAGGAGCAGCTGGTGGATTCACACTGCTGACCTTTTGGTTAGCAGTTGTAGCTCTTAATCACTGAGGCACCAGTGCTCTAGCCACAAATTAGATACTTATTGATTTGAGAACAGATTTAGCATTAAAAACATTTATGAACATCACATATGAAGGTGGTATAGCAGTTTCCAAACAACATGACTCCAGAGCTGGATAGATATATGTTCTAATTCTGACTATGCCACTTACAGACAATCAACCTTAAGTAAATTACTTAATCTCTTTAAGCTTTAGTTTTTTTTTCATTGTAAATTGTGAATAGTAATAAGTCTACTGAATGACTATTGTATTAGAATAATGTACACAAAACAAAAAGTAGTTTAGTACATAGCACACAGTACATGAGCACATTTACAATTTGGGAGGATTTGGAAGTTTAAAAAAAAATCTTGAAAGAAATTCATAAAGGAAATCCTCTCCTTGGTGCTTTCCCTATCTCAGACTGCCATTCCACCTACAACTTCCTCTAAACTTGAATAATAGCAATCCACAATTAGGCAGCCCCACTTCTTAAAGGTTTTCAACTCGTTTTGTGTTCCAAACTCATGGGGAACGTTCAATGTTTGTGAAGTTGGCCTCAAGAAGGCAGTGTTTGATTCCTCGTTGCTAACCACAGGACACTGAACCTAGGGCAGAATTGGTTGGTTTGTATGTTTCTAGTACGTTTACAGGAGCTTGCTTCTGATTGGCTGGGCAACCAGACTCATAATTCTGTCTTCTGAAGCAGAATATTTCCACAGATCTAGGCTTCAGAACGTTCCTGGGCAGGATAAATGGAAAAGAATCCTTTGGTGGCCTCATTGCTGATCCTATGGCTTCATTTTGGGGGTAAGTTCAGGAGCTGCTGAAGACATTCTGACCAGCTTGGGGCAAGGAGAGGGGGTAAGGGATGCATCCAGGGTTTTATTTGGGAATGTGTGAAGAAAACACAAACTGTGTAGAGACACCAGTTTTCATATCTGACCTTGTCCTTCTGTGCAGGAGTGAGCAGCAAAGTCAATGTGGAACAGAGTCCTCAGTCACTGCACATTCAGGAGGGAGAGAGCACCAATTTCACCTGCAGCTTCCCTTCCAGTTCTTTTTATGCCTTACACTGGTACAGCTGGGAACTAGCCAAAGGCCCCAAGGTCCTGTCTGTACTGCTTTCAAACGGGGATGAACAGAAAGAAAGATGTATAAGAGCCACTCTTAATACTACGGAGAGTTATAGCTACTTGTACATCAAAGGATCCCAGCCCGAAGACTCAGCCACATATCTTTGTGCCTTTAACACAGTGCTCTCCAGGCACCTGCAGCCTGTATGCAAACCTGTGGCTGGTGCTGCTCTGGTGCCCAGCTTTGATGAAGAGCCATGTGTGGGTTGTTATCAGTCCCCAAATGGGGCTTAGGGAAAGGCAAATTCAGTGAAATCACAGTGTTTTTAATAATGAGGAAAAATGCAAATATGTATAAACATGCATTCTGGTAATTGTAGCTCCCTGATCTAAGTGGGTTGTTATTAAACATCACTACCCCTGACTCCCACCAATATGTTAGCCATATCATTGAGTCAGATCATTTGCCTCCACTTTGGGCATGATTCCAAATGATCTAGATAGTTACTCAGACCTATCTCAAATAGTCTGAGCAAATAAGGGTAGTATTTACCCTTAATTGTTGCTACTTTCCCGGAGCTAATTCCTTGCACCCATTTCCTCACACTCATGCATGGGGATTGATACACTCCTCTTCTCAGATACCTGGTACAGAAATCTGCATGCAATCCATTGTTGCTTCATTTAATCCAGTGGGGGTTTGTTTTTGTTTGTTTTAGTTCTGCCTTCCCCCTACACAAAGGAGCCCTGGAGGTGCAGTGGTTAAGTGCTTAGCTGCTAACTGGAAGGTTGGCGGTTCAAACACACCAGCCGCTCCCTGAGAGAAAGATGGGGCAGTCTGCCTCCCTAAAGATTTACAGCCTTGGAAACCCTATGGGGCAGTTCTACTCTGTCCTACAAGGTAGCTATAAGTTGACATTGATTCGAAGGCAACAGGTTTTTTGAGTTTCCCCCTACATGAACATCTGTATTTCATTTCTTATATGTGGCTATTTGCATTTTTTAAAATCACTCATGGGACCTGAAAGGGGCACTGGTGGGGGAGATTCACTACTTAGTGTGGTCTGTCCTCCAGCTTTTACCGTGATTGTGGTATTCAATGAGTAATTAAACTCTCTATTATCTAAGTTTCTTTGTTTATAATTTCCAGGTATCTGAGGCAGATCAAGCATCTGGTCTATGCTTCTTTTGTAGATTTCCAAACAATCCACCAGTTTGAGGTCCCTTTGATACTCTAACCAGTTGCCGTTGAGTCAATTTAGACTCATGGTGACTCCATGTGTGTCAGAGTAGGACTATACTCCGCAGGGTTTTGAATAGCTGATTTTTCAGGGCTAATTTTTCAGAAGTAGATCACCAGGACTTTCTTCCAAGGTACCTCTGGGTAAACTCAAACGGCCAACCTTTCAGTTAGCAGCTGAGTGTTTATCCATTTGTGCCACTCTGAGACTCCATTACTACTGGTACTCTAAAAACATATTGCTGTTGAGTCGATTCCAACTCACAGTGATCCTATAGGACAGAGTAGAACTGCCTCATAGGGCTTCCAAGGAAACAGATTGTCATATCTTTCTCCCACAGAGCAGCAGGTAGGTTTGAACTGCCGACCTTTTGGTTAGCAGCCGGGCTGCTTAACAACTGTGCTGAACAAAAACCAAACCAAACCTGTTGCTGTCAAGTCAACTCCAATTCACATCGACCCCATAGGGCAGAGTAGAACTACCCCATAGGATTTCCAAGGAGCAACTGGTGGATTAGAACTGCTGACCTTTTGGTTAGTAGCCAGGCTCTTAACCACTGTGCCACCAGGGCTCCACTAGTACTCTAAAGGCCTCTAATTCTGGGGCCTTTCTGGGCTTCTTCAACATAAATTAACTTGCTTCTGAGCTTCTTCATCAAATAGCTTAAATTTCAGCTTTCTTCAGATAGCTATATTAACAACTACTTACCCAGCTCCTGTCCAGCTTCACAATTATTGTGCTATTTTTTCTATTTCCTCTCGTGGATTTATGTTTTTTAAAATCCCTTTATTGTCATTATAACATCTTTAGGGAAAAAAATCCTACATGTTATGAAAATAGCTTCAGAATATATACAAATCCCTTACTGGATCCATTTAAGAGACATATGCATGGAAAATTGTTTTTTTTTTCATAAATTGGTCACAAGGTAATAATGACTCTATTTGACCATCAGATTTTCCATGTGTGTAATCCATTCCTGAAGCCAGTGGCACCTATTTTGGAAAATTTACTATTACAAATATGGAGAAAATGTAAATCTGAAGTAGAGACTACAAAAATATCCATATCTTCATGAAAGCAATGAGTAATCAAGGAAACAATGGGACAACATTTTCAGTCTCTTTGAGATCTAACATTTATCTGAAATTGAAATAGTTCATTAAATTTTGATCATTAATAGTGATACAGGCATGACCTCATCATAGTTCCTCTTTTTTTTTTTTTTTTTTTAGAGTTTAGGACATGGAATGAGAAAAACGAGGGAAATATAAAAAATCTTGTTCAAAAACATTAGACAAAAAAAACATATCTCCCTGTTTATTGTAGAGCCTCAACCTGAGCCATCTGCCACCTGCTTCTGTGCTGTGGGGGCCCAGGGCTCTCACCACATCTGCAGCCGGTACCTGAGCATTGCCGCCGGGACTTCAGTGCTAGAGCAGAAGCACTGGGAAGATATTTGACAAAGAAGGTCAATGAAACGGAAGGATGTTTCAGGCTGAGCTAGTAGAGGCCATCTGAAATCTGAAAGAGGAAGTCACATTTTTATTTTCCTGATTTCTGACAAGATCTCAACAAGACTGTTCTTCACAGGACTTCAGAGCTGTTACAGTTACCTAATGCTGTGTAACAGACCGCCCTAAAACTTAGTGGCTTAAAACAACTACCATTTACTATCTCATGATTCTGGGGGTGATTGGCTCAGCCCTGAGTTGACTTCTGCTCATGTGGTGTTGGCCAGGGCTGCAGTCCTCGAAGGCATGATGGGACTAGAATACCCAGGATTGCCCACTTACATATCTGGAGCTTTGGTGGGAACACCTGGCAGGCTGAGCTTAGCTGGAACACTGAGATGGCTGGACTTCGCACTCACTCCATGTATTCTCAGAGCCTCTTTCCTTCCACATGCCCTCTCCATGTGGTTTTTCCCCATGGTCTTTCTAGCAGGGTAGGTATATGTCATACCTGGTGGCTCAGGGCCCCCCAAAACACAAAAGTAGCAGTTGCCAGGCTATCTTAAGGCTTAGGCCCAGAACTGCTACAGTGTTACTTCTGCTGCATTCTGTTTGTTAAAGCCAGTTGAGGAGCCAGTCCAGATTCCATGTGGGAGGGAACTACACAAGCCCCTGAATATGAGGAAACATCAATCATCGGGGACAATCTTGGGACAGTGACTACTACAAGAGGTAATAAACATATCCCTTATGACAGATAGCTCATAGCTACCCTATAGGACAGAGCGGAACTGCCCCTCAGGGTTTCCAAAGAGCAGCTGGTGGATTCAAACTGATGACTTTCTGCTTAGCAGCCATAGCTCTTAACCACTGCACCACTAGGGTTGACGGCAAGAGGTTTGGGTTTTTGTTTTTGCTTTTTTTTGTGACAGATAGATACCAGAGAGATAATGATGCGTGACACACATCCAGTTATCAAGCTCATATCAATTTCACCTCTCAAATAACACCCACATCCATTTCCTTTTTTCTATACATACCCCTTGCTACTTCCCTGTTTCAGGCATTCAGCATTATCACTGGGATGATTGTAATGGCCATCTAATTGTTTTCCTGCCTGTTATAGGTTGAATTGTATCTTCCAAAAAGATATGTTGAAGTCCTAATCCCTGGTACCTGTGAATGTGACCTTGTTTAGAAATAGTCTTTCTTTGAAGATGTTATCTGTAAGGTTAACATGAGGTCATGTTGGAGGTGGAATCTAATCCCTTCTGAGTGATGTCTTATAAAAGAGGAGAAAAGACACAGATAGAGACAGGGGAAAAGAACATAGGACAACAGAGGCAGATGTGGTGGCAAGCCAAGGATGCCAGATATTGCCGGGAGCCACCAGAAGCTAGGAGAGAGGCATGAGACAGTTTCTCTCTCAGAATCCTCAGAGCGAATCAACACGGCTGATACTCTGATTTGGATTTCTACCCTCCAGAACTGTGAGAAAAAGTGAGTAGTTCTTTAAAGTCACCCACTTTGTGGTATTTTCTACTGGTAGCCCGATAAAACTGGGACACTGCCTCTTAATCTCACTCTATCAGTCTAACTTCTTCGCTGCCACCACAGTTATTATAAAACATCTCTCTGATAAGATTACTCCCTGCTTTATTTTGGATAATGAGGAACTGTTGGAATTGTAAATTTCAAACTCTATATTAAAACATACAAGGCCATTTACACTTTTGTTGCAAGTTACCTTCTAGTTTCATCTTCCACTCTTCCACCACATACTCTAGATGTATATTAGTCATTTCAAACTTCTGGCCATTTATGCACATATTATTGCACATACATTAAGCTCTTTCCTGAATATGTGACTGCAGATGCTGTCCTCTTTGCCCAGAATATACTTTTCATTGTAAAATGGAAACAAATCTACTCATCCTTCAGGGTCTGGTTCAGGCACCATCACTTATTTCTTGTCTGAGTTCTCATAGGATTACATTTGTAACATCTTATCATATCTGATCGTCTCTTAGGACTCTCTTGACAAGAATATTTACTACTAAAAGTTAGTTTATGTTTATATTCAGTGCAAGTATTTGCTACTGGGAATGCAGAGATTTTTTTTTTACTCCTTATGATGAATGCATGACTAGGACCTGCGCACCCCCCCACCTCCGTCTTGTCCTTTAGCAATTTCCACTTCAAACCATGAGACCCACAGAGAGCTCATAACAGAGACCACACGGTCATTTGGGGAAGGACAAAATTCTCCTGTGGGAGACTCCCCAGTTTTTGTTTATATGTCCCTGTGTAAACTGAGGCTGTGCTCCTGTGTAAAGATGGCAGTGTTTAAAGCATCCACAGGTGCTTCTTCCAGCTCCTTGTTCTTTTGGGAGGGGAATTAGTCTTCACTCTCATAGGATCAGCAGTTTTTTCTTCATTTTGGGATCCAAATCTAACAAATCTACAAGAAAAAATCATACCAATAGTGTGTATTAAAAATTTTTTTTTTTTTTTTGCCCTTAACTTACAGGGTTTGTCATTTTCCAGCACATTCTTAAACTACTTCTTCATCTGTTTCCACGTTATGCCATTGTTCAAATTCAGATTCCTTTTTGACTCTAAACAAAGTCTTAAGATTTCTACTATTTACATTCACATGGGTTCACTTTAAAGACATCAGAGTTTTTGTAATGGGTTGAATGGTGACCGCCAAAAGATATGTCCACATTCTAATGCCCAGAACCTGTGAATGTGATCTTATATGGAAAACGGGTCTTTGCAGATGTTATTATATTAAAGATCTCAATATGAGATCATCCTGCATTATCTGGGTGGGCCCTAAATCCAATAATAAGCATCCTTAAAAAAGACACAGAGAGGAGAAAAACACAGATTAGAAGGCCATGTGAATACAGAGGCAGAGATTGGAGTAATGTAGCCACAAGCCAAGAAATGCCTGTCACCACCAGAAGCTGGAAGAGGCAAGACAAGATTCTTCCCTAGCATTCAGAGGCAGCATGGCCCTTCTGACACCTTGCTTCCAACTTCTGGCCTTCAGGACTGTAAGAGAACACATTTTTGTTGTATTAAGCCATCAAGTTTGTGGTAGTTTGTTACAGCGGCCCTAAGAAATTAATACCATCCCCAAAAGATAACATTTCTAAAAAACTACGAACACCCCTCAATTGTTTACATTCATGGAAAGGCACCATGGCAAACCAACACCATTTAGATTGTTCTTTGGAATATTTTGACTTCAAACCCTCACACACTGTAAGTGCAAATGCACACATTCATTTATCATTCAATAAATGTTTACTAAGTAACCACTATTTACCAGGTAAAGGAGATCTCTGTTGGTACAGTGGTTAAGCGCTTGGCTGCTAACTGAAAAGTTGGAGGTTTGGACCCACCAGTTGCTCTGAGGGAGAAAGATGTGGCAATCTGCTTCCATAAAGATGACATGAAGATTAAAGCTTTGGAAACCTTATAAGGTAGTTGTACTCTGTCCTGTAGGGTTGCTGTGAGTCAGAATTGACTCAACAGCAATGAGTTTGGTTTTAAAGTAGTTTCTGGGGACATGTTGGTGGGCAGGCTGTAGCCATGTATCTATTGAGTGCCTACCATGTGTCAAGGACAGTACTTGTGATACATCAACAAACAATAAACAAGTTTCTTGTTTTTATAGACCTTATATTCTAGAGCAACGCTGTCCAGTAGGACCTTTGATATGGTGGAAATGTAATTTATCTGCACTATCCAATAGCCTTGTGGCTACTGAGCACTTAAAATGTGGCTATTATAACTGAGAAGCTGAATTTTAAAATTTTATTTAATTTTAATTAATTTAAATTTAAGTAGCCACATGTGGCTAATGGCTACCATATAGGACAGCACAGTTCTTAAAGACGACACTGTCAATATCCTCAAGTTACGTGAGACCAACTCAAGCAGTTAAACAGATAGTTACAATGAAAGTAATAATTGCTGCAATACATGTGATCAAAAATCTGTGGGAGCCCATAGGATGCTATCCTATCCAAGTACCAAGTGTTTTGTTTTAAGGAAGTCTTCCCAGAAGAATTGATATCAGGGGGATAGGACTTTTTTTTTTTTTTTTTTTTTTTTTAATTCCTGACATTTGGAGAAGTAACATCATGGGAAGGTAGATAAGTGCTCTAAACTGGATAGTTTACAACAAGGGTAATCTGGATGGCAACAGACAAATACATATTTTTTTCACCTTCAATTTTGAGGTAATGGGCTGTCTGACAACAAATTACGAGTCATGTCCACGTTTATTAAAATGTGCATGACCTAATATGTTCCATTACCACATGCTTACACACACATTACACAGCACAACATGATTCCTGATGATACCAGAAATGACAAAATGGAACTTTCTATTTCCTTCTTATGTGCTAGTTTTAAATCACAGAATCCATTTTTAAAAGTCAAATTATTCCTCCCTTTACAATATCAGTATTAGTAAACTCTTTCCTTCCAAGCCTTGACTACCTGAATTAGAAAGCAACTTTAAAAAGAATTGGTTATCAAATCAGCGATTTTTGAGTCAAGTCACAGGAGGGCAGCATCTGCAAACACAGACTCCCCTTTGAAGGCATGTGGGTAAAACAGTGATCAGTCTAATTGGCTGTCTCAAATTGTAGCCACCCCTTCCTTTTTCTTTACAAAACTCAGTGGTAGACCAGAGCTATTTCTTTGGGCCGGGCAGTAGCCTGTACAAAGGAAGCCCATTTAGGAGCAGTCAGATTCAACAACCCTTTCTAAAGAGGAAAGAGGGGGAGATGCTACTCATAGTACCAGTGTTGATCTTCTGGGTGCCATTGTCACGTGAATTTGGGACTTTCCTGATTGCTTCCAGATAATCCAACATGGTAGAAAATTATCTGAAGGCAGGGAATGAGAGTTTCTGCTTAGGAATCAAGAATTAACAACAACAAAAAAGTTGAAGGAGAATTACGTGGGAGGGAGACGTAAGAAGGAAGAGAAAAAGAGACAAGAAGACTGAGACCACTGTAGCTCAGAGAACAAAGATCTAATCGGTCTTTCTCTGATGTTTTCGATTGTCTTTCTGAACAGAGGGGAATGGACAACAGGTGAAGCAAATTCCTCAGTTCCTGCTTATACAGGAAGGAGAGAACTTCACCACCTTCTACAATTCCACAAGCACTTTTAACAGCTTACAATGGTATAAGCAGAAGCCTGGGGGATGTCCTGTCCTCTTGTTAGTGTTAGTTAAGACTGGAGAAGTGAAGGAGCAGAAAAGACTGACAGCTCAGTTTAGAAAGACAAGAAAGGACAGCTCCTTGCACATCACAGCCGCCCAAGCTGCAGATGTGGGCATCTACTTCTGCGCGATCGCACAGGGCTCTCGAAGCACCTGCTGCCTATCCCCAAACCTTGCTGTGTGGGGCTCCCAGGGCAGTTTGTTCTTACCTCTCCTCAGAGCTGGAGTTAGAGAAAGCTGAAGTCACATGTCTATCAGGGGCTAGTGCAACCATCCCCATGGGCATGTAAGAGACAGAAGAGTTTAATGTTTTATTTCCTAAAACTCAGTTATTTATTTGTCTGCACAGATGTCTCAGGGAATCCCATTTATCCAGGAAGAATCAGTGGATTTTGACGAATAGTTTTTTTGTATAAAAAATTGTTGTACAGATGTTTGTATAAAGGATTTGAGTATATCTTTCGATGGTTTCTAAGTAGTTTTTTTTTTTTTTTTTTTTAAGATTTTAGCTCAAGTACATTGTGGGAAATTTGAAAATTAAACATTTTTATTACATACTCAAAATTCAGAATTTTACCACCATCTCTATGAAGAGCCACCTCTTCAAAACTCCTCTGCTTCAATGTAGTGTAGCTCCACATCACATGGACATTATGAGTAAAGTGACTACCTTTCCAGAGAACCGAGTGAATAGAGCTCTTTTCTAAACCAGGAACTCAGAAGAAACTGGAAGATGATCCATGAAGGGGTCGTATGTATGGTCTCTTTCTTACTCTGTCAACTGCAATTATGTTCCCCCAAGCTTGGATGAAGGTGATGATACAAATGTTGGTGGCCATGTCAATTGTCCAACCACTGGAAAGAGATACTTAGCCAAGTATTTCCAGATTCGAAAGTGTGTTCATGATTTGGCCAGTTATTTTATACCTTGAAACTTATAAAAGTGTTATCCTTAGAAAGAAACTGTATTTGTAGGGGTTAAACCTTAAAATAAGTGAAATATTTACTCTACAGATGAATGGTCAAGTAAAGTTTTCGTAATTTTTTCATGAAATATTTTGTAGTCATAGAAATTATTGTGATGAAAATTTTATAACAATATAGGAATGAATTTAACACATCAAATGAATAAAGCCAAATACAGAATAGTATTATGCCATTTGTAAAATTAATAAAATAACCTCTGTATGTGAAAAATAGTGATAGGGACACATACACACACACACACACACAGTTAGGTTAATTTCTAAGAGTAGCATAATTATTTAGTAATTTTTTCATCCATTATAAAATTTCCAGGACAACTCAGAGTTGTTCCATAAACAGGTAATTTAAAATAAAATAAAAAAATTCTCCTCTTCCACCACAGTCTTGGCCCATCTGCACATCAGCCCTCTAACCAGCTCCGCTTTCCTTTTTTTTGGGACTTTCATCTAGCTTTCTCTCCTTTCTCTTCTTCTACTTCCCTGTGTTTTTCTTCTGCTAAGGACCTCAAGGTAGAAGATAAATTAGCAAAGTCGCAAACATTGGAAAGTCAGAGTTATAAAAGGCCTCAGAAGAAATCAAAAATTGTTTTGCAGCTGGGTAAACGGTTTCATCTGTCAACACAGCTGCCAGAGATTATTTACTTCTAAAGAAAAAGGTCCTACCAGTAATAATTAGGATTATTAAATTCTCTGTCAAATTTATGCAGAGTTGTCTGGTATTTCTTGGCTCCTTTCACTGATTCCTCCTCTCTCTTTCTAAGTGTATCTTTTATTAAGCACACGTGAGTGACTCTCACCCTCTGAGTCGCCTACATTTTCTTCCTAAGAGACACCATGTGCAGACACAAGGGATTGACTGACAAATTCAGTTTGACTCTAATGTTGAAGAAGTTTATTGGCTTCTTTCTCCAAAACACCTTCTTCTTAATAGGACGATGATTATTTGAAAATGTACCCCAAAACTGCAACTAGTTCAACCTCTGTTTAAAATATATCAATAGGATTGTTTAAAAAGACCTAATCCAGAAGATATTTATCAGGATTTTTCCCTTTCTTTGTTACACTCTACACCTCCTTGCTGTATTAAGAGTGATCCTCTCTTTGCTCTTTACTATGACTGGATCCATTAATCCATATCTCTGCCTTTCTCTCTCCCTCAGAGATATACTTAAAAATTAGCAATAATATTGCTTTATGAAATGGATAGATATTTGATAGTGTACCACCTAGTTCAAAGGAAAACTGCTTAATATTTAACAGTTAATTATGATGCTGACTTTGGATATTTTCATAGATACTCTTTATCAGATTAAGGAATTTCTCTTCTTTTTGTAGAATGTTGAGAGTACTCATCATGTAGGGTGTTGGCTTTTCATTAAATCCTCTTGCTTTTATGAAAACAGCTTGAGTCCATTATTTTGGTTTTTCATCAAGCAAAATGGGGAGATTTTATCCCATATGGTCCTAGAGATAATATAATCTTCTAGGATACAAAATCAATAAATACGTCACCTTTTACTGACATCTGTTGTCTTCTAAAACATAGAGGCAAAACAAACCAACAAACAAAAAAGAAAATTATTTTAATTAATTTTGCTCTGCCTTTTGTAATATAATGAAATGATATATTCTTGCTTATTTTAAGTAATTTTATTTGTTTCTTATATTTTCATCAGTATTGTATTGTTGACTTACATTTTTATGATCTGGCACAGAGTAGGCTTCCAATTAATATTTGTTAAACAAACGAAACAAGATTCCTATGATATCTACTCTCATGTCTTTATAGCCTGATGTTCCCCACCCTAGGCTTGGGAAGTTTGTTGTTTATTATTGAACTTTTGTCCACACGTTTGACACTATATCTACCCTGTTGGAGTCTTTTGTTCAAAATGTTCTCCAGAAAACAGGAAGACTGCATTTAGAGTAATTCGAAGATTTGCTCAGCATACTTTTCCTGGTAAATGTGTAAATAATGACTTATTTACTCATTCATGAAACAGGTCATTCTTGAGTGCTTAGTTTGTGCCGGTATCTCTTACAAACATTGCTTAACATGGGCTTTTGAACTAGCCTTTAAAAATGTGATGGTTATAAAGAAAAGGAAAATTAAAGTCAGCAATTGAGAAGCATAATGGATATATTACTTCTGAAATAACAAAGTAATCAAAAGTAATTAAAATCTTCTCAGAACACTGCAGGACCAAGAAAACAAAGATGGATGCAGAGATAGTACATCTAAGATATATCTCTTCAAACCTGTGAAAGAGTCTCTGAAAAGATTTCTGGCCAGCTTTTGTCCTATAAATGAATAATTTATTTTATTAAGATCAACACAAAGCTGGTTCCTATGAGGCAGAGGTTAAAGATGTCCCAAATGTCAAACTTTTCCATTACTGTCCCACTCCATCATCTCTAACATCATCTACTCTTCTTCCCCTCAGTACTCTCCTTCCTGTCTTTGGGTTCCATAATTCTCTGCAACATCTCACAGTTGTGGAGGCTGGCAGGTTTCAAATCCGTGGGTCAGGCATAGGCTTCTACCAACCCACGTCACTGCAGGGGATGACCAACCCAAACTGGTAGGTCAGACCATAGGCTGCTGGCTCACAAGGCTGTTGAAGATGGTGAATCAGATCAGACAATAGGCTGCCAGCCCATGGGGCTGCAAATGCCAGTGAATCCCAGAATCAGCAGGTCAGACGGCAGGCCGCTGGCTCAAGTCCCAAGAAATGGAGGTCAGACAGTAACGAACTGGATGCAGGATCCAGATGGCAGAAAGAGCTTCGCCTGAGCACCACATATCTACATTGGATGCAAGCCACACCCTAGGGTAGGAGGTAAGTTGAGTAAGGGTGAGGCTTGAGTCACACACTCCTGCAAGGCTGTGACTCAAAACACACCCCACACCAATCCTGCCTCATTAACATGGAGAGGTTAGGATTTACAACACATAAAATGGAGGATAATTAGGATAATTACGTCAGATCACAAAATGGAGGACAACCATACAATACTGGGAATCATGGCCTAGCCAAGTTGACATAACCTCAGCTATCACAGGTTCCATATACCCTATTTGCGTAGTCCCACTCAATCATTGTGTGTGAGTCACAAAGACCATGGCTAGAAGGGCCATATTAAGTAATTCATTGCACTGCATCCTGGTTTTAGGTTATGCAGTTCATTTACCCAGTCACAAGAGAAGCCTGCTCTATCTGCAAACACAAGTTCCTTTCTGGGAGAGGGGAAGCTAAGCTTTTCTTTTCCTAAGTTCCACAGAAAACAGTAAAAATGACATACTTTCATCCCCTTTGGAGTCCTGGTGGTGCAGTGGTTAAAAGCTGGGCTGCTAATCAAAAGGTTGGCAGTTTGAATCCACAAGCTGCTTCTTGGAAACCCTATGGGGCAGTTCTACTCTGTCCATATAGGGTCATTATGAGTCACAATCAATATGACGGCAACAGGTTGTCATCCTTTTTAGGGAATGTGTCCTTTATACTCTCTTGTTGAGTGTGTGTATGGCTTCAGGGGTTCAGGGACTCTTAGCCCAATGGCCTCAGCCCTTTACAAGCACCACCTCCTTTAAACAATGCCCTTTCTCAGTTTCCCTTCCTTAATCATTCCTTACCTTCCCTGACTATTCCTTACACTCTTTTTACTTCCCTCCCTTTATATTTTCTCCCACTGCCCCCGTTGCTTACTTCCTCTTGTCTCTCTTCTCTCCACCTCAGTATCCTTGGTGCATGACATCCATACCCTGGGATTAAAATGAGGAAATGAGAATGTATTTTGTTAAGCTCTTCCCTGGAAAATCCAATTCATTCCAATCCAAAATTATCTTTACCTATAACATTCTTCATTGATCACACCAAGTGGTATATATATCCCTCCTTTCTCTATTAAAAAATCTTAATACACTGTCACAAGCTAGCTGACACTAGATATTTATAAAGTTTAGACTGGCAATTAGCTAGAATCCCCTGGAACATTGCTAACTAAAAGAACATCAAGATTCTGTTAGTATGGAGGAAGAAGAAAGTCCACCACTTATCGGTAATAAGTAGTGCCTTCCATAGCCTTTGTCATGGATTGCATTGTGTCACCCCAAAATATGTGTCAACTTAGTTAGCCCATGATCTACAGTATTGTGTGATTGCTCTCCATTTTGTGATTGATGTAATTTTCCTAGGTGTTTTAAATCCTATTCTCTGCCTGTAGTTAATGAGGCAAAATTAGATTATGTTAAAGAGGATTGGGGTGGGATATAACACCCTTACTCAGGTCACATCCCTGATCCAATGTAAAGGGAGTTTCCCTGGGGTATGGCCTGCATCACCTTTTACCTTACAAGAGATAAAAGGAAAGGGAAGTGAGCAGGAACTGGGGGACTTCATATCACCAAGAAATCCTTGCCAGGAGCAGAGCGCATCCTTTGGACTGGAAGTTCCTGCAAGGAGAAGCTCCTAGACCAGGGGAAGATTGATGGCAAAGACCCTACCCCAGAGCCAACAGAGAAAGCCTTCCCCTGCAGCTGGCACCCTAAATTCAAACTTCTAGCCTACTAGACTGTGAGAGAATAAATTTCTCTTTGTTGAAGGCATCCACTTGTGGTATTTCTGTTATAGCAGCACTAGATAACTAAGCCTTAAACATAAAGGACTCCCATACCATTGTGGCATATTATGTGGTCAATAAAGTTTGGTAGACAATAATTTGCCATAATTTACATTATCCCAGAACCTAGAGCATGGTTCCAGTTTTCCATAATAGTGGATAAAGGGGTTTGTCCCACATTTGGATTTGGTAGGTTGGTGAAATGGAAGAGAGAAAGGAATGTGTTGACTGATGGTATTTATAACAGAGATTTGGAATGATTGATTATCTCTGGATTCCCTATTAGATAAGGAAGAGCAGAAATTAAGAGGGGCTGATATTCAGGAAAAAGGTAGAGGGGTCAGATAATCAAATTATGAATAGGAAAGTAGGAAAGAAGATTCACAGTCAGCATACATTTTCAGATTCTCCTAGCACATTCAGTCTCCGGTGCAGATGCAGGCAATTATTTATAAGCAATGAGTGCAGTGACAGCCAGGCATCAGGGGTGGTGCTACAGGTGCACCCTCTGTTACATGGGCTTTGAATGGGAAGTAGACTATTATTTCTGCACCTTTGATGCCAGGTCTTTTTCCTCCTACTTTCCCCTACCCTTATGTTACTGTCAACGTCATGAACACCAGTCACTCCTCCCCATATATTCAAGAGTTTGACACAGTTTAAATAATTTAACTGTAATCTAAATGCCATATGACTTAAATGTCCACATGAACAATTCAGGGAGAAGCCTGAATTTACCAACTTCAAAGGCCATTAATTAGAATCCCCTCTAGCCAAGGAGTCCCTGCATAGTAAAAACAATTAAGTGCTTGGCTACTAACCAAAATGTTGGTGCTTCAAGTCTACTCAGAGGCATCTTGGAAGAAAGGTCTGACAACCTACTTCCAAAAGATCAGCCACTGAAACTCCTGTGGAGCATAGGTCTACTCTGAAACACACTGGGTCACCATGAGTTGGAATTGACTTGATGGCAACTGGTTTGGTGTTGGTATTTTAGCTATTAATTTCCATGGCCAAACTTGAGAAATATCTGACGATAATCTATCCTTAGACTCTCACACTCAGTTACTCTTGCAGCACTGTTTTTTTACTATATAGGATAATTTAATCCCTTGATCCTTTTACTGTCATCTTATTTCTCAGAGACTTTGTAACTCTGATTTTCTTTCTTATAAAGCCTAATCTCGATGTCCCATTACTTCAGTAAAACTTTAATCATCAGCCTGGATGCTCTTATCTTTATTCTATGTCATAACAGTGATCTTATTAATTTCCAGTCACAGATCAATACCTGCCTTCTTATTATGCATGCATTGTCTGATAAGTAGAGTTCAAGAGAATCACACAGGTGTGCAGACAAGAGTCACTGAAAAATGCTGTGATCTTTTTTTTTTCAAGTTATGCAAACAGCTTTTTAATTCAGAGATAAAAAAAATCATTTAGAAGAGAGTCATCATTCTAATAAGAATTAAACTGGTCACTTAAGAGGAGGTAAGAGATAACTACAGGAGCAATTTTGTTCTTAAGGATCGTGTTACGGATTGAAATGTGTCCCCAAAAATGTGTGTCAACTTGGCTAGGCCATGATAGTATTATGTGATTGTCCACCATTTTGTCATCTGATGTGATTTCCCTATGTGTTGTGAATTCTACCTCTACAATGTTGTTGAGGCAAAATTAGAGGCAGTTATGTTAATGAGGTAAGGCTCATCCTACAAGATTAGGTTGTGTCTATCTCTTTTGAAATATGAAAGAGAGAAACAAGCAGAGAGACAGGAGGGACCTCCTATCACCAAGAAAGCAGACCTGGGAGCAGAGCGCATCCTTTGGACTAAGGGTCCCTGTGCTGAGAAGCTCCGAGATCAGGGGAATATTTACGACAAGGATCTTCCTCTAGAGCAGACAGAGAGAGAAAGACTTCCCCTGGAGCAGGCACCTTGAATTTGAACTTCTAGCCTCCTAGACTGTGAAAGAATAAATTTCTGTTTGTTGAAGCCATCCCTTAGTGGTATTTCTGCTATAGCAGCACTAGATGACTATGACAGAATTTGGTACCAGGAGCAGGGTGCTGCTCTAACAGTTACGTAAAATGTGTAAGCAGTTTTGAAACTGTGAATGGGTAGAGGCTGGAAGAGTTTTAAAGTGCCTAATAGTAAAAGCCTAGACTGCCTTGAAGAGACTGTTTGTTGAGTTATGGGTGTCAAAGACAATTCTGGTGAGGACTCAGCAGGAAGTGAGGAAAGCTGTTTACCTTGGAGACCACATAGATGGCAAGATCAGCAGCAGAGAAACAGAAGCAACAGATCCATGAAATGAGAGAGCTAAGTGCCTTTGGCAGAAGACTTTCTGGCAGAGTGGGATGCCTCTGAGCACTTATTGGTGGAGCTAGGCTTGCTGACCCACTGAGCAAGAGAGCTGAGTGCCTTTCAGCTGAGGTTTACTGGCAGAGTGGGAAGCCTCCAGGCACTTATCGGTGGAGCTAAATAACTTTGGAACACTTGCCCCAGCAGGCAGACGCAGGCAGTGAGGGCAGAGGGGTCAAGAGGGGAAGGAACAGGGAAGCAGAAGTTGAAGAGACAAGGAACACAGGAAGCAGAGCTGCCTCAGTCTCAAAGGGTAGGGCCATGACTTCTGGGGTCTCAAAGAGTGGAGTTGAAACTAAGATAGACAGCCTATGCTTTTCCACCTATGCAGGTTTCTTTTGGTTTCTTTCAGTAGTGTCCTGTAGTTTTCATTGTATAGATCTTTTATGTCTCTGGTAGATTTATTCCTAAGTATTTTATCTTCTTGCGGACTGTTGTAAATGGCATTGATTTGGTGATTTCCTTTTCGAGGTTCTCTTTGTTGGTGTAAAGGAATCCAATTGATTTTTTGTATGTTTATCTTGTATCCTGCAACTTTGCTGAAATCTTCTATTAGTTCCAGCAGTTTTCTTGTCAGCAGAAACCATGCCGGCAAAAAGGCAATGGGATGACATATATAAAGCCTTGAAAGAAAACAACTGCCAGCCAAGACTTATATATCCAGCAAAACTGTCTCTCAAAATGATGGCAAAATTAGGGCATTTCCAGATAAACAGAATCTTAGGGAATTTTTAAAAACCAAACCAAAATTACAAGAAATACTAAAGGGAGTCCTCTGGTTAGATAATCAATAATATCAGATAACAAAGAAAGACTAGAACACAGGACAGCAACCAGATATTGACTCAGATAGGGAAGTTGAAAACACATTAAAGCTAAAACATTGAAATAGGGAAACAGAGATGTCAATACGTAAAAAAGGACAACATTAAAACAAAAAAGACACACAAGGCAAGGAAGAGTGTGCTAAAAAGATCTCTGCAAGGGAAACTTGGCTGAGGATTACAAATGATTTCTGAGTAAAGTAAATTTTTGAGTAAAGACTTAGTAGTCTCCAATGCACTTTGGGGAAAAAGTGTGAAAAACTCTCTTAGAAAGTTAGGATCTCAGTAGAAAACAGCACGCACAAATTAGGACAACTCAAAGTTTAATAAAGGAACTATTACAAACTGTGTGCAGGAAAATCAGAAGGGATAGTGCAATACAAAGGTCTAGTAACAGCTGGGCTAGCACCACTCACATGCTTGAAAGGGATAGGTAGTATCACTCAAAACCAAGAGAAGAAAGCCTTGTGGAGAGGCTGCACTGAAAGAAGCTGTGTTCTTAAGTTGGGGGAAATCAGGTAGTCCAAGCAACCCCACAGAGAAGAAACCAGGAGAGTAAATATTCTGACTTTAGTCTTCCTCATCTTTATGATTTCCTACTAGGACTCCCCATGGGCTGAACACAACTTGAAACTTGCCCTATTATATGAGTTAAATGAGATAAAAATATGTAAAATTATACATATTTAATATATACTAATATGTTCACACAATATGAGTACTCAGTAAAAGCCCCTATAAATAGTAATAAATATTATTATTAATTCCCCTAATTGAATGCTATGCCTACTTCGAGATGTTTACTGACTCCTCAAGGAGAATCTCTGTCTATTTAGTAATGTCAGCCTCCATAGTAGAAGAAGACAGACACTGAAAGTTGCCAACCTAATCACCATTCCCTTCTGCATCCTTATTAAAAGAACTATGAATTTTTATTCGGGCAGCTATACGCCCAGCTTAAAAACAACAACAAATCACTAAATTCTGTACTGTCTCTTGCACCTAGGGATTGCCATAAGCACAGTTCAGACAAATGAGACTTAATTAGAAATCTGCTAGGGATTTCCTATTATGTTTTTGCTCTCCTGGCAGAGGAACTATATCCTCTTGTCCTTTCTTCCTTCTTTTTCTTCTTGAACTATGGAAGTGATAACTTTATATAAAGCATAATCATAACCCCTCCCCTCCTCAAATCCCATGCCTGATAGTCCTTTACATGCCAAGTTAAATTATGCCCCCAGATTCATTTTTGCCTGAAAATTTTAATAAACCAATATTTGGTTGAGTTTTTAGTTACTTGTGCTAAACACAGTCTCAACTTAAGTAGGACTGGCATAAAATGCCTTTGGAATTTTACATTTTCATGTGTAAGTACAGAAAAAGAAATATAAACAAATTGTATGTGTACAAAGAAGGGACCTTTATTTATATTGGTCATATGTATTTGCTGAAGTATTAATGTTTTTATAATTTTTTCAAGACTTTGCATTTATTTTTTTAGAAATTAAAAAATTTTGAAACAATCACCAACTTGCAAAAAAGTTGTGAATAAAAATAATTTTAATTTTGTTTTTCTCAAGCTGCTCTCAGGATTCTTTTTTTGTCTTTGCTTTTGGCTAGTGTGATTCTTATATGTCTTGGTGACTTTCTTTTGGAGTCTATCTTATATGTGGTTCATTGAGCTTCTTGGATGGTCAGCTTTTCATCTTTCATGATATTAGAGAAGTTTTCTGTTACCAGATCTTCAATGATCCTCTCTGTGTTTTCAGTTTTCTCTCCCTGTTCTGGAACTTTTATCACATGCAAATTTTTGCTTTTTATTCTATCCCACCTTGTTCTCAGGGTTTCTTCATTTTTCTTCATTCTTTTCTCTGATTTTTCCTCAAACAGTGGTATCCAAGGATTTATCTTCAATTTTTCCAATGATGTGTTCCCTTGTTTCAAATTTGCTCCTAAAATCTTCTATTGCACTTTGCATTTCTGAAATCTCTTTTATATTTTGGATTTCTAATTGCTGTTTGTGTATGATTTCTAGTTGTTTATTTATTTTGACATTTTGTTCCTGTATTATTTTCCTGAATTCTTCCATTACTTTGTCTGTGTTTTCCCTGATTTTGCCTGTATTTTCCATGATTTTGTCTATTTTTTCCTTATTTTTGTCTGCTTTTTCCTTCATTTCTTTCCTAATCCCTTGGAGACCCCTGAGCATTAGACTTTTGAATTCCCTATCAGGTAGTTCCAGTGCCTTTTCTTCTACTGAAGGTCATCTGGTGTTTTATTTTGGTCGTTTTCTGGAGACATTGTTCCGGTTTTTTTATGTGTTTTTGGTATTCTCTGCTGTCTCTTGGACATTCAGGAATTATTTTCTTCATTTATTGATTGTAGATTTGTTTGTTTCCTCCTGCTTTTTTGTTTTATTTGGTTATGTCTGGGCTGTCGGGCTGGGCATGTTTTGTTCCTTGCTTGTCTGTGGGCACGATACTTCTCACCACCTTGTCCAGGAAGACAGGGCTGGTTGCTCAGCTATGGTGCAACAGGGCAGGTCCAGTGGAGGGGAGGAGAAGGGGTGGAGATAAGTCATTTGAAGCATGAACTGGAACCAATAAGGTGGGGCAGTGGGGTGTGAGGTAGGGTCCAGGGGTCTGGGGCTCTGTGCCAGTGCCGCTAAGGGCACGGTGCTAGGCGCAGGTGTAGATAAGCAGGAGGGAAGGAAGAAGATGTGATGTACAGAGTGGGTGCTCTGTCTTCCATTGGGAGCTCCGTGAAGTTGCCTTCCTGTACTCCCTGTCTGCATTCCTTGGTGGCTGTAGTCCAAAATGACAAATCTATGCTGTGATAACTGTAGGGGACCTCCTTTCCATAGCTCTCCTTGTTCTTTGTTCTCTGTCAGTTTTTAATTCCATCCGGTGCTTGATCGAGTTTTTTATCCCTTCATTTGAGGCTTAGGGTTCCAGGATTGATGTTTGTAACTGTTTTACTTAGTTTTCCGGGTCTTTGCTGCAGAGTGATGGCACGGTAATTTTGTCTATAGTGCTATGTTATTCCTGTAATTTTTTTTATAAAGAAGAAAAAACTTCTTCACCTTGCCTTTGGAGAGGTCTAGTGTTTAAATTTCCATTTTTAATCTCTTACATTCATGGAAGACTATAGAATATAGTTTTTCATTCTAAGTCCTTTAACCATAGTCAATGCCCATTTCAGTATCTCATATCCTTGTTTTATATAGTTTCAGGAATTCAGCATCAACAGTGGAGGACTAAAATCCAGAGTCAATACCAAGGAACGTTATAGCCACCTATATATCAGAGACTGCCAGGCTGGGGACTTAGCCACTTACTTAAATAATTAATAACTGTAATCTTACATTTTTCTTACTTTTAGATTCCAAAAGTTATTTATTCATTTAATTTTTTAACCTACACACTACCCCAGCAGCCCACACCAAAAGTTTCCCCTTCAAGTTTTATCACATTTAACTCCTTCCATTCTGAAGCTCACCCAGTGTCTTTCCATATTCACTGTTCTTACATGTCACTCTCCCTGAAAAGTGGCATGAGACTGTGAAAAGAATAAGGGTTTTCTTATGGCTCTGCCATTTCCTGGCCTGTGACTTTGGGCATTTCATATTAACTTTGTGAGTATCAATTTACTTTTAAGTATTGTAGGAAGTAAGTAAAAGTACCTACTTTACAGTGTTAATTGTGAGGATTAGCAATGTTTTGTGAATTGCCTAGCATGATGAATTAAAAAATATAAAAACTTGAAAATGAGAATTATAGTTTTCATAAGGTAAACTCAAAACTTCACTTGTGTCCTGAAATATGTTAAATACAGAGAATACAGAAAGGATACCATCCCTCTTTTTCAAGGTACTCAGTCTCATGGTGATAGAAGATGATCTCTTAGTTCCCATAGTGGTCATTCTCCAAGAATCATAACTTGTAGAGTGCTCTGACCTGCAATCTCCATCCAGAGCAATAATTTCTAAGAGAAACTTGGCCACTGTCCATTCTCCTGAACCACTCTGTGCCTTCCTAAAAATTCACTGTTGATGCCTAAGACCAGATTCAAAGACCCTGGGTTGGGCTGATGCACTGCTTATGAAGTGGTGCTAGCTCTAGGCTTTAGTCCAGAAGAAGGCAGGTTAACCTGAGAAAACTTTCTTTAGGCTTTCAGGAGGATTAATGGCTGAATCAAATATGAAAACATCTGAAAAAGGAAGAGGACTAATAATTTAGTCCAGTGCATAAGAGGGGGGTCAAGAGGTATGTAGACCAAAAAATTCTTAATGACAAGTGAGAGGAATGTATTCCATGTATTTTCAACTTACTTACATGATCCTGCTTTTTTATCACAAATTCTGCTTTCTTAACCTCAAGAGAGCACTCCAAGAGTCAAAATAAAGCTTGAGATGAAAACAGGACAATTTGTTTCATATTTCTTTAATATTATAGTTTCATAAATCCATATATATTAGTATCAGAAACCAATATGAGCTTTCGTTAATTTGTCCAGAAATTATTTCTGACCTCTAATTATTGTACTTCTCTAAACTATGCCTATTCCTCTTATAAGATCAAAAACTCAAAGACAAGAAAAATAAAAGGAAGTAAAGAGACAAATATGGAATAGGTAAGCTGTAGTTGGGAAGAATTGGGAGAGAGACAAAAGGGAGAAGACAATGGCAGAGGATTATTTGAATTGAAGAGCATTGTCTATATCAGAACTTCTCAAAAATGGCATTATTAACATTTGGGACCAGATAATTCTTTGTTAGGGGTTTGTCTTGTGCATTGTAGGATATTTAGCAGCATCTCTGGCCTCTACTCACTAGATGCCAGTAGCACCGCTTCCCCCGTTCTGGCAATCAAAAATGTCTCCAGACATTGTCATTTACCTTCTGGAATACAAAGTCTCCCCTGGTTGATAACCATTAGTCTGTATGTTGAATTTATGGAGATGGACAAACAGATGGAACGCCGGAAGTGCTCGCTCATCTATGCCAAGAAACGTGGAAGACAGCTACCTGGTTAACCGACTGGAAGAGACCTATATTTATGCTCATTGCAAAGAAAGTTGATCCAACAGAATGAGGAAATTAGCAAACAATATCATTAATGTCATACACAAGTAAAATTTTGCTGAAGATAATTCAAAAATGATTACAGCAGTACATCAACAGGGAACTGACAAAAATTCAAGCTGGATTCAGAAGAGGACGTGGAATGAGGGATATCATTGCTGATGTCAGACGGATCTTGGCTGAAAGCAAAGAATACCAGAAAACTGTTTATCTGTGTTTTATTGACTATGCAAAGGTGTTTGACTGTGTGGATCATAATAGATTATGGATAACATTTTGAAGAATAGGAATTTTGGAACGCTTAATTGTGCTTGTGAGGAACCTGTACATAAACCGAGAGGCAGTGGTTCAAACAGAACAAGGGGTTACTGCGTGGTTTAAAATCAGGAAAGGTGTGCCTCAGGATTATATCCTTTCACCATACCTATTCAATCTATAAACTGAGCAAATAATCTGAGAAGATAGACTATATGAAGAAAAATGTGGCATTGGGATTGGAGGAAGACTCATTAACAACCTGCAATATGCAGATGACACAACCTTGCTTGCTTAAAGTACTTGAAGCACTTACTGATAAAGATCAAAGACTACAGACTTCAGTATGGATAACACTTCAACATAAAGTAAACAAAACTCCACACAACTGGACCAATAAGCAACATCATGATAAACGGAGAAAAGATTGAAGTTGTCAAAGACATCATTTTACTTGGATCCAAAATCAATATCCATGGAAGCAGCAATCAAGAAATCAAATTGCATATTGCATTGGGAAAATTTGCTGCAAAACACATCTTTAAAGTGTTAAAAAACAAAAATGTCACTTTGAGGACTAAGGTGTAACTGACCCAAGCCATGGTATTTTCAATTGTCTCATTTGCATATGAAAGCTGGACAATGAATAAGGAAGACTGAAGAAGAATTGACCCTTTGAATTGTGGTGCCGGTGAAGAATATTGAATATACCATGGACTGCTAAAAGAACGAACAAATCTGTCTTGGAAGAAGTACAACCAGAATGCTCCTTAGAAGCAAGGATGGTGAGACTACGTCTTACACACTTTGGACAGGTTATTAGGAGGGATCCGTCCCTGGAGAAGGATATCATGCTTGGTAAATTAGAAGGTCAGTGAAAAAGAAGAAGACCCTCAAGGAGACAGATTGACACAGTGGCTGCAACAATGGGCTCAAGCATAACAACGATCGTGAGGATGGTGCAGGACCCGGCAGTGTTTCATTCTGCAGTACATAGGGTCGCTATGAGTCGGAACCGACTCAATGGCATCTAACAATAACAACAACATTTATTTATCTATCTATAAAACAAAATATTTGCCATTTCAACACTTTTTGCATATGCAATTCTGTAACATGAATTACATTCATCATGTTGTGCAATCATTACCATTGTCCATTTCCAAATTTTTCCATCACGCTAAACAGAAGCTCAGCTTCTCCTAAGCAATGAATCCCTCTTTTTCTCTCTCTCCCACCCCTGGTAACCACTGATAAACTTTGGTCTCTATACATTTGCCTACATTTGTCTTCTTTGGAAGCTAAATATGATTAAATGAGGTATGATTCAATGCAAAGTTGACAAGGCGTGGGTGATGGTGGTTTGTACTACACTAAGCTGGAAACCAAGTTTCCCAAAACTCCCTTCTTTGTATGATACCAGATTAGAGCTGGTCAAAAAGCAACTTGTGTGAAGTATGGAAAGCAGAAGTGAAACAGCAGCGATTGCTCACTGAAGGCTGTCATAGTCAGATGTAACAAACAGAAAAGCTCAGCAGGTTCCAGCAGATAGAATGAGAAGTTTTGCTGTCTTTAAGATACATGTGTCCAGATATCTGTTGGAAGAAATTTTCTGATTGATTATCAGAAACTAGTATAACCAAAAAATAGTAGACCTTCAAAGAATGCATTTACAGCAACATGCTTTTAAAGGGAAAGTAGAGAAAAAAGAGTGATGTGGTTTTTCTTCCCATGAAATGTTGTGTGTAAGCAAACATGTTTATCACCATATAGGAATCTAGGAATAACATACTTTTAATTTTAAAAATTCTCATTAGAAAGGTATGCAAAGGGATTACTTGCAATATAATTTAATAAATATTTTTTTTAAATACTGATCTAATTCTGGTTTGTTACAGTAAAGATGTCAAATGAATAAACTCCCATGCCCCACAATTCCTGGTAGTATGGAGTCTTTATTAAGGAAGAGATGCGTCTTTAAACATATCAACAGGCTCTGTTCAGTCTATGTAAATATGAGTGTGGTTATGCTCTAACAACTTGTCCCATTGTCTCTCTCATCCAAGCCTATGTCCTGTACAGAAACAGCTGTGTCACCCATCTCCAGTGATTCTGCATGGCCTTATCTCGAGAACTGAACAAGGCTGAAGTTCTGGCTCTTAACAGTAGTTACTTCTCTAGGAACGAGAGTGTCAACAAGACTTCTCATAGCATGCTTTGGGCAGTGATAGCCACTGTTTGTGTTATTCACGATGGTCCCTGATGAAGAGCTGGGCATTCAGTAAATTCATCCTCTGCTCTTATGGAGGCTGAAAGCACTTGAAATCTTTCCACCTCTAGAAAGGAGCCTCCTGCTTATGGGCAACTGAGACATCATCAGTTCTTGTAATGATCATCACTCTCAGTTAAAAACAAAACAAAACAAAAAACAGTTCTATTTCATTCTAATTGTTCTGTGATATGATTTAGAGTCACTTCACTGACACATGTTCTTCAGTGGGAGGATCTCTCCCTGTTGCAGCATTGAAATCACAGGAGGAGAAGAATCCAGGCAGTCACTCAGCCCAAGTACTGGGTCTCTGCCTCTGATGGGGCTTCAGGACAGGTAAGATGCAACTTCTCAATTACTGTCACTATGGAGTCTCCGTTCTTTCCTATTATGTCTAGTATGCCATCCAAGGCCTTCAATTTCTCCTGAGACACACTTCAGAAGACAGCATCAGGGATTCACAGCTGATCTGGACCAGGATAAAACATCCTTCCATCTGAAGTAATGGTTAGCTGAGAAAGAAGACTCAGTCGTATATTATCCTGTTAGGAGTGGCACAGTGACAAGACCTGCAAGGGGAGCAGACATTGCAGGAACATTGCCATTTAACCATTATATGTGTCCACAGATGAGGATCATGATATTTCTTTTGCTTTTCAAAGTATCACAAAGCTAAAACTTTAAGCTTTCAACAAGCCACATTTTCTTTTGCTTTTCAAAGTATCACAAAGCTAAAACTTTAAGCTTTCAACAAGCCACAATCACCCACATAGCTTGCTGAAAAAAGACTTGTCTCATCCCATCCTCCAACCAAATCAATTTCCTGTGTGGAGACAGAGAGTCACCCATATTTAACAATTCTGCTTGTGTCTGTGCTTTAATTTTTGCATTGTGTATTTAATATTACCTATATAATGTATTTTTGCATGTGTGTATGTTATAGTCCAAAAGTTCCCCTGCACCTGGAAAGTCAGTCTTAGTCTCTCCTACATGGCTCCTCATAATTTGCATATATTGTAGCTGCCCTTTCTAACGTCAACCCATAAATTTCCTATGCATAGGCACTAAACTCCGCTATAATAAACTACATACATTTCCTTAACACTCCTGGCAGTAACTTGCCTGTGTGCTTTTGAAATTGCTAATACCTTTGCCAGGCATGCCCTTTTCCGTAACCACCTAGTCAATCTCATCTCTTAAAAGCAATCTAAAGAGCTCCGCCCTTGTGAGACCTTCCCTGACTCCACACTGCTACCCTTCTCAACAGAACTAAGTGATCGCCGTTATGTGTCCTTCATAAAACCTCTCATACACTGTGCCATGTTGTAAGTATGTAGTTTGTCTTTCTCTTTAGACTACTGAGTATTTAAGAATGAGGACTTCTGTCAGATTAAACTGTGGAGAAATACAGTACATACAGACTAAGAGTAAAGGCAAACAAATACGCTGCCTTTTTGACATCTTCTGGTAACTTTCAAGGTCATGGTCTTATGTTGTTTTCAGATTTTATAGGATCATGCCATTTTTTCTCATTTGAGAATACAGAACACACTAAGTAATCTCCTCCAAACTCCAAGAGATAATCCAGTTCAGAGGGTGATCTAACACAGAGGTTGAATTTTGTTGTGTTGATTTGCATTTTTAAGAGAGGTACTCAAAATTTAATTCTTATTTAATTATCATGTGCCGTTTATTTAACCAGGGAAAATTTGGACACATCTAAAGACCATGTTAGAATACAATTACATTAAAGGCAAAGCTAATAAACTTTCCCTGTGTTTGAAATTTGTCATCATTGTATTAGATACATGCCTTTATGTGTCCCCAATAAACATCAATTCTTAATATTTTAAAATAAGGTATTTGCCTATGTATGACAGTTGACATGCTTTGACCTAATTCTGTATATCTCAGTTACCGTTTTCTACGATTGCAAAAATATATATTTAAATTAAGTGATCGTTGAAAACCTTTCCTTCTCTTACAATCTCTTGTTCTAACTTTTTTTCTTTTTTTAAATGGGGAAGGCATTACAAACTGATCTTTAGGAAATACATTTTCAGAAATGTTCTACATGTGTACCAAAGGGGGCAGTGCTTCCTTTCATAAAGAGAAATAACTTTCACACACACACACAAGATATTCATGTGTGAAATAGAACGGCCTCTGGAATAAGTGAATGATGTGTAGGAAGTTAAGGCCAAATTTACAATTGCCTGGGGAGGGAGAGAAGACAATCTGAGTCTTCACAGGAAGAATGGACAAGATCCTGGGAGCATTATTGTTGGTTCTATGGCTTCAGTCAGACTGTGAGTTATGGAAGGGAAATTTGAATATAGTAGAAAAACTCCAAGATCCACTACAAGGGTGGGAGATGAGATAATTGGAGGTGCTTCCTTTGTTTTGGCTCATGTGGGTTTTCTGTGGGGACTTGAAGAATAAAATTTTAAATCTGTTACTTTCTTTCCAATCAGGGGCCAGTAGTCAACCAAAGGAGAAGGATGACCAGCAGGTTAAGCAAAATACTCCATCCTTGAAGACCCAGGAAGGAGAAATTTCCATTTTGAACTGTGATTACAATAATGATCTGTTTGCTTACCTCGTATGGTACAAAAAATCCCCTGCTAAAGGCCCTGCTCCCCTGATATCTGTAAGTCCAGGTGTGGATGGGAATGAAGAGGGAAGATTCACAGTCTTCCTCAATAAAAGTGCTAAACACCTCTCTCTGCGTATTGCGGCCTCCCAGCCTGGAGACTCAGCCACCTACTTCTGCGCAGCAAGTGCACAGTGCTCTGCAGGCACCTGCAGCCTGTACTTAAACCTGCATGTGGGGTCTAAGCCAATCCTTGTTTTGGGGTCTCAGACTGGGAGGCCCACAGACTTGCTTCCACTTACACACAGCAGTATGCAAGGGTATACTTTAAAGTAGGTGGGGCAACTTGAGTTTAAAGCAAGACTGATACTTGGCAAGTTCTACAAATGAGTTAGTAAAGTTCCCTAAGCTTCAGGGTGCCGAAGGGTCTAACTTCTCTCCTTTTTACTTCCAGCAAGAGATTGTTCGTTTAGCTAAAGCATAATCTCAGGTGATTCTTTGTCCCCACCAGATCCTAGAAAGAAGATACCCTGTTTCCCCTGTATTTTCAGAGGGAAGAAACATAAAAAAGATATTTCCAAGATCCTTGACCACTCTATCCAACCTCCAACTTTGCTAAATCACCATTAGAAGAAGGAAAAGTAGGAGGAGAATAGGGGGAGAGGGTGAGGAGAAAGAGGAGGAAGAAAAAAGGAAAGAAAATTAGCAATAATAATAATATTAACAATTATTAAATTTTATTGAACTTTTATGATACCACCCATTTTACACATATTATCTTATCTAATACAACCAGAATGCTCCTTAGAAGTAAGAATGGCTCGATTTTGTCTCATATACTTCGTACATGTTATCAGGAGAGACCAGTCCCTGGAGAAGGACATCATGCTTGGTGAAGTAGAGAGTCAGCGAAAATGAGGAAGATCCTCTCAACAAGATGGATTGACATAGTGGCTGCAACTATGGGTGCAAGCATAACAGCGATTGTGAGGATGACACAGGTCCGGGCAGTGTTTTGTTCTGTTGTACATAGGGTCACTATGAGTTGGAACCAACTTAACGGCACTTAAGAGCACCACCACCACCAACAAGGAGGTTTCATTACCCCTCGCAGACTATGAAAGCCTGAAAATACGGTTTATTTATATGTATCATGCTTGTTGATAAACTGTTAGAACTTGTCCCTCATGAACTGATTTTATGAAGCTGAAGTTCTTTTCAGTTAGAGGGTGTAGAAATTCAATATGCTTTTCAGAAAGCGTGAGGAAACCTCTGGAAATCTCATACTTAACCTATGGTTTAATCTGGCTCTTGAATTCCTCAGGTCATGCTGAATACGTTTCTGAACAGAATAAAACCCCTTGCTGTGGAGTCATTTACAATTCATGAAGACCTCATGTGTTACAGTGTAGAAGTGCTTCATAGAGTTTTCTTGGTCTTAATCTTTATGGAGGAGACCCTGGGTGGTGCAAATGATTAGGAACTCAACTACTAGCCAAACATTGGCATCTTGAAACCACCCAGAGACACCTTTGAAGGCAAACCTGTCAATATGCTTCCGAAAGGTCACAGCCTTGAAAACCCTAATGAGCAGTTCTACTCTGCACACATGGGGTCACCATGAGTCAGAATCAACTTGACAGAAACTAACAAAAACAATTTTTATGGAAGCAGAGCCTTTCTTCCATTGTGCCACTGGGTGGTTTCCAAACTCTAACCTTTAGGTTAATAAACCAGCACAGACTATTTGTGCCACCCAGAGACCTTCTGAACAGAATGTTGTCATGTGCCCTTGAGTCAATTCCTACTCATAATGACCCTGTATGACAGAGTATAACCTCTTCATAGGGTCTCCTAGGCTGTAATGTTCAAGGGAGCTGATCTCCAGGTTTCTTCTCCCACAGAGGGGCTGGTTGGTTTGCTGACCTTTCTGTTAGCAGTCAAGCGCTTAGCCATTGCACCACAGCGCTCTTTTCTGAACAGAATTCCTTTGCTGTAGAGATGATTTTGATTCATAGCAACCCAAAAGGACAGAGCAGAACTGCCCCATAGGGTTTCCAAGGCTGTAGTCTTTATAGAAGCAGACTGCCACCTTACTCCGTCAAAGTGGCTGGTGAGTTCGAACCATAGACCTTTTGGTTACCAGGTGAGTGCTTACCCACTGTGCCACCAAGGTTCCTTCTGAACAGAAAAGGGGTGATATATAGCTTTGCTTAGTTTGGTTCATCTGGAGATCCTTGTGGTGATACTGTAACTACAAGGTAAAATCTATAACTTAACCACTTCTTTCATATCTAATTCTATCTTTCTGAGCATGGGTGAGAATTCAACTAAATGTGAATTAGATTTCTTTGACGCCTCCTTATCCAGGAATAACAGGGCACCAATCTAACTGGCAGTCTTTCTTCCACTTCTTTTTAGGGCTAACATTGGTATAGTTAGTTAAATGCTGTTGAGTCAGTTCTGAATCATAGGGACCCTATGCACAACAAAACGAAATGCTGCTCGGTCCTGCGCCATCATCAGAGTCATGGCTATATTTGAGCCCACTGTTGCAACCACTGTGTTAATCCATCTCCTCCAGGGTCTTCCTCTTTTTTGCTGACCCTCTGCTTTACCAAGCGTGATGGTCCCTCCTCATAACATGTCCAAAGTACATGAGATGAAGTCTCACCATCCTCACTGTCAAGGAGTACTCTCGCTGTACTCCTACCAAGACAAATGTGTTCGTTCTTCTGGCAGTCCATGATATATTCAAATACTCTTCACCAGCACCATAATTCAAAGTTGTCAGTTCTACTTTGGTCTTCCTTATTCATTGTCTAGCTTTCAAATGCATATGAGGTGATTGAAAATACCGTGGCTTGGGTCAGGCACACCCCAAAGTGACATCTTTGCTTTTCAATACTCTAAAGAGGTTTTTTGCAGCAGATTTGCTCAATGCAATGCATTGTTTGATTTCATGACTGCTGCTTCCATGAGCGTTGATTGTGGATCCAAGTAAAAGGAAATCCTTGACAACTTCAATCTTTTCTCCGTTTATCATGATGTTGCTTATTGGTCCAGTTGTGAGGATTTTTGTTTTCTTTGTCTTGAGGTTTAATTCATACTGAGGGCTGTAGTCTTTGACCTTTATCAGCGAGTGCTTTAAGTTCTCTTCTCTTTCATCAAGCAAGGTTGTGTCATCTGCATATGGCAGGTTGTTAATGAGTCTTCCTCTAATCCTGATTCCCCGTTCTTCTTCATATAGTCCAGCTTCTCGGATTGTTTGCTCAGCATACAGATTGAATAAGTGTGGTGAAAGGATACAACCCTGACCACATCTTACTTGGTTTTAAACAACACAGTATACCCTTGTTCTGTTTGAACAATTGCCTCTTGGTCTATGTACAGGTTCCTCATGAGCACAATTAAGTGTTCTGGAATTCCCATTCTTCCTCATGTCATGTATAATTTGTTGTGATCCACACAGTCAAATGCCTTTGCATAGTCAATAAAACACAGGTAAACATCTTTCTGGTGTTCTCTGCTTTCAGCCAGGTTCCATCTGACATCAGAAATGATATCTCTCATTCCACATCCTCTACTGAATCTAGCTTGACTTTCTGGCATTTTCCTGTTGATGTACTGCTGCAACCGTTTTTGAATTCTCTTCAGCAAAATTTTAATTGTGTGATATTAATGATATTGTTTGATAATATCCACATTCTGTTGAATCACCTTTCTTTGGAGTGGGCACAAATATGAATCTTTTCCAGCTGATTGGCCAGGTAGCTGTCTTTCAAATTTCTTGGCATAGACAAATGAGCACTTCCAGCATTGCACCCATTTGTTGAAACATCTCAATTGGTATTCGGTCAATTCCTGGAGCCTTGTTTTTTGCCAGTGCCCTCACTGCAGCTTTGAATTCTTCCTTCAGTACCATCAGTTCTTGATCATTTGCTACCTCCTGAAATGGCTGAAAGTCGACTGATTCTTTTTGGTACAATGACTTTGTGTTTTCCTTCCATCTTCTTTTGATGTTTTCTACTTCTTTCAGTATCTTGCCCATAGAAATCATCAATATTGCAACTCAAGGCTTGAATTTTTTCTTCACTTCTTTCACTTGAGAAATGCTGACCGTGTTTTTCTCTTTTGGTTTTCTAACTCCAGGTCTTTGTACATTTCATTATAATACTTGACTTTGTCTTCTCAAGCAGCCTTTTGAAATCTTCTGTTTAGCTCTTTTACTTCATCAACGATCAAGAACAAGTTTCACAGTCTCTTCTGACATCCATTTTGGTCTTTTCTTTCTTTCTTGTATTTTTAAAGTCCTTTTCCTTTCTTCAAGTGTGATTTAAGAATTCCTTAAAAAGACAAGAATTCTTTGTTAGAGTAGTTAAAATACATCAGTGGAACCATCATCATTGATTTTGATTAGACAAACATAAATTATTATACATGGAAATAAACAGGAAAATGTGACTCATAGTCAATGAAAAAAGCCACCAATGAAAACTGACTCTGAGATGGCCTAGGTGTTGAATTTAGCAGACAAATATTTTAAGCAGTTATTATAAGTGTGTTCAAAGAACTAAAGGAAAATATGTTCAAATAACTGAAGCAAAATAAGTTCTTAATAAGTGAACAAAAGAAAAATATCAGCAGAGAAATGGAAGCTGTGAAAAAAAGAAAAAAATGGAAATTTTAGAAATGAAAATTTCAATAACTGAAATGAAAATTTCACTGGAGTACTTCTGGTTTCTAGTCTGGTATGTAAAAAGCTTAGAGGTCATCACTCCTATCCTCACAATTTTTTTTTATATACTTTTATCTATTTTGTTGTGGTTGTTCAGAATATACATAGCAAAACATATACCAATTCAACAGTTTCTACATGTACCGTTTAGTGACATTATGTTCTTCAAGTTGTGTAACCATTCTCACCCTCCTTTTCTAACTTTTTTCTCCTCCATTAACATAAATTCAACTGTCGCCTATGGTTTCTACCCAATCTTTTGAGTTGTTGTCAATTTGATCCCATATAGATAGTTCTTAAAAGAGCATAATGCTCAAAGCAGACATTTTTTACTAGTTAAGCTAAGCTATTGTGTAATTTTAAGAATACTTCAGGGGCTTTTGTGGTTTAAGGTTTAAAGATTATCTCAGAGCAATAGTTTCAGGGATTCGTCCAACCTTCATGGCTCCAGGAAGCCTGGAGTCCATTAAAAATTGACATTTTCCTCTGTATTTTCCCCCTTTTGATAAGAATTCTTCTATGGACTCTTTGATCTAAATGTTCACTAATGGTAGCTGGGCACCATCCGGTTCTTCTGGTCTCATGGCAAAGGAGGCAGTTGTTCAGGGAGGCAATTAATCACACATTCCACATCTTCCTCTTATTCCTAAGTCTCCTTCCTCTCTTGTTCCAGGTGAATAGATAACCATTGTTGTGCCTTGGATGGCCACTTGCAAGCTTTTGAGACCCCAGGCACTAGATATTGAACTAGGAGATAGAACAGAGTCACTAAGCATGTTATTAGACCAATTAATTGGCATGTCCTATGAAACCATGACCCTATAACTCCTAACCAAGAAACCAGCCTCAGCAGCTACTTTTTTTGTCATTGTTGTAAATATATCTATCACACAACTTTTGCAAATTCAACTGTTTACAGGTGTACAGCTTATTGACAGCAGTTATAATAATCTGCTGTGCAACCTACCCTTAATCAACATGGTATTTCCATCACTGCTAACTTCCCCTTTCCCCCTTCTTTCTAACCCTGCTAACCACTAATAAACTTTGTTCTCTATCCATTTGCCTTTTCTTGTCTTTTTATATAAGTGAGGTCATACAGCATTTGTCCTTTTGTGATTGACTTATTTCACTCTGCATAATGTCTTCTAGTTCCATCCCTATTGTAGCATGTATCAAGACTTCATTTTTCCTGGTGACTGGGTGGAATTCCATCGTATGTATGTACCACATTTTGTTTATCCATTCATCTGTTGATGGCATTTAGGTTGTTTCCACCTTTTGGGTATTGTGAATAGTACTGCAATGAGCATTGGTGTACAAGTTTCTGTCTGAGTCTCTACTTTCAAGTACTTTTGGTATATACGTAGAAGTAGAATTTCTGGGTCATAGTACTTCTATTTCCAGTTTTTTGAGGAACTGCCACACTATTTTCCACAATATCTGTACCATTTCTCATTCCCATCAGCAATGAGTAAGGGTTCCAATTTCCCCACATCTTAGCCAACATTTATTATTATCTGGTTTTTTTTTTTTTTTGGTTTGTTTGTTTTTTATCTCAGCCACCCTAGTGAGAGTGAAATGATATCTCACTGTGGTTTGATTTACTTCTCTCTGATAGCTAATGACGCTGGGCATCTTTTCTCGTATTTGGTAGCTATTTGAATGTTCTCTTTGGTGAAATGTCTATTCAAGTCCTTCACCCATTTTGTGGTTGGGTTGTTTGGGTTTTTTTTGTTGTTGTTGTTACTGTTGTTAAGTTTTTGAGGTTTTAGACTCTTGTCAGAGATATGGTTTCTGAAAGTATTCTCCCAGTCAGTAGCTTATTTTTTTTACTTTTTGGGAAAGTCTTTTGATGAACAAAAGTTTTAATTTTCATGAGTTCCCTTTTATTTATCTTACCTTTTGCTGTTTGTGATTCTGTTATTATATTAGATAATCCTTTGTTGAAAGCTAGGCCTGACAGTGTTGTCTCTGCTTTTTTTTTTTTTTTAATTTTTTTTTATTGTACTTCAGGTAAAGGCTTACAGAACAAATAGTTTCTCATGAAACAGAAGTACACATGTTATTCTATGACATTGGTTAACAACCCCACAACATATCAACCCTCTAAATTCTCAACCTCTTTTTTTTTGGTGAAAATACACATAGCCAAAGATACACCATTTCAAAAATTTCTACATACGCAGTTCAGTGACATTGACTATGCTCTTTGAATTATGCTGTTATTCTCACTTAAGATGAAGGCTTACTGAACAAAATAGTTTCTCATCTAACAGTTACTACAAATTTTGCCCTATGATAATGGTTAACTATCTCACAACACATCAACAATATCCTTACTCAGCCTTGGGTTCCCTATCACCAGCTTCCATGTCCCCTTCTGCTTTCTGGCCCTTGTCACTGGACACCTGTACCTCATTAGTTTCATTTGGTTATACGGGGCCATCCATTCCCAGGCTGAACAGTGAACCTCGAAGGTAACTTCACCACTGAGCTAAAAAGGTGTCTGGGGGCCATACTCTCAGGGTTTCTCCAGTCTCCTTTAGGCCAGTAAATCTGGTCTTTTTTTTGTAAGTTAGAATAATGCTCTACATCCTTCTCCAGCTCTGTCCAGAACCCTCTGTTGTGATCCTGGTCAGAGCAGTCAGTGGTGGTAGCAGGGCATCATCTAGCTGTACTGGACTCAGTCCAGTAGAGGCCTTGGTAGCTGTGGACAATTAGTCCTTCAGACTAATCTTTTCCTTGTATCTTGTTTTCTTCATTCTTCCTTGCTCCCGAAGGGATGAGACCAGTGGAGTATCTTAGATGGCTGCTCACAGGCTTTTAAAACCCCAGACACTACTCACCAAGGTAGAATGTAGAGCGTTGTCTTCATAAGCTGTGTTGTGTCAATTGAGCTAGGTGTTCCCCGAGACCATGGTCCCCAGAGCCCTCCGCCCAGCAATTCAGTCCCTCAGGGAGTTTGGATGTGTCTATGGTGCTTCCATGACCTTTCCTTGTACAAGTTGTGCTAGTTTCTCCTGTATTGTGTACTGTCTCACCCTTTGCCCAAGATACCACTTATCTATTATATATTTAGTATTTCCCCTCCTCACCCCTCCCATCCCTGGTAACCAACAAAGAATCACGTGATCATCTCAATTGATGCAGAAAAGGCATTTGACAAAGTCCAACACCCATTCCTGCTAAAAACTCTCAATAGAATAGGTATAGAAGGGAAATTTCTCAACGTAATAAAGGGCATCTATGCAAAACCAATGGCCAACATCATTCTTAATGGAGAGAGGCTGAAAACATTCCCCTTGAAAACAGGAACAAGACAAGGATGCCCTTCATCACCACTCCTATTTAACATTGTGCTGGAAGTTCTAGCTAGAGCGATAAGGCAAGAAAAAGAAATAAATGGCATTCAAATTGGTAATGAAGTTAAACTGTCCCTGTTTGCAGATGATATGATACTATACACAGAAAACCCTAAAGACTCCATGAGAAATCTACTAGAACTAATAGAAAGATTCAGCAGAGTAGCAGGATACAAGATAAGCATTCAAAAATCAGTTGGATTCCTATACACCAATAAGGAGAATGATGAAAAGGAGATCAGGAAAACAATACCATTTTCAAAAGCCCCTAAAAAGATAAAATACTTAGGAATAAATCTGACCAGGGATGTAAAATACCTATACAAAGGAAACTATAAAACACTATTGCAAGAAACTCGAAGGGATCTACATAAATGGAAAAACATACCATGCTCATGGATAGGCAGACTCAACATTGTGAAAATGACAATTCTACCCAAAGCAATCTACAAATACAATGCAATCCCGATTCAAATACCAACAACATTCTTCAAAGAGATGGAAAAACTAATCATTCACTTTATATTGAAAGGGAAGAAGCCCCAACTAAGTAAAGCTCCTGCTTTTTCCACTAAAAATTCTATGGTTTTAGTTTGTACATTCAGGTCCTTAATCCTTTTTAAATTTCTTTTTGTGTGTGGTGTGAGGCATGGTTCTTCATTTGTTTTTCTACACATGGAAATCCAATTATCCCAGAACCATTTATTAAAGAGACTCTTCTTTTCCCACCGAATGGACTTAGCCCCCTTGTCAAAAATCAGTTGACCATAAATGAGTGAGTTTATTTCTGTACTCTCAATTCTATTTCAATGGTCTATATGTTTATTGTTATATCAGTACCAGGCTGTTTTGACTACTGTAGATGCATAGTATGTTTTTAAAAACTCAAGCATATCAAAGACTGTAAGCATGGTGCAGGACCGGGCAGGGTTCTGTTCTGTTGTACATAGGGTCACTAAGAATCAGAACTGACTTGACGACAGCAGCATAGTAGGTTTTCAAGTCAGATAGTGTGAATCCTCCTAATTTGTTCTTCTCTTTCAACATTGCTCTAGCTATTTCATGGCTCTTGTAATTTCATATAAAGTTGAAGGTGGATTTTTCCATTTCTGTTAAGAAGGTTATTGGAATTTTGATTGAATTGCATTGAATCTGTAGATCACTTTGGGTAGTATTGACATCTTAACAATATTAAGTCTTCCAATCCATGAAATGGAACATCTTTTCATTTATTTAAGTCTTTTTTAATCTCTTTCAGCAGTGTTTTATAGTTTTCATTGTATGAGTTCTTCACATCCCTGATTAGATTTATTCCTAGATATTTTATTCTCTTAGATGGTTTAAAGTTAAGAAAGGTATGACTCATGGTTGTATCCTTTCACCATACTTATTCAATCTGTACTCTGTGCAAATCAACTGAGAAGCTGGACTATATGAAGAAGAAAGTGACATCAGGATTGGAGGAAGACTCATTAACAAACTGCCATATGCAGATGACATAACTTTTCTTGCTGAAAGTGAAGAGGACTTGAAGCACTTACTGATGAAGGTCCAAGACTGCAGCCTTCAGTATAGATTAAACTTCAACATAAACAAAACTCCTCACAACTGGACCAATAAGCAACATCATAATAAATGGAGAAAAGATTGAAGTTGTCAAGGATTTCGTTTTACTTGGATCCAAAATCAACCTCCATGGAAGAAGCAGTCAAGAAATCAAAAGAAGCATTGCATTGAGCAAAGCTGCTGCAAAAGACCTCTTTAAAGTGTTAAAAAGCAAAGATGTCACTTTAAGTTCTAAGGTATGCCTGATCCAAGCTGGGGTGTTTTCAATCTACTCATATGCATGTGAAAGCTGGACAATGAATAAGAGAGACCAAAGAAGAACTGATGCCTTTAAATTATGGTTTTGGCAAAGAATATGGAATATACCATGGAATACCAAAAGAATGAACATATCTGTCTTGGAAAAGTACAGCCAGAAAGATCCTTAGAAGCAAGGATGGTGAGACTTTGTCTCACGTACTTATCAAGATGGACCAGTCCTCAGAGAAGGACATCATGCTTTGTAAAGTAGAGGGTCAGCAAAAAAGAGGAAGACCCTCAATGAGATGAATTGACACAGTGGCTGCAAAATATGGGCTCAAGCATAACAACAATCATGAGAATGACACAGGACTAGGCAGTGTTTCTTTCTGTTGTACATAGGCTCACTATGTGTAGGGATCGACTCAATGGCACCTAACAACATATGCTATTATAAATGAAATTGTTTCACTTATTTCTCTTTCAATTTTCTTATTGCTGTGTATAGAAACCCAACTGATTTTTGTTTATTGACTTTGTATCCTGAAACTTTGCTAAATCAGCTCTAAAAGTTTTCTTGTGGACTCTTTGGGATATTTTATGTATAGGATCATATCATTCATGAATAGAGATAATTTTACCACTTCTTTTCCAATATGGATCCCTTTTCTTTCTTTTTCTTGTCTTATAGCTTTGGCTAGAACTTCTAATACAATATTAAATAGAAGTTGAGAGAGCAGGCATCCTTGTCTTTCCTCTTCATTTCAAGGGGAGCACTATCATTCTTTCTCTGTTAAGTATAATGCGGGATGTTGGCTACTGGCTTTTCATATATGCCATGAATCATATTGAGGAATTTCCCTTCTATTCCAATCTTTTTTAGGGTTTTCATCAAGAAAGGGTGTTGGATTTTATCAAATGCTTTTTGTTCATCCATAAAGATGATCGTGTAGTTCTTTTCCTTTGTTCTATTGATGTGGCATATTACATTGATTGATTTTCTAATGTTGAACCATACACCATGACCAAGTGGGGATAAATTCCACTTGGTTATGATATATGTCTCTTTTAAAATGCTGTTGGATTATGTTTGCTAGTATTTTGTTGAGAATTTTTGCATCTATCATCTTAAGAGATATTAGCCTATAGTTTTCTTTTCTTCTGGTGTCTTTTTCTTGTTTGAGTATCAGGGTTATGCTTGCTTCATAGAATGGATTAGGGAGGATTCCTTCCTTCTCTATCTTCTGGAAAAGGTTAAACAGTATTTGTGTCAATTCTTCTTTATATGTTTGGTAGAATTCCCCAGTGAAACAGTCTGATTCAGGATTTTTGTTGTTGTTGTTGGAAGGTTTTTGATCACTGATTTGAGCTCTTTACTTATTGTGGATCTGTTGAGACTTTCTATTTTCTCTTGAGTCAGTTTGGGTAGGTTATGTGCTTCTAAGAATTTGTCCATTTCATCTAGGTTATCCCATTTGTTGCATACAGTTGTTCATAACATTCTGACATAATTCTCTTTATTTCTATTGGGTCAGTAGTAATGTCCCTTATTTGATTTCTTATTTTGGTTATTTGCTCACAAGTACTTTTAATATTAACCACAAGTTGTTATTTCAAATGATCTTAGGTTCTCTAAATAAAATCATGGGTGATCGTCAACATGACATGATGACTCCAGGAATTTTTTTTTTAACTGGGTAGTGTAAGGGGTAGGTGTGAGAATGGAGAAAAAAGAAAGATAATTGTCTTCTAATATCAGAAACTACTTACTGACCTGGCATAATAGAAATAATATCTTCTCAAAGAGATGATCTTCTATTATAGCTGAACCCAGGGCAAATAAGATGGAATAGAACAGGCATTTTTTTTTTGTCTTAACAAAATATGGTTATGTAGATCACCCATTGAGAAGACAACCAGATGCTTAAGATAACCAGAAAAAAAAAAACAGTTTGACTTTGAAGAACAGTGCTTGAAAGAATGAATTGAAAGGGAAAGGATAAAGGAAAGAATGATTTGGGTTCATGAAATTTTTTGTGTAATGCTATATCTCTAACCCCATACAAGATACAGAAACATATCTGCATTTTAATTTAAAACATTTTTATTTGGAAAAGAATATATCAGAATTATATTTAGGAATACATTTTAAATGTCAATCTAAATCTGGGGTATAGTAAAGATGTTGAAGTAATATGTTTATATGTTCCACACATCTCTAGAGAATATCTGAGCAGTCTTTATTGAAGGAAAAAAGCTATGTTAAACACATCTAGTGGCTCAACTAAGCTTAAGCAAGTGTGAGCAGGCTATGATTTTATAACTTGTCCTGCTCCTCCACCCACCAAACCAATTTTCTGTTCTGAGACAGCTGCATCACTGTAATTGTAGATAGGACTTTACAGAAAACTGAACAAGGCTGAGCTCCAGGCTCAGAGCTGGAGATATTTATTTATCTAGAGAAAGAAGTGTGAGCATGACTTTCTTCAGCATATTATGGGCAGTGACAGCCACTGTGTGCCTTGGTAAGGACAGCTGCTGATAGTGGGGGTGAGACTCCTCATACTGTCTGGAACTAGGGTAGGTGAGGAGAAAGTGGGGTGAGGATGAACAGTCAGCAAAATGTGACAAACACTCAGAGATAATAAGAAGAAAAAAGAAAGGAATCAGATTTTGACTCCTTCAGCATTGACTGCAAGGTTTAGCTTGGTAAATCACTTACCGGTCAACTCAGGAGATTAATCTTGCTATTTCTTCTTGTCTACAAGATCCAGCATGTCCAGAGGGTCATTCAATCTCAAATGGCAATATCCATGCAGGAGGGCAAGACTGTGGAACTAGACTGTTCATATGAAACCAACTTTGCATACTATGTATTATTTTGGTACAAAAGTCTTCCCAGTGGGGAGATGATTTTCCTCATTCTTCAAGACACAGATACAGAACTCATCGCAACACAGATTGATATTTCCTAAGCTTCCAGAAAGCAGCTAAAACTATCAAGCTCATCATATCAACTGTACTACTAGAAGACTCTGCAACGTATTTCTGTGGTCTCAGGCAACCCACTATGAGAAAAAGTGACAGAAAAGCCTTACAAAGACCCAGAACTCAAAGTGAGGCAATTGCCTATTCCCAGGGGAGACAACAAACCTTACTAGGCAGTTTGGTAGCAGTTAGGTAGTGGTTATGGGTGCATAAGATAAAATCTAGAAAGGAAGTAGCTAAATTCACTGTATGTAACACTCTCCCACAGTTGGCTCAGAGACCACACAGGACCACATACAAAAGTCATGCTCTTTAGATATAATCATATTTCAGTTTCTTCCCAAGGAGCATGCCATGAAAGAAAAGAAATACATTTCCAGGACAGCATTTAAAGACTATGCTTGATTGTCCCGGATTTTACACCTGCCGAACTCAATATCTTGTGGAAGATGATGTGGAAGATGCTAGGATAAAACAAGCCTACAAAATGGAGGATGACATGCAAAGATTGCTAAAGAGTGGCCAGGAAAATATAGACTGGAGGATATTGAACCATGTAGAATAGTAACCCATTCTGATCCAGACTCATTTTCGTACCTCCTTGACTATCCTTCATTATGACCCTTGCCAACTTCATTTTGTTCTCCCATGCTCTTTGACTCTCCTACTACTTACAGCTTGGTCTATTGATGGGTCTACCTATAGCCACACTCCCATCACAAGCTTTTATTAACCACAACTGAGAAAGGATGTGTGTCAGAGACACTGCCATAGATGCTGTGGTCTGAAGCAAATCTTGTAACCACCTAACTGATTCATGGAAGCAGTAGAAATGGCTGTACTTCCTCCAAGATACATTTGTTTATACTTCTGGCAATCCATGATATATTCAGTTTTCTTCACCAGCACAGTAATTCAAATACGTCAATTCTTCTTCTTTATTCTTTTTTCATTGTTCTGCTTTCACATGCATATGAAGTGACTGAAAATACCATAGTTTGGGTCAGGCACACCTTAGTCAGCAAAGTGACATCTTCACTTTTTAAGATTCTTAAAGAGGTCTTTTGCAGCAGATCTGTAGAACCCTCCACTTTCAGGTCTTTCTACTCTCTATTCCTAGAGATGACATGGCTGGACAACAGTATCAGAGCCACGGTGGTAGGCAGAGTGAGCCATTATTCTTACTTGTGTTATATTACCTTCTCTCAATCTTTATCTCCATGGAATTTTATCTTAAAAGGTGTTTATTTATATGCTTTTATTTGTTAGGTGTAGTTCTGGGGAAGTTGGTGAAAGGGGATGCTTCTTACTAATCTTTTTATCTGTTCAAGGCTTGCCATAGGTACTGACACAAGAGCAGAGTGACATAATGAAAGAAATTTTAGTTTATTTATCAGATTTATCTAGGTTCATATGCTGCCTTTTTGTGTTATTTAACCTCTTTGAGTCTTTTTTCTTCACTTTTAAGTTATTTTAAGGATTAAATGAAAGAATGAATAGAAAACTTCAAACAGTGGTTGGCATGTGATAGGCACTAATAAGCTACTAATGGTGGCTGTGGGAATATGTCATATTCTTTCATTACTGTACTACAACATTGAGATTATAACAGGGAAATAAATTTAAATATTATAAGAAAAGCATCCAGGAGACTCTGGAATGAGACACAAGTTCACAGCATTCTTACTTCACAATATCTGTTGCTGAAATCTGGAGTCTCTGAATCTCTTGTTTTGCATAAGCTTTCAATTGTGGAGGAACATTGAGTGTCGACAGGGAAAATGTCCAGATGCCTAACTTAAGAAATAATTAAATGAGGCCATTTTGGGAAACGGTACTTAGGTCTTTGGGACAGCTTTATATATACTCTGTCTCCTGGGATCTTGAATACTTCTAGATTAAACGAGACATCTGCTTTCACTACTTGACATATTGACATAGTTGAACTCTCACACTATAGAAGTGTATTACAAAGTATATTACAAAGAATGTGTTGTTAAAATACTTGAAATTCATTAACAGTTCAAAGTGGCTGATTTTGGAAATAAGTTTCAGGGATTTCAGGAACTGGCTCCCTAAAAAATATGGTGTCTTAATTTTCTAGTGCTGCTATAACAGAAATACCACAAGTGGATGGCTTTAATAAACAGAAATTTTCTCACAGGTTTAGGAGGCTAGATGTCTGAATTCCAGGTGCTAGCTCTAGGGGAAGGCTTTCTCTCTGTGTCAGCTCTGGGAGAAGGTCCTTGTCTCTTAAGCCTCTGTTTCCTGGTTCCTTGGAGATCTCCACATGGCTTGGCATCTATCTTCCCCCATCTCTGCTTGCTTAATCTGCTCCTTTTATATCTTGCAAGAGATTGATTGAAGACACACCCTACACTAATCCTACCTCTTTAACATAATAAAGACAACCCATTTCCAAATGGTATTATAACCACAGTCATAGAGGTTAGGGTTTACAGCACATATTTTGGGGGGACACAATTCAATCCATAATATATGCTTTATAGACATTCAATTGTGGAAAAATAAACATCCCTCACTCTTTGACATCAGAGGAGGACCTTGGGAATTCAAAGAAAAAGTATGAGCTTCATTCTAGCCAGTGGAATGACTCAGGTAGAGGCACTGATATCAGTCTAGGGGTCCTTTATATTGGGGAAAAAGCCAGGATAAAGAAGATGCAAATATTTTTACCATGATAATGCTGGTGTTATAATTTCAGGAGTATGTGCAAGTATGTGTTACTAAGGGACATATACTTTCATTCTTCAGGTAAACTAGACTGATACGACTATCAAAGGAAAATTAGTTTCTAAGTGTTAAATTGTGTGCTTTCACGTATACACACAGATCCTGGTTGTAGTTCTAGTGGTACAGAGAAAACAAATTGGAGTTGAAATACTGACAATTTCCTCCTCCCCTACACATTTTCCATGGTATCAGAGCTCACCTTGTCTTGACAAATTAGCAATATCTTAAGCAGACAAAGGTCTCCTTGATATCTAATAGAAGCCTGGTGGGGGCCTCAAAATTTGCAAGTCCCCTTTAAAAGGGACTTGAACCTAAGTTTCATTATCTTGTAGGAAGGAGTGATGTGTCCAGAGATACCAGGGAATTGATACACCAGATGTCGTCGACTTAAGAACCAATACAACAAAACAACCCACTGCCTTCAAGTTGATTCCAACTCATAGGTACTCCATAGGGTTTCCAAGCCTGTAAATATCTACCAAAGCAGACTGCTACGTCTTTCTCCCGCGGAGCCACTGGCAGTGTTGAACGGATGACCTCTCAGTTAGCATCCAATTGCTTTAACCACTGTACCACCAGGGCTCCACTAAGAACCAACAGAGGCATTGTGGTCAGAGAAGATACTTTGTATTATCTCAGTGTTTTGGATTTTGTTGAGGGTTGTTCTGTGGCCTAAGAAGTGGTCTATTCTGGAGAACATTCCATGGGCATTGGAAAAGAATGTGTACTTTGCACCTTTTGGGTGGAGTGTTCTATGTATGTCTATGAGGTCAAGTTGGCTGATTGTGCCCTTTAGGTCTTCTGTATTTTTGCTGAGTTTCTTTTTAGATGTTCTGTCCTTTACAGAGAATGGTGTGTTGACGTCTCCTACTGTTTTTGTGGAACTGTCAGTTTCTCTTTTCAGTGCTGTTAGAGTTTGTTTTATGTATTTTGGAGCCCTGTCATGGGGTGCGTAGATGTTTATTATGGTTATGTCTTCATGATGCATCATCCCCTTAATCATTATATAGTGTACTTCTTTGTCTTTTATGGTGGATTTTGTTTTAAAGTCTCTTTTATTGGAGATTAGTATTGCTACTCCTGCTGTTTTTTGGAAGCTGTTTGCTTGATATATTTTTTCTGTTCTTTGATTTTTAATAAATTTACATCTTTGTTTCTAAGATGTGTCTCTTGCAGAAAGCATATTAATGGCTTCTTCTTTTTTTTTTTTTGTATGCATTCTGTCACTCTCCGTCTCTTTATGAGTGCATTTAGGCCGTTTACATTCAGTGTAATTATTGATAGGTGTGAGTTTACTGCTGTCATTTTGTGGGTTTTTTTTGCCTTGTTTTGTTTTGTTTTTTTGTGGTGCCGATGTTTTCTTTGTTCCTCTTACTCTCCTGTTCTGAATTCCCTTTGTCTGTGGGTTTTTGTCTTTTTTTTTTTTTTTGTAGGTTTTGTTTTTACTGAGACTTTATGTTTTTCTTCTTTATTTTGATGAGTAGGTTTGTTAACTTTCTTTGTGGTTACCTTGAAATTGACCCTTATCTTCCTAGGTTTGAACAAGTCTATTTTTACTTGATATCACCTTCCTTCTTCTCCACTAGAAGGTTCTATACCTATACCATTTATTCCCTCTTTTATTGTTCTGATGCTGTTGTCATTTACAGATTAACCTCTCTGGTTCCCTGTTGTAATTCTTTTGGTTTTGCATGTCCTTAAGAGTTCATTTCCTAGGATGGTATCTGGCTAGTACAATCCTGTGTTCTAGATTCAGCCTGTGGTCGATGTTGTTTGTTCTCAGTTTCAAGGACTCCCTTTAATAAGTCTTGTAAGTTTGGTTTGGTTTTTACATAGTCCCTTATTTTCTATTTATCTGGAAATGACCTAATTTCATCATCATATTTGAATGAGAGTTCTGCAGGATATATTATTCTCAGATGGCAATTTTTGTATTCCAAGGTTTTATATAAGTCATCCCATTGCCTTCTTGCCTGCATGATTTCTGCCGAATAATCCGAGTTTAGTCTTATTGTTTCTCCTCTTTATGTAACTTTTTGGTTTTTCATTTTATTTTATTTATTTATTTATTTATTTTTTTGAGCTGCTCTCAGAATTCTTTGTATGTCTTTGGTTTTAGCAAGTGTGATTATGATATGCCTTGATGATTTTGTTTTGGGGTCAATCCTATATGCAGTTCACTGAGCTTCTTGGATGGTCAGCTTTTCATCTTTCATGATGTTGAGGAAGTATTCTGTCAGTGGTTCTTCAATGATCCTCTCAGTGTTTTCTGTTTTCTCCTGCTGTTCTGGAAATCTGATCACTCACAGATTTTTGCTTTTGATTTTATCCCACGTAATTCTCAGGGTTTTTTCATTTTTCTTTGTTTTTTTTTTCTGATTTTTCCTCAGAGTTGTAGCTAAGTGTTTGACTTCAATTTCGCTGATCCTCTCTTCCATCATTTCTAACCTGCTCCTCAGCCCTTCTATGACACTGTTCATTTCTGAAATCTTGTTTATCTTTTGAATTTATTATTTATTTATTTTTTCTTATAGTTAAATGAAGTTTACATTTCAAGTCAGTCTCCCATACAAAATTTTATACATACATAGTTATGTGGCCCTAATTCCTCACCCCATTCTGCGACAGCACACTCCTCCTTTCTGCCCCTGATTCCCCATGTCCATTCAACCAACTCCTAACCCTCTCTGCCTTTCCATCTCACCTCTGGATAGAAGCTACCCCTTTGGTCTCTTGTATCTATTTGTCTGAGAAGCACACACTTCATGAGTATCACTTTATCTCTGACAATCCAGTCCAATCACTCTCTGAAGAGTTGGCCTCGGACATTGTTTTAATTCTTGGCTGATAGAGAGTCCAGGGACCACGCTTTTCAGAGCACCTCCAGTCTCAGGTCTTCTTACTAGAATTTGAGTTCTGCACACATCTTTCTGCTGCTCCAGCAGGGACTCTCTGCTTTATTCCCTGTTAGGACGGTCATTGGTGGTAGCCAGGCACCATCTAGTTCTTCTGGTCCCAGTCTGATGAAGTCTCTGGTTTATGTGACCCTTTATGTCTGTAGCGCTAATACTTTCCTGTGTCATTGGTGTTCTTCATTCTCCTTTACTCCACGTGGTTGGGACCAACTGATGCATCTCAGATGGCAGCTTGCAAGCTTTTAAGACCCCAGATGCCACTCACCAAAGTAGGATGTAGAACATTTTCTTAATAAGCTTTGTTATGCCAATTGATCTAGATGTCCCCTGAAAGCATGGTCCCCAGACCCTTACCTCTGCTACTCTGTCTCTCAAAGTATTTGATTGTATTCAGGAAATTCTTAGCTTTGGTTTTGTCCAGTTGTGCTGATTTTCCCTGTCGTGTGTACTGTTTTTTCCTTCACCTAAGATGATACTTACCTACTATCTAGTTAGTGAATAACCCTCACCCTCCCTCCCCAACCCCATAAACATCAAACAATGTTTTCTTCTGTGTTTAAACCTTTTCTTGAGTTCTTATAATAGTGGTCTTATACAGTATTTGTCCTTCTGTGAATGACTAAATTCACTCAGCATAATAAGTTCCAGTTTCCACCATGGTATATGATGTTTCACAGCTTCATCGTTGTTCTTTATGGTTGCATAATATTCCATTGTGTGGATATACCACAATTTGCTTATCCATTCATCTTTTGAAGGGCACCTAGGTTGCTTTCATCTTTTTGCTATTGTGAACAGTGCTACGATGAACATGGGTGTGCATACATCTATTCATGTGATGGCTCTTATTTCTCTAGGGTATAGTCCAAGGAGTGGGACAGCTGGATCGTATGGTACTTCTATTTCTAGCTTTTTAAGGAAGTGCCAAATTGATTTCCAAAGTCGTTGTACCATTTTACATTCCAGTCAACAGTGTATAAGTGTTCCAGTCTCTCCACAACCTCTCCAGCATTTATTATTTTGTGTTTTTTGGATTAAGGCTAGTCTTCTTGCCGTGAGATGACATTTCATTTGTGGTTTTGATCTGCATTTCTCTAATGGCTAATGATTGTGAGCATTTCTTCATGTGTCTGTTAGCCACCTGACTGTCTTCTTTGGTGAAGTGCCTGTTCATATCCTTTGCCCATTTTTTAATTGGGTTATTTGTCTTTTTGTTGTTGAGGTTTTGCAGTATCTTGTAGATTTTAGAGATTAGACGCTGATTGGATTTTCCATAGCCAAAATTTTTTTCCCCACTCTGTAGGTTATCTTTTTACTCTTTTGGTTCAGTCTCTTGATGAGCATAAGTGTTTGATTTTTAGGAGCTCCCATTTATCTAGTCTCTCTTATGGTGCTTGTGCATTGTTACTTATATTTCTTACTGTGTTTATGCCATGTATTAGGGCTCCTAGTGTTGTCCCTATTTTTCCCTCCATGATCTTTAACATTTTAGATTTTATACTTAAGTCTTTGATCCAATTTGAGTTAGTTTTTGTGCATAGTGTGAGGTATGGGTCTTGTTTCAGTTTTTTGCAGATGGATATCCAGTTATGCCAGCACCATTTGTTAAAGAGACTGTCTTTTCCCCAGTTAATGTGCTTTGGGCCTTTGTCAAATATTAGCTGCTCATAGGTGGATGAGCTTATATCTGGATTCTCACCTCTATTCCATTGGTCTATGTATCTGTTATTGTACCAGTACCAGGCTGTCTTGACTACCTTGGTGGTATAACAGGTCTTAAAATCAGGTAGTGTAAGGCCTCCCACTTTGTTCTTCTTCTTGAATAATGCTTTACTTATTTGGGGCCTCTTCCCTTTCCATATGAAGTTGGTGATTTATTTCTCCATTTCATTAAAAAATGCCAGTGGAATTTGTATTGGGATTGCATTGTATCTGTAGATTGCTTTGGGTAGAGTTGACATTTTCACTATGTTGAGTTTACCTATCCATGAGCAAGATATGTTTTTCCACTTATGCAGGTCTCTTTTAGTTTCTTGCAGTAGTGTCTTGTGGTTTTCTGCATACAGATCTTTTACTTCTCTGGTTAGATTTATTCCTAAGTATTTTATCTTCTTGTGGACTATAGTAAATGGTTTTGATTTGGTAATTTCCTCTTCGAGGTTCTCTTTGTTGGTGTAAAGGAATCTAACTGATTTTTGTATGTTCATCTTGTATCCAGAAATTTTGTTGAAATCTTCTATTAGTTCCAGTCATTTTCTTGTGGAGTGGTTGGGATTTTCTGTGTATAAGATCATATCATCTGCAAATAGAGATACTTTGACTTTTTCCCTACCAATTTGGATGTCCTTTATTTCTTTTTCTAGCCTAATTGCTCTGGTTAGGATCTCCAGCACAATGTGAATAAGAGTAGTGATAGAAGGCATCCTTGTCGGTTCCCATTCCCAAGGCGAACGCTTTCATTGTCTCTCCACTGAGGCTGATGCTGGCTGTTGGCTTTGTATAAATGCCCTTGATTATATTGAGGAATTTCCCTTCTATTCCTATTTTATTGAGGGTTTTTATCATGAATCGGTGTTGGACTTTGTAGAATGCCTTTTCTGCATTGATTGATAAGATCATGTGGTTCTTGTCTTTGCTTTATTTATGTGATGGATTACATTGATTGTTTTTCTAATGTTGTTTTCTAATGTTCCTGCATACCTGATATAAATCCCACTTTCTCTTGATGAATTATTTTTTTTGATATGTTGCTGAATTATATTGACTAGAATTTTGTTGAGGATTTTTGAATCAATGTTCATGAGGCATATTGGTCTGTAATTTTCTGTTTTTTTTTTTATATATATATTTTATTGTACTTCAGGTGAAAGCTTACAGAGAAAATAGTTTCTCATGAAATAGTAGTACACATGTTGTTTTTTGACATTGGTTAACAACCCCACAACGTATTAAGCCTCTAAATTCTCAACCTTTTTTTTTTGATGAAAATTACAGATGGCCAAAGATACACCGTTTCAAAAATTTCTACATTCACAGTTCAGTGACATTGACTACGCTCTTCCAACTGTGCTGTTATTCTCACTTAAGATGAAGGCTTACAGAACAAAATAGTTTTTCATTTAACAGTTACTACACATGTTGCCCTATGACAATGGTTAACAATCTCACAGCACATCAAGAATATCCTTACTCCACCTTGTGTTCCCTATCACCAGGGGGCTTCCTTGTCCCCTTCTGTCTTCTGGACCTTGTCAGTGGACTATTGTACCTCTTTAGTCTCATTTGTTTATTTATTTATTTATTTATTTTTATTTTATTTAAACACCATTTCAAAACTTTTTACTTACACATTTAAGTGATATTGACTATGCTCTTCCAATTGTGCTGCCATTCTCGCCCAAGATGAAGGCTTACAGGACAAAACAGCCCCCCATTTAATAGTTACTACAAATGTTGCCCTATAGCAGTGGTCAACAATCTCACAATACATTGACAGTGTCCTTATTCAATTTGTGTTCCTTATCATCAGTTTCCTACTCTCCCTCTGCCTTCTGGCCCTTGTCACCGGACTCCTGTACATCATTAGTCCCATTTAGTTTTACTGGGGTGTCCATTCCCAGGCTTAACATCGAACCTTGAAGGTAACTTCCCCTCTGAGCTGAAAGGCTGTCTGGGGGCCACACTCTTGAGGTTTCTCTAGTATTCTTTAGGCCAGTATATCTGGTCTTCTTTTTTTTTGGGAGTTAAAATTATGCTCTACATCCTACTCCAGCTCTGCCCAGAACCCTCTGTTGTGATCCTGGTCAGAGGAGTCATTGGTGGTAGCCGGGCACCATCCAGCTGTACTGGGCTCAGTCCCGTGGAGGCCTTGGTAGCTGTGGACCATTAGTCCCTCGAACTAATCTTTTCCTTGTATCCTGTTCTCTTCATTCTCCCTTGTTCCCGAAGGGATGAGATCAGTGGAGTATCTTAGATGGCCGCTCATAGGCTTTTAAGACCCCAGACACTACTCACCAAGGTAGAATGTAGAGCATTGTCTTTATAAGTAGTGTCATGCCAATTGAGCTAGATGTTCCCAGAGATCATGGTCCCCAGAGCCCTCCGTCCAACAACTTTTGTTGAGGATTTTTGAATCAATGTTCATGAGGCATATTGGTCTGTAATTTTCTGTTTTTGTGGTCCCTTTACCTGGTTTTTATATCAAGGTTATGCTGGCTTCATAGAATGAGTTTGAGAGTATTCCATCCTTTTCTATGCTCTGAAATACCTTTAGTAAAAGTCATGTTATCTCTTGTCTGAAAGTTTGATAGAATTCTCCACTGAAGCCATCCAGGCCAGGGCTTTTGTTTGTTGGGAGTTTTTTAATTACCTTTTCAATCTCTCCTTTTGTTATGGGTTTATTTATGTGTTCAACCTCTGTTTGTGTTAATTTGGGTAGGTAGTGAGTTTCTAGAAATTTGTCCATTTCCTCTAGGTTTTCAAATTTGTTAGAGTACAATTTTTCATAGTAATCTCTTATGATTCTTTTAATTTATTGTATCTGTTGTGATATCACCCATCTCATTTCTTATACGGGTTATCAGCATCCTCCCCTGTTTTTCTTTTGTCAGTTTGACCAATGGTTTATCAAGTGTTTGATCTTTTCAAAGAACCACCTTTTGGACTTGTTAACTCTTTCAATTGTTTTTCTATGCTCTATTTCATTTAACTCTGCTCTAATTCTTATTATTTCTTTCCTTTTGGTGCCTGTGGGCTTCTTTTTCTGCTCTCTTTCTACCTGTTCCAGTTGTTGGGTTAGTGTTTTGATTATAGCCTTTTCTTCTTTTTGGATGTGCACATTTATGGCTATAAACAGACCTCTGAGTACTGCTTTTACTGTGTCCCAAAGGTTCTGGTAGGATGTGTTTTCATTCTTATTTGATTCTATGAATTTCTTTATTCCATCCTTAATTTCTTCTCTGACCTAGTAGTTTTTGAGCAAGGTGTTGTTCTGTTTCCATGTGTTTGATTTTTTTCCTTGCTTTTTGTGTTGTTAATTTCTACTTTTATGGCTTTAAGGTCAGAAAAGATGCTTTGTAATATTTCAATGGTTTGCATTTTCTTAAGGCTTCCTTTATGGCCTAATATGTGGTCCATTCTGGAGAATGTTCCGTGTGCGTTGGTAAAGAAAGTATACTTGGCTGTTGTTGGGTGCAGTGTTTGGTATATGTCTATGAGATCAAGTTGATTGTGGCCTTTAGCTCTTCTGTGTCTCTGCTGAGCTTCTTTCTGGATGTTCTGTCCTTCATAGAAAGTGTTGAAGTCTCCTACTACTATTGTGGAGCTGTCTATCTCTCTTTTCAGTTTTGTTAGTTTGTTTTATGTGTTTTGAAGCCCTGTCTTTGGGTGCGTAAATATTTATTATAGTTATGTCCTCTTAGTGTGTTTAATCATTATGTAATACCCTTCCTTATCCTTTGTGGTGGATTTTACTTTAATATCTATTTTGTCAGAGATTAATATTGCAACTCCTGCTCTTTTTCTAGTGTTGTTTCCTTCTTCTTATATTTTTTTCCATCCTTTGAGTTTTAGCCTGTTTGTGTCTTTAAGTCTAAGGTGCATTTTTTGTATGCAGCATAAAGATGTATGAGGCTTTTTTATCTGTCATAGTTTGAATTATGTCCCCGAAAAAAAGTGTGCATCAATTTGGCTGGGCCATGATTCCTGGTACTGTGTGATTTTCCTGTATGTTGTAAACCTGCCTCTATGATGTTAATGAGGGAGGATAGGTGGCAGTTGTATTAGTAAGGCAGGACCTGATCTACAAGACTGGATTGTGTCCTGTGACAATCTCTTGAGATACAAAAGACAGAAGTGAGCAGTGAGACAGGGGGACCTCATACCATCAAGAAAGCAGTGCTGGGAGCAGAGCACGTCCTTTGGACCAGGGTCCCTGTGCAGAGAAGCCCCTAGTCGGGGGGAACACTGAAGAGAAGAAGGCCGACAGAGAGAAAAAGCCTCCCCCTGGAGCTGATGTCCTGAATTTGGACTTTTAGCCTACCTTGACTGTGAGGAAATAAACTTCTCTTCATTAAAACCATCCACTTGTGCTATTTCTGTTGTAGCAGCACTAGATGACTAAGACATTATCCGACCTGCCACTCTCCGTCTCTTTATTGGTGCATTATGTCCATTTACATTCAGCATAATAATTGATAGGTATGAGTTTAGTGCTGTCATCCTGATGTCTCTTTTTGTGTGTTGTTCACAGTTTCTTTGTTCCGCTTAATTTTCTGTGCTGAGTCATTTTTCTTTATGTATTTTTTTTTTCATTGTTGTAGATTTTTTGTTTGTTGGGTCTTTATATATTTCTACTTTTTAATTTTTATTTGTAGGATTGTTAGATTCCTTTGTGGTTACCTTAATATTTACCCCTATTTTTCTAAGTTTATACCAGTCTTTTATTTCTTTATATTGCCTTGACTTCCCCTCCATATAAAAAATCTATGTCTACATTTTTTAAGTCCCTCTTTTTTGTTTTAATGTTGTCCTTTTTTACGTATTCATATCACTGTTTCCCTGTTTTCAGTGTTTTAGCTTTGGTATATTTTCGTCTTCCCTATCTGAGTTAATATCTGGTTGCTCTGTCCTGTGTTCTAGTCTTGCATTGTTATCTGATGTTATTGATTATCTAACTGGAGGACTCCCTTTAGTATTTCTTGTAATTTTGGTTTGGTTTTTGCAAATTCCTTAAACTTCTGTTTATCTGGAAATGCCCTAATTTTGCCATCATATTTGAGAGAGAGTTTTGCTGGATATATAATTCTTGGCTGGCAGTTGTTTTATTTGAAGGTTTTATATATGTCATCCCATTGCCTTCTTGCCTGCATGGTTTCTGCTGAGTAGTCTGGGCTTATTCTAACTGACTCTTCTTGTAGATGACTTTTCTTTTATCCCTAGACACTCTTAAAATTCTCTCTTTATCTTTGGTTTTGGTAAGTTTGATTATAATATGTCTTGGTGACTTTCTTTTAGGATCTACCTTATGTGGGGTTGGATGAGCATCTTGGATAGATATCTTCTCATCTTTCGTGATATCAGGGAAGTTTTCTGTCAACAATTCTTCAACAATTTTCTCTGTATTTTCTGTTATCTCCCCCTGTTCTGATACTCCATTCACTTGTAGGTTATTTCTCTTGATAGAATCCCACATAATTCTTAGAGTTTCTTCATTCTTTTTAATTTTTTTACCTGATTTTTCCACAAATAAGTTGGCATCAAGTGCTTTCTCTTCAATGTCACTAATTCTAACTTCTACTGCCTCAATTCTGCTCCTAAGACTTTCTATTGAGTTGTCCAATTCTGTAATTTTATTGTTAATCTTCTGGATTTCTGATTACTTTCTCTCTATGGATTCTTTAAGCCTATTAAATTTGTCATCATGTTCTTGAATAACTTTTTTAAGTTCTGTTGCTACTTTGTCTGTATGTTCATTGGTCATCCCTTCATTATGGAAAATTTCCTTTCTAATTTCTAGAAGAGTTCTGTATATTAATCTTTTGTATTTTGCCTCTGGTAGTTCCAGGAAATTCTCTTCCTCCAGAGAATTTATTGATTCTTTATTTTGGGAGCTTGCTGAAGCCATCATGGACTGCCTCTTTATGTGATTTGATGTTGACTATTGTCTCTGAGCCATCAGTAAGTTATTATAATTGTATTTTATACTTGTTTAGCGAGTCCTAGCTTCTTGTTTTGTTTTGTTTTGATATGCCCCAATAGGCTGCCCATTTGTGCTAGTCTGATTATTGGCACCTTTAAAGCTCTAACGTCCTGTCACCAGGTAGTTAGTTCAGTAACTAAGTATGTGCACACAGGAGTCCATTAAATTTTCCTATATTGGTTCATCTCAGGTGTCCAGGCAGTCAGTCACCAAGTGTGTGGTGCAAGCTCTCATCTACAGTCTTAGAGAGGCATGGGTGATTGGTGTAGGCACAGGTATCTGGCTGCAGTAGGGTATCAAGTGCTGAGCCAGGCAGGAGGCTGATGGCTGCCCCAGAGAGTCTGAAGGGAAAGCATGTCCCTATTTCCTAGGGTGAGTAGGTAGATGAGTTTTGCAGCCACACTATGAGCATACCACTCTGTTAGCTGTAAAGACTCGAGGACACCACTTATTCTTGGACTCCTGTAGCAGATGACTAGATGGCGTAGGTGAAGCGAGCTGTCCTCAGTTCCCCTGGTGTGGATCAGTTAAGGTGACTGCTTAAAGGGCAGGGCTGTGTCATGGGTCACAAATCTGTCACTTCACAACTGAAACAGTTGAAGTTAGACTTCAGATGTTTACCCGGTTTTACTGTGGTAGTGAGGGGTAATGCTGTTTAGATGGGTCCCCACAAGTCTATACACGGGTGTAAGGCACTCAGTCTGAGGACCCCTTATGCCTGTGCCTAGCAAAGGAGCTGTGCCAATCCTGAGTTCCTGGCTTAGGGCAGCCAGTAGCTTATTTTTTCCCTCTCCAAGGCCAGAAGAATGGGTCAGCACACTCTTTGGGATCTAATTCCAGCCCAGCAGACTCAGACTTTGGAAGTCCAGACTGGTACAGAGCAGGGAGGGAGGAGGTAAAAGGGAGACAGGTTTTTCCCAAATGAACATTTTTTTTTTTTTAATCCTTGCAAAAGCCTGCACATACGTACTTATCTGTAGCCACTTGGGAGCTGCTTTTCACTGGTTCAGAGTGTCCAAGCAGAATCTCTGCTGCTGGATCTCTCTCGATGTGGAAACTGCCTCCTGAGCATGTGTGTGTAGCTGTTTGCCTACTTCACTGCGGACCCAGCGTGGTTTAAGAGCTGCAGTCCTTCCACCGCTGCTCTGGTGCTCCTTGCTTCTTCTGATCTGTCTGCCTCTCCCCTCGCCACTCAGTCCGATTCTTCAACTTTGCCTTATTCAGGGCTCCTAGATATTCGTAACAGACAGATGACTTATTTTTCCAGGTCTTTGTTGTAAGAGGGATATAGGAAGCCGTCTGACTACTCCGCTATCTTGGTCCCACCTCCTATCTTTTGGATTTCTAACTGTTGTTTTGTATGTTTTCTAGCTGTGAATTTATTTTGGAATTTTGTTCCTGTATTATTTTCCTGAATTCTTCCATTTTTTTGTCTGCATTTTCCACGAATTTGTCTATATTTTTCCTTGTTTTTGTCTGCATTTTGCTTCAACTCTTGGATAGCTCTAAATAGTAGAGATTTGAATTTCCTATCAGGTAGTTCTAGTGCCTTTTCTTCTACTGGAAACTCATCTGATGTTTTAATTTAAATGCCTACTGAAACCATCCTGTCCTGTTTTTGTACATGTTTTCATATTGTCTGCTGTCTTCTGGACATTCAGTAGTTATTTTGCTCATTTATTGATTGTAGACTTGTCTGTTTCATCCTGCTTTTTTGTTTTATTTGGTTTTGTCTAAGTAGACTGGCTGTGTGTTCTTTGTTGTTTGCTTGTCTGTGGGCAGGATACTTTTCACCTCCTTCTCCAATGGGCAAGGTCAGTTGCACAGGTTTGGTACAGCAGGGCAGTTCCAGCTGAAGGGTAGTTGCTAGGATAGGTTGTTTGTGACACGTACTAGGGCTGAAAGGGTGGGCTGGGAATCAGTGCAGGGCAGGTTCCAGTAGGCCATGCCTGTGCTGTTTGTGGGTGTGATGTATAGTGCATGGTGCAGGTAGGCAGGAAGGAGAGGGGAGATTGTGATGTCTGGAGCTAAGAAGCGTATGGGAAAGAGAATACAGAGGAGAGAGGAACAGGAGCCCAAAACATACAAACAAATAAATAAGAAAGAGTTGTAAGGGAGCTTACCATTGCAGTGGAGAGATGAGAGACTGAGAAATGGAGAGAAACAAAAAAAGAAAAAGGGTAAAAGAAAAAACGAATAAACAAAAATTAGGGGGAAAAAAAAAAGAAGAAAAGCACCCGGGGATCCCTCCAGTGCAACTGCAAGGACTGGGGAAGTTAGTCTCAGGCAGTGAAGTACGGCCTGGCTAGAAGGGGTAGAGGTGTCACACAGTACCAGGTATTCAGGAGACAGGAAGAGAAAGTAGGTATAGACAGAAGAGAAACTGTGAAATGAAGAAAGACAAAAAGGGGAAAAGAGAGAAGAGAAAACAAACAAACAAAAAACCAAAAAAATAAATTAAAAAAACAAGATAAAAGAAATGCCCCCAGGGATCCCACTGCACGTCTGCACAGATTACAGGAGTACCTCACAAGCTGTACAGTGCTTCCCCGCCAGAAGGGCCTCCCAAACCAAGAAAAAGAAAACAAACAAACAAACAAATAGCCCAAGGAGATCCCATCTGCATGGAGGCACTGGCCAGGAAGTAGTTTCACTGTCAAGGAGCATTTCACAGCCTTTCAAGAAGAAGCAAAGATGGCACATGGAGCCAAGTATTTGAGAGAAAGGAGGGGGAGATGGTGAGAGGTATGGAAGAAATCAAAAGAAGCAGAAAAAAGCAATACCAGCAGCCAACAAGTGGCACTCAGGAAGCCAGCCAGTGCGGGTGGGTGGAATCCAAGCAGCACCGGGGTGAAGTCAGTGTTTCCTGGCCAAGAGACTGTGGCCACAGGAAGCAGAGGAGGCCGAGTTGGGGTGAAGAAGGGTGAGGGGTGGGAAAAAGTATATGATCATTTATATAGTCATACAAAAACATTTATTAAAAAATGCTTTTGATACATATTAACATCCATAACAAACTATTCTTAAAAATACTTACAGCCAAAATCATACTTATGGAGAATTATTGAGAACTTTCCTCAAGATTTGAAATGAGACAAGGTTGCCTCTTACCACACTTTGTAATCAACATCATACTGGAGATCATAGCCAGGGCATAAATGCAAGAAAATAGTAAAATTATATTTATCAGAGGGAGGAAAGTAATTGGTTACTGGTTGTTTTGTCTCCTGCTGGAAGCTCTGTGAAGCTGCTTTCCTGTATCCCCTGTTCACTGATCTTCACTAGGAGTCCAGGATGGTGGATCTGTGCTGTGTTAGCTGATAAGGGACCTCTGCATGGATCTCTCCTCGCTCTGTGTTCTCTGTCAGTTTTTTATTCCGTTTGGTGCTTGGCTGAGTTCTTTATCTCTTCATTTGCTGCTTAGGGTTTCAGGATTGATGTTTTTCTCTGTTTGACTTGGTTTTTCGGATCTTTGCTGTGGAGAGATGGCGTGGTGCTTTTGCCTATAGAGCCACATTGCACAGAAGTCCAACTCTGCAACTTTTTGAGTAACTGCTAAACTGTTTTCTAAGTGTCTTCATTATTTTACACTCTGACCAGCAATGCAGGAGGGCTTCAACTTCTCCACATCCTCATCAACACTTGTTATTGCCTTTCTTTTCAATTATAGCCATCCTAACCAAAAAACCCATTGCTGTCGAGTTGATTCCACGAGTAGATTCCAGAGTAGAACTACACCATAGGGTTTCCAAGGAGTGGCTGGTGGATTTGAACTGCCGACCTTTTGGACTTCTTCCTTCAGTACCATGGGTTCTTGATCATATGCTACTTCCTGAAATGGTTGAACTTCCACCAATTCTTTATGGTATAGTGACTCTGTGTATTCCTTCAACCTTCTTTTGATGTTTCCTGCATCTTTCAATATTTGCCCTTACAATTCTTCAAAATTGCAACTTGAGGCTTGAATTTTTTCTTCAGTTCTTTCAGCTTGAGAAATGCTGAGCGTGTTTTTCCCTTTGGTTTTCTAAATCTAGGTCTCTGCACATTTAATTATAATACTTTACTTTGTCTTCTCAAGCCATCCTTTGAAATATTATGTTCAATTCTTTTACTCCATCATTTCTTCCATTTATTTTAGCTACTCTACATCACAGAGCAAGTTTCGGCTTTTCTTCTGACATCTACTTTGGTCTTTTTTTTCTTTCCTGTCTTTTTTATGACCTCTTGCTTTCTTCATGTACGGTGTCCTTGATGTCATCCCACAACTGTCTTTAGTCATTAGTGTTCAATACATAAAATCTATTCTTCAGATGCTCTCTAAATTCAGGTGAGATATACTCATGGTCGTCCTTTAGCTCTTGTGGACTTGTTTTAATTTTCTTCAGCTTCAACTTGAACTCACATAAGAGCAGTTGATGGTCTGTTCCATAGTTTGCATCTAGCCCTGTTCTGACTGATGATGTTGCGCTTCTTCATTGTCTCTTTCCATAGAAGTAGTCAATTTGATTTCTGTGTATTCCATTTGGTGAGGTCCACGTGTATAGTAGTCATTTATGTTGTTGAAAAAGGTATTTCCAATGAATAGGTTGTTCATCTTGCAAAATTCTATCATGAAATCTCCTGCATCATTTCTATTACCAAGGTCATATTTTCCAACTACTGTTCCTTCTTCTTTATTTCCAACTTTCACATTCCAATCACCAGTAATTATCAATGCATCCTGATTGCATGTTCGATCGATTTCAGGCTGCAGAAGTTGTTAAAAATCTTCAGTTTCTTCATCTTTGGCCATTTATTAATGGATATTTGCAGCTGTTTGTTCTCATTTTAAGTCATGCCACATTAGCAAATGACAGTCCCAAAAGCTTGACTCCATCCACAACGTGGGTGACTTCTGTTGGATTTTATACATACATAATTATGCCATCACAAATAATAAATTACTTTCCTCCCTTTAGTAAATATAACTTTACTATTTTCTTGCATTTCTGCCCTGGCTATGATCTCCAGTATGATGTTGATTACAAAGGGTGGTAAGAGGTAACCTTGTCTCATTTCAAATCTTGAGGAAAGTTCTCAATAATTCTCCATAAGTATGATTTTGGCTGTAAGTATTTTTAAGAATAGTTTATTATGCATGTTAATATGTATCAAAAGTTTTTTAATAAATGTTTTTTATATATAACTATATGAATGATCATATTATTTTCAACTATTAAGACTGTCGTGTATTTCATCAACAAAGCAAACTTTGTCTTTCTGTAGTATCCATTTTCTCTGTTAGTAGATTCAGTTTTCTCCTTTTGATTAGAATTTTTGCATCTGATACAAATTTGATAAGAATTTTCATTTATTATAATGTCCTTATCAGATTTAAAGGACTTCAACACAGTGCCTGGTTCACCCTTCAGACCTTTGTCAAGTTCTAAAACTACATTGCTTAGAAAATGAAAAAATAAGTCAAAAGTCTCTGAGTAAAAGAGATCAGTTATCTTTTGATTTGTGATTCTGAGTTAGAGTTCAAGATTGGAATTCAAGTGGGTAAAGCAACCTAACATACTACCTACAAATCTTACTTCCTGTTAGGGGCAGAAACATCTAACAACCCCAGGAACCCTGTACCTTCTCTTTCAGGCTCTCATAGAAAGGCTCATCTGTGGGCTTGAGTAAGAACAGGAAAAATTTTAACCGGGAAAAGAATGTATAGGGTGCACTGCCCTGGCCTGCTGTGGGCATTCATAGCCTCCTTTGGTTTCAGTAAGTATAGTCTCAAATGTAGGGCCTCATTTCCTGGTAGAGCTCAAAGATGGGACTATGCAAGTAGTAATTGGCAGGGGTATTAAGAGGGAAGGAGGGCAATGGGTAAACAAAACACTACGTGATTATTTTCTTTGTTCCTGTATCATAAATTATGCTATTCCTTATGACTCACTTGAGACATTTAGAGAGACCAGCTATGTCTGCTCTTTCCCATAGGATGCAGCACGGCTGAGAAAGTAAACCAAACTCAGACCACAATAACAATGCAGAAGGGGAAAGCTGTTACCTTGGGTTGCATGTATGAAACCAGGTGGAGTTCTTATGCTTTGTACTGGTACAAACAGCCTCCCTGTGGAGAGATGGTTTTCCTTATTCAGCAGGAATATTCTAAGCTAAATGCAAAGCATGATCACTACTCTGTGAATTTTCAAAAAGCAAACAAATCCATCAACCGCACCATCTCTTCCTTATGACTGCCAGACTCGGCGAAGTCCTTCTGTGCTCTCTGGCATCCCACGGTAATAGAAATGACAGTGAAAGATAAAGGACTCCATAAAGGACAGTCCCCTGTTCAGGGGTTTGGGGAAATCCCACGAACTACACAGTGGAAGAATGTAGTCACTGTGTTAGCACAGCTGGGACATTATAATGTAAACTTTCATTCTATGAAAAATGGTCCCATATTTGAGCTGAATGTATAGAATAACATTCTTTCCTTAGATTTCCAGGCGTTATCTTTGCATCTTGAGTTAAAATAAAGCACAAAGAAATGTTTTTCAAATTGGTCCTAAACAATTAAATTGAATGAACACATTGACTTCAAGAAGTTTATAAGTTAGCTGATTCTCATCTTGACTTGTTAAATTTTTTGATGTGAAATAACACTAAAAATAGTTCACTTTCTCTTCCAATACCATGCTGAACTTCAAAGTCACACAGCTCATTTCGTGTTGGCTCTCTCTACACAATCATCTCCTTTCAAGTTGCGATATTCCCTTCTTCCAATGCACCCTTCGGGACCTAGGGATAGTGAGAGCTCCACTGGCCTATAGCTGAAATGCAGACACTTCCTGGTATCTTGTGAAGAAAGAAGTCTGAAGCTTCAGGGAAATGGGAATGCTAAAATGGAATTATAATGTGCAACCTGATCAGATACTTGCTAACCATACTCCCTGGGAATGCCAGAGGACTTTCTCTTAAGCAAGGCATCAAGAAATGCATTGTTAACTGGGTCACCAGTTCCTTAAAATGTTTTTTTCAAGGCAATCTTCCATAGGGTAAAGATTATGGTGGGAATGGACACAGGGAGAATATTGCAATTAAATTGTTTTCCTGATCTCGGTGGGAATAATGGGATCCTGGCATGGTAGATCATAGTTTTTATCAGAGAGAGACAAGATAAGTGTGATTACTACAGTAAACCACAGGGAGTGTTAATCAGAGTTTTTTGACCTTCAGAGATCTTAGAGAGGGCTAATTGATTATGGAGTACATATAGGGACGCTATGATTCGGAGTTGACTTGATGGCACACGACAAAAACAACAAAGTGAAAGAGAAGGAGAACTTACTAATATACTGCTTTATATGTTCTAGAAATTTTAGATTTTCTGAGGAAAAAAACATAACTTGAGTTAGTATACTGGGAGTTCACTGCCTCTTATGCAGTTCCCAGACCTAAGCCAGTTTATAGGCCTAGAACCTCTCAGTTGAAGAGAAGGCTGAGTCCATTTGAGAAAGATTCTGCAATGTGGCTGTATGATTACTGGGATTATTCCTTCAATTCTTCCCAAGGGGGCATAAGGTCATTTGCTAGACAACAGTGACAGTACACTGGGAAAAGCTAAACACCCAGACCTTTCAGAATATTAGATTCTGGCTCTGAATATTCCTGGACTTATATAGTATCTTGTCCATAACATGATATCTCACATAACATCATCTCCATGGAGAAAAAACTTAAACCAAACTTCTTGGTGTTGAGTCAATTCTGACTCATAGCAACCCTATAGAACGAATAGAACTGCCCCACATGGTTTCCAAGGAGCGGCTGGTGGATTCAAGCTGCCAACCTTTGGGTTAGCAGCTGTAGCTCTTAACCACTGTGCCGACAGGGCTCCTTGAAGAGAATATAAATATATTCTGCATCAAAGACAGTATGGTAATGAATGCATTCATTTGTTTTATCACTTGTCCCATCATCCAGAAGCAAAGAATGAAGTTGGATCCCTGCCTCACACCATCTACAAAATTAACTCAAAATGGATCAATAACCTAAATATAAGAAGTAAAACCATAAAACTCTCAGAAGAAGGAATAGGAATAAAAATTCAGAACCTTGGATTTGACAATGGGTTCTTGGATACGAAACCAAAAGCATAAGCAACAAAAGAAAAAAATAGATAAATTGATCCTCATCAAAATTAAAAACACCTATGCATCAAAGGACATTATCAAGAAAGTGAAAAGACAACCTATCTAATGGGAGAAAATATTTGCAAACTGTATGTTTGATAAGGTTCCAGAGTATGTAAAAATACTTCTCTTACAATTCAACATTAAATAGAGAAATCAACCAACTTAGAAATCGTCAAAAGTCTTCAATAGACATTTCTCCAAAAAAGGTATACAAATGGCCAATAAGCATGTGAAAATATTCTCAACACCATTAGTCATTCACCCATCCACCCATTGTGGTGAAGTCGATCACAATTCATAGTGACCCTATAGGACAGAATAGAACTGCCCCATAGGGTTTCCAAGGCTGTAATCTTTACAGGAGCAGACTGCCACATCTTTCTCTTATGGAGCAGCCTGTGGGTTCAAACTGCCGAACTTCCCACCAGGGCTCTTCTGATTAGTCATTAAGGAAATACAAATCAAAACCATAATGAGGTACCACTTCACACTCACTAGGATGGCTATTATCAGAAAAAAGCAAAATAAGTGCTGGTGAGAATGTGGAGAAATTAGAATCTTCATTCACTGATGGTGGAAATGTAAAATCGTTCAGCCACTGTTGTAAACAGTTTGGTTCCTCAAAAAGTTAAACATAGAATTACCACAGTGTTGTTGTTGTGCACTGTCAAGTCAATTCCGACTCATAGCAATCCTATTGTATAGAATAGAACTCCCTCATAGGGTTTCCTAGGCTGTAATCTTTATTGTAGCAGATCACCAGGTCTTTTCTCTTGCAGAGCCACTGGCGGGTTTGAACTGCCAGCCTTTCGGTTAGCAGTCAAGTGCTTAACGGCCAAACCTCCCTCAGAATTACCATATCTCCCAGCAATTCTACTCTTAGTTATATACCCAAATGAATTAAAAATATGTAGTCAAATAAATATATGTACACACATGTTCATAGCAGCATTATTCTCAATAGCCCAAACCCAAATGTCCATCAATGAATGAATGCACAAACAAATTGTAGTATATGCATACAGTGGAATATTATTCAGCCATAAAAAAGAATGAAATACTGATATATGTTTCAACTGGCTGAACCTTGAAAACATTATGCTAAGTGAAAGAAGCTAGACACAAAAGGTCACATATTTGATGATCCCATCTATATGAAATATTCAGATTAGGTAATCCAGAGAGACAGAAAGCAGACTGGTGGTCACCAGAGTATAGGGAGAGTACCATGGGGATTAACTGCTGAATGAGTGTGAGGTTTTGTTTTATAGTGATGAAAATGTTTTGAGACTAGATAGAGGTTGTGATTGCACAACACTGTAAATGTATTAAAAGTCACTGAATTGTTCACTTTAAAATGGTTAATTTTATTTCATGTGAATTTCATCTCAATAAAAAAAAAGTGTACCTTGAAAACATAATGCTAAGTGAGAGAATAAGTCCCAATAAGCCACATATTACACAATTCCATTTATATGAAATGTTCAGATTAGGCAAAACTGTAGAGAAACAAAGCAGATTAGTGGTTGCCATGAATAGGAATCCATTCAAGGGCAACTTGTTTGATTTTTCTTTCTAGGTGGGTGGGAGAAAGTGGTGAGTGACTGCTAATGAGTATGGACTCCTTTTCAGAGTGATGAAAATGTTCTAAAATTGATGTGGTGATGGTTACACAGCTCTGTGAATATACTACAAACCAATGAAATGTACATTTTAAATGAGTAAATTGTATAGCATATGAATTATATATATCAATAGAAGTGTTGCATAAAAACAAATAAACAAAACCAAAAACTACTACAATATTAATTGTTCTTCTCTGGGATAGTCTTGGATTCTCCACACCATTTAAACTTTGCAGTAATGAACACTAGATAAAAAGTTCTGATGTTGGTCTGACCTTTGTATAATGTAAATAGATGACATACTGACGCCTACCTTTCGTGTTTCTTTTAGCAATCCCTATATTTCTTCTATTTATATATGTATACCAACACTGAATTACTATTGCTATTTTATAATCTAGCACCAAAACCAAATTACATTGCTGTTGACTCAATTCCAACTCATAGCAACAGTACAGCACAGAGTAAAACTGCCCCATAGCGTTTCCAAGGAGCAGCTGGTAGATTCAAACTGCCAACCTTTTGGTTAGCAGCCAAACACTTAACTACTGGGCTCCAGTAGATGAACAGTGAATAGTATTCCATTAAGTATGGCTGTATGACTATCAAGGACCCCTGGTGGCAAGTGATTAAGCAATCAACTGCTAACTGGAAGGTCAGCCATTCGAACTCGCAACCTTCTCCAAAGGAGAAAGATGTGGCAGTCTGCTTTCATAAAAATTACAGCCTTGGAAACCCTATAGGGCAGTTCTACTCTCTCCAGTAAGGTTGCTAGGAGTCAGAATCGACTCTATTGCAACAGATTCAACGGGTATGATCATTATGTCGTGTACTGCCCTGTTCTCATAATCAAGCCCTCCCCATCCTAGATTTGTGAATTTTTCTTTTTATGGAAGATGAAGAGTGAGAGTTGGTGTACTGTCTATTTTAATTTTGCCCACAGATCTTATCTTGCATTTACCTTTACCATTGGGTACTTTTGTTGTATTTGTCTTTCACAGAATTAAAAACTTTTATTTGGGAATAATTTAAAAAGTTGTTCCATATAACTTCTCCCAGTAAGGTTATAAATAAATATTAATACGTTTATCCAACAAATAATTATTAAGTACTTAGTGAACGGTGTGAGCTTTGGCAACTGCCATCAAACATGGGAAGAGCAAGCTACCAAGGAAAGTAAAGGAATTTAAAAATTGAGAAAGCATCATAGTAATACTTCTTAAAATCCCAAAGTGACTAAAAATTAGGTCAAGGCCTGGCAATCTACATTAAAAAAAAAAAAAAATCAGCCTTTGAAAACTCTGTGGAGCACAGTTCTACTCACACACACATGGGGTCGCCATGAATCTGAGTCAACTCCACTTGAAGGCAACTAGTGTTTTTATTTTTTTTAATTTTTTAATTTTTTGCTTTGTTTTCTTAGAGCATTGCCATAGGAAGCTCTTCACTAAAAGATGAGCCCCTGAGCCTCACCACTAGAGGGAAGTGGGCTATCTAAGGTATCTATTTTTAGATACAAGCTTCTTGAAACATTCTGACTCCTTCTAAGTAAAGGAGTTCATACATTCAGTCACAAGAGGAAGCTGTTAGAGCTGCAAAACTAAGTTCCTTCCAAGGGGAGGGAGAGATTGTCACTGAGTTGTGCAATGAACTTACTTTCATCCTTTTTTCATTGCCTTGTAATTTATAGCCTTTTGCTGAGTATGTGCACAGCTTCAAGGGCATGGGAGCCCTAAGCCCTTTCCCAAACACAGAGCAGAGCGCTGACCTGGCATGGGAAGAAATGAGGAGAGAAGTGATCAATAAGCAGTTCAATTTTAAATAGCCAGGTATTTGTTGCCATAGTGGAGTGACAAGCTTAGCTATTGTAGTGGAGAAAAATGAGTAATTTTAATTTTATTCCACTCTGTTTATTTGATAACCACTTTTGAGAATAACCAGAGAAAACTCTTCTTGTTTACTTCCACTTATTTTGTAAAAGGATTTTATTTCATTTCCCTTTACAAATCTTCTCTTCCTGTCTTTTCCTTCTCTTCCTTTCTCCTTAGTATCCTCAAAACATACCATCCCTAGACATGGATATGGAGTTGAGAAAATATGTGTTAAAGAGGGGCTCAAATGGGATAAGAATAAGTGCCACTGAACCCATTCTTTCTTGCCTCAAGACCAGAGGCCTCCAGCAATGCCATCTAGAAAATAATTAAGACATAATTCCAGGAGTCAGTGTGGGAGATCTGACTACCAGCCAACTTGGCCTGGGGTCTAACTCTCTCTTTTCTTGTCACACTGAGCACAGCAATATTATACAATTATGAAATTAGTTCTGTGATATATGTTGCAAATATTTTCTCCCACAGGGCCATTTTATTTTTAACTTTGCTTAACGTAATTTTTTTTCCCAGAAAGAAATTTCTAACTTTTGAATTTAAATTATATATTACTGCTTCTAACATTTACTTGCTCTGGTTGGTAATGTGGCTAGAAATTGTCTTCCTCCCATTACAGTACAGGGCTCAAAATAGATATCTTGGATTAAAGGACATTTCCTATCAGCTCAATGGAGCATCAAACCACCAATTAGTGGTGGTTGTTGCCTTTATCATAAATAACCAGTTGCTATAAAGTTGATTCCATCTCAGGGCAACCCTACGTGTGTAGGAGTAAAACTGTGCTCCACAGTGTTTTCAATGGCTGATTTTTTGGAAGTACATCGCAAGGCCTTTCTTGGGAGGCACCTCTGGGTGAACTCAAACCTCCAACTTTTAGGTTAGCTGCAGAGTGCATTAAACATTTGCACCACTCCCGACTCCTACCACGAGTAAGGAATGGATAATTTCCTTGTGTATGGTTTTACTCATTCAGACACAGCCTATTTAAGTTTGAATCTTGAAAATGATTTCCTTTTAAGCCCTCTGTATTAGGGCTGGCCACTGGCTAAACAATCTTAGTCTTAAATTTAAGACTTTGGGGGATGGGGCGGGGCAGACCCAACCAAAAGGCTTCTCTGTCTTTGGTTGACACTTGGCTGGGGAACACCCAAAGTGAAAGCTGCCTTGTGGGGATTGTGCTGGTGGTGGCTGCTTGCTTTGTTTCTTGGGACCTCCCCCAGCCTAGGATCAGACAGAGAGCCTTACCTCTGGGACCTAGAACCCCAGTTTCCACTTGAACTATGAGGTTGGTGACAGGAATGGCTGTTCTCCTAACTTTGGGTAAGTGCTGTAGGATGACTTGTGGCTGAAGGACACAGGAGAGGTATCTACCATTTCCACTTCTCCCACTGTGCTTTGCCAAATTGCTGGAAAGCTTGCGTCTATGTGTTTCACTTGGAAGTCTGGCATCTGTATGAGGGGCTGGTCTTACATGAAGAGAGCTAAATTTCACAGCTCTCAGGCTGTAAGGAGCTTTGGGTTCATTGATATCAAGGACCATGGAGGGTGGGAAATTTATCTTTGGCCTCATAGCTCTGAATAGCACAGTGATAAATACAGAAATATTTTTCTCATCCTGTGCATCACACACAAAAATACTAGCATATGGGATGAGGGCAGAGAGTAAAGTTCAGGAAGTGCTTTAGTTCCTGAACTTTAGATGCACCCTAATTTAATAACCAAGAGATAATCTGTTGTTTCTCAACCCCCCACACAGCCAAATTCAAAGGAGAGTACTGAAGGAAAACCTGTAAACTTGCCTTGTAACCGCTCTGCAATCAGTGGAAATGAGTACATATATTGGTATTGACAGATTCCCCACCAGGGTCCAGAGTACTTGATTCATGGCTTAAGTAACAACCAGACCAATGAAATGGCCTCTCTGACCATCCCTACTGGCAGAAAGTCCCGTACTGTGATCCTCCCACACGTTACTCTGAGAGACACAGCTGTGTACTACTGCATGGTGAGAGACACACAGTGGCTCTAATGGGGCTACACCTGTGCAGTATCTCCCTGGTAGGGGAGGGGAAGCAGTAGAGCCATCTAAAAGGCTGCTGTACAAGAATGACAGAAGCTCAATAAACGAAGAAAAGCAAGGGAGAAAAAGGAAATGAAAGGAGAGTAAGGAAATGAAGGAGAAGGAAACTATGAAAGAGATGAAAAGGGTGATGAAGAAGAGTTTTTTTATAGAAGGCACTGAGAAGCTTGAGAAGAGACTAAGAATCACAATTGTAATCCTGCAATAAAGAGAAAAGGAAATGAGAATATGTCAAGGCTCTTTGTTTTAATCAAATATTGCTTTCTGTTTAGGTCTCAGTTTAAAAAAGGTGAGAACAACCATTTGGTTTTCCCAAAGGTTTTCTTCATTTGGACCCACAGAAATGCCCAGGCTCTCTTGCATCATTTTAGTACTTCCAAACTCTCTAAAATGGAAATGAAGCTCAGAAATGGATTCATTTTCCCTTGAGAAAAATTTAAAATTTTCGTTTTGCACACACATGCAATTGGAATATAGATAATTTTTGGAAGGAAGCAAAAAAAGGACATATACTTGAATATTAATTTCATTTTAAAAATTTATGCTAAAATATTTTTTATGATTACACAAATTTTTTCTCCTTGACTCTCCCCACCTCCACATCATTTCCTCCTTTGCCCCTAGAATAATCCATTTTGACAGTTTGGGGTGTTTCTTGACAATCACACTTGTTTTCATTTATATGGATACTCATATAAATATCTACTCAATTGTCTTACATAAATTGGATTGTACCATGTGTATTTTTTTGTAGTTGTTTTTATTTTTTCACTTAAAATATTTCTTGGAAATGTGCTTATATTGATATATATGAATTGCCTTCAATCTTTTCTATATGTGCAGAAAACTTCATAGTTGTAAAATATTTTAACTCCTCACTTATTAATAATATTTAAAAGGTTTACTCCTCTTAGTTATAATAATCAATGTGTCTTTCAACATTATATAGCTAGATATAGATAGATAGATTTCTTATAGATTACTGAAATGGAATTACTGACTCAAAGGATATGCCTATTTTACATTTTTCTACATATCTTGGTTAAGACTATTATCAATCTTTTTAGATTTTAGATAACTTGAATGTATTTCGTTGCTATTTTCATTTGCATTTTCCTAATTACTGGTGCAGGGGAACAACTTTCCTATCATGTGTTGGCCTTTTATGATTCCACTTTTGTAGCATGTTTCATAATACTATTTAATCAGTTCCTTTAAGATTGTTTATCTTTTTTCTTGTTTATTTGTGAAAATTATTTTAATAAAATAAACATTATTTTTCCTGTTATATATAATGCACATACTTTCCCCTATTACAGTGTATCCTTTAAATTTGTTTATTCAACTTTTATTGGTGATTTTTTAAATTTTTATAGAGTAAATGTAAGACTTCTAAGGAAGTCTTTCCTCATTGTAAGTTGATAAACCTAAACTCATACATTTCTTGCAATCATTAAATATTTTGTTAGCCAGCCTGAGTGTGGAGAGTCAGTATTTTGAAAATACACAGCTATATTGTTGGAACTTTGTCGTATTTTCTTAACTTTTTTGGAACATGATGATACCATTACTCCTACCATCCAGGGAGTATTCCCAAGTTATGAGGTGAACCAGGTCAATAATAATGGTAATGATAATAACTAAAGTAATTTTAACACATTACTTAGCTGGCAAACTCTTAGTTAAGGTCTTTAAATACGTCATCGTTTAGAATCCTCATAGCACTTTGAGAAATAGAAATTATTATCAATCCATGTTAAAAATGAGAAGCCCAGTTCTCAAAAAGTTTAAATAAATAGCCCATAATCTCCTTTCAGGTTAGAAACAATCGTTCTCTGTAACTTTTCTGCATTCAGTAACAAGAGGAAAATTCCAATGTAATCAATACAAATCAACAACAGAGGAGCATACAGTAATAGACTGCAGGACCCAACCCAGCTGGTGTTACACACCTTAGAGCAAAATATCAGGAAAGTCACAGCGTAGGAAAAACAAGGTCTGAGTTGAGAAAAATCAGCGCCCATTAAACTTATAGAGTAGTGCTGTCTAATAGAAATATGGGAGTCACGTATGTAATTTTAAATTTTCTAATAGACGTATTAAAAAATTAAAAGCAACAGGTAAAATTAATTTTAATACTATAATTTATTTAACCAATTATTTCTAAAATACTATTATTTAAACATGTAATCGATAATTAATAATAGGATAGTTTACAATCTTTTATCATACTAAGTCTGAAATTCCAGTGTGTATTTCACACTTATAGCTCATCTCAGTTTGGATGCTAAATTTTTAACACAGTGAACTATAGTCCTGTCAAAACAATACAGTCTTGTTTAATGAAAAAGTATTTTACACTGACCTACTTTTAAAATTTGTATGTAAATTAAATTAAAATTTAGTTACTCAGTCACATTAGTCATATTTTAATTACTCAATAGCCATATATGACTAGTGCCTATGGTACTGGAGAGTGCAGCTATAGGGAGCAAATACTATGCCAGCGCTAGCCGAGGAGCGGCAGAGGGCAAACACAAAATCCACTCCCGGAGACCCCGCCCCAAAGCAAGTGGAAGCTGAACAAGAGCAAAGTGCCTCTGGGCAGCATCCTGGAGGAAGAGGGCCTTCGGGAGGGATAGGTATAGCCGCTGCTACCTGCCGCTGCCGCCAAGCAGGTGCAAAGAGCAAGTTTTTAACGTCGGAAAGAGGTGATATCTCTTTAATAGGGATGATGAACAGCATCTGCTTGAAAAATGGAAATCTCCCAAGTCTAAAAGAACTAATTTACTATTAAAAGAATAGTTGAAGACAGAGAAAAAATCTGGATTTTGGGTCAATTTGGTTTTGAAACAGAATAACCCATTGCCGTGTAGTCGATTTTGACTTAATAGCGACCTGATAGGACAGAGTAAAATTGCCCCATAGGGTTTCCAAGGAGCAGCTGGTGGATTCAAACTGCCGACCTTTTGGTTAGCAGTAGCTCTTAACCACTGTGTCACCAAGGCTAAAAAGCCAGATGAGACTGAAGGTTAAGAGCCTCCAAAAATTGCTCTTGAAGATGTAGCAGCTGATTCAAGCAACACCATGAGAGACCACTTGTCTTGGCCAGGCTGGGAAAACTATACTGAACGTTGTACTAAGTATATTACCCTGGCCAGCTAAGGAAATAGCTCCAGATGCAGCATCAAGTCAGCGGGAAAGTTGATTCAGTATTAGACTGCAAAGCAAAGGTAATCTTACTGACAACTGGGAAGACTTAGAGTTATAGTGGTCATGGATTGAATTGTGTCCCTCCAAAATATGTTTATCTATTTGGCTAAGCCAAGATTCCCAGTATTGTGTGATTGTCCACCATTTTGTCATCTGATGTGATTTTCCTATGTGTTGCAAATCCTATCTCCAGGATGTTGATGAGATGGGATTAGAGACAGTTATGTTAATGAGGCAGGGCTCAATCTACAAGATTGGATTGTGTCTTGAGCCAATTTCTTTTGAGGTATGAAAGAAAGAAGCGAGCAGAGAGACAGGGGGACCTCATACCACCAAGAAAGCAGCACCAGGACTAGAGTGCATCCTTTGGACCTGGGGTTCCTGCACCGAGAAGCTCCTCGACCAGGAGAAAATTGATGACAAAGAACTTCCTCCAGAGCCAACAGAGAGAGAAAGACTTCCCCTGCAGCTGGTTCCATGAATTCAGACTTCTAGCCTTTTTGTTAAAGCCATCCACTTGTATTTCTGTTATAGCGGCACTAGATAACTAAGACAATAGTGTAAGAGGAAATACTAGATAAAAGAAAAAGTTCAATATTTCCATATATTTTGAAATCAAAATTTGCCTAATATTGCACCTTTGTATTTCATGTTATTAAAAGTCTTAAAGTTTGCTGTATAATGGTGTTTTTTTTTTTCAGTTAGTGTATATCATTAAGTTGTTTAGTCTGTTTCTCACATTAAAGAGTAGAGAATCTACTCTTTGCCTATATTTGACAATTGGATTTTTATTTTCATATGTAGAATTGTGAAATTCCCGAGCATACTATGATTCCTTAATGAATAATTTACAGAGATTGTACATTTGATTGCCTTATTGTAGAAATTTCCATTTCTTATAATTCATATTTTGCTGGAACTTGAGATGGGAATTTTTGAGGCTGTCCTATAGTAGTAATGATTTGCGTTTGCCAGAAAACGATTTTCATGCCATTCTTAGTTGTAGTTCTTTAATTGTTTTAGAATTTACATACCTTTTTCTTGCATGCAACATATATGAACAGTCTATGAAACACAAGAATGTAGCAGTTACGTGATTCCTTCTGTTGTCAGAAAATTGCTGTCCAGGCGGTAAAATGACTCTTCCAAAGCTTAATGTTAAATGTTGTTTAATTTAGCAAATTAAAATTTTTCCTCATTAAATTAAAAATATGTAAACAAATACCAGAAAAGCAAAGGTTATATTTTAGTATAAAAATGTCAATATTTAAAAAAGTATATTCATCTGTTGCCTTGGAAGGAATAGCCTCTAGTGTACATTGTAATGTTTTGAGATTTTATTTTTACTTCTCCTGAACTTTTAAATATTGACTTTTCTTTTCTTCTAAATATTTATTCTCTTTTTTTGGTTACAGATTAATTAAAGAATGTAGTAAAGGATGGATAAATTTTAGAAACTTGTTATTCTTAAATTTGTTTGGGAAACATTAACTTGTTAACTATAGAATGCAAACTGTGTATAAAATGACTACAAGTGCCTCTTTTCTATTATACCCAAGTATTTGTTTTTTAAAAATGAGATACTTATTGTGATTGATGGTAGGTCTATCAGACATTGTATTTTTTTTCCATGCAAGAATAATTTATAGTTAATTTGAGAGCATCCCCAGGAGTTTTTTCTCTGTCTGTCTCTTTCTCTCTCTCAAGTTGTCTCTAGACTTGCTTATTGTCCTTGACAATGGGATCCTATCTATCAGGTAAAATAGTAATGTGTGTCTCTAACAATATGGCTTTTATCAGCTGGGTACAAATATCTGTCTTAGGTAAAAGTGGTTTTAAAGAAAAGATATATATATATATTTGCTTAAAAACAAAATAAAAAACCTCCGGTTACACTGTGCAGTCTTCTCATGTAAAAAAAAGAAAAACAACTGTCTTTGAATTGTTCAGTTTGCACTTCCATGCTGTCTCATTTAACTGGATGTTCCATTTTCCATTCCTGTGGAATATCTGAACATGCCTGATGGCAAAACACATTGTATTTCAACATAGAATTTAAATAAATAAATATTTTTAATAGAGCAAGAAGTTTACTTGACCTAGCCTACAAAGGGGGACATGTTTTAAGTGATGTTAAAATACAGATTGGAGTTTATGTTAGAACCCTGAAATTGTGAAGGTTTTCTTTGTTTCATAATGCAGAGGAAAGCTTATGATTTTTAATGTAATAGCTGAGTTGAAAATCTTGTTTCCTCAGGTAAATAGTTTGGTGTACAGACCGTAACCATCAGTGTCCTTAAATGAAGTCTTGCTATGATTGTACAAACGTGAACCGTTTCAGGATTTATGTAGATTTTTTAAAGCAGGAGGTGGGGTTAGGTTTATCTTTGGCTAATACTGTCTTGACGCATAAGAAAGTAAACAGTGTATTTAAAACTCTGGAAATGGTTAATAAGTGAGGAGGTCAGGAATGCTATTTCTTCCACTTTTGGGGGAGTTCTAGATACTGTGACTAGCATCAGTTTGTTATGGCTGTATATTGTAATGTTAAGTGCCTATAATTCACCTGGGTAATATATTTGTGATGCACAGTTGGCAAAATATCCTTTATAATATTGACTCTAAAAATTTGAAGACAAAGACACATTGAGATTGGAATATGAACTGTAAATCAAAATTTTTTCTTATCTACAAAGATTTATTAATGTAAAAATGAATTTTTCTCCTGTATATCTGATAAAGTTAAAATGATTGTGATTTTTAATATTAAAACATCAAGAATAGGTTCACACACAGAAAGCAACATTCTTTGATGGTTACCAGGGATGGGAGGGGGAGGGAGGGAGAATCACTTACTATGTAGTGCTGTTGTTGTTTGGTGCCATTGCATCAGTTCCAACTCCTAGCGGCCCTATGTACAACAGAACGAAACATTGCCCTGTCCTGTACCATCCTCACAGTCATTGTTATGCTTAAGCCCATTCTTGCAGCCACTGTTGAGGGTCAATACTTCTCATTGAGGCTCTACCTCTTTTTCGCTGACCTATTTTACCAAGTATGAGGTATTTCTCTAGGGACTGATCCCTCCTGCTAACATCTAAAGTATGTGCGACATAGCTTTATCATCCTTGCTTATAAGAAGCTTTCTGGTTGTACTTCTTCCAAGACAGATTTATTCCTTCTTTTAGCAGTCCATGGTGTATATTCAATATTCTTCACCAACACCACAATTCAAAGGCGTCAATTCTTCTTTGGTCTTCCTTATTCATTGTCCAGCTTTCATATGCATATGAGGTGATTGAAAACACCATGGCTTGGGTCAGGTGCACCTTAGTCTTCAAGATGATGTCTTTGCTTTTCAACACTTTAAAGAGGTCTTTTGCAGCAGATTTGCCCAATGCAATTTGTCTTTTGATTTCTTGACTACTGCTTCCATGGATGTTGATTGTGGATACAAGTAAAATGAAATCCCTGACTTCAATCTTTTCTCCATTTATCATGATGTTGCTTACTGATCCAGTTGTGAGTATTTTTGTTTTCTTTATGTTGAGGTATAATCCATACTGAAAGCTGTGGTCTTTAATCATCAGTTAGTGCTTCAAGTCCTCTTCACTTTCAGCAAGAAAGGTTGTGTCATCTGCATAATGCAGGTTGTTAGTAAGTCTTCCTCCAATCCTGATGCCCCATTCTTCTTCATATAGTCCAGCTTCTTGGATTATTTGCTCAGCATACAGATTGAATAGGTATGGTGAAAGAATACAACCCTGCTGCACAGCTTTCCTGACTTTAAACCACGAAGTATTCCCTTGTTCTGTTCAAATGACTGCTTCCTGATCTATGTACAGCTTCCTCATGAGCGCAATTAAGTGTTCTGGTATTCCCAATGTTATCCATAATTCGTTATGATCCACACAGTAGAATGTCTTTGCGTAGTCAATAAAACACAAGTAAACATCTTTCTGGTATTCTCTGCTTTCAGCCAGAATCCACCTGACAACAGCTATGATAACCCTGGTTTTGCATCCTCTTCTGAAACCAGCTTGAATTTCTAGCAGTTCTTGTTGATATACTGCTATAGCCACTTTTGAAAGATTTTTCAGTAAAATTTTACTTGTGTGTGATATAAATGATACTGTTTGATAATTTATGCATTTGACTGGATCACCTTTCCTGGGAATATATATAATTATGGATCTCTTGTAGTCAGATGGTCAGGTAGCTGTCTTCCAAATTTCTTGGCATAGATGAATGAACACTTCCAGTGTTGCATGCATTTGTTGAAACATCTCAATTGGTATTCCATCTATTCCTGGGGCCGTATTTTTTGTCAATGCCTTCAGTGCAGCTTGGACTTCTTTCTTCAGTACCATCGGTTCCTGATCATATGCTAACTCCTGAAATGGTTGAATGTCGACCAATTCTTTTTGGTATATTGACACAGTGTATTCCTTCCATCTTCTTTTAATGCTTCCTGTGTCATTTAATATTTTCCCCATAGAATCCTTCAATGTCACAACTCGAGTCTTGAATTTTTTTTTCAGTTTTTTCAGCTTGAGAAATGCCAAGAGTGTTCTTCCCTACATAGTACATAGTAGACACTTGCTATTCTGTTGAAGAGAAAGTCAACACACAACACAGGGGAAGTCAGAACAATGTGACCAAGGTACATGAAGACACTGAGAGGTATGCAAGAATAAAGGACAACTGTGCTAAATGCTATAACTTATACAATTCTGCAACAACAGTAATAACAACCAAAAATTTGTGAGTAGTTTCATAGGTTTGTATGCTATATAGGTATGGGAGGGTATCTTAGGCTGGGTTCTCTAGAGAAGCAAAACCAGTGCAGTGTATTAATATATACAGAGAGAGAGACTTCTGAACAACATGGTGCTGTAGGCAGAAGCACCACACTGTCCTGACACAGCAAAGATCTGAAAAACTAAGCCAAACAGAGAAAATGGCAATCCTGAAACCCTAAGCATCAAATGAAGGATAAAGAACTCAGCCAAGTACAAAACGGAATACGAAACTGACAGAGATCAGAAAGCAAGGAGAGATACATGCAGAGGTCCCCTATCAGCTAACACAGCACAGATCCTCCATCTTGGACTTCTATCAGAGATCAGTGAACAGGAGGTATAAGAAAGCAGCTTCACGGAGCTTCCAGCAGGAGACAGAACAACAATTAACCAGCGATATACGCTTTCCCACCCCCCACCCTTCTTCACCCCCACTTAGCCTCCTCTGCTTCCTGCAGCCACAGTCTCTTGGCTGGAAAAGACCAGTTTCAGCCCTGTGTCACTTGGATTCTACCCACTAGCACTGGCTGGCTCCTTGAGTGCCATTTGTTGGCTGCTGGTGTTGCTTTTTCAACTTCTTTTGATTTCTTCCTTACCTCTCACAATCTCCCCCTCCTTTCTCTGAAATACCTGGCTTCGTGTGTCATCTTTGCTTCTTCCTGAAAGGCTGTGAAACTCCACTCGAAGGTAAAACTTCTTCCCTGTCCATGCTGCCATGCTGGTGGTATCCTGAGGCTTTTGTTTGTTTTGTTTTTTGTTTGTTTTCTTTTTCTTTTCTTGAATTAGGAGCCTGTGTAGTAAGGCAGTACTGTGCAGCTTGGGACTTACCCACCTCAGTTTGCACAGACGTGCAGAGAGATTCCTGAGAGCATTTATTTTTTTCTTGTTTTGGGGTTTCTTTTTTTTCTCCTGTTTTTTCAGGGGTTTTATTGTTTGTTTGTTTGTTTTAATTTGTTTGTTTTGTTTTCTTTTCCCTCTTTTTCCCTTTTTTCTTTCTTCATTACTCAGTTTCTCATCTCTCTATACGTTCCTTCTCTTCCTGTCCCCTGATCTCTGGTGCTGAGTGATATTGCTACCCCTTCTAGCCAGGCTGTACTTCACAGCCTGGAAACAACTTCCACAGACCTCGCAGCTGCACCAGTGGGATCCCTGGGAGCTTTGCTTTTCTTTGTCCTTACTAATTTTTATTTATTCATTTTTTTCTTTTCTTTTCATTTTTTTCTTATTCTCCTTTTTGTTCATCTCCATTTCATAGTCTCTCATCTCTCCACTCCAATGGCAAGCTCCCCTAGTACTCTTTTTTGTTTGTATATTTTTGGCCCCTGTTCCTTTAACCTCTCTCTCCTCTCTCCTGTACCCATGTTATATCCACACATCACAATCTCCCCCCTCCATCCTGTGTATCTGCAACGTGTGCTAAACAAAACAACACCAAGAAGCCAAGCCACGGTTTACCAGAACCTGACCTGCACTGATTACTGGCCCGCCCTGGTGGCTGTAGTAAGTGCCACAAACGATCCATCTCAGCATCTCCTCTTCAGCTACACTTGCCCTGCTGTACCATACCTGAGTAACTGACCCCGCCAATTGGAGAAGGAGGCAAAAAAATATCATGCCCACAGACAAGCAAACAACAAAGAACACACAGCCCACCTGCTCAGACATAGCCAAATGAAACAAAAAAAAAAAGGAAGAAACAAATCTACAACCAATAAAAGAGAAAAATAACTACTGAATGCACCAAAGACAACAGACAATGTCAAAAAATTTACAAAAACAGGACAGGCTGTTTCCAGTAGGAGTCCATAATCAAACAGCAGATGACTTTCCAGTAGAAGAAAAGGCACTAGAGCTAACTGATAGAAAATTCAATCTCTAACATTCAGAATTATTCAAGAGTTGAAGCAAAAAGCAGACAAAAATGAGGAAAAAATAGACAAATTAACGGAAAAGGCAGATAAATTCATGGAAAATATAGACAAAAAATTAGAAGAAATCAGGAAAATAACACAGGAACAAAATGCAAAATCAATTCACAAGTAGAAATCATACAAAAACAACAATTAGAAATCCAAAAGATAAACAACTAGATTTCAGAAATGAACAGTGTCATAGAAGGGCTGAGGAGCAGGTTTGAAATGGTAGAAAAAAGGATCAGTGAAATGGAAGACAAACACTTGGCTGCAACTCTGTTTAAGCAAAACTCAGAAAAAAGAACAAAGAAAAATGAAGAGACCCTGAGAATTATGTCGGCTACAATCAAAAGCAAAAATTTGTGAGTGATCGGAGTTCCAGAACAGGGGGAGAAAACAGAAAATCCAGAGAGGATCATTGAAGAACTGATGACAGAAAACTTCCCCAGTATCATGAAAGATGAAAACCTGGCCATCTAAGAAGCTCAAAGAACCCCATATATGAGAGACCCCAAAAGAAAGTCACCAAGACATATCATAATCACACTCGCAAAAACCAAAGACAAACAAACAATCCTGAGAACAGCTCGAGAAAAAAAAAAGTCACATGCAGAGTAGAAACAATAAGACTAAGCTCAGATTATTCAGCAGAAACCATGCAGGCAGGAAGGCTATGGGATGACATATATAAAACCTTGAAAGAAAAAAAATGCCAACCAAGAATAATATATCCTGCAAATCTCTTATTCAAATATGATGGCGAAATTAGAACATTACCAAATAAACAGAAATTAAGGAAATATCTAAAAAACAAACCAAACTTACAAGAATTATTGAAGGGAGTCCTTCAATCTGAGAACAAAAAACTTCAGCTCACAGGCTGAATCTATGATGCAGGATTGTACCATCCAGATACCAAACTAGGAAATGAACTCTCAAGGACTATCCAAAACCAAAAGAAATACAACATGGAATCAGAGCAGTTAATCTGTAAATGACTACAACAACAGAACACTAAAATATGGAATAAACAGTGAAGGTATAGAACCTTCTAAAGGAGAGGAAGGTAAGGCGATACCAAGTAATAATACACTGGTTCAAACTTAGAAAAATAAGGGTAAATTTCACAGTAACCACAAAAAAAGTTAACAAACCTTGTCATAAAAATAAACAGGAAAAACATAAAGGTTCAGTAAAAACAAAACCTACAATAATAAAAGAAATGAAAAACAAATCCACAAACAAAAGGAAGTCAGCACAGGACAGTAAGAAGAAGAAATAAAACGTCAGCACCACAAAAAAAGCACTACAAACTGACAGCAATAAACTCACATCTATCAATAATTACACTGAATGTAAATGGCCTAAATGCACCCATAAAGAGACTGAGAGTGACAGAATGGATTGAAAAACAGGATCTATCAATATGCTGTCTGCCAGAGACACATCTTAGAAACAAAGATGTAAATTTATTAAAAATCAAATGTTGGAAAAAATATATCAAGAAAACAACTACCAAAAAAGAGCAATAGTGGCAATACTCATCTCAGATAAAATAAGCTTCAAAACAAAATCCACTATAAAAGACAAAGAAGGACACTATATAATGATTAAGGTGATGATCCATCATGAAGACATAACCATAATAAACATCTACGCACCCAGTGACAGGACTCCAAAATACATAAACTCTAACAGCACTGAAAAGAGAAACTGACAGTTTCACAATAATAGTAGGAGACTTCAACACACCGTTCTCAGTAAAGGATAGAACATCTAAAAAGAAACTCAACAAAGATACAGAAGACCTAAAGGGCACAATAAGCCAACTTGACCTCATAGACATATATACAACACTCCATGCAACAGGTGCAAAGTACACATTCTTTTCCAATGCACATGGAACAGTCTCCAAAATAGACCATATCTTAGGCCACAGAGCAATCGTCAATGAGATCCAAAATGTTGAGATAATACAAAGTATCTTCACTGACCACAGTGACATCAAGGTAGAAATTTACAACAAAAAGAGCAAGGAAAAAAAAAATTAATTACATGGATAGTGAATAACACCCTGCTTACAAATCACTGGATAATAGAAGAAATCAGAGATGGAATCAAAATATTCCTAGAAACAAACAAGAATGAAAACACATCACTCCAAAACCTTTGGGACACAGCAAAGGAAGTCCTCAAAGGAAAATTTATAGCGATAGATGAACACATCAAAAAAGAAGAAAGGGACAGAATCAAAACATTAACTATGCAGTGCCAACAAAGAAAAAGAGAACAGCAAAAAATCCCACAGCCACCGGAAGAAAGGAAATAATAAAGATGAGAGCAGAAATAAATGAAACAGAGAACTGAAAAACAAAAGAAAGAATCAACAAAACCAGAAGTTGGTTCTTTGAAAGAATCATAAAGTCGACCAACCACTGGCCATACTGACAAAAGAAAAACAGGAGAGGATGCAAATAACCCAAATAAGAAATGAAATGGGGAACATTACAACAGACTCAACTGAAATAAAAAGGATCATAAAAGAATATTATGAAAAACTATATTTCAACAAATTTGAAAACCTGGAGGAAATAGATAAATTTCTAGAAACACACTAACTACTGAAACTACAACAAAGTGATGTTGAAAATCTCAACAGCCCCATAAAAAGAGAAGAGATTGAAAAGGTAATAAAAAAAGATCCCAACAAAAAAAAAGCCCTGGCCCAGATGACTTCACTGGAGAATTCTACCAAACATTCAGAGAAGATCTTGTACCAGTACTACTCAAAGTATTTCAAAACACAGAAAAAGAAGTGACACTTCCAAATTCATTCTATGAAGTGGCCATAACTCTGATACCAAAACCAGGCAAAGATGCTACAAAAAAATAAAATTACAGACCAATATCTCTCATGAATATAAATGAAAAAAAATCTCAACAAAATTCTAGCCAATAGAAATCAGCATCATCTCAAAAAAAGTAATAAACCATGACTTAGTAGGATTCATAACAGGTATGCAAGGATGGTTCAACATTAGAAAATCAATCAATGTAATCCACCACATAAACAAAAGGAAAGAAAAGAAACACAGGGTCATCTCAATTGATGCAGAAAAGGCATTTGACAAAGTACAACACCCATTCCTGATAAAAACTCTCAATAAAATAGGTATAGAAGGGAAATTTCTCAACATAATAAAGGGCATCTATGCAAAACCAATGGCCAACATCATTCTCAAAGGAGAGATGCAGAAAATATTCCCCTTGAGAACAGGAACAAGACAAGGATGCCCTTTATCACCGCTACTATTTAACATTGTGCTGGAAGTTCTAGCTAGAGCAATAAGGCAAAAAAAAGAAATAAAGGGCATCCAAATTGGTAATGAAGAAATTAAATTGTCCCTGTTTGCGGAAGATATGATACTATACATAGAAAACCCTAAAGACTCCACGAGAAAACTACTGGAACTAATAGAAAGATTCAGAGGGTAGCAGGATACAAGATAAACATACAAAAATCAGTTGGATTCCTATACACCAATAAAGAGAATGATGAAAAGGAAATCATGAAAACAATACTGTTTATAATGGCCCCCAAAAAATAAAACACTTAGGAATAAATCTAACCAGGGATGTAAAAGACCTATATGAAGAAAACTACAAAACACTACTGCAAGAAACCCAAAGGTATCTAAATAAATGGAAAAACATACCATGCTCATGGATAGGTAGACTCAACATTGTTAAAATGACAATTCTACCAAAAGCGATTTACAAATACAGCACAATTCCAATCCAAATACCAACAACATTCTTCAAAGAGGTGGAAAAATTAATCACTCACTTTATATGTTAAGGGAAGAAGCCCCAAATAAGTAAAGCACTACTGAAGAAGAGGAATAAAGTAGGAGGACTCACACTACCGGACCTCAGAACCTACTCTACAGCTACAGTAGTCAAAACTGCCTGGTATTGGTACAAGGAAAGACACATTGACCAATGGAACAGAATTGAGAACCCAGATGTAAATCCATCCACCTACAGTCACCTGATTTTCGACAACGGCCCAAAGTCCATCAAATGGGGAAAAGACAGTCTTTTTAACAAACAGTGCTGGCAAATCTGGATATCCATCTGCAAAAAAATGAAACAGGACACTTACCTCACACCATATACAAAAACTAATACAAAATCAATCAAAGACCTAACTATAAAGCCAAACTATAAAGTTCACAGAAGAAAAAATAGGACCAACGCTAGAAGCCCTAATACACAGCATTAACAAGATACAATCTATAACCATCAATGTACAAGCCCCAGAGGATAAGCTAGACAACTGGGATCTTCTAAAATTGAAACACTTATGCTCTTCAAAAGACTTCACCAAAAGAGTAAGAATACAACCTACAGACTGGGAAAAAAAAATTGGGCATTACAAGTCAGGCAAAAGTCTAATCTCTATAATCTACTAGAAAATCCAACACCTCTAAAACAAAAAGACAAATAATCTTATTTAAAAAATGGGCAAAGGAAATGAACAGACACTTCACCAAAGAAGACATTCAAGTGGCCAACAGACACATGAGGAAATGCTAGCAATCACTAGCCTTTAGAGAAATGCAAATTAAAACAACAATGAGATACCGTCTCACCCAAGCATTACCGGCACAAATCAAAAACACTGGAAATAACAAATGTTGGAGAGGCTACGGGGAGATCAAAACTCTTACGCACTGCTGGTGGGAATGCAAAATGATATAACTGTTTGGAAAATGATATGGTGCTTCCTTAGAAAGCTAGAAACAGAAATACCATAAGGTCCAACAATCCCACTCCTAGGTATTCAAATGGTTAAGCACTTAACTACTAGCTGAAAGGTTGGTGGTTAGAACCCACCCAGGGGTGCCTCAGAAGATGGGTCTGCCAATCTGCTTCCAAAAGGTCACACTCTTGAAAACTTTATGGTGTAGTTCTACTCTGCACACATGGAGTTGCCATGAGCTGGAATAGACTTGACAGCAACTAACAAAAATAACAATAAGGGATCTAGCAGGTCACAGGGAGCCAATTCCAACCAGCAATATCTGGACAGGAGGGGAGATTGAGGATCTTGTTTGTTCATAGGACACACATGTTGTAATTATTCTTGTCGTAAAAATGTCCTCCCAACCAGAAGATGATTTTCTTTGTGCTTCAGGAATCTGAGGTAGATACTAAGGGAAGAGAGGGCCAATATTGTGTGAACTTCTAAGAAGCAGTTAAATCCATCAGGATTGTCCTCTCACACTCATAGCTAGAAGCCCTTGCATTATACTTCTGTACTCTTAGGGATCCTACAGTGAGAAGAATATGTGATATACTCCAACAAGCAGAAATATTTTTCTACCTTCCAAGCTATCTTTCAAGTGGCTCTATTGAATGGGGCTATCTGCAGCCACAGGCCTAGCATATTCCTTGAGTCAACCTGAAAAAAGGTAGGATTTACATAAGATACTTGTCTCCAACTTCTAGAGCCTATTGTTAATACTGCTGCTACTAGACTGGAGTCTTAGTGTACCAAATTTGAGCCTGCTAGTTTTTAAGCCACAGTATTCATTATTCTTCTACCACTTTGTTCAACTGTGTTGGTCAAGTTCATAGAATTCACCTTAGCCTCGACTTCCTTACTTAACACTTCATTTCCTCTTAAACCTAATCTATTTTGTTGCAACCTTAACAGCCTGTCAAGAGAAAAGGCTGGAAACTACAAGAGAAAGAAGAAGCGCTAAAGGAATAGAATGAGAAGGAATAAAACATGTTTAATTGGAGTGCCAGAAAGAGAGGAGAGAAAAACAATTGATAGAACAAGAAATTAGATACCATAAACAGCCACAATCCCAAACTAAAAAAAGTCTTCATACTTTTAAACTTAAAACCACTCTTGGACCTCTCTCTTCCATAACCAGGAAGTGAGCTGTAATAGCTGTGAAGCCCCAAGAAGGGCATACTGCTAAAAGCCCATTTTAGATAGTGCCTAAGGATAATAAGGAGCCTCTGGGTGGCTCAGAGGAGCCTTAGTGGTGCAATGGTTAAGCACTCGACTACTAACCAAAAGGTCAGTTGTTCGAACCCACCAACTGCTCTGTGGGAGAAAGATCCTGCAGTTCAGGATCCTGTAATAAAGATTACAGCCTTTGAAACCCTATAGGGTAGTTTTACCTTGTCCTCTAGGGTTGCTGTGAGTCAGAATCAACTGAATGGCAATGGATGGGTGGCTCAAATGTTTAACTTCTGGTCTGCTAACTGAAAGGTTAGCAGTTCAAACTGTAGAACAAATTGAAAATTCTCTCTGTTGCCATAAGCTTACTGGAGCCACTGAGGCTTGATACTTCCTAGAAATAATAGCCTTGCTTACCCCCTGGAACTATAAGTAGTTTAATCAGCAAAAGTATGTTTGAACCTTGTACTCCTTCACCATTCCCTGCACCTTTATCTGCCTTCCTCCCATTCTGCTGCTGCCTTTTACCCAACACTTACTGGTACCCTGTGACTTTCTACTATTCCTTTTGTCCACCCAAAGCTTTATGTTTCAAGTCCTTGAATTGGCTTCCAAAATATCTCACTCTATTGATTTCATATCCATCTCCCAACTTCATTTATAAAAGGAAGTGGTTTATAACCTAACTTACATGTCAATATGGCTTTCTAGCTTAGCTCTCCCTGGAGTGTTTGTATTTGCAAAACGAATGTTAACAAAGATGATTCAAAGGAAGTCATCTCAAATGATGTATTTTCAGTTACTGTGACAGTTGGATGGGAAGGATGTTTCAAGGTAAAATGTTGTTTCCCACACTTGTAAATCATAGTGTAGGCCATCTGCCAGTATGTAGGGCAGGTCCCATGGGCAGAGGTATAGGCAAGACATAGGGATTTTTTTTAAAATATGTTTTTATTCTATTTTGTTCAGAAGAATAATATAATTTCATAAGGTAAGAAGAATGAAGATTCTATGCCTTGACACTGCACAAAATAATTTGCAATATCTGGTATCTAATATGTAAAAACTGGTGGCGTAATGGTTAAGAGCTATGGCTGCTAACCAAAAGGTTGGCAGTTTGAATCCACCAGGTACTCCCTGGAAACTCTATGGGGTGGTTCTATTCTGTCCTATAGGGTCACTATGAGTCAGAATTGACTCAAGCAACGAGTTTTGGTTTGGTATCTAATATAGATGTCATTTACATACCAATCATTGCAATAAATGTATAATACATAACATTTAAAGAACCATAACCATTTACATTTAATACAGTAAGAGGCAGTAGTATGGTAGATATTATCTTCATTTTACTGATGGAAAAACTGAGACACTCAGATAAGTTATGTGACATGGGTCATAGGGCAAGTGACAGCCTTTTGGCTCCTTTCTTCATGTCAGCTTCCAACTGTTCCATGACCCTAGTGCCTCTTGGGTGAGGAAGTGAAGGAAACTGAAATAATCTTAAGAATTGCCCACACACAGCCCAGCCAACAGATGGAAGAGACCTAACATTTCATGAATACCATGTCTTCTGCTACTTCTTAGTGTGTAACTTTGAGTAAGTTACTTAACGTCTCTGAAGCTCAATTTCCTTATCAGTAAAGCGAGGATAATAATACCATCTGAAACAGATACTCTGAGGATCACTAAAGGGCTTCAAAGAGTACTCAACACTCTTTGTCAATTACATTATATTTATTATTCATATTACATGAATGTATGGTGGTTAGAGTGTATTGTTTATCTCATACACTTTTTACAACTATAGGAAATAGGCATTATTCATTTTTCAGATGAAACTGAAGCTCAGAGAGATTAAATCTCATGCCCAGAGTCATCTGGTTTGGAAGTGAATAACTTGTATTTGAGTGATAGCTATGATTCAGAACTTTTGCTCTATTTACTGTGCTACCTCTCAGACTGTTTAACTCTTAGCAGTTTTCTGACAAAAAATTTGAAGTTCCCTTGTCTCCCCTCTTCATGTATAACTTTCACTAATACAGTAAAACTTGTGCCAAGTTGGACCATTGGTCAGAGACACCAATAAATTCAATGTGATCAAGATCTAGAACACCAGCCACCCAGACACAAAGGAAAAAAATCACCCAACCAACCCAAGAACACTCTAAGACAAGGGGACTTAGCTCTCTATTCCATGGGAACAAAGACAACCACCAAGAGTGCAGAACAGTAATAGGATCTCATCAAGTGAATACTTTTGAGAACTTGAACTCTGGGAAGAAAATTGGCGGCCACAGCCATTCCAGAGACACAGAGGCCCCTGCTTCCTATCATGTGGTAAGTCCTCACCTCCACTCACTTATTGTCAGTAAGTCCACTGAACAAATTTTCTCAAAGTCACTGCCCACTGACCTGGAGCCTGGAGGCCAGTCTCACTTTGCACTCATCTATGCAAAAATCTTACTACAGAATGATGGAAACTGGATTTGCTCAGAAGCACCTGAACCTTCCAGGTCATTGAACTAGCCCTCTTTGGTCCCCAAATCTCCCCCCGGGACAATGTGCAAAGCCCTGAAGCTGTGTCAGTTTCCTCTACTCAAAAATGATGTTGCTATATTTATTTTGTTTTTGTTTTATTGGAGTTCCTAGAAGATATCTTCCTTTTCTGACAACTTTAAATAGAAATAATTCATCCTTTTAAAGAAGGATTTTCTTTCTGAAGAAGCTCATTAGAACCATTTGCTACTACTGATTCTGTGGTATAGCAATTCCGATGAGAAGATTATCTGAACAATTAAATTAGAATACACACAACTGTATTTCCCAGGCAGAAAAAAGACATATATTGGCTTCCTTAGTAACTTTATTTTTATTTTGTTTCGTTTTTTGTTTTTAAAATTTTCCCACCAATTAATTTTAAGGGCCAAGAAGAGCGAGACTGTTTTCTTGGAGGCTTGGGGGATTTAAACAAAACAAAACAAAACCGTTGCCTTCGATTTGATTCCAACTGATAGAGACTCTATAGGACAGAGTAGAATGGCCCCATAGGGTTTCCAAGGAGTGGCTGGTGGATTCAAACTGCTGACCTTTTGGTTAGCAGCCTAAACTCTTAACCACTGTGCCACCAGGGCTCCTTGGGGCATATGGTCCCCTGTATATATGAAATTTCTTTGAAATCTCATGTTCTGTCTTTAAAATTTATGTGTTACATTCTACTCTTTAATATATACACATTTGGATTTCTATACAAATAATGCTTTAAGCTGATAGTCCACAAATGTGTGCCATGTTTATCCCAAGGTTTAGTGTCACCCTCATACACTGCTACCTGGAATAGTCTCCTTTGAGGGTTGGAAATGTATTGTCAGTATTCTCAAGGAAAAGGGGAAGTTTGAGAATTCATCTGACCGCTTTCAAAGCTGAGTCAGCAGGTCTCATAGAGAACTAAAATTATGGCTCATCATTACTGAGACTGAACAGCATCCATGATGGACACTAGGAGGCAACAAATGATAATAGTAAACTTCTTTCTCCTGGAAATAGGTGAGCATCTGTAGCTCCCTGTCCACTCTATGCCTCCCACATTCAATTAAGAGACTGTTGGATTAATGCAAATTTGTCATCATCTGAACAAAGTTTTTTTTTTTTTTAATTCTGTTTTTTATTTTTTAAAAAAGCAATATATTTCCTCCAATAAAATGTTACACTGCCATTAAAAAATAAAGAAAAAAAAACTGTTAAGGTTATCTATATTTTTACTTGGTGGGGGTGCAGCAATTCAGACTGAAGAACATGCCCACTACCCAGTGGTAGGACAGAAGGAGATAAGCAAGGTAAATATACATGCAGAAGTAAATCTCTGGCAGATCCTAGATAGTGACAAAACAAAACAATGAAACTAGGAGGAGGGAAGGATGCTTAGGGAAACAGAAATGGTTTCCCAGCTCTCCTAATTCTGAGAAGCACAATGGGATCTAAAACAGAAACCTTGGCCAGTACACCCAGAAGCTTATTTATCTAAATCAGATCTGAAGCTGTGAAACATTCCTCAGACACTCTGCCTAGAATTTAGACATTTGAAACTCCAAATTGCCATATCCATTTTATTCTTAAAATCCAAACTTTCAAAACCCATTTTAAAAATTTTTTTTGCTATTATTCAAAGTTTTATTTGCTTCTATAAGAAAAGCCTGAATGTTCACTCCACTGTGTAAATAAGAAAAGCCTGTATGTTCTCTCCACTGTGTAGATAACCTTCTTGCTTTGTCTCTGTCAAGGCTCTTTACTCTTTTTGTTTTTATCTCTGCCTTTCAAGGGATTTTTTTTCAAATGTCTAGTGATCCTTGGATGCTCGTTCAGATTTACCCATTGCCATGGAGTTGATTCCAACTCATAGCAACCGGATAGCACAGAGAAGAGCTGCTCCATAGGGTTTTCAAGGCTGTAACCTTTACAGAAGCAGACTGCCATACCTTTCTCCCACTGGTGGACTGGCTGGTGGACTGGCTGGTAGAGTTGAATCACAGACTTTTTGGTTAGCAGGCCAGGGCTTAATCACTGTGCAACCAGGGCTCCATCATTCAGACTTAAACCAAAACCAAACCTGTTACTGTCAAGTCAGTTCCAACTCATCGACCCTCTAGGACAGGGCAGAACTGCCCCATAGGGTTTCCAAGCAGTGGCTGGTGGATTTTTGAACTGCCGACCTTTTGGTTAGAAGCTGAGATCTTAACCACTGCGCCACCGGGGCTCCCATTTAAACTTAGTGGGAAATAAATCTGGGATGTGCACAAGGAGATGTCTCTGGTTCCTAAGTTTTTAAGTACACGTGGTCCCCAACTTACAATAAGTTTCATTTTCTCAATGACTCAGTCGTAAGTCGGTTCTGACGTAAGTTGAATACCTCTTTTTTTTTTCATCCTTATTGCCTTTTATTACCAATATCGTTACAAATCTGATCTTTATTTGTCTTTGGAGGTTGGAAACGTTACATACAATCTTACAGATATTTTTTAATACATACATTAAAAAAATAATAAAAATTTACTCCGACGATGAAGAAGAGTTGGATGCTGTTGGCATTTTGTCAGTTCGGGTAATAACTCCACTTGTTGAAGGTTCTGGATCATCTGGATTATCCCTCGGAACGGGCATGACGTTTCTAGTCAGAAAATTAGTGAGAGTTGTCTGTATGGTCCTTTTCTTTTTTTCTTCATATATTTTGCAGTAGCATCTCACTGCTTTCCCAAATCCGCCTATCGATTTTAGCAAAGCTATCAGCATTTGGGTCCATGTTTTCAAGCAACTGAAGCTCCGATTTAGTTTAGGAAAAAACTCCAGCTAATCTTTTCACTGCAAAACTTTTTCACAATGTACCTCCTACTTCTTCCTCATTATTCTTTCTTCTTTAGCATTTCTTTCTTCTTCAAAATCCATTAAGTCCTGATCTGTCAGTTCCCCTTTTTCGTGATCTATGAGCTGTTCCACACTGGCAATATCAAGTTCTAAATTCAACATTCTTACCATACGGACGATTTTTCCACCAATCTCTTTCATCATATTACTCTGATCAAATGCTTGGAGTTCGTTCACATAACTCAGCAATTTTTTCCATATCCCCTACATGCATTTTTCTGTAACTTCCTCCGAGGAAGACACAATGTTTCATATACACTGATGGTTGTAAGTGCAGTTGATGGTAACTTGAATACATCATAAGTCAAGATTACCTGTATTTGCTTCACCTTACTCTCAACTGAGCCTTGTGTCCCAGAATCATATGCCTCTTTATTCAATATCTTCAAATGAATAAAGTTTTTATTTCTACTAAAGCAATTGGGGAGGAGTGGACACTTGGCTTTTCCAGGTCAGGATGGGAGATCTGAGAGTATAACTGCACTTTATACAATTGTACTTTATGTTTTATACCTTATACATCCCGTTGAAAGTCCCCTACCCCCATCCCTCACTCTGATCTTCTGAGGTATCAGGGGTCCTAATTCTTGAGACTTTCAGGACTTCTGGATTTTTGTTGGCATTTTCCTCTGCAGGCACTTAGGATTCAACTTTCTTCAGTGCACTAAGTCAGTTATCACTTGTCATCCACTCCCATTTATCAAAATGTCTCACATGTTGCCATTCCTCTCCTTTCCTATATGTCCTTTGGGATTCAAAACTTAAAAAAAAAAAAAAATGTTTTTACTCTTATTTTAGTGGAGAGAAAAAAATTCTTTTCAACTCTACATGTTATAAGTCTAGCCTTTGCTGATTTGCCATAGAGATATTATAAGGCGCCCAGGGCAGAGTTCCTGTCTGTCTTGTTCATATCCCTATGATAATTCCATTACATATAGTTGGTGTTCAATGAATGTGTTCAGTAAATGAATGGCAGAAAAAAAGAGTTACGAAAAGAAACTCTGAACAACTGGCATGCAAGTACAGCAATTTGATGCCTAGCTATATGGGGCAGTGCCTATATTCACAGAATTCCTTTAAACCCAAAACCCTCAGAGAAACATCCAGTAAGAGATAAGACTGATACACAGGACTCATACCTACCTATAAGCCTAGAGGTGTTTCCTGAAGTAAAACCTCTATTTAGGAAATAATTCTTTGCTGAAACACTTCCAGATGCTCCTTGAAGGTTTATTGATGATCCTATCCATGCAGCCAGCATGTAAGTCTTGAGAATTCCTGATTCTTCTGCAGAGACTTCTAAAGAGTGGAAATTCTGTGAGGGCAGTGGGTGAGGCTTTCTCCAAGTAAGAGAAAAAAGAGATGGAGAAAAGGTAGAGAGGGAAGAAGAAAAGGAGAAATCACAGAGGCAGGGATGGGGATATAGACCGACCATCCATCACAGCTCTGAGAAGGCGGTCTACAAACAATCTTGAGTACCTTGTTTTGTCTTTCTAAACACGGGTGAGTGGCCAACAGCTGAATCAGAGTCCTTGGTCTCTGTTCATCCGGGAAGGAGTGGACTTAACCATGAACTGCAATTCCTCAAGCACATTTAACACCATACTATGGTACAATCAGGACCCTGGGGAAGGTCTTGTCTTCTTGATAACTTTATACAAAGGTGGTGAATTGACCAGAAATGGGAAACTGACTGCTCAGTTTGGTGAAACAAGAAAGGACAGCTTCCTGAATATCTCAGCCTCTGAGTCTGATGATTCAGGCACCTACTTCTGTGCGAGGTGGAACAGCATTCCTCAAGTACCTACAGCCTGTCCGCAAAGCTGCAACTGGTGCTCCAGTCACTGTGCTGCCACCAGCTCCTGCTCCTTTTGGCATAAAATTTAATCATGCACACAGCCCATTGTCCCTGCCATTCCATTACTGCAAAACTCTCACATATGGGAGGGATTATCAAATCGATCTACAGATAAAATGCAATCCCAATCCAAATGCCAATGACATTTTTTAACAGGATGGAGAAACAAGTCACCAACTTCATATGGAAATAGAAGAGGCTCTGGATAAGTAAAGCATTACTGAAGAAGAAAAACTGAAGAAGAAGAACAAAGTGGGGGGCCTCACACTTCCCAATTTTAGAACCTATTAAACCACCACAGTAGTCAAAACAGCCTGGTACTGGTACAACAACAGATACATAGACCAATGGAACAAAATTGAGAATCCAAACATAAATTCATCCACCTATGAGCAGCTGATATTTGACAAAGGCCCTAAGCCCGTTAAACGGGAAAAAGACATTCTCTTTAAATTGTGGTGCTGGCATAACTGGATATCCACCTGCAAAATAATGAAACATACATCACACTATGTACAAAAACCAACTCAAAATGTGTCAAAAGACCTAAATATAAAATTTAAAATGATAAAGATAATGGAAGAAAAAATAGAAACAATGCTAGGAGCCCTAATACATGGCATAAACAGAATACAAACCCTAAAAAACAAGCACAAACACCAGAAGAGAAAGTATATAACTGGGAGCTACTAAAAATCAAACATTTATGCTCATCAAAAGACTTCACCAAAAGAGTAGAAAGAAAACATACAGACTGGAAAAAATTTTGGGCTATGACATATCCGATCAGGCTCTAATCTCTAAAATCTACAAGATACTACAAAACCTCAACAACAAAAAGACAAATAACTCAATTAAAAAATGGGTGAAGAATATGAACAGGCACTTCACCAAAGAAGACATTCAGGCAGCTAACCAATACATGAAGAGATGCTCATGATCATTAGTCATTAGAGAAATGCAAATCACAACTACAATGATACCATCTCACTTCAACAAGGCTACCATTAATCTAAAAAACACAAAATAAGAAATGTTGGAGAGGTTGTGGAAAGACTGGTACACTCATGCACTGCTGGTGGGGATGTAAAATGGAACAACCACTTTGGAAATCGATTTGGCATTTCCTTAAAAAGCTAGAAATAAAAGTACCATATGATTCAGCAATCCCACTCCTTGGAATATATCCTAGATAAATAAGAGCTGTCACACAAATAGATAATGCACATCCATGTTCGTTGCAGCACTGTTCACAATAGCAAAAAGAAGGAAACAACATAGGTGCCCATCAACAGATGAATGGATAAGCAAATTATGATATATTCACACAATGGAATACTATGCAATGATAAAAGGCAATGATGAATCCTCGAAACATGTAAATCTGGAAGGCATTATGCTGATGAAATTCGTCAGTTGCAAAAGAACAAATATTGTATGAGATCACTATTATAAGAACTCGAGAAAAGTTTTAAACACAGAAGAGAACGTTCTTTGATGGTTACGAGGGTTGGGAGGGAGGAAAAGGAGAGTGCACTAACTAGATAGTAGACAAGAATTATCTTAGGCAAAAGGAAGGACAACACACGATACAGGGGAAGTCAGCACAACTAGACTAAACCAAAAGCTAAGAAAGTTCCTGAACACAACCAAACACTTTGAGGAACTGAGCAGCAGGGGCTGCGGTCTGGGGACCATGGTTTCAGGGGACATCTAGGTCAATTGACATAACAAAGTTTATTAAGAAAATGTTCTGCATCCCACTTTGGTGAGCAGCATCTAGGGTCTTAAAAGCTAGCGAGATGCTGTCTAAGATGCATCAATTGGTCCCAACCTACCTGGAGCAAAGGAGAATGAAGAACACCAAAGACACAAGGAAAATACTAGTCCAAGAGACAAAAGGGCCACATATTACACCAACTGCATTACCATGCAACTGTAATATAAGGATCACTCATATTACACCAACTGCATTACCATGCTATTATGCCCTGTGGTAGAAAGAAAGCCCTTTTATGGGAATTGCAACTTGTATAGACACTATAGATCAAGGACCCTTTCTAGTAGCAGTGGATGGATGAAAAGTTGAGTCTGCTTCTGGTTTTGTCTTCCCACCTAGAATAGGCAGATTTACAGGTAGAGTTCTACCTGCAACTTTTTTTGCTGGACCTATTAACAAAGAACAAAGAGTAGGAACCAGCAGGCATTCAAACAACAGAAGTTTTTCTTTCCCCACTCTTGGTATCCTTACTTCCGTTGTTTAAGGATTACTGCCTATGCTAGGTGTTTAATGGAAACCCTGGTGGAATTTTCCCAAGGTGTTCACATTAATTCGAATAGTTAGTGCCTTAAGCAGCCTTCCCCAAAAAAGAGTTTAGCAAATTAAGTTAAACAAAACTAACACAAAATTAGCTTAATTATGTTATCATATATTTCTTCAATAAAATATTGTGTAATATATGTTATATGTATACATATTGTGTATTATTTTATATAATATATATAATAATTATATGTTTTACTAATAAAGAGTTTGCAATAGAAGCGACTGTTCATTGATAGCAAATACTATTTGCCTATATTTTGTGAATATTACCTCACTGAATTCTCAAAATAATTCTGGTGGATCATTATTATTATTCTCAGTTAATGGATTAAGAAACGGAAACATAGAAAGGTTTTTTTCTCCCAGATAAATAGCTGACAGAATTTGAAATTAGGGCTATCTATCTGACCAAAGGCTTTCTCCATTACATGCCCCATGTTAAATATCACAGGAGAAAAAAATTGTATCCACAGTCTGACTACAATTATGTATAAAAAATAATGTATACAAAGTACTGGAATAAAATAACACCAAAATATTTGCAACAGTATAGTTGTCTTTGACTACTAGGCTTATTGTTTTTCTTATTGTCTTTGTAATATTCTCTTTTTTTCAAGCTATCTTCTATTAGGTCAATACTCAGCATTATTTTAGAAATAACAGTGTTGTTGAGTCAGTTCCAACACATGACAACCCCATGTGTGCATTTCATTTAAAAATACTGAAATCCAAATGAGAAGAAGCTGTATTATATAGTTATTATCTAACACACAGCAGCTGAATTACAGTGAAGAATACACATGACTGAATGATACAGCATTAAAATAAGATTTTTGATTGCAAGTCTTTCAAATCACTGTAGACCAATGGTCCCTTAAATTAGGAACGTGTTAAAGAAAATTTTTTTCTCCTGATAACTGATTTTAATGACTGTCCTATAAGTGAAGTATAGGTGGCTCTGCTGTATGGCCCCACTTCTGTGTAGGCGCTGGCAGACAGTAAAGGCAATTTGGGCTCATGACACCATTAGAAAATTCATTGCAATTGATCACAGTTTAAATTCTAAGCATTTAGGATTCACAGACCAGGAAACGGGGGGATTGTACAGGAAAAGGACAGGTGATCATCCAGTGAAGAGGGGAAGAGAGAGAGTGGAAATCAGTGGGATGTACCTTGCCATTTTTCAGCCTGCACATACCTCTGTCCATTTTCTTTTCTTTCCTCCATTTCTCTCTACACCAACAACACAGAGTCAGACCAGGTAGTGGGGATGGGAGGGGAACCCAGTTTTCATTTATTTAAGGCCACAAAATAGAAGTGAGAAATCCTGTGTAAGCCCCCCTAGTGTTTCTAGGACAAATATTATAAAGTGCAAACCACAGAAAGGAGAAGGAGAAAGACCTAGGAAGAAAGACTTAGAACAAGACCAATGGCTAGTCACTCTACAGGTAGCCGTCATTAGTGTACTAGGTATGTTCCTCAAAAGTCGTATGTAATTAATTTTTATGTTATCATCCCCTCCGCCCCTAATCCTCAAGGATTGTTTAAGGGCCAAAATCTAAAAATAAAAACCATAATTCCAACTCTTGTTATTTGCTGTAAAAATTATCCTGCCCTTGTCAATTTACAGTCTACTTACCTTTTGCCGTGGAGTCAATTCTGACTCATAGCAACCCTATAGGACAGAGTAGAACTGCCTCATAGTTTTTCCAAGGAGCGGCTGGTGCTTTCAAACTGCTGACCTTGTGGTTAGCAACCAAGTTCTTAAGCACTGTGCCACCAAGACCCTCACATATTCCTGTACGTGGTACCTGTTAGAAAATTAGTATCCAAAGTATTAAATGAAAATACATAGCCAGAGATGAGTACTTCCCTATGGCTCATTATAAATTTTGACAAAATTTTATTAACATTTATTAAGTTAGTGTAGTGGATAAAGGAAGTCTATTATACTCTTTTCTCTACTTTTCAATATGTTTAAAATATTTTGTACATTTAAATGTTTCCTTCACAGGTGGTAGGGTCTTGTGGGAGGTTTCCTCTAAGAGGAAGCAAAATGGTGATCACAAGAAACTGAAGCCTGTGCCTTGTGAGAAATCCCACATACACGCTGGAAAGCCTGGCTACAGCCAATGCCGCATTAGCAGCTCAGGCCAGCCCAGAAGTTTCTCATCTTGCTTTCACCTGGCAGAGCCCAGTATCTGTCATTCTTGGCTATAATAACTCACCATGATAAAAGTGAGTCCTTTACTGTCTGAGACCAAACTGTTAACGCACTCGGCTTCTGAACAAAAAGAGGTACCTCAGAAGAAAGGCCTAGCGATCTACTTCCAAAAATTCAGTCATTGAAAACACTATGGAGCGCAGTTCTTCTTTGAGTCATGTGGGGTTGCTATAAGTCAGAATCAATTCAATGGCAACTGGGGTTTTTTTGGTTATTTTGTTTTGTTTTATTTTTACTCCATTAGAGTATGGCTAAGGAGCTCTGGTGGCACAATTGTTAAGTGCTTGGCTGCTAACTGAAAAGTTTGCGGTTCAAAACCACCCAGCTGTTCTGAGGGAGAAAAACCTGGCAATCTGCACCTATAAAGATTCCAGTCTAGAAAACCCTATGGGTCAGTTCTACTCTGTCACATGGGATTGCCATGAGTTAGAATCAACTCAATGGCACCTAATAACAACAGCATTTAGCTGAGTGAATAGTCATGAGTTTTGATCCACTAACCCCACTAAATTTTTGATAAGGATAAAATCCAATAAAAGTTTAAAAAAAAAAGTAACAACATGAAAAACTTGAGGTGTTGTATCCAGTATTTTGAAACTGCTTAAATATTCAGTCATAGGATTGAGCCATCAACTGGCTGGAGTATTTTCAAAAACAAACTCTAAAAAATAAAGATTGTATGGAGTGATACATAAAATATTTATAGTGTAATAAAAAGTTAAAGAAATGGAACTGTACCATCAACCTGTTCCTCAGGTGTTCTTAGTCTCAGCCCGACTAAACAACTATCTTGGTCTCTTAAGTTTTCCTCTTAACAATTCTCTCTCTTTCTCAAAGGGATGTTTGAGATTCTATTCACCAACTCCCTCTTTTTGTCCTTGTGTGATGCACTTGGATCCAGAATATTCCGTATCTCTTTACAAAGTCCTCAGGATATATACTTAAAAAATAAATAAGAATGGATATTTTTATAAACTCCCAAGATCCTGAGCTTTTATCTCAAAACACACATAACTAGCATGTTGATGGGATGACACTCCTAATGTCCAAAACCTCCTCTGGAGACTCCAAGAACTCTTTCTTGCACTGGTGCAGAGCTTCACAAAGGAAGAATTTACAAATCCCACTATTGCCTAGTAGGTAAAGAGTCACGTCTGAGATGCAATAAAGGGATTTTGGCCAAGACTCCCAAGTGGCTACCCCTAAAGGAAAACCTCTCAGGCCCGTTACCGGCCATTCTGTCACATAGTAGTATTCAATACATGCTAGCTAGGATCAGTTATTTTTATCACAGTAACAACTTTGTGCCAGAGGGGTTCTTTACACCAATGTCATCCCAGGCATTCAAGCCAATTAAAACACAAGTCTCCATGACTAGCAGATTCTCTGGCCCCTCCAACCAGTTGCCACCAAGTCGACCCCGACTCTTGGTGACCCCATGTTTATCAGAGTAGAACTGTGCTCCGCAGGGTTTTCAATGGCTGATTTTTTTAGAAGTAGATCTCCAGTTGCCTCGGGATGAACTAAAACCTCCAACCTTTTGGTTAGCAGCTGAGTGTATTAACTGTTTGCACCACCCAGGGACTCCTTCTGCCCACAGGCAGCCAGAAAAAAAGTGCTCTTCTTCCCTTTCTGCGCTCAAGGAAGCTACTCTTCTACTCCAGTCTTAATATGACCTCTTCTCCTTTTTTTACGCTTAGATGAGTCTAAACTTTTGAAAGAAACTTTGGTGGGAAGCTTGTTTGTTTGTTAGTTTGTCTTCTGTTTTTTCAAGAAGGCCTCTGATAAAGGATCTGTTAAGCACTCCTCTCCTCCTCCTGCCCCCTCCCTCCCCCAATATGGCTCACTCTGCCTTAGAAATACAAAGAGCTTAGAATTTGGAAGACACACACTTCACTGTCCTTGGGAAGGTGATGTAGCTGGAATGGGGACCATTTCTTTTTACTTTTTCCTGTTTATTACTTTGACAAGAATCACAGAAGTTTACATCGCAAAGATTAATCTCTCATTAAGATAACATTTATCGTGATGGAAAGAATTCTAATTACAAGACTACCACTAAGTTGTAAAAGAATAAAGGATCTATAATCTCAACCTACAGAAACGACTACAACTAACTGTTTAACTGTTTAGTTTTATACTTTTTATTTCTTCTGTGTTCAGGAACACACACACACACAAAAAAAAAGTCTAGAGATATGTGCGGAATTCAAATTATTTTAAACAAAAACAAGTGTTTCTCAAGTCACTGCAAAAGGAGATGTTTCTCTTCCTTCAAAAAAATTGTTACTTTGAGCTCCTCACACTTTTGACCTGTGAGTCATGGTGATTACCCTCCAGAAATCCCCTCCCAAATGCTATCAGTGTGAAGCATCCATGAATAATATAAGGTCATAAATCAAGCAACTCAAGACGAAACAAGAAACGATGAATATCAAGTTTGTCTTCACTTTGCTTCTACCTCTGGCCTTTCCAGGAAATTGAGTCCTGTCCTGCCCTCTGAGCCGTCCTCCTGGAGGAAGCAGCTAGTATGATGTGTGTCTTTGCTGTTGTAGGTTCCAGGAGAGCAGGCTGGATCAGACCTCAGGAGACAGAGGTGTTTGGAACAGAGGGGAAATCTGTGAACCTCCTTTGTTATTATGGTGCCTCAACTGCTCCTATTGTTGAGCTCTACTGGTATCGATAGTACCTAACCCGTGCATCTAAATATACCCTCTACAAAAGGTGGAGTAACACTGGAAAAGGAGATGCCAGTTTTGCAATAGAGAGGTTTTATTCAAAGAGTGCAGCAAACACGACAAATCTGTACACCAGAAACCTGGTTCCTGCAGACACTGCCAAGTATTACTGTGCGCTGAGAAATGCACAGGAAGCATACCTTACGGGGGAGATGTACAAGAACACCAGCACATGAGAGGAAAGACAGGGTGGCACATACATAACCACTGAATTTCCTTGGGTGTTTTTTTTTTTTTTTTTTTTTTGTGCATTGTTTTGCAAGAGACATCATGGTAGTTAGGAGACATTGGGTCAGGAGAATCCCACTCCAACTCTGTAATATATAATCATAGGCAAATAGCTTTTGGAATTTCAATTTTGTAAGATTAGAAATAATAATTCTACTTTATAAGTTGTGAGACATAGTTTTAACTCTTGGGTTAAGTACATACCTGTGTCCTTACCTTGCCTGTCCTATGCCTTAGTTTTCTGTTGTTGTTAGGTGCCAGCCAGTTTCTTCCGATTCATAGCGACCCTATGCACAAAAGAATGAAACACTATCCAGTCTTGCGCCGTCTCCACAATCCTTGTTATGCTTGAGCCCATTGTTGCAGCCACTGTGTCAGTCCATCTTGTTGAGGGTCTTCCTCTTTTTCACTGACCCTCTACTTTACCAGGCATGATGTCCTTCTCCAGGGGCTGATAACATGTCCAAAGTATGTGAGACAAAGTCTCACCATCCTTGCTTCTAAGGAGCATTCTGGTTGTACTTCTTCCAAGACAGATTTGTTCTTTCTTTTGGCAGACCATGGTATATACCACAAGTGGATGTTTGAACAGAAATTTATTTTCTCATAGTTCAGGGGGCTAGAAGTTCAAATTCAGGCACTGGCTTTAGGGGAAGGCTCTCTCTCTGTAGGCTCTGGGTGAAGATCTTCCAGAATCCCTCAGTTCCTTGGCGATCTTCATGTGGCATCTATTTTCCCTGATGTGTACTCTGTTGTCTTTGTGTATATGCTGCTCCCTATGACTCAAAAGTGATTAGGTTTAGGACACACCCTACACTGACAGGACCTCCTTAATACAACAAATAAAACCTTATTTTCAGACAGGATTACATCTACAGGTATAGGAGTTAGGCTTCCAACACATATTGGGGGAGGGATGCACAATTCAATCCATAATATCCTAGATGCTCAGCAGATGGTAAATACTATCTATTTTCTTTCTCTCTCTCAATAACTCTTTTGGCCTCAAAGGATCTTTCTATCGATATCTGAGAATCTCTATATACCACGAAAACAGAAAAATAATGAAAAACCTAAAATCATGCACCCAGGTCCTAGAGAAGTTGTTTCTGCCTGGGGACCCCCTCACCACACCAGGCTTTGAAGTGTGAGCTCAACAATTCCAGCAATTAAAGGACAGAGGAGCCCTTAGGCACTTGTTCCTGAGTTTCTGGCTGCCACTGGCTGGGATGGCAAAAGAGAAGAGGATGAGGTTCAGCATTAGGCTAGTGGGGGAGGAGAGAGAGAAGTTGGTTTGGTGATGATTATCATGCTCCTGTGTTAACTCTTATCTTCCCAAATGGTGAGTTGGAGCCAGTGTTCTCTACCACCTACTGCAGTGATTCAAGCACTGTTCTGACCTTGTACAAAGCTTAGTCTGTTTGCTTAGACTAGTGTCAGATGGAATGTGAAAAAAGAAGATTTAGAGCCATATTCAACACAAACTCTGCTACAGCACTGACACCATACAGGCTTCCAGACCAGAAACCTCCAGCTCCTGCAATTTATGGTGAAGTCTGCCCCAGCCATACTTCCTGCTTCATAACTAACTACTCACTAGCCATTAAAAAAACAAAACAAAAGAAAAACCCAAATTCATTGCCTTCAAGTAGATTCCAAATCATAGTTACTCTATAGTCATTAAAAGTGGTTTGGAAATAAGACAGCAAATCCAATTTTAAGCAATGCTCGTATTTTCTTTTACAAAAAAAGACCTAGGTAAAATAATAATAACAATAAGTCAAAAAATGTTCCTAAAAAAATAATTTTCAAAGATATGCTTAAAGTAAACATTTTCCTACAAGATTCTGATGTTAATGGAGGCATAAGATAATTCAAGAAGAGCAATATGCAATTTCCTTTGGCTTCAGTTTGTGGGAAATTGTTATTTTCATACTCTGTTAGTTGCAATGCAATGTATTGGCACAACCCTTTACCTAGGGAATAGCTTGGAAGGGGATTTTTAGATTCATTAAACAGTTCATACCTTTACTCCATTTCTCAGAATTTATCTTAAGGAATAATTTTAAATAGGGAAAAAAAAAGTATTGTCTTGAACAGACAAGAAAATACGCTAGTAAAAATTTTGAACGATTTAGAGGAATTTGTATAGCAACTTGGCTGAATGTTCTACAACCATTTAATGAACTAATTTGGAAATTTACTTGACATACGGTTAACTAAACTGTAACGTATTTGTAACCATGTTACGCTTATAATAATATCAAATGATTGAAGCACATAGACTAAAAACTGGAAGGGTTGGTGCAAAAATGAAAATAGGCATTTATTTAAGGTGTTTTATTTTAATGTTTTAATTTTTCATCTTTTTACAGCAATAATTATGAACTTTTTTTAACAGTAAAAAAATTATTTTTAAGACTCTAAGCTCCAAACTTTGTAGCTACGGTTAAACAAGTGAGAACTCTTCTCAATCCTAGCCCAGAGTCATATGCTGTTCCTCCTCTCTTGGACTCTGGGGCTTTCTGGTTTACTGCCCTGCTGACTCCTCTATCTGAGTTCTTCTCCTCGGAGACCCACAGACAGACCCTCCACTGAAATATTCTCTTCATGTCTCAAAGACATCTTTAGGATGGGCAAATAAGAAAGGGCTACCTTCAGCTCCTTTCGCTTTTCTCTGTAGTAGATCGAGGAGGTAGGAGATTGAGCTGATTGTACTCGAAACTGAGAAATCTCTATTGACATCTCACGGGAAGCCACCCCTGGCTTCAAAGAAGGAATATTAGGTAAAGCTATAACTTCACATTGAATTTTGTCTTATCGATTATCTAAAAATACTTATATAAATTAATTTATACTTGTATGAGATGAATGCCTTCTCATTTTTATTTTTACTTTTTTTTTGTTGTAATTAAATAAAGTTTACATTTCAAGTTAGTCTCCCATACAAAATTTTTATACATACATTGTTATGAGAACCTAATTGCTCACCCCATTCAGCAACAGCACACTCCTCCTTTCTGCCCCTGATTCCCCATGACCATTCAACCATCTCCTAACTCTCTCTGCCTTCCCATCTCACCTCTGGACAGAAGCTGCCCCTTTGGTCTCTTGTATCTACTTGACTGAGAGGCACACTCTTCACGAGTATCACTTTATGTCCAACAGTCCAGTCCAATCCCTGTCTGAAGAGTTGGCCTCGGAAATTGTTTTAGTTCATGGCTGATAGAGAGTCGAGGGGCCATGCTTTGTGGGGCACCTCCAGTCTCAGTCAGACCATTAAGTCTGGTCTTCTTACTAGAATTTGAGTTCTGCACCCCATCCTTCTACTGCTTCATCAGGACCCTCTATTGTGTTCCCTGTCAGGACGTTCATTGGTGATAGCTGGGCACCATCTAGTTCTTCTGTTCTCAGGCTGATGAAATCTCTGGTTTACATGGCCCATTCTGTCTCCTGGGTCAATACTTCCCTTGTGTCTTTGGTGTTCTTCCTTCTCCTTTACTCCAAGTGGTTGGGACCAATTGATGCATCTTACATGGCCGCTTGCAAGCTTTAAAGATCCCAGACACCACTCACCAAAGTAGGATGCAGAACATTTTCTTAATCAACTTTCTTATGCCAGTTGACCTAGAAGTCCCCCAAAGCATGGTCCCCAGACCTCTACCACTGCCACTCTGTCTCTCAAAGTATTTGACTGTATTCAGGAAACTTCTTAGCTTTTGCTATTGTGAACAGTGCTGCAATGAACATGGGTGTGCATGTATGTGTGACAACTCCTGTTTCTCTAGGATATATTCCAAGGAGTGAGATAGCTAGATCATATGCCACTTCTATTTCCAGCTTTTTAAGGAAGCACCAAATTTATTTCCAAAGTGGTTGTAACATTTTAAATTCCCACCAACAGTGTATAAGTGTTCCAGTCTCTCCACAACCTCTCCAACATTTGTTATTTTGTGTTTTTTGGATTAATGCTAGCCTTGCTGGGGTAAGGGGATATCTCATTGTAGTTTTGATCTGTGTTTCTCTAATGGCTAATGATCATGAGCATTTCTTCATGTGTCTGTTAGCAGCCTGACTATCTTCTTTGGTGAAGTGCCTGTTCATCTGTTCTGCCCATTTATTAATTGGGTTATTTGTCTTTTTGTTGTTGAGGTTTTGCAGCATCTTGTAGATTTTAGAGATTAGACACTGATCGGATTTGTCGTAGTCAAAATTTATTTCCTAGTCTGTAGGTTGTCTTTTTACTCTTTTGGTGAAGTCTTTTGATGAGTGTATTTGGTTTTTAGGGGCTCCCATTTATCTAGTCTCTCTTCTAGTGCTTGTGCATTGTTACTCGTGGTTTGTATTGTGTTTATGATATGTATTAGGGCTCCTAACATTGTTCCTATTTTTTCTTCCATGATCTTTACCATTTTCGATTTTATATTTAAGTCTTTGATATTTTTGAGTTAGTTTTTGTACATGGTTTGAGGTATGGGTCTTGTTTCTGTTTTTTGCATATGGATATCCAGTTATGTCAGTACCATTTGTTAAAGAGACTGTCTTTTCCCCAGTTAATGGACTTTGGGCCTTTGTCAAGTATTAGCTGCTCAAAGGTGGATAAGCTTATATCTGGATTCTCAACTCTGTTCCATTGGTCTATGTATCTGTTGATGTACCAGTACCAGGCTGTCTTGACTACCTTGGCAGTATAGCAGGTCCTAAAATCAGGTAGTGTAAGGTCTCCCACTTTGTTCTTCTTCTTCAGTAATGCTTTATTTATTCGAGGCCTCTTCCTTTTCCATATGGACTTGGTGATTTGCTTCTCCATCTCATGAAAAAAAGCTGGTGGAATTTGGATTGGAATTGCATTGTATCTGTAGATTGCTTTGGGTAGAATTGACATTTTCACTATGTTGAGTCTACCTATCCATGAGAAATGTATATTTTTCAACTTATGCGGGTCTCTTTTAGTTTCTTGCAGTAGTGTCTTGTAGTTTTCTCTGTGTAGATCTTTTACATCTCTGGTTAGATTTATTTCTAAGTATTTTATCTTCTTGGGGGCTATTGTAAATGGTATTGATTTGGTGATTTCGTCTTCAAGGTTTTCCTTGTTGGTGTAAAAGAATTCAATTGATTTTTGTATGTTAGTCTTGTATCCTGAAACTTTGCTGAAATCTTCTATTGGTTCCAATAGTTTTCTTGTGGATTCTTTGGGGTTTTCTGTGTATAAGATCATATCATCTGCAAATATACATTGACTTCTTCCATAACGTATTGGATGCCTTTTATTTCTTTTTCTAGTCTAATTGTTCTGGCTAGGACCTCCAGAACAATGTTGGATAAGAGTGGTGATAGACGGCCACCTTGTCTGGTTCCTGTTCTCAAGGGGAATGCTTTCAAAGTCTCCCCATTTAAGATGATGTTGGCTGTTGGTTTTGTATAAATGCCCATAACTATATCGAGGAATTTCCCTTCTATTCTTATTTTGTTGAGAGTTTTTATCATGAATGGGTTTTGGACCTTGTCAAATGCCTTTTCTGCATCGATTGATAAGATCATGTGGTTCTTGTCTTTTGTTTTATTTATGTGATGGATTACCTTGATTGTTTTTCTAATGTTGAACCATCCCTGCATACCTGCTATAAAACCCACTTAATCATGGTGAATTATTTTTTTGATATATTGCTGAATTCTATTGGTTAGAATTTTGTTGAGGATTTTTGCATCAATGTTCATGAGGGATATTGGTCTGTAATTTTCTTTTTTTGTGATGTCTTTACCTGGTTTTGATATCAGGGTTATGCTGGCTTCATAGAATGAGTTTGGGAGTATTCCATCCTTTTCTATGCTCTGAAAAACTTTTAATAGAAGTGGTGTTATCTCTTCTCTGAAAGTTTTGTAGAATTCTCCAGTGAAGCCATCCGGGCCAGGCCTTTTTTTTTTTTTTTTGTTGGGAGTTTTTAAATTACCTTTTCAATCTTTTCTTTGGTTATGGGTTTATTTAGTTGTTCTGCCTCTGTTTGTATTAATTTAGGTAGGTAGTGAGTATCTAGAAATTTGTCCATTTGCTCTAGGTTTTCAAATTTGTCAGAGTAAAATTTTTCATAGTAATCTGTTATGATTCTTTTAATTTCAGTTGGGTCTGTTGTGATATCACCCATCTCATTTCTTATATGGGTTATTTGCTTCCTTTCCCATTTTTCTTTTGTCAGTTTGGCCAGTGGTTTATCAATTTTGTTGATCTTTTCAAAGAAGCAGCTTTTGGACTTGTTATCGCTTTCAATTGTTTTTCTATTCTCTATTTCATTTAATTCTGCTCTAATTCTTATTATTTCCTTCCTTCTGGTGCCTGTGGGCTTCTTTTGCTGCTCTCTTTCTACTTGTTCCAGTTGTAGGGGTCATGCTTTGACTATGACCCTTTCTTCTTTTTGGATGTGTGCATTTATTGCTATAAACTGACCGCTGAACACTGCTTTTGCTGTGTCCCACAGGTTCTGGTGTTTTCTTTCTTGTTTGATTCTATGGATTACTTTATTCCATCCTTAATTTCTTCTATAACCCAGTAGTTTTTGAGCAAGGTTTTGTTCAGTTTCCATGTGTTTGATTTTTTTTTTTTTCCTTGCTTTGTGTGTTGTTGATTTCCACTTTTATAACTTTATGGTCAGAAAAGATGCTTTGTAATATTTTGATGTTTTGGATTTTGTTGAGGTTTGCTTAATGGTGTAATATGTGGTCTATCTGGAGAATGTTCCATGTGCGTTGGAAAAGAAAGTGTACTTGGCTGCTGTTGGCTGCAATGTTCAGTATGTGTCTATGAGATCAAGTGGGTTGATTGTAGCATTTAGCTCTTCTGTGTCTTTCTTGAGCTTCTTTCTGGATGTCTGTCCTTCACCGAAAGTGACATGTTGAAATCTCCTATTACTATTGTGGAGCTGTTTATCCTTCTTTTCAGTGCTGTTAGAGTTTTCTTATGTATTTTGGAGCCCTGTTGTTGGGTGCATATATACTTATTATAGTTATGTCCTCCTGGTGTATTGACCCCTTAATCATTATATAGTGCTCTTCCTTATCCTTTTTGGTGGATTTTAAAGTCTATTTCATCAGAGATTAATATTGCCAATCCTGCTGTTTTTTGAGTGTTGTTTGCTTGATATATTTTTTTCCATCCTTTCAGTTTTAGCCTGGTTGTGTCTTTAAGTCTAAGGTGCATCTCTTGTATGCAGCATATAGCTGGATCATGCTTTTTTATCTAATCTGCCTCTCTCCTTCTCTTCATTGGTGCATTAAGTCCGTTTACATTCAGCATAATAATTGATAGGTATGAGTTTAGTGCTGTCATCCTGATATCTCTTTTTGTGTGTTGTTCACAGTTTCTTTGTTCTCCTTAATTTTCTGTGCTGAGTCATTTTTCTTTATGTATTTTTTTAATCTTTTTCATTTTCATAGATTTTGTGTTTGCTGATTCCTCAACTTTGCCTTGTTCAGGGCTCCTAGATATTCATATACAATCAAATCAATTGTTTTTCCAGGTCTTTGTTGTAAGAGGGATATGGGAAGCTGTCTGACTCCACTACCATATTGGCCCTGCCTCCTGCCTTCTCACTTTTAAAAAGTTGCAACATTACAGATAAAGAAAAAGTTCTTTTTGATCACACCTTCATCTGGTCTCTTTTCTCAGAGGAAAACACTACTTTGGGTTTGTGTTAACACACACTGTGTGTTAACACACACTATGTGTTAACACACTTGATATTCTGCTCAGCAACTTCCTTTTATTTTACTCAACAAAATGGACGTGAGGACTAATCATATTGTCATATAGAGCCTAGCTATTTCCTTTTAATTTATGCAATGTAAATCATTATATAATATACTACATTTTATATAATAGTACTAATAGTAACGATGGAAACCCTGGTGGCCTAGTGATTAAAAGCTATGGCTGCTAATCAAAAGGTTGGCAGTTTGAATATTTCTCTATAAGGTAAAGAACACAAGGCTCAGAAACATTAACTTGCTAAGGTTACACAACTAGCAAGTAGCAGAATAGGACACAAATCAAGTCTTACGAGTTTAATTAGAAAGTTCTGCTTATTTCAGTCTTGTTTCTCATTCCCAAAGTGTTTAGTGACCAAGATGGAGGTTTTCTTCACAGAAATCTAAACTTCCATACAGCGGCATCACTAGGGTTGATGTCACCCAGTGTGGTAACTCATGATGTCACCCTCCATGCTAATTACCACAATATTGTTACTAAAATATTAGAAAATTTGACAAAATCAGCTACTATAAAAACACCACAGCAATGAAAACAACAGCATGTGCCGGTAGCACATGCAGACGAAACCATGTGATTCGAAGCCTCTTTGTAATTGGGTAATAATGACAACTCTGACTGGAGTGCATTAACCAAGAAAAACCCATGCGGTTAAGTCCATTCCAACTTATAGCCACCCTATAGGTTCAAAAAGTAAATTAGCGTAGATTTTTAGCCTGTAAGTATATTGATAAATGTAAGGCTGTGTTTACAAAAAATTTGTTTTTATGACTAACCACAGGGATATTTTTATAAAAGATAATAAATTTCTGCTGACCAAAAATTGTATAGACAGTCATTTTGGTGTCACCCCCTCTAAACATGTCACCCAGTGTGGTTTGCACCACCGAACCACCCTAGTGACTACACTGCATCCATGTAAGCCTTGGATATATGGATTCTTACACAAATTACCTTCCTTTGGCTCTATTCTTCTGGCTGTTGGTCAAAATAGATAACTAATACCCCCACCTCCCATATTTGAAAACTTTCCAATAACCCAACACTCTAGTTAATGTTGTCAATTTTTTCCTTCACTCCTGTCTCTCCAGCCAGAGAAGCATGTCTCCATTTAAAGTACTCAACAACAGGGAATCAAGCCTGATATTTGTTCCTTAATAGAATACAAAACAGGCATTAAACAGAGGTAACTATGAAGTCCTGACATGATCAAGTACTAATGGTCTACCCAGAAGCCCTGCTTCCAGTTCTGTGGCTGCAGTGTCACAAGACTCCAGTGCTCTGCATGAGGCGGGCTGTGCACACAAAGCAGAGCTGAGCCTGGGGCTGAGGCAGAACCAGACAGATTTGATTCAGGGAGAAGACCTGCTAACAAGTGCTGCCCCAGCCTCCTGTGGGCAGTTGTAGCCTCCATCTGCCTGGTTAAGGACTGAGCCACCAGCAGGGCCCTGAAGTGGTAGGATGGACACCTAGGGTGATCTGAAAGATACATGGGTCAGAGAGAGAAAAAGAGTGTTAGAAACAAGGCTGTACTTCCCTTTGCTGTCAGGACAATCTTTTAAGACTGGGGGAGGAGGGACTCCTAAACAAGGCTGTTGAGGGTCAGCTCTCTGTGAGCTCCAGATCAGATCCATCTTGTTCTCTCCTGATGTTGCTGTTGTTGCTTCCTCTGCAGGATTCAGCAGGAGACAAAGTATCTATCACTCAGTCCCCACCTGAGATATTTGCACAAGAAGGGGAGTTTGTGACTCTGAACTGCAAATACATTACACATAATCCAAGTAATGGTCTTGCTTGGTTTGGGAGGAATCCCAGCAGAGGGATATTTTACCTAATTTCTCAATCATCAGCAGTCTCCAGGAATACAAGGAATGGATGATTTTCTCTGAACTTGCAGAAAGCAGCCAAGACTATTATTCTCACCATCTCAGCAGTGAAGCCAGGAGCTCAGGAGAATATTTCTGCGCAGTCAAGATTCCCACAATAAGAAGAACAATGGGAAATGCAATACTAAAACCTCACCCACCTCGGGCCCCTGCTACAGAGACTGGGGGAGACACACAGATCCTAACCTGGAAAGAAGATTACAAACTGTGGACAGCATAGCCGTGTTGTAGGAAAAGCCATCTCAAACTGTACTCGTTGAGCAATGCTTTGAATCCACAATCCTTCTACTGATTCTCCCCTTTAAATCTTAGCAGATAGAAAACAAAAACAATAAGATATATATATGTATATGTATACATATACATATATATATAAAGTTTTTCCTTGCCTATCTACTCTCCTCCATCCCCCTACAAAGGTAAACAATTTTAAAAACCTGATGAGTGTCCTTTCCCACCATTCTCCTCTCTTATATAAATTTAGGCAAATATATATTCATATACGTTTGGTTGGTTAGTTGGTTTATATGCTTATTGCCTATATAACAAAATTGTTTGATTTTTCACTTAATATTATCGTAGGCATCCCTGCAGGGCATTAGATTTTGCTCTCATACATTTTATCTAATGTGTAATTTTTCAAGTAAGGATGTACAATAATTTATTGAAACATTTCCCTATTAATATATATTCGGTTTTCTCAACTTTGGAACCACTACTGACAACTCAAGGAGCCCTGGTGGTGCAGTGGTTAAGAGCTCGGCTCTAACTGAAATGTTGGCAGTTGGAACCCACCAGCTTCTCCTTGGGAGAAAGATGAGTTAGTCTTCTTCTGTAAAGATTTACAGCCTTGGAAACATGGTGAGGAAGTTCTACTCTGTCCTCCAGGGTTGCTATGAGTCAAAACCTACTCGATGACAATGAGAGTTTATTTTATTATTATTTTTTCACCAACAATGTTGTGATATCTGTATCTATACCATCTATATCTATCTGCAGTATTTGAACAATTTGTTCCTTTAAGACAGATTTCTTAAAGTTAGATTGTTGGGTTAAGGTTATCCCTATCTTTATTTTTAACCGTCATTTATTGCATTACTTTCCAATAAAGTTGTAGCACTTCACACTCCCAGCAGTAATTTGTGTGAATTTCCTTTTCCCTTTATTCTCACTAATTTTGGATATTATAGATTGTTTCAGTTTTACAGATATTATGAGCCCAAAATTAAATCCTTGTTGCTTTGTTTTCCTCTGACTTCTAGTGAGATCAAACATTTGTTCATTGATTTATAGTCAACTGGGTTTTTTTTCCCCTAAAATTTACATATTTTGTTGAGAATATACACAGCAAAACATACACTAATTCAATAGTTTCTACATGTACAATTCAGTGATATTGATTATATTCTTCTAGTTGTGCAATCGTTCTCACCCTCCTTTTCTTTTTTTTTTTTGTTATACTTTAAGTGACAGTTTACAATTCAAGTTAGTCTCATACAAAAATTTATACATATATTGTTTTGTGACCCTAGTTGCTCTCCCTATACTGTGATAGCACACTCTTCCTTTCCAGCCCGGTTTTCCCTTGTCCATTCAACCAGCTCCTGACACTCTCTGCCTTCTCATCTCTCCCCTGGAAAGGTGCTGCCCATTTAGTCTCATGTATCTACTTGAGCTAAGAAGCACACTGTTCACAAGTATAATTTTACGTCCCATAGGCCAGTCTAATCTTTGCCTGAAGAGTTGGTCTCTGGAATGGTTTTAATTTTGGGCTAACAGAGAGTCCAGGGGCCATGTCTTCCAGGGTCTCTCCAGTCTCAATCAAACCACTAAATCTGTTTTTTTACTATAATTTGTGTTCTGCATCTCACTTTTCTCCTGCTTCTTCAGGGACTCTCTGATGTGTTCCCTGTCAGGGCAGTCATTGCTGGTAGGTGGGCACCATCTAGTTCTTCTGGTTTCAGGCTAATGAAGTCTGTTTATGTGGCCCTTTCTATCTCTTGGGCTAATACTTGTGTCCATGGTGTTCTTCATTCTCTTTTACTCCACGTGGTTTGGGACCAACTGATGCATCTTAAATGGCCACTCACTACCTTTTAAGACCCCAGATACCACTCACCAAAGTGGGATGCAGAACTTTTTCTTAAAAAACTTTATTATGCCAATTGACCTAGATGTCCCCTGAAACCATGTCTCCAGAACACTACCCCTGCTACTCTGTCCCTCAAAATGTTTGGTTGTGTTCAGGAAATTTCTTTGCTTTTGGTTTAGTCCACTTGTGCTGACTTCCGCTATAGTGTGTGCTGTCCTTCCTTTCACCTAAGATAGTTTTTGTCTGCTTTCTGGTTAGTGATTACCCCTCTCGCTTCCTCCCTACCCTCAGAACCATCAAAGAATGATTTCTTCTGTGCTTAAACCTTTCCTTGAGTTCTTATAATAGTGGTCTTATACAATATTTGTCCTTATGTGACAGACTAAGTTCACTCAGCATAATACCTTCCAGATTGCTCCATGTTATAAGATGTTTCACAGATTCATCATTGTTCTTAATTGTTGCATAGTATTCCATTGTATGTATATACCATAATTTCTTTATCCATTGGTTTGTTGGTGGGCACCTAGGTTGTTTCTATCTTTTCGCAATCGTGAACATTGCTGCAATGAACATGGCTGTGCATGTATCTATTTATATGAGAGCTCTTAATTCTCTAGGATATATTTCAAGGATCAGGATTGCTGGATTGTATGGTACTTCTGTTTCTAGCTTTTTAAGGAAGCGCCAAATCGATTTCCAGAGTGGTCTCTCTACTACCTCTCTAAAATTTCCAGTCTCTCCACAACCTCTCCAACATTTATTATTTTGTGTTTTTTGGATTAATGCTAGCCTTGTTGGGGTGAGATGGTATCTCATTGTAGTTTTGATTTGCATTTCCCTATTAGCTAATGATCATGAGCATTTCCTCATGTGTCTGTTAGCCACCTGAATATCTTCTTTGGTGAAGTGTCTGTTCATATCCTTTGCCCATTTTTAATTGGGTTGTTTGTCTTTTTGTTGTTGAGATTTTGCAGTATCTTATAGATTTTAGAGATTAGACATTGATCAGATTTGTTATAGCCAAAATTTTTTTCCCAGTCCACAGGTTATCTTTTTACTCTTTTAGTGAAGTCTTTTGATGAGCATAAGTGTTTGGTTTTTAGGAGCTCCAGTGCAGAGCAGAGAGTGGGGAGGTAAATGGGAGAGAGGTTTTTCCCAAATGAGCTGTTTTTTTTTTTTTTTTTTTTTTTTAATCCCCACGGTACGCCAGGCACACATACTTATCTTTAGCCGCTTGAGTGCTGCTTTTCACTGGTTCTGGATGGCAGAGTAGACTCTCTGCCCTGGGGCCTCTCCCAGTGTGGAAAATGCCTCCAGAGCACCACTGCTCACCTCACTATGCACAGGAAATGATCTGGCCTGAAGCGCTCTGGCTCCTGTCAGGTCAGGTCTCTCACTACTTGCTGCTTCCAAACCATCTCTCCCTACTCCTCCTACTCAGTCCAATTCCTCAACTTTGCCTTTCGTATTCAGGGCTCCTAGATTGCCATAGACAATTTATTCACTTGTTTTTTCAGGTCTTTCTTGTAAGAGGGACCACAGGAAGCCTCTGACTACTCCACCATCTTGGACCTGCCTCTCTGGGTTTTCTCCTCTGTGAATTGCCATTAGAACTTTTGTCCATTTTTCTTTTGTTTTATTTATTTCTTGTTGATATGTATAAGTTCACTGTATGCTAGAAATGTTAACATTTTCTCTGTTATTTCTCTGGTCTATTGTTTCTCTTCTGATTTTGTTTATTGTATCTTTTACCTCTTAATATATTTTAAATTTTATACAGTCAAATATGTCTGTTTTCTTTATAGCCTCTAAATTTCCACTTTACTTAAGAATATTGGCTGTAATTCAAGGATATAAAAATATTCCTTGATTTTTAGCCAATAGTTTAATCATTGTTTTTTACAATAAAATCTTTCAGTCATCTGGAAATTACTTTTATATATGCAACCTACTTTCTGTTATTGCAATGCCTTTGTCATATTTTATATTCCTGTGTATACTTGCGTAACCACTTGATGTAAGTTCTTACTAAGAACTTTATTTCACCTAAAACACAGTAATTATTTTTTTTTAAAAAAGAACTTTACCTGCTTCCAAACATTACAAGACTGTGTAAGAATCACCGTGGAATTGGGTGCTACTGAGAACAGTTATTAAATTCTCTAGCGCCAACTTTAAAGGAGAAATTCTTGGCCATTCCCCTGGGGCGAAAGAGGCAACACAGGTTTGACTGATGTTAACAATGATATTAGAGGTGACACTGAGCTTCAGGAAGTGACTTGTTGGGGAAATACAAAGCTTGTGCAGAAGAGAGGAGGGTATTTAACTTGTCCCACTCAACTCCCTTCCCACATGATTGGAGATGCCTAGTCCATCCTCCACCCACTCCACTAAGTTGAGATCTGGCTAAAGTCACATGTCTGGAAGAAAATGATCTTAACTGGAAGAGCATCCCAGGTTCTTGTGGCACAGAAATAAAAAGCCAGAAAAAGACAGCAAAGCAGAAAAAGACACATTAGTAGCAGCCTGCATTCTCAACTTTTGGTAATGCAATTTTCCAAGCATTTCCTTTAGATCAAATGAATCAATGCTCTGACCAATTTACCTGAAACACCCCCTCCCCCAAGAGAGTGGGCCCTGGGGGGCCCTAGCAGTAAGAGGCTGTGGAGTGGCCCAAACGTGAGCCTGGTGAGGAGTTCAAAGCCAGTCACCCATTCCAGGAAACCGTGCAGGTGGAGGCCCTAGTATCCCCCAAAGAAACCACTAATACACCGTCATGGGAAAGCAAGCATTTGGATAGCTTCCACGGAGAAGGAATCCATGGCCAGGAAGAGATAAGAAGTAACCAATAGAAAGGGGCAGGGACTTCTCCACGACAACCTGAGACTGTTCACATGAGGGAAAGGCTGCTCAGCATGGAAGAGAGTCAAAGGAGAAGTCCTTTATTCTCTCCCACCTCTCTGCTCAGCATTTGAGGGGTGAAGGGGATAAAGTATGAAAGAGCAACACAGTCCACCTTCACTGGAGCCACTGAGTGTTCATGCTGGGTAGGGGTAGAGGGAAGAGCTTTGGCTCTAAAATGATAATTAAATTTTAAAATGAGTATATGAATAGTTGGAACAAAAGTATTTTGATAACTGAAAGAAAAAGAAATGATAACCTCTTAGCCAGTGGAAAAGAGAAAATTAAACAAAACAGCAAGTTGTGAAAAAATGAAAATCATTTTATGTTTACACCCCATGACTTGAAACATTCCATCAAACCAATACTATTTGGACTCTTCTATATTCTTCTATGTTCCATACTGTTTTAATCCCATGCTAATACTATACTGTTGATTTATAAAATAATATTTGGAATCATTATTCCCTGGCCGTGAGCATGGAGAAATATGACCCAGCTGGGCTGGGCCCTCACAGACTCACAAAGACACATCAACTGGGCCCTAAGATAGACAGTGGATGGGACAATCTCAGAAATTATGGTGAGGAAGTTTTCACAAAAGGGCAATCAAACAGAACACAAACGACTTTCCACTCTTATCTTTTTCTGTTAGCATTTAGTGAATAGAAATTTGTTGGACCAATGGAGACCCTCTTGACTGTCATTACTGAAACCTGTACCAATGATTGTTAAGAAAGATAATTCAAAATGTAGGATCACAAGTTTCTAGACAATCTGAAAAGGCTAAGCTTTCAATGGTTTTGCCCATTTGTAATGTTAATATACACTGATGGCTCTGTAACTGCTCTTTGGACTCAGACAGACATGGCTGTGGCAGCATACTTGTCCGTTTTCCCACTTTTGTCTGTTCTGTGATATTTCCTTGGACTTGGGCAGACATGGCTCTAGCAGCATGATTGTCCATTTTCCAACTTTTGTCTGTTCTGTGATATTTCCTTGGACTCAGGCAGACATGGCTCTAGCAGCATGGTTGTCCGCTTCTGACTTCTGCCTTTTTAATATATGCCAAATAAAACTATCTTTTCACTTTGCTAAACTGTTTGATGTTTTTCCCATACTACAGTTAATGGCGTCGTGGTCAAGGATTTGAAGCTACAAATCCAGTCACCCTGAAAGAGACCTGGACTGTGGAGCAGAAGCCGTCAATGAAAGGGCCTATCTTCTGGACCCACGTATTCCCACTCCATGTCCCTTCGACATTGACGGGGTGAATGCTCTCAGAAAACAAACCTTTGCTTATTCTTTTGTTGTTCTCTTTCTCGTGTTTTCTTAAGTTGTGTTTGGCATATTCATTTGTAAAACCTGTTGATTGATTAAGGAGAATCTGTCTTAGATTTTTGCTTGAACGTTTGGTTAAGCGTGATATTTAGTAACTCTTTAAGTGAACTGCAGTTTAGGCTGGATTTGGGTGTTTGAAGAGGTAATTCTATTTTCAAAGAGCTTTGAGTCACTATAAACCACAAAATTCGGGCCTTTTTGTAGCTCAGCGAAAACCTGGAAAATAGTGCTCTGTTTTGCCAAATCCTCAGGGGGAGGTGGCAGTTCCTGACCTGTGTTATGATATTTAAGGGAGAAGTGGTAGTTCTGTACCTGTTTTTCCTGTTGAATTGAGTCCATCTTACCAAAAATTGCTATATACACTTTTAGAAACTAGGATCCCCATATCCTTGTTTTGTGTGGTATTATCTGGTGAAGTTTATGTGGCCTTTCTGTCTCCTTTTGTTCTAAGAGCTTGCTTCTGGTCTAGAGCATTGTGTCTACGTTTGTCTTGTAATTAGACTGGTGGCTATGGCTAACAATTGTTTTGTAAGGCTAGTCACAGAACCTCAGTTCTTTGTTCGTCCAGAAAAAAACTGCATCTTGTGTCTGTCTTATGATTTAGATTTTTAATACCTACTTAGAGAAACTTTAATATAAATTGGTCTATTTAAAAAGTACACTAAAGTCGTTATGTTTTATACTATGTCAGTCTTAAAAGTGAAACCTTTCTAAGTAACTTAAGCTAGATATTATATAAAATGTGTTTTATTTAAGGAAAAAGAATGATTTTTGTTTTAAAGTAAAAGTAGCCTTTCCAGAACAGTAAGAAATCAGCTATCTTTTGTCCTTCAAAATTCCTAGGTCAATTTAAACATATGTAAACGAATTGGGAAATGCCCCAGTCTTGCTAGCCAAGCATTGATGGATTCATTTACAAAATTGTTACAGAGCTTTGCAATTTACTGGGTAGATAGCCTTTCAAAAAGCCTCCATCAATTTAAACATATGTAAATATCTTCCATGAGTCAAGAGAGTGAAGGTGGGGCAGGATCAGGCCTTTTCATCCCCCAGCTCTCAGTCTCTAATGTGGTGTAGCACCAGGGACGCTTTGGAAAGAACCCTTTCCAGCTAGGTGGAGACATTTTTAAGACAAAAGAAGAAAAATTGCTGCTCTGCTATACTTATCAGAAATTGGGTGGATCCTAATCTTAGTACTGTAAACCAGTTTTCTCTATTATAGGGGAACTTCAAGAAGTCAAAAAAAAAATAAAAATAGAAATCACAATGAGACACACCTGAAGTGGCCTGGAAGAATGTTTCCAGCACTAGCCAAACACTTAAGGTTATATCCATATCAATCATTGGTCAATTAAGCAGAGACTGTGATTTCCAAAGCCAGTTGATAAAATCTTTAAGGGCTTAAATAAGATTGGGAAAAATATGAGAAATAGTAAAAGTTGAATTAAATCTTAGAATATTAAATAGACTTTTCTTACAACAGTTACATTTTATGGTATACAGGCTTAAAATAATTCCAAAGGTATTTTAGGTAACTTATTGATGTTACATTGAGTTAATAGAAACTTGTCATAATTTAAGCTTATTTACTTTGGCTTTTTATGCCACAAGAGAAAGGATAGACAGATATATATATTTAAGTCTGCTAATAAGTGTGTTCTTTTTTGCCATTTAAAGGGATGCGCTGTAACAGATATGCAACAAAGGCAACGTTTAAGAGGTTTTTTGAAAAATAAATTTATTTGATATGGTCAAGTTTTATCTAAAGTTTAATGGTTTAATTTATGAGATGTTTAGGAGGTTTAATGTTAAGTAGCATATAAAACATAGAATTGGGTTTCTCACAGTTAAAATAACAAAATTTCCTTTAATTTCTGAGTTAAGTGGTTAATTATTCTTTGTGTAATCTGCCTGGAAGACAAAGACTTGGTCTCTCATTAGAATAAGATTCCTGAGTCTGAAAACTAAGCCGCATGGCTTTTAGAAAAGACAGTTAAGGTTTTTACTTTAAGATTTTTGGTTAAATAACGAGTGTTGTTTCACAATGACCAGTAATATTATTATTTCTTTATTGCCAATGTGGTCGCAACTTTATCTTTTTGAATCTAGCATCATCAAAGCCAATGGTTTGATTGGGGAATTCACATCATTTACCTATAAAGTTTTTTATATTACTATTCATGTATTTAGACATTTGATAATCTTGATATATTCTTAATACATCCTGACTATATGGTATTTTGTCTCAAAATTATTATGTATTATTTCTGAAGCTCTTTGAATGTGGTTAATGGTTGTATTTAGAAATATTTTTTATCTAAAGTTTTTTTTAACTGATTTTACTTGGCCTTTATTTTGGGCTTGTAATTAATTTCTATCAGGTCTTTTACTATTTATATGTTTATGAATTAATCATGGCCATATTAAGTTTTGTCATCTGCAGATAAGTTTTTACTTTGCTGATTTGCTGAAAACTTTTGACCAAAATATCTCAGCGAAAAGATGGACTATATAGGACTTGCTAAAAAGACTGTGAATAGACTGAATAAAATTTCAAGAACTCCTATGCTGAAGTTGATGAGTTCTCAGACTGTGGCTGGTCCAGAATCACGTGGAAGAGAAACTAACTACGTAAGACTGAGTAAAGGAAAGGAATGTGTGTTTTTTTAAAATATTGCTGATGTTTTAAGGTCCTACTTTCTGGATATAAGAAACCACTGTCCTTTCTACTAAATTATGTAGTTAATGGGTTTAGATATTGTAACTCTTGAATTAGAAGTTCCTGTTGGTAAAATTAGCAAAGTTGTAGATATCTAACCAGAAAAGTATCTGAAATTTGAGCTATGATTTTACAAACTAGAACAGCATTAGATTTCCCATTAGTTCTCATAAGAAACAGTTTTATGCCTTAGTAGATAAATGTTGCTGTATTTATATTAATACTCCGCATGAGGTTTTGCAGAATGTAGTTGCTGTTGAAGCACATGAAAAAGTCACTAATGTTGCTTATGTAGAGACAAACACCTCATGAGATTTGTTTCCTTGGTTCAAAGATCTTACGGTCATGGTTTCATTGGTTATTTCAGACAATTGGCCTAATATAATTGTTAGTGTTTCTGTTTTATTTCCTAGTTTGCTGTATGGTGCCTGGAATCTGAAAAACCAGATGATGCCCAATTACCATCAATTACCATTTGCTGAGCATTTTTGATAAAAGATTCTATAGGGAGATCATGATCCAAAGGAAAGAATGATGAGAGAGTTGTATGTAATTCTCCTGGAATCCAGATTTCTGGTTTTCATGGAGGCTGGGGTAACCCACACAGGTTATTGCCTTTGGGTATACTTTTGAACCTCGAGCTTTGAGGAGAAAAAGCTGGTTCCTGAAGCCACTTTGAGTCAAACAATGCTCCAGATAAACTAGTAAGACCATTTTGCTCTGGGCACTGTGCTTTTTCTTTTGGAAGAATTCAGTCAGTTTTAGGAAACTAACTTCAAATCAGACAGAGTTATGCTTAGGGTAAATTAGTAATTACTTTAATCAGTCCTTAAGACAATGTCGTATGAAATACCTGTCTAATGTTTGTAATCAAACTGTCACCCTCTCAGGTTACAGAAAATTATGTATCTAGGAAACTAGGTTCTCAGAGGAGATCCACCTCATGGTTCAGACTCTGTTTTGTCTTAGGTTCCATTTCTGTTTCTGAAAAAAGTGACCTATGACTATTAATAGCTAAACCAAGGAGGGGCAGCTTGCCCTTAGGAAGAACACTTAGTATGTTTTTAAGAGACTAACGGAAGACATCCTACAGGACAGGTCCATCCTGTATTATCTTGCTAAATCATTAGTTCTCTAATGAAAACTTGTTTGTCACATAAATTTTTCTATATTTTCTGTTTTCTCTAGACAAACTTTGAGTGTTCTTCATGGATATATATATTTGTGTGGTAGATCCAACTGTACTAATTTAGATGATCCCTTTCCAACTGATAGTGAATTTCTGTGGGCAATCTCTTGTTTAAATTCCTGATGAATGTGTGGACAAAGCAATTTGTAAACTTTAGGATTATCTTTAGATATTCATAGTAATTATGCTAGTAAATACTGAAAGGGTAATGTTAAAATTGTAATATGAAAGTCAGAAGAAAAACTCATTTGTCCAACACTCAGGGTATCGTGGGTAGCTTTAATTCCTACTTATGATATATATGAATTGGAGAACTATTTAAGGAAATTTGTCAGTCACTATGGGACAAGTAACAGATGAGGTGGAAGCACAAAAGTGAGCTCTGATCTCGTAAGCCTAGGTGACATAAGATAACAAAATAGCCTTAGATTTTTTTTTTTATTAGTGTAGTCTGTGCCGTAGCAAATACTTATTGCTGCATTTGGATAAATAACACAGGACACGTAGAACAAGATATACATAGAATTAGACAGCAAGCTACTTGGTTACACACTGTAACACTTAAAAACACTGGATTTGTTTGGTTGGTTACCATCAGGAATAAGTACATGGGCTAGGTCACTATTGCAATGAACAGTAATATTCTTAGTCTACATCCTGATAGTATTAGGCATCATAATATTTATCCTCTATTATCTTACACACCTAAAAGGCAAAGAAAGCCTCAGGCCAAAATGTTGATGTACATTGAGTCTGCTCACCCCGGCAATGTGATTGCTGAGAACATCGATCTTACTTAAGATCCTGGTGAAGAACCAGATGGTATCCGGTGGAAAACCAGCACCGTAAGTTTAAAGAGTCTGCAATGGCCACCATCTAGGAGCTCAACCAAGTCCAGGTACTGATCATTGATGTGTTATCTCCAATCTTCAATCACAAAAACGGGTTGATTTAGAAAATAATATTTGGAATCATTATTCCCTGACCGTGAGCATGGAGAAATATGACCCAGCTGGGCTGGGCCCTCACAGACTTGCAAAGACACATTAACTGGGCCCTGAGAGAGACAATAGATGGGACAATCTCAGAAATTATGGTGAGGAAGTTTTCACAAAAGGGCAATCAAACAGAACACAAAAGACTTTCCACTCTTATCTTTTTCTATTAGCATTTAGTGAATAGAAATTTGTTGGACCAGTGAAGACCCTCCTGACTGTCATTACTGGAACCTGTACCAATGATTGTTAAGAAAGATAATTCAAAATGTAGGATCACAAGTTTCTAGACAATCTGAAAAAGCTAAGCTTTCAATGGTTTTTCCCATTAGTAATGTTAATATACACTGATGGCTCTGTAACTGCTCTTTGGACTCAGGCAGACATGGCTGTGGCAGCATGAGTGTCCATTTTCCCATTCTTGCCTATTGTGTAATGTTCTTTGGACTTGGGCAGACAAGGCTCTAACAGCATGGTTGTCTGCTTCCAACTTCTGCCTTTTGAATATATGCCAAATAAAACTTTCTTTTTGCTTTACTAAACTTCATGATGTTTTTCCCCTACTACACTGTTTTGCATTAGAATAGCTTTATACTAAGTTTTTATGTCATAAAAAATCCAATCTTAATATTATTTTTCAAAATGTTGACAATTCCTATATGTTTGTTCTCTATAATGCGTTTTTGCTGGTTCACAAAAATGGGTTTCTGATTGGAACTGCATTGCAAAGTTTGACATTTTAGGTCATTCTGTTTTCCTACACAAGAATATTATAAGCCTGTCCATATATTCAATCTTATTTTTGTTCTTTTCAAAGGCATTTTTAAACAATATTTTAAAGTATGTGTTTGTTTTTCTCTTAAATATCTTCTACATTCTTATCAAATTAATTGCTAAATATTTTATGGATTATGTTTTTCCATTTAGAGAAAATTTTTCCATATACGGAAAAGTTACTGACTTTTTAAATATATACCTAATAGCCAAAAATTTATATAATTTATTGATTGATTTTTAAAAGTATTATCTACTTCTGGGCAACATGGCACTATAGTCAGAAGCACTACTCCGTCCCTCCACAGCAAAGATCAGAAAAACTAAGTCAAACAGAGTCACACGTCAATCCTGAAACCCTAAGCATCAAATGAAGAGATAAAGAACTCAGCCAAGCACTGAATGGAATAAGAAACTGACCAAAAACAGAGAGGGAGGAGACATACATGCAGAGGTCCCCTATCAGCTACTGCAGTACAGATCCGCCATCCTGGACTCCTATCAGAGATCAGTGAACAGGGGGTATGAGAAAGCAGCTTCACAGTTTCTAGCAGGAGACAGAACAACCAGTAACCAGCGTTATAGGCTTTCCCACCTCCCAACCTTCTTCACCCCCACGTAACCTCCTCTGCTTACTACAGCCACAGTCTCTTGGCTGGGAAGCACAAGCTTTACCCCAGTGTCCCTTGGATTCCACCCACCCTTACTGGCTGGCTACTTGAGTCGCTTTTGTTGGCTGCTGTTGTTGCGTTTGTCAGCTTCTTTAGATTTTTTCCTTACTTCTCACCACCTCCCACTCCTTCCTCTCAAATACCTGGCTTCCTAAAAGGCTACGAAGCCCCGCTTGACAGTGAAACTGCTTCCCGGCCTATGCCACCATGCTGGTGGGAACATGGGGCTTTTTTGATAGTTTTTTTTTTGCTCTGATTTGTTCTGTTTTGATTTAGTTCTTTGTTTTCTTTTCTTTTATTGGCTTGGGAGCCCCTTCCAGCCAGGCAGTACCACATGGCTTGGAAGCTACTTCCTTACTCTGCACAGACAAACAGGGACATCCATGGGGGCATTTCTTTTTTCTTGCTTTTCTTTTTTTTTTTGTTTTTGTTTCTTGGTTTTGTTTTCTTCTCTCTCTTATTCCCTTTTTATCTTTCTTCATTACCAGTTTCCCGATTTTTTCATTTTTTCTTTTACCCTTTTTCTTTCTTTTTATTTTTTTCCCTATTTCTCAGACTCTCATCTTTCCACTCCAATAGCAAGCTCCCTTAGCAAACTTTTTCATTTGTGTGTATGTTTTTGGCTCCTGTTCCTCTTTTCTCTCTCTCATCTTTCCCATACACATCTTAGCTCAACACATCACAATCGACCCCCTCCTTCCTGCCTACTTGCACCGTGTGCTGAGCATCACACTCCCAAGCAGCGCAGGCATGGCCTACTGGAACCTACCCTGAACTGATTCCCGGTCCACACTGTCAGCCCTGGTACGTGCCACAAACAACTCATCCCAGCAACTCCCCTTCAGCTGGACCTGACCTGCTGTACCATACCTGAGTAACTGACCCTGCTCATTGGATAAGGAGGTGAAAACTATCGTACCCACAGATGAGTAAATGACAATGCCCACCTGCTCAAACATAACCAAATAAACAAAAAAGCAGGACAAAACAAATCTACAATAAATAAACTGGGAAAATAACCAGTGAATGCCCTGAGGACAGTAAACAATATCAAAATATTTAGAAAAACAGGACAGGACGGTTCCAGGAGGTGTTCAAAATAAACCACCAGATGACCTTCCAGTAGAAGAAAAGGTACTAGAACTACCTGATAGGGAATTCAAATCTCTAATATTCAGAATTATCCAAGAGTTGAAGCAAAAAGCAGACAAAAATGAGGAAAAAATAGACAAATTTATGGAAAGGCAGACAAATTCATGGAAAATACAGAAAAAAAAAAAGGAAGACTTAAAGAAAAAATATAGGAACAAAATGCTAAAATAAATTCACAACTAGAAATTATACAAAAACAACAATCAGAAATCCAAAAAATAAATAACAAGATTTCAGAAATGGACAGTGTCATAGAAGGGCTGAGGAGCAGGTTTGAAATGATGGAAGACAGGATCAGCAAAATTGAAGTCCAATACTTGGATACAACTCTGAGGAAAAATCTGTAAAAAGAACAAAGAAAAATGAAGAAACCCTGAGAATTCTGTGGGATATAATCAAAAGCAAAAATCTGTGAGTGATCAGAGTTCCAGAACAGGGGGAGAAAACAGAAAACAGAGAGGATCATCAAGGAACTGCTGACAGAAAACTTCCCCAATATCATGAGAGATGAAAAACTGACCATCCAAGAAGTTCAATGAACCCCATATAGGATAGGCCCCAAAACACAATCACCAAGGCATGTCATAATCACACTTGCTAAAACCAAAAACAAACAAAGAATCCTGAGAGCAGCTCGAGGAAAACAAAAAGTCACATACAGAAGAGAAACAGTAAGACTAAACTTGGATTATTCAGCAGAAACCATGCAGGAAAGAAGGAGATGGGATGACATATATAAAACTTTGAAAGAAAAAAATGCCAGCCAAGAATAATATATCCTGCAAAACTCTCGTTCAAATATGATGGTGAAATTAGATCAATTCCAGATAACAGAAATTAACGTACTATGTAAAAACCAAACCAAACTTACAAGAGTTATTAAAGGAAGTCCTTCAATCTGAGAACAAACAACATCAGACCATGGGCTGAATACAGGACACAGGATGGTGCTAGCTAGATGCCAACCTAGGAAATTAACTCTGAAGGACTATGCAGAACCAAAAGAATTAAAAAAGGGAACCAGAGAGGTTAATCTGTAAATGACAACAGCATCAGAACAATAAAAGAGGGAATAAATGGTGTAGGTACAGAACCTTCTAATGGAGAGGAAGGTAAGGTGATATCAAATAATAATAGACTGGTTCAAATCTAGGAAGATAAGGGTAAACTTCAAGGTAACCACAATGAAAATTAACAAACATCCTCATCAAAATAAAGAAGAAAAACATAAAGTCTCAGTAAAAACAAAACATACAAAAACAAAAGAAATGAGAAAAAAAATCCACATACAGAAGGAACTCAGTACAAGAGACTAAAAGGAGCAAAGAATACGTCAGCGCTATAAAAAAAGCACTACAAAATGCAATCCCTTTCCTAGGAATATATGCTAGAGAAATAAGAGCCATCACATGAATAGACATATACACCCTCATATTCACTGCAGCACTGTTCACAATAACAAAAAATGGAAACAACCTAGACACCCATCAACAGATGAATGAATAAACAAACTATGGTACATACACACAATGAAGTATTATATAAAGATAAAGAACAATGATGAATCTGTGAAGCGTCTCATAACATGGATGAAACTGCAGGACATTACGCTGAGTGAAATAAGTCAATCACAAAAGGACAAATAGTATATGAGACGTCTACTGTAAAAACTCATGTAAAAGTTTACACACAAAAAGAAACAATCTTCGCTGGTTATGAGGGATGGGAGGGGTTGAGGGAACTAAACAGACAATAGATAAGTGGTAACTTTAGTGAAAGGTAAGACAGTACACAATACTGGAGAAACCAGCACATCTTGTACAAGGAATGGTCATGGAAGCTCCCTGAGGGACTGAATTGCTGGTCGGAGGGCTGTGGGGACCACAGTCTCAGGGAACATCTAGCTCAATCTACATACCACAGTTTATAAAGACAATGTTCTACATTCTACCTTGGTGAGTAGCGTCTGGGGTCTTAAAAGCCTGTGAGCAGCCATCTAAGATATTTCACTAGTCTCATCCCTTTGGGAGCAAGGGAGAATGAAGAGAACAAGATACAAGGAAAAGATTAGTCCAAAAGACTAATGGACCACAGCTACCAAGGCCTCCACCAGACTGAGTCCAGTAGAGCTGGATGGTGCCTGGCTACCACCACTGAGTGCTCTGACCGGGGTCACAATAGACGGTCCTGGACAGAGCTGGAGAAAAAGATCTAGAACAAAATTCTAACTCACACAAAAAAGACCAGATTACTGCCCTGACGACTGGGGAAACCCTGAGAGTATGGCCCCAGACACCCTTTTATCTCAGTAGTGAAGTCACTCCTGAAGTACACCGTTCAGCTGTGCATTGGACAGCCTCATAAAACAAAACAGAACTAATGAGGCACAGTAGTCCAAGGACAAGGACTAGAAGGCAGGAGGGGACAGGAAAGCTGTTGATAGGGAACCCAAGGTTGAGAAGGGTCACTGTTGACATGTTGTGGGGTTGTTAACCATTGTCATTGGGCAATAGGTGTACTGATTAATGAAAAACTTTGTTCTGCAAATCTTCATCTAAGGTACAAAGAAAAAAGAATTATCTATGTGAGATCAAATTGACAACAGCAACTCAGAAGTTTTGATCGGAAGCCTAGGGGGCAGTGAATTGAAGATAATGGTGATGGAATAATTTGGAAAAGGGTAGTGAGAATAGTAGCACAACTGGAAGAATGCAATCGATGTACATGTAGAAACTTTTGAAATGGTATAACTTTGGCTATGTATATTTTCACAAGAAGAAAAAAAGTCCTCCAAAGTTGATAAGGGAGAGGGTTGACATGCCGTGGGGTTGTTAACCAACTTTATGAAACAATATGTGTACTGACTGTTTAATGAGAAACTATTTGTTCTGTAAACCTTCGTCTAAAGTACAATTTTAAAAAAAAGTATTATCAAAAGGGCAAATGCACATGTTTATTTCCTCCTCAACCTTCAATCCTTGCTCATTATGTATATATATATTTGGTAGATCTTCTGGTAGTGAGCTCCATATTCTAAATCATATGCTTTAAAATTTGCTTCTTTAGCTGTGAATTTTAGACGTTACCTCTTGATTTTTTAGGTCAGATGAAGATTTAGTTCTCATTAGACACTACCTACCCCAAGCTTTCAGGTTAATTATACCAATATTTTACTTAAATAAGTAATCAATGTTAGTATTATTTTGCCTAAGTAAATACGGGCATTGCTGAGCGAAGTATTATACCATGATTTTATTTACCTTACAAGTCTTTGTTTTACTTGTAATGTCTAATCTCTGTTCTTTGTTGTTGTTACACTATTTGCCAGCATCAGGTCCTCCTTTGAGGGTGATCTGTTTATTTTCTTTTTAAGCTAGTGGCTTTTTCTCTTATCCCAGATAGTGTATTTTTTTCCCATTCATTTTTGTGAGTATTTGTGTGTATCCTTCAACCTAGAAGCTTGTTTCTTTTATCCTTATGGAATGCCTTCAATTTATTTCTTAGACAATTTTCTCTACGTGCTCTTATGGAATTTGCAATTAGTCAGGTTTGAATCCCCTGTTTTGATCCTCTATATCCCTATCTTTTCTCCCTTTCCTTTTTTAATCTCTTTGTCTTTTTAACCTGTTTCCTAAGAGATTGCTTCAACTTCATCTTCCTACTCTTCTATTGTTTTTGTTTCTTACTTCAGCAGTTTTATTTTTAATTTTCACATCTCATTCCTGTTTCCTGATTGATGCTCTTCCATAGTTTTCCGTTAGATTTTTATTGTAGACACTGCCTATATGAATCACTTTGAGAATACTTTTTTTTGTTTGTTTCAAACTTCTCATTGATTCCATTAATCGTCTCTGTTTCCTCTGGGATAATTTTTTTTTCTGATTGTTTTGTCTCTTTTTTATGCAAGATATTTTTCTCAAATATCTGATGATCCTTGATTATGCAGTCTTACTTCGTTACAGACCAAAACGCCTAATTTAATTCTCTGTATTTTTGGACAGAACTTGTTGACAGAGAAATTTTGTTTTAAGGTAAACTGTTTTATGGTAAACTGGGCAGATATTTCTTACAGAATCTCATTACTCAAAATATGGAGTACGAAGGACTATTCCCAAAGGAAATTCAGTTTACGGAAAGAAGAAATAACTGATCTCTTGCACAGAAATGGGGTAAGGATACCCTTCTGCAAAAGTTTTAAGTTTTGTATCTGAAAATATACTCAAATCTTTCTTCTCTTTTAATTTATTGATGCAATAAGTATATTGAAAGAATCCCTGATGTTTCACTTTCCAAGGATAATACCTAAATCATTACAAGAATATAAGCTCCATGAGAACAAGGACGTTGTTTTGTTCATTGTTAAATTCTAAGCACCTAGTAAAAAATGTGGTACAAAGTAGATACTTACTAAATATTGTTGAATGAATGAAATTTTATTAAATGAACGATTGAGTGAATGTATATTATTATCATTATACCCTATAAGATATAAATATTTAGAATCTTATTTAGAATTACATCCACTCCTCACTTATTGGCATTGTTAGATTTCAAAGACTAGGTCATTGTGTCAAAATTGGCATTATGTGAGATGGAGGATGACCACATCAGATAACAAAACAGAGGATGACTGCCAAATTACACAATTGCCAAATTACATAATTACATAACTGCCACACCACTGAAAATCATGGCCCAGCCAAGTTGACATTAACCATCACTGCCACCGTTAGTCTCACTTGACACCGCGGCATTCATTACCACCAGACGTACATCATTAATGTGTAAAAAATTTGGATAGCAAATTTTTCACTATTGTCATAACTTGGAAATGTAAAATAATGAGATAGTCAATAAATGAGGAGTAGGTGAATTATAATCATATGTGATAACACTCTGTACATTGGGGTACACATTTTATCACGTATTGAACTTAAGTTTACACCGGCTTCAGTAAATGAATTAGGGAACTTTCCATCTTTCTTCTATGGGGAGCACATAATAAATAGTATCCTTTGCCCCATCAGTTCTCCAAGGATACAAGCTCACCAATCAAATCTACTACTGTTTCCTAGAAATGGTGTTCTACACACTGCTCTCTCAATTTTTATATGACTTCTCATCACAAAGAAGAGATTTGCAAAATTTCTATTTATTATGTTAAATATAAAGTTACTGATTTTTCAGTTTTTCATTTCACAGTAGAGAAATTTCAGAAAAAAAATGTAGTTTTAAGAATTACACTTGTTTTTCTTATTATTAAAGAATGTACACTATCAACAGAAATTCCAAAAATATCAGACAAAATATAGAAAAATAATGAAATTGAAAATACCTATAATTACCCCCTCCCCAAAACAATAATCATCAATAATTTGATACAGATTCTTTGTGTTATTTTACATGAACACACACATATACATGACTGTGAAATAAGTTTTACTTTAGGGGTAATTTAGCCTTCACCTGACAAAACAAAGAAATGGAAATCTCTGCACAATGCTATGAACTAATAGAAAACTCCATGAAACTCAACTCTCTGTTGTTCTTACTTATATTTATTTAGACTGCCATGTTTTTCAGAACTTTTTTCTAAATTGGTTCAGAAATTTTTAGAAATAATAAGATTAAATAGGAGAGGCAGGGCCAGGATGGTGGAATAGTCAGATGCTTCCGGTGGTCACTCTTAAAACAGAGACTCCAAACAACAAATGAATCAATTATATATGACAATCTAGGAGCTCTGAACATCAAAGACAAAGTTAAGAAGTCAGACTGAGTGGCGGGGGAGGGAGAGACAGTGCAGAAGCAGGGAGGAAGTGCCAGACCTAACCTGGCAGGCACCCTACAGGCTGGATAGTTTGGAGCACACAGGCTGAGGCAAGCAGTAGCGCTTGGGATGTGTTTTCCACGTTGGGAGAAATTGAGCAATGGAGAGTCTGCACAAGCTTCTGGAGCCGCGGGAAGTGGTGCTGAATCTGTGAATGTTAAGTGCAAGAACCTAACCTACACCACAGGATCAAAATAACCCTTCCTCTTCTGGAAAGTGTCTCTCTTCCCCTCACCTGCAGCCCCCTCCTTCTCCTGTTCCAGTCTGGCAGTGTTCAGGGGTTGCTGTGCCCTCTAGGGTGGAAGTGAGACCCTTCAGGTGCAGAACCAGTGTCCCAGCTTTGGGGAAGGAACCAATAAACAAATGAACAAACAGGAAAAAGAAACTGCCAGAAACCAAAAGCCGGGAACTTAGGATCTTAGCTTGTCCTCCCTCAACTGATCTCACCTCATCAGGTGTAATCTGAATGAGCTGGGTCAACTCTAATAACCCCATGGCAAAGTATCTGAAAAAAACAAGTAAAAATACATCCAGAAGACTTGGAACATGTAAAAGTAATTTCTGAAGTCAAATAATTCTGAGCACATGTCAGACTTTTATTCCAAAATTACTGCAAGAGAAAAGGTTTCTAAAGAAACCAATTCAAATACTTAGTCTTGGTAGAGACATTTTGTAGGGGACTAGATTTTTTTTCTGAAGTCTGGTTGAAGATAATTATTATGGTCATAGTCATCCTACTTTTGACTGTCTGTGTACTTGCTAATAGCCTCCTCATGAGATTAACAAGCATCTGAGTGTGTACACTGATTTCCCAGAAGTCTTTATTTCATTAAGGTATATCAGAAAATTGCTTAAGCATTTTATCAGCAATGACAGTTAATTCCCACGTGGGGCTATATTTTATATCCTTCAAAAAAGGTCCATTCCAAAAGTAATTTAAGTCTTTACTAAAGTGTCTATAAGTGTGGCCGAGAGGGGATTTGTCAGGTCTGGAACTGTATTCTTAGAAGCTAATAAATTAATCTATTACTGTTTCAGAGATTGTGGCAATAAAGATGTGAGACTATCAGGTCAGATATAAAGGACTTTACTATGCATGGCACAGCAAGAAGTATGAACATCGGCATAATTGCTTCAGTTTCTCTTGCCCCCAAGTCTCACAGAGGTGACACAATTGGATGCTACATGTGCGGTGGGATTCTTTTACTGTTGAAGAACACAACTTAGGGAATTCACTGCTTGTAAAGCATGCAGTAAGCAAGCTTGCTCTTTGTCCCAAAGGCATACATTATCTGGTTTCTCAAGGTTACTTGCTGCAAGCACAACCCTGAGAAATGGCCTGGATAAAGAGTGACCAAAGCCTTGCATTACTGGTACTCCCAGAAAGACATGTATGAGCACAGAGAACTCATGGTGGAGGACTGTCTTCCAGTTATATCCACCTCTTGGTCCTACACTGTCTTAGTTTGTGGAAATTTTCGTATGAGTATGCCACTCCATCAGCCTCTCTGATTAATCTGACTGGCCTAGGTTTAGACTAAATCTGTTCTATTTGTCTCAAACATTTAATCAAAGCTACTATCATCAGAGCTCTTAGAGGCAGAAAGAGACCAACAAGCAGTGTTAACCTCAGTTATGCCTTCTGGTTCTCAGATTCAGCCAACTGTGAATATGTTCTGGAGTGTGGTCAACCAGGATGCAATGCATTATCCATTATGACCGACACAAAGGAGTTTTAGGCCAACGTGCTCATCTTTGATTTAATTGCAAATAATTATAAGGGCAACATAGGGACTAAAAAACAACCACCATTTCCAACGGAGAGACAATCTGTGGCCTATTTTCCCCCAGACATATACATACATCCCAAATAGCCACAGGTTTTTTTCAGTCTGAGATTTATTGTTAAATTTAATTTGGATCAGAATTAGATCAGTTTGGTTAAGCTGTATTAGCAGTGTCAATGAGTATTTCCAGCCTCTATACCATTCATGGCGTAAACCAAGGCTACTCAGACACTGGAAGAAGCATATTAATTTATATCAGTCAGATTGAAACAAGGCTGTGCTGATCCATGTGTTTGTACATGCATGGGTGTTGGGGTGGAGGGTGAGGGATCCTGTTGGGAAGCTTCCGCTGATAGTGCCAGGCACAGAAGAGCAGTTAAAGACAAGCCATATTCACATGAGTTACTCTGTTTTCACAGCATGTGGAAGAAAATGACAAACCCAGCAACAGGTCAGATTTGTCAGCTCTTGCTGCTACTTGGCTGAGGCAGATCATAAAGTTGTTCTGCCAGGATATGATGCTGGTTCTAGCAGACAGAGAGCATTGATTTGCACCCTCTCATAACTCCCAGAGTCTAAGATTTTCCCATCCTAGATTCCAGGGTTGTTACTCTCCACCCATATAAAATTAGTGTGTTCCGTTCTACTCATGTCCTACTCAAACGCAAACCTTTTGTCTAGGAGGATCAGGAGCAAGAGGGATAGGGTATTTTATGACATTTTCAGAGACCCACTATATTTACAACCTTAGTTCTCGTGGGCCGTTGTAGAGGGACTCAATGAGCAGTGTACTCAACTAAGTGGTAGTTAATCTCTTGATCTAGGACCATGTTCCTCCAACAGGAGAATCCAGGTGGCTGAACCAGAATTAAATTTTAATCCCACTTTGGCCAGCTGTCACCTGGAAGATATACCGACCAGGCTGGCCTGGAGTTGCAGTTAGGAGAAAGAAGGATCATACTTTCCACTTCTGGAATGACTTACTATATGTACTTTTTGTATTCCTCCTGATTAGCACAACTCAAAACTCTGTACATTATATAAAAGTCAAACATAAGCAGATTCTAAATGGTGGAGAGAAAAAGCTAGACTGACTAGGAATCTTGGAATATAACAAACAGCACAGTACTGAATTTCCTAGGTTTTCTTTCTGCTTCATGGATCCCAACTGGGTACTGGAGAACCCAGCCACCTAGAAGTGCCAATGACACAGACAAAAAAAAACCCCAAGGAAAGCCTGCTCTCTCTAGCCAAAGGACGAGAAAAGGGACAGCTTAGGAAGACCTAAAAATCTAAAACAATAACCAGTCTACTCCAGCCAAACACCACAGAAAAGACTGTGGCACCAACTTCACTACTGCCAGCAAAGACTGAGTGAGGAGTCTAGACTTCCATTCTTTTTTATATTTTTTAAAAATAATATTTTATTGTGTTTTAGGTGAAAGTTTATACAGCAAATTAGGTTCCCATTTAACAATTTTCGTACAAATTGTTCCATGACATTGGTTACATTTTTCACAATGTGTCAGTATTCTCATTATTTCCATTCTGTTTGTTCTGTTTCTATTAGTCTAGCTTCCCTGCCTCTCCTTACTTTCTCACCTTTGCTTTAGAGTTACTCTTGACCATTTGGTCTCATATAGTTGATTATTTAAGGGAGCACAGTACTCATGGGTGATATTGTTTGTTTTATAAGCCAATCTGTTATTTGGATGAAAGGTGACCTCTGGGAGTAGCTTCAGTTCTGAGTTCAGAAGGTATCTTAGGGTGATAGTCTCAGGGATTCCTCTAGTCTCTATCAGCCAAGTAAGTCTGGTATTCTTTAGGAATTTCAGTTTTGTTCTACATTTTTCTCCCATTCTATCCAGGACTTTCTACTGTGTCCCTAGTCAGAAAGGTTGGTAGAGGTAGCCGGGCACCTTATAGTTCTGGTCTCAGGCTAGATGAGGCTTTGGTTTATGTGGACTATTAGTCCTGTGGACTAGTTTCTTCTTTGAGTCTTTGGTTTCCTTCATTCTCTTTTATTCCAGACTAACAGAGACCAGTAGTTGTATCTTAGACGGCTGCTAGCACACTTTTAAGACCCAGATGCTACTCACCAAACTAGGATGTAGAACATTATCTTTATGAACTGTTTTTGTTATTGTTAGGTGCCTATGTACAACAGAACAAACACTGCCCATTTGAGCCCATTGTTGCAGCCACTGTGTCAATCCATCTTGTTGAGGGTCTTTCACTTTTTCTCTGACTCTCTGCTTTACCAAGCATGATGTCTTTCTCCAGGGACTGGTCCCTCCTGATAACATGTCCAAAGTATGTGAGACCAACTTTCATCATCTTCAATTCTAAGGAACATTCTGGTTGTACTTCTTCCAAGACAGATCTGTTCGTTCTTTTGAACTATGTTATGCCAGTTAGCTGAGTTGTCCCATGAGACTATGGTCTCAAGCCCTTTAACCCAGTAAACTAATCCCTTGAGGTGTTTGGATATGTCTAGGAAGACTCCATAAACGTGCCCCCATACGTGTTTTATTATATATATGAATGTATATGCACCACCCACAAACATCTATATACGTGTGCTAGACTTCCACTCTTTCCAGGTGATAAAGAGGTGCCCCAAACACTCACCAGGGTGGTGTCAGAGAAGGTTGAGTGGGGAGCTTGGATTTTCATCTCTGCTGGGTAGTGACAGCCCACCACCCTCTGATGCAGTGTGGGAAGGCGGGATGTCCACCTGCAGTGGATAGTAAAAGGCACTCTCCTCCTTCCCACCGGAGTGGTGTTAGGAGGCCTCATGTAGAGTCAGAACTTCCACAGAGCTGAGCGGTAACAAGACTACCCCCACATTACCCCATGGTGTCTGCAGAGGTCACTTGGGAAGAGTGACAAGCCACAATCTTCCTCTCAGCCAAGGTGGTATCAGCAGAAGCCTAGTGGGGAACCTGAACCTCGCCCTGCACAGCAGTACCAAGGAACCTCTCTGTCCTCAGGTGTCAATGCAGGCCATTCGGGAACTGGATCCCTCCCAGCCCTCAGCAGTAGTGAATCTGCCTGCTAAAACAGAAGGTTTAAATAATATGTGTCATTGGTATAAAATGGAATAAGGAATTCCCAGCTTCTCCAGTCCCTGGCCTTGTTAAAAAATGTTTGCTTCGGCTGTGAGCTGTAACCATGTTTGTTCACTTAGATTTAGGCTATTCTGTTTTGAAAGAGTTCTTCTGAGTTAGGAGATTTTTTTTTTAAAAAAATGAGAGATGAGGGAGTGGTATAGGGTGTGTCTGTTTGGACACAGGAGTTATCCAGTATGAAATGCTCCCTGAATCCCAAGAACTCATGCAGATTTCTATAATCAAATATTTTATGCCTGATTCTCCAGTGCAGGGGGGCAGCTATTTGAATTAACTGCTCTTGCTCAGACAAGTGTTGCCATTTGATGTAAAATACACACACACACACACACACACACACACACATTGACTTTGCCTCTCAATTTTTTAATTTAACCACTGTCTGAGTTTCACTTTTACCAGTTCACATAATGTTTTTGCATTTTAACCATTTCTTTGTTCACTGTTATGAGTCACAGGATGTCAGTGTTTTCTCAGAGATCCCCTTGAAGAAAGTTCACAAGTGTTCTCTCTCGCTCACACGCTCATAAACCACCACACCCCCCCCCCCCCCCACACAGGTAGATAAGAGGGAAGTGGCGAGGGACTTGGCAATGTAGCAGGCGTGGTGAAGAGAATCTCTTTTGCTAACTGGTAGAAGAGATCCTTCTTATAATTTCTAAAGCAGAAGAATTAGAAATATGTGAGCTAGATTCATTTTTTAGGGTTTAAAATTTGAATCCTCAATAAATAAGGGGGAGAAAAGAATGATGAAATCTTCAAGAGTTTCATTAATGATCCTATGGCCTCAGTTAAGCTGTGAGTTTTGGGTATCTCTAACTATGGGAGTACATAAAGTAGAATATTTGGAGTTATTTCCTCCTCTTGGCCTTTTTTTTTTTTCTTTTTCTCTAACTAAATTGAAGGTCTTGAAGGCAGGGGAGGTGGGAGGCCTGAGAAAAAGATAATTTAATTCTTGACAGTAAGCATCTACTACCCAACCAACCTTCTTTGTTTGACCATTGTCTTTTTGCACAGGGGCACTGAGCCAACAGAAGAAGGTAGAGCAGCGTCCTGGATCCCTGAGTATTCCAAAGAGAACCATAGCCTCTCTCCAGTGCTCATATGAGGACCGTGCTTCTCAGTACTTCATGTGGTACAGCCAGTATTCTGGGAAAGGCCCTGAGTTACTGATGTCCATATACTCCAAGGATGACAAAAAAGAAGGAAGATTTACAGCACAGCTTATTAAGGGCAGCCAATAGGTCTCCTTGCTCATCACAGACTCCCAGCCCAGGGAGTCAGCCACCAGACTCTGTGCAGTGAACACATAGTACTCCCCAGGCACCTGCATCCTGTACCTAAACCTGCAGTCTAGGCTCCTAGGATGCCTACCTGACATACAGCATAGACTGCAGTGCAAAGAAATTCTGCTTGCTCTCTAGATGCAAGTGGAAATTAAGAGTATGAAGTGTGTGACTGATTAGGGAAGTATTTTCTTTATTCTGAAAATAATTTATCCTGAAGGGAAATTTAAAGACCAAATACTGGTCTAAATGAATGATTGAAATATTTTCCAGTCTTCTTTCCACTCTAGTTTTATACCATAACTTAATGGGATTGGTTTATTATGCTCTTCATATATGACAGGAAAATATTTTAATCTGACAACTAAGATACTTCCTCCCATTTCCTTGTATACCTTGCTCTTGCCCATGTAGTTACTCAAGGTGTTTGACATTCATTTCTTTAGGAAGGCAATGGCAAAACAGAAATGAAAAGACAAGAAAGGAGTCATAAACAAAGTTCTTTGAAAAAGTTATGCCATACATTATATGAGTTATATATCTCCCACTTTACCTCCACCTTCAACTACAACCTCACTCCTGGATTAGACAAGGATACATTTGATGGGTAGATGGAAGGACTAGAATAAGAGGGTAAGACCAGGGAGAGAGAAAGAAAGAGAAACAAAAACCAAAAATTAAAATCATAGATAGTTACAGAGATTCTGTCTTGCTATTTCTAGGTATAGGCAGAGTAGAATTCAAGATTCTTGGCTTGAGTCTTGTGGGAGAGTAAATTGATTCCTATGTACTTGAGTATGGCATGGTGGGGAGCATTAATCTACTGAATGCTCCATAGCCCAAGAAGGGCATAGGAACACAGAAGGATTTCAGGGTGCTCTAGAAGCAGCCCTGAGTAAGTATCTAAAAGAGTACCAGACTCAAATGGGCTTTGTTATGGGGAGTAAAGACCTGCATGAATCAATTGTTGAACGCTGAGATATTGAGGATACCTTAGCATATGCTAGTGAGGGGAGTTGGGATACCAAAAGTCACTGTGACTGTTCATCTCTGCTGACTCCTAGTTGTTGTTGTTGTTGTTAAATGCAGTGAAATCAGTTCTGACTCACGGGGACACTATGTACAACAGAATGAAACACTGCCTGGTCCTGTGACATCTTCACAATTGTTGCTATGTTTGAGCCCATTTTTGCAGCCACTGTGTTAAACAATCTTGCTGAAGGTCTTCCTCTTTTTTGCTGACCCTCTACTTTACCAAGCGTGAAGTCTTTCTCCAGGGACTGGTCTCTCTTGATAAGCAAAGTCCAAAGTACTTAAGACTAAATCTTGTCATCCTCCCTACTAAGGAGAATTCTGGTTCCAAGACTGGTTTGTTTGTTCTTCTCACAGTCCATGGTATATTTAATATTCTTTGCCAACATAATCCAAATGCATAAATTCTTCTTTGGTCTTCATTATTCGTTGTCCAGCTTTCACAAGCATATGAGACAGTTGAAATTACCATGGGTTGGATCACCTTAGTCCTCAAAATGACATCTTTGCTTTTTAACACTTTAAAGAGATTTGCCCAATGCAATAAATTGTTTGATTTTCTGACTGCTGTTTCCATGGGCATTGATTGTGGATCCAAGTAAAATGAAATCCTTGACAACTTCAATATTTTCTCCATTTATTATGATGCTGCCTATTGGTCCAGTTGTGAAAATTTTTGTTTTCTTTATATTGAGGTGTAATCCATACTGAAAGCTCTAGTCTTTGATCTTCATCAATGAGTGCTTCAAGTCCTCTTCACTTGCAGCAATCAAGGTTATGTCATCTGCGTATTGCAGGTTGTTAATGAGTCTTCCTCCAATCGTGATGCCACTTTCTTCTTCATATAGTCCAGCTTCTCGGATTATTTGTTAAGTGTACAGACTCCATAAGTATGATGCATGGATACAACGCCGACGCACACCTTTCCTGACTTTAAACCACGCAGTATCCTCTTGTTCTGTTCGAATGGCTGCCTCTTGGTGTAAGTACAGGTTCCGCATGGCACAATTAAGGGTTCTGGAATTCCTAGTCTTCACAATATTATCCATAATTTGTTATGATCCACACAGTCTAATGTCTTTGCATAGTCAATACAATACCGGTAAACATCTTTCTGGTATTCTCTACTTTCAGCCAAGATCCATCTGACATCAGCAGTGATATCTCTTGATCCATGTTCTCTCCTGAACCCAGCTTGAATTTCTGGCAGTTCCCTGTGGGTGTACCTCTGCAACCATTATTCTATTATCTTCAACAAAATTTTACTTTCATGTGATATTAGTGATATTGTGTGATGATTTCTGCATTCCATTGGATCACCTTTCTTTGGAATGGGCACAAATATGGATCTCTTCCCGTCAGTTGGCCATGTAGCTTCTTCCAAAGTTCTTGGCATAGATGAGTGAGTGCTTCTAGTGTTGTATTTGTTTGTTGAAACATCTCAGCTAGTATTCTGTCAGTTACTGGAGTCTTGTTTTTCACCAATGTCCTCAGTGCAGCTTGGACTTCTTCCTTCAGTACCATCAATTCTTGATCACATGCTACCTCCTGAAATGGTAGAACATCTACCAATTCTTTTTGGTACAGGGACTCTGTATTCCTTCCATCTTCTTTTGATGCTTTCTGTGTCATTCAGTATTTAGCCCATAGAATCCTTCAATCCTGCAACTCAAGGCTTGAAGTTGTTGTTCACTTCTTTCAGCTTGAGAAATGCTGAGTGTGTTCTTCTCTTTTGGTTTCTAATTCCAGGTCTTTGTACATTTCATTATAATACTTCGTCTTCTCGAGCCACCCTTTAAAATCTTTTATTCAGATCTTTTACTTCATCATTTCTTCTGTTTGTTTTAGCTACTCTACATTCAAAAGTAAGTTTTAGAGTCTCTTCTGACATCCAATTTGGTCTTTTCTTCCTTTTCTGTCTTTTTAATGACCTTTTGCTTTTTTCCTGTTTGATGTCCTTGATCCCACAACTCATCTGGTCTTTGGTCCTTAGTGATCAATGGGTCAGATCTATTCTTGAGATGATCTCTAAATTCAGGTGGGACAGATTAAGATCATACTTTGGCTGTCGTGGACTTGTTTTAATTTTCTTCAGCTCCAGCTTGAACTTGCATATGAGCAGTTGATAGTCTGTTCCACAGTTGGCCCTGGCCTTGTTATAACTGATGATATTGAACTTTTCCATTGTCTTTTTCCAGTTATAGTCAATTTGATTCCTGTGTATTCCATCAGGTGAGGTCCAAATGTATAGTCACAGTTTATGTAATTGGAAAAAAAATGTATTTGTAATGAATAAGTAGTTGGCCTTGCAAAATTCTATCATGTGATCTCCAGCTTCATTTCTATCACTGAGGCCATGTTTCCCTTTTCATTCTCTGTCAATATTTAATCCCCAGGTGATGTCATCCAATCTTTTAGCTTAAATACATCTAAATACCCAAATTTATATCTGAAGCTCAGATGGTTCCTCTGATTTCCAGATTTGTATGTCAAACGATCCATTTGACATCTCCATTTGAGCATCTCTATCTTATACTATCTGAAAATAATGTTCTGATTTCCATCTGTTCAACCACTGAGCCTTCCCTGCATCACACCTTCTCCTTGTGCACTTTCCTTCATTTAGGTGAAAGGCAACTCCATTGACCATTTCTGCTAGTTTCCCTGTTCAATTACCTTGAAGAATCCTTGTCTTCTTACTTTTTCTCATACCCCACTTGATCCATTAGACAATTCTGTCAGACATTCTTTCAAAATATATCCATAATCACTCACTTCTCATGACCTCCACTGTACCATCCTTATCCAAACTGCCTTAATCTCTTTCCTGGTTTATGCAAATAACCCTGACGTCCCTTCTTTCATCCTTGCCCTCCTTCAGTCTCTTCTTCACACAGCAGTGAGTCATCTTTTAAAAACATAATTCAGATCATTTTGCCGCTCTGCTCACAACCCTCCAATGGTTTCCCATCTCACTCAGATGATAACCAAGCTCTTTACTTTATCCTGCATGGCTCTACTCCATCTGGCTCTCCGCCAAATCTGACATTAGCTATTGTCTCACCCCTTGCCCACTCTGCTACAGCCTCACTGCATTTCTTGCTGTTGCTTTAACATGTCAATCACTTTCCTGCTTTGGGATCTTTGCAGTTGTTCATTCTTTTGCCTTGAGTGCTTTTACCCCTCATAGGAGCTACATGGAAAACCTGGTGGTGTAGTGGTTAGGAGCTATGGCTGCTAAAAGGTCAGCAGTTCATATCCACCAGGTGCTCCTTGGAAACTCTATGCGGGCAGTTCTACTCTGTCCTATAAGGTCGATGGAGTCAGAATTGATTCGACGGCAGCGGGTTTTTAGGAGCCACATGACGTACCCCTTCACTTCATTCTGGCCTCTGCTAAGGAGGCATGCTCAAAAAATATTTATTGTGGCATTATGTGTAATAATAGGGGAAAAATAAACACACAAAGCATTGCTCAGAGAACAGCTATAGAAACAGTTATATCTATACTATGAAATATTATGAAGCAGACTTGTTAGCATCAATAGGTCCTTAAGACATATAATTGCAAACTGTTAGGCATTTGGAAGTTGTAGTTAAAGAAGAATTTAAACTACGTTTATTTTTAAGTAAGGAGAATATATTCATATGTCCCTTTCAACCATAAAATTAATAAAAAAGCATATACCATGTTCTTTATATTATATTCCCCAAATTCCTTCTCCTGCATCTCTGTCCAGCTTTTCCGCTTTTATTTTTGCCTAGGAAGGGTCTCTATTTCACTTTAGAGCTAATATTTCTAGTTAAATTCTTTTTTTTTTTTTATTGTACTTCAGGTGAAGGCTTACAGAACAAATAGTTTCTCATGAAACAGTAGTACACATATTGTTTTATGACATTGGTTAACAACCCCACAACATGTCAACCCTCTCTGTCATGGATTGAATTGTGTCCCCCCAAAAATGTGGGTAACTACTTGGCTAGGTCATGATTCCTAGTACTGTATGATTATGTTATCTGATGTGATGTCCTTACGTGTTGTGAACTCTACCACTATGATGAGATTATATGTGATCTCCTCATGTGTTGTAAATTCTATCACTGTGATGGGGTTATACTGATGAGGTTGACAAGATCTGTGTCTTAACGCAATCTCTTTTGAGATATAAAAGAGAGAAGCGAGCAGAGACACGTGGGAACCTCATACCACCAAGAAAGCAGTGCTGGGAGCAGAGTGCGTCCTTTGGACCTGAGGTTCCTGTGCAGAGAAGCTCCCAGACCCAAGGAAAGACTGAGGCATCATCTCCAGAGCTGACAGAGACAGAGAGCATTTTCCTGGAGCTGACACCCTGAGTTTGGACTTGTAGTCTACTGGACTGTGAAGAAATAAACTTCTCTTTGTTAAAGCCATTCACTTGTGGTATTTCTGTTGGAGCAGCACTAGATGACTGAGACACTGTCCCTTCTTGACTTTTTTTTTTTTTTTTTTGGTGAAAATATACATAGCCAAAGATACACTATTTCAAAAATTTCTACATGCACTGTTCAGTAACATCGACTACGCTCTTCCAATTGTGCTGCTATTCTCACTTTAGATGAAGGCTTACAGAACAAAATAGTTTCTCGTTTAACAGTTAGTACACACTTTGCCCTATGACAATGGATAACAACCTCACAATACATCAACACTATCCTTACTCAAACTTGCGTACCCTATCACCAGCTTTCCTGTCCCCTTCTGCCTTCTGGCCCTTGTCCCTGGACTGCTGTGACTCATTAGTCCCATTTGGTTTTATGGGGCTGTCCACTCCCCAGCTGAACGGTGAACCACAGGAGTGACTTCACCACTGAGCTAAGAGGGTGTCTGGGGCCATACTCTCAACGTTTCTCCAGTCTCCTTTAGGCCAGTAAATCTGGTCTTTTTTTTTTTTTTTTTTTCCGAGTTAGAATTTTGTTCTACATCGCTATCCAGCTCTGTTCAGAACCCTCTGTTGTGATCCTGGTCAGAGCATTCAGTGGTGGCAGCCGGGCACCATCTAGCTGTACTGGACGCAGTCCGGTGGAGGTCTTGGTAGCTGTGGTCCATTAGTCCTTCAGACTAATCTTTTCCTTGTATCCTGTTCTCTTCATTCTCCCTTGCTCCCAAAGGGATGATAACAGTGGAGTATCTTAGATGGCTGCTCACAGGCTTTTAAGACCCCAGACACTACTTACCAAGGTAGAATGTAGAACATTGTCTTTATAAAATGTGTTATGCCAATTGAGCTAGATGTTCCCCAAGACCATGGTACCCACAGCCCTCCGCCCAGAAATTCAGTCCCTCAGGGAGTTTGGATGTGTCTATGCAGCTTCCATGACCTTTCCTTGTACAAGTTGTGGTGATTTCCCCTGTATTGTGTACTGTCTCACCCTTCACCCAAGGTACCACTTATCTATTGCTTATTTAGTATTTCCCCCCACCCCTCCCATCCCTGGTAACCAAAAAAGACAGTTACATTTTCTGTGTGAACTTCTTCATGGGTTTTTACAATACAGGTCTCAGACAATATTTGTCCTTTTGTGATTGACTTATTTCACTCAGCATAATGTCCTCCAGTTTCATCCATGTTATGAGATGCTTCACAGATTCATTGTTGTTCTTTCTCATTGCATAGTACTCCATTGTGTGTATGTACCATAGTTTGTTTATCCATTCATCTGTTGATGGGCATCTAGGTTGTTTCCATCATTTTGCTATTGTGAACAAAGCTTCCATGGACATAGGTGTGCATATGTCTATTCGAGTGATGACTCTTATTTATCTAGGATATAGTCCTAGGAGTGGGATTGCTGGATCGAATTGTATGTCTATTTCTAGCTTTCTGGGGAAGCACCATATTATTTTCCAAAATGGTTTGTAACATTTTGCATTCCCACCAGCAGTGCATAAGAGTTACGATCTCCCCCACAGCCCCTCCAACATTTGTCATTTCCCGTGTTTTTGATTCGTGACAGTAATGCTGCGGTGAGATGGTATCTCATTGTGGTTTTAATTTGCATTTCTGTAATGGCTAGTGATCGCAAGCATTTCCTCATGTGTCTGTTGGCCTTTTGAAAGTCTTCTTTGGTGAAGTGTCTGTTCATTTCCTTGCCCATTTTTCAACAGGATTATTTGTCTTTTTGTTGTAGAGGTGTTGGATTTTCTTGTAGATTATGGAGATTAGAACTTTGTCTGACTTGTACTGTCCAAACTTTTTCCTAGTCTGTAGGTTCTCTTTTTACATTTTTGGTGAAGTCTTTCGAAGAGCATAGGTGTTTGATTTTTAGAAGATCCCAGTTATCTAGGTTATCTTTTGAGGTTTGTGCATTGATGGTTATGGTTCGTATCCTGTTAATGCCGTGTATTATGGCCTGTAGTGTTGGTCCTATTTTTTCTTCTGTGAAGTTCATAGTTTTAGGCTTTATATTCAGGTCTTTGATCTATTTTGAAGTAGTTTTTGTATACCACGTGAGGTATGGGTCCTGTTTCTTTCTTTTGCAGGTCGATATCCAGTTTTTCCAGCACCATCTGTTAAGAAGACAGTCTTTTCCCCATTTGATGGACTTTGGGCCCTTGTTGAAGATCAGGTGACCGTAGGTGGATGGATTTACATCTGGGTTCTCAATTCTATTCCATTGCTCAATGTATATGTCTTTGTACCAGTACCAGGCTATTTTGACTACTGTAGCTGTATAGTAGGTTCTGAACTCAGGTAGTGTTAGTCCAACTTTATTCTTCTTCTTCAGTAGTGCTTTACTTATTCGGGGCTTCTTCCCTTTCCATATGAAGTTAATGATTAGTTTTCCCATCTCTCTGATGAATGTTGTTGGTATTTGGATCCAGATTGTGTTTTATTTGTAAATTGCTTGGGGTAGAGTTGTCATTTTCACAATGTTGAGTCTACCTATCCATGAGCATGGTATGTTTTTCCATTTCTGTAGATCCCTTTGGATTTCTTGAAGTAGTGTTTTGTAGTTTTCTTTGTATGGGTCTTTTACATCCCTGGTTAGATTTATTCCTAAGTATTTTACCTTTTTAGGGGCTATTGTAAATGGTATTGTTTTCCTGATTTCCTTTTCATCGTTCTCCTTATTGGTGTATAGGAATCCAACTAATTTTTGTGTGTTTATCTTGTATCCTGCTACTCTGCTGAATCTTTCTATCAGTTCCAGTAGATTTCTCATGGAATCTTTAGGGTTTTATAAGCATACTATCATATCATCTGCAACAGGTATGGTTTAACTTCTTAATTACCAGTTTGGATGCCCTTTATTTCTTTTTCTTGCCTTATTACTCTACCTAGAACTTCCAGCACAATGTTAAATAGGAGTGGTGATGAAGGGCATTCTTGTCTTGTTCCTGTTTTTAAGGGGAATGTTTTCAGCCTCTCTCCATTGAGAATGATGTTGGCCATTAGTTTTGCATAGATGCCCTTTATTACGTTGAGAAATGTCCCTTCTATGCCAATTTTATTGAGAGTTTTTATCAGGTAGGACTTTATCAACTGCCTTTTCTGCATCAATTGAGATGATCATGTGATTCTTTTCTTTCCTTTTATTTATGTGGTGGATTACATTCATTGATTTTCTAATGTTGAACCATCCTTGCATACCTGGTGTGAATCCTACTTGGTTGTGGTATATTATTTTTTTAATATGATGCTGAATTCTATTGGCTAGAATTTTGTTAAGAATTTCTGCATCTATATTCTTGAGAGATGTTGGTCTGTAATTTTCGTTTTTTGTGACGTCTTTGCCTGGTTTTGATATCAGCGTTATGCTGGCTTCATAGAATGAATTTGAAAGTGTTGCTTCCTTTTCTATGCTCTGAAATAGCTTGAGTAGTACTGGTACAAGGTCTTCTGTAAATGTTTTGTAGAATTCTCCAGTGAAGCCATCTAAGCCAGGGATTTTTTGGTTGTGAGGTTTTTTTTACTACCTTTTCAATCTCTTTCTTGTTATGGGTCCATTCACATTTTCAACATCACTTTCTTATAGTTTGGGTAGGTAGTGTGTTTCTAGAAATTTATCCATTTCCTCTAGGTTTTCACATTGGTTGGAGTATAGTTTTTTCATAATATTCTGTTATAATCCTTTTTATTTCAGTTGGGTCTGTTGTAATCTTCTGCATTTCGTTTCTTATTTGGGTTATTTGCGTCCTCTCCTGTTTTTCTTTTGTCAGTCTGGCCAGTCATTTGTCGATTTTGTTGATTCTTTCAAAGAACCAACTTTTGGTTTTGTTGATTCTTTCTATTGTTTTCCTGTTCTCTATTTCATTGATTTCTGCTCTGATCTTTCCTATTTCCTTTCTTCCGGTGGTTGTGGGCTTTGTTTTGCTGTTCTATTTCTATTTGTTTGAGTTCTGTAGTTAATGTTTTGATTTTGTCCCTTTCTTCTTTTTTGATGTGTGCATCTATTGCTATAAATTGTCTTCTGAGGACTGCCTTTGCTGTGTCCCAAAGGTTTTGGTATGATGTGTTTTCATTCTCATTTGATTCTAGGAATTTTTTTATTCCATCTCTTATTTCTTCTATTACCCAGGGATGTGTAAGCAGGGTATTATTCAGTTTCCATGTAATTTTTTTTTTTCCTTGCTCTTTTCGTTGTTAATTTCTACCTTGATGACATTGTGGTCAGAGAAGATACTTTGAATTATCTCAACATTTTGAACCTTGTTGATGATTGCTCTGTGGCCTAAGATGGGTTCTATTCTGGAGAACATTCCATGCACATTGGAAAAGAATGTGTACTTTGCAGCGGTTGGATGGAGTGTTCTATATATGTCTTGAGGTCAAGTTGGCTGATTGCGTCCTTTAGGTCTTCTGCATCTTTGCTGAGTTTCTTCTTAGTTGTTCTGTCCTTTACTGAGAGTGGTGTGTTGAAGTCTCCTACTATTATTGTGGAACTGTCAATTTCTCTTTTCAGTGTTGTTAGAGTTTGTTTTATGTATTTTGGAGCCCTGTCATTGGGTGCATAGATGTTTATTATAGTTATGTCTTCATGATGGATCTTGCCCTTAATCATTATATAATGTCCTTCTTTGTCTTTTGTGGTGGTTTTTGTTTTAAAGTCTATTGTATCGGAGATTAGTATTGCCAGTCCTGCACTTTTTTGGTAGTTGTTAGCTTGATATATTTTTTTCCAACCCTTGACTTTTAATAAATTTGCATATTTGTTTCTAAGGTGTGTCTCTTGTAGACAGCATATTGATGGATCCTGTATTCTTATCCATTCTGTCACTCTCCGTCTCTTTATGGGTGTATTGAGTCCATTTACATTCAGTGTAATTATTGATAGATGTGAGTTTGTTGCTGTCATTTTGTAGTGCTTTTTTTTTTGTGGTGCTGATGTTTTCTTTGTTCTTCTTACTCTCCTGTGCTGAGTTACTTTTGTTTGTGGATTTTTTTTTCATTTCTTTTGTTTTTGTCGGTTTTGTTTTTGCTGAGACTTTATGTTTTTCCTCTTTATTTTTATATGTAGGTTTGTTAATGTTATTTGTGGTTACCATGAAATTTACCCTTATCTTTCTAAGTTTGAAGCAGTCTACCATCACTTGGTATCGCCTTGCCTTCGTCTCCATTAGAAGGTTCTATACCTATGCCATTTATTCCCTCTTTTATTGTTTTGATATTGTTGTCATTTGATGATTAACTGCTCCGATTCCCTGTTGTATTTCTTTTGGTTTTGGATAGTCCTTGAGAGTTCATTTCCTAGATTGGTATCTGGCTGGTACAATCCTGCATCCTAGATTCTGTCTGTGAGCTGAAGTTGGTTGTTTTCAGTTCGAAGAACTCCCTTTAATAATTCTTGTAAGTTCGGTTTGACTTTTACATATTCCCTTAATTTCTGTTTATCTGAAACTGACCTAATTTCACCATCATATTTGAATGAGATGTTTGCAGGATATATTATTCTTGGCTGGCAACTTTTTCTTTCAAGGGTTTATATGTGTCATCCCATTGTCTTCTTGCTGCATGGTTTCTGCCAAATAATCTGAGCTTAGTCTTATTGTTTCTCCTCTGTATGTGACTTTTTGGTTTTCTTGAGTGTCTCTCAGGATTCTTTGTTTGTCTTTGGTTTTGGCGAGTGTGATTATGATATGTCTTGGTGATTTTCTTTTGGGGTCTATCGTATATGGGTTTTGTTGAGCTTCTTGGATGGCCAGCTTTTCATCTTTCATGATATTGTGGAAGTTTTCTGTCAGCAGTTTTTCAATGATCCTCTCTGTGTTTTCTGTTTTCTCCCCCTGTTCTGGAACTCCAGTCACTCGCAAATGTTTGCTTTTGATTGTATCCCACATAATTCTCAGGGTCTCTTCATTTTTCTTTGTTCTTTTTTCTGTGTTTTCCTGAAACAGTGTTGTATCCAAGTGTTTGTCTTCAGTTCCACTGATCCTGTCTCCCACTGTTTCAAATCTGCTTCTCAGCCCTTCTATGACGCCGTCCATTTCTGAAATCTTGTTGTTTATCTTTTGGATTTCTAATTGTTGTCATTGTATAATTTCTAGTTGTGAATTGATTTTGGCATTTTGTTCCTGCTTTATTTTCCTGAATTCTTCCAATTTTTTGTCTGTACTTTCCATGAATTTGTCTATTTTTTCCTCATTTTTGTCTGCTTTTTGCTTCAGCTCTTGGAGAATTCTGAGTATTAGAGATTTGAATTCCCTATCAGGTAGTTCTGTTGCCTTTTCTTCCACTGGAAAGTCATCTGGTGTTTTATTTTCTATGTCTACTGGAACCACCCTGTCCTGTTTTTGTAAATGTTTTGATATTGTCTGCTCTCTTCGGGGCATTCAATAGTTATTTTTCTCGTTTATTGATTGTAGATTTGTTTGTTTTGTCCTTTTTTTTTTTTAAATTTGTCTATGTCTGAGCAGGCGGGCTGTGTGTTCTTTGTTGTTTACTCATTTGTGGGCACAATAATTTTCGCCTCCTTCTCCAATTTCCAGGGTCAGTCACTCAGAAATGATACACCATGGCAGGTCTAGCTGAAGAGGAGTTACTGGGATGGGTTGTTTGTGGCACTTACTACAGCCACCAGGGTGGGTCAGTAATCAGTGCAGGACAGGTTCCAGTAGGCCGTGCCTGTGCTGCTTGGTGGTGTAATGTTAAGCACATGGTACAGGTAGGCAGGATGTAGCGGGAAGATAGTTATGTGTGGAGCTAAGATGGATATGGGAGAGAGGAGAGAGGAACAGGAGCCAAAAAACAAACAAACAAAACATAAAAGAATTCTAGGGTAGCTTGCCGTTGGAGTGGAGAGATGAGAGACTATGAAATGGAGAAAAACAAAGGGGGAAGAGGAAGAAAAGAAAAGAATTAATAAATAAAAATTGGAAAGGGAAAAGAATAGCAAAGTTCCCAGGGATCCCACTGTTGCAGCTATGAGGTCTGGGGAAGTTGTTCTCACATGTTGCAGTACAGCTTGGCTAGAAGGCGTAGAAGTATACAACGCCAGGTATTCAGGGAACAGAAAGATAAGGAAGATATAAAGAGATGAGAAACGGAGTAATGAAGAAAGACAAAAAGGGAAAAAGAAGGAAAAGAAAACAAAAATAATTTTAAAAAAAACAAACAAGAAAAGCCCCCCAAAAAACAGAAGAAAAAAAAAAGGCAATGCCCTCTGGGATCCCTCTACATTTTTGCAAGCCAACGGGGTAGGTTCCAAGCCATTGAGCACCGCCTGGCCAGAACGGGCTCCCAACTCAAGAAAAGGAAAAGAAAACAAACAAACAATTCAAAACAAACAAACAAACAAAAGTGCTGGGATCCCACCAGTGTGACAGCTCAGACTGGGAAGCAGCTCCACTCTCGAACGGAGCTCTGCAGCCCCTCAGGAAGAAGCAAAGATGGTGCATGGAGCCAGGTATTTGAACGAAAGGAAGGGGAGGTGGTGAGAGGTAAGGAAGAAATCAAAAGAAGGGGAGAAAAGCAACACCAGCAGCCAACAAATGGCACTCAGAGAGCCTGCCCGTTCGGGTGGGTGGAATCCAAGCAGCCAGTGCTTCCTGACAAGAGACTGTGGCCGCTGGAAGCATAGGAGGCCCATTGGGGGTGAAGAAGGGTGGGGGGTGGGAAAGTGTATATCGCAAATTACCGGTTGTTTTGTCTCCCTCTGGAAGCTCCGTGAAGCTGCTTTCTCATACCCCCTTTTGCTGGTCTCTGATAGGAGTCCAAGATGGTGGATCCACGCTGCATTAGCTGATAGGGGACCTCTGCATGAGTCTCTCCTTGCTCTCCATTCTCTGTCAATCTTCTCACTCCATTTGGTGCTTGGCTGAGTTCTTTATCTCTTCATTTGATGTTTTAGGGTTTCAGGATTGTTGTTTTCTCTGTTCAGCTTAGTTTTTCGGATCTTTGTTATGGAGGGACGGTGTGTTGTTTCTGCCTAGAGCACCATTTTGCCAGAAGTCTCTAGTTAATTTCTTGAATAGATTCATTTCTCTCTTTTCTAAGAAAAATACAAAGTGATCATGTTCTCCTTAAATCTTTGTCTAACTGTCCTCTGTTATGAGAAATATCTCCTTTTTCTAGACTCAACTTGTACATTTTAAGGTACAACTTTTTCCTTCTATTATGGTATATAAATACATATACAAATTTGTCTTTCCTGCTAGATCAGAAACATCTTTCAAGTAGAGACCACATCTTACTCATTTTTAATTTTTTAGGATCTAGAACAAGATCTAGCTTATACTAGACCTTCAATAAATGGCTGCGAATTTATTTTGAACTAGATTGGATAAATCACATTTAATCACAAAGATACAATTTGATAAAATATTTTAGTTAGTAACCTCCACAGGGAAACCCTGGTGGTGTAGTGGTTAAGAGTTTGGCTGCTTACCCAAAGTTTGGCAGTTCAAATCCACCAGGAGCTCCTTGGAAACTCTATGGGGTAGTTCTACTCTGTCCTATAGTGTCGCTATGAGATGGAATCAACTCAACGGGAAAGGGTTTGGTTTTTTCGGTTAACCTCTAGATAATTGCATTTTGGGGAAGAAATCAATTTATTTAAAAAAAAAAGAAAGAAAGAAAATTCTCCATCTAGTCCAACAATTTATTGTTCCTGACAGTCTGCAGATGGTTCCTTAGGAGAGAATGGAATGAGGGATCTTGGGCTTTGGTGACTGCTGATGAGCTAGTTGGCCTGATGGTTTTAGACAACTTTGGGATGCTCCAGGCTTTACTTTAAATGAGGAATTTTTTCAAGATCCCAGATAGTCAAATCTTTGATAGTGAAAATTATAATGAGGGTTAAAGGCAGTTAGGAGAGCCTGTGAACCAGTCATATCCCTATAAGCATGGGAGGAATCTCCATATATTCATCACTGTGTTGGGGTGAGGAAGGTCTGTGTCTGTGATGGGTGTAACAGAGATGATTCCTCAAGTGGTATTGACAATAGGAATATTCTACAGCCATGGTGAAGCTGTAAGATCCAGAAGAAAACATGTGTATTACCTATTTCCATTTTTATGACTTAAAATTCTACAGTATAAGCCTCTATAATGACTTCAAAACTTTCCTAATGTTTCTAATTATTACCTTCTCTTAAACCTCTTCTGAGACTAGAAAAACAGGAATAAGGAGATAAGAAAAAGAAATGAGAAAAAAGAAAGAAAACATATGTAGAGAGAGGAGAAAACAGAAAAGAAAGGAGATTGGGGGAAAGAAAGAGGACATATTTATCTGAATTTCAAAATGTGGCCTACACCTCATGTTCACAGAGCAGAATCAGCCATATGGGCCTGCAGTGTAAGAGGAGGGGATAAAGAAGACAAAAGAGGAGATGGAAATGAGGCCTGGGTGGCCATCATGTGCATGTCCTATTTCTTTATCTATCAACCGAAGTCTTGTTGGAGACATTTTCTATGTTCATGATGACTATATGTCTTAGGTTTACAGAAGTCTCCTAATTTCATTTACTTCTTTAAGAGGATTAAATGAATAAATAGTGCATTTAATCAAATATTCTTTCTTTGTGAGAGCTTTCTCATAAATGAATTCTCAATCACTTTCCAAACTATGTGTCCTAATTTCTGGTTAAGAAAACTGGGTCACTGACCCTGGTAATTTTTAAAGATATACCTGACCCAGATGAGGCCCCTGTTTCTTTCTAGCCTCTTTCCTTTTCTTTGCTCCCCTCTTGGCATATCTGATTACTGGGGCACTTTAAGTGAAAGCATTCCTGTAAGGGTGGAAAGCCTGGATAATTCTGTGTCTGGGATCAGCAATGCAGCAGTCAGCAGAGTACTAATAGCAGCAATGTCAGTATCTAATGAAAAACTAGAAGGAAATCTCTTTGCTCCCTGATCTCCTTATACTCTCCTTCACTTAAGGACAGATGGGACTCAGCCTACCTATTTACTTTCTTCTTAGCTATTTGGGGGCCAACCAGAGAAGAAACATTGTCAAGAGAATTAGTGTTTTCCTTCTTAGAGGTCCATTAATTTGTTTAGGATAAGCTGTCTTCATGATCCATAGTTTTCTGCTCTTTATCCTGGGGCTCCCTGTTATTTGATCCAAGATTTATTTCTGACCCCAAAATAAGATACTTCACTTGACCTTTCTAGGCATAGCCTGGTTGGTGGCCACAGAAGCTCCTTGGCTGAGGACAGGGGATCAGAGACATATTCAAGCTACCATTTTTCTAGATCCCCCTCTTCCTAGGACAAGTGATTTTTTCCTTTGTTTATAGCCTAATTTTTTTTTTTTTTTTTTTTTTTTAACCCTGTAGAAAAAGAGAAGACCCTGAAGGAAACTGATTGACCTAGTGACTGCAACAATGGGCTAAAACAGCGATGACTGTGAGGATGGTGCAGGACCTGGTAGTATTTTTTTCTGTTGTCCACAGGGTCACTATGAGTCGGAACCAACTGAGTGGTACCTAATAACAACAACAACACTTTGTCTCATTAACTGTGGAGGAAATCCCTCCCCATTTCTCTTTTTGAGAATTTGAAGGATACTTCAAGCCTGGAATTACCTGCAGTATCAGATTTGGCCCCTAGAGGGAGGTGCTACACAAATTGAACTTTGTGAAAAGGGGACAAGGAACAGAAAGCAACCAGGCCCTTTGAAGAAGAACTTTTTTCTTTACGTGCTAGGTACACTCACCCACACTCTGTCAGGGTGTCCGTGTGGCTGAGTTGTTTCCAGAAAAAAACTCCAGAAAAAAGCCTCCTGTTTCCCCACAGTTCAGACATGAAACTCACCCTCATCTCAGTGCTTGTGCTGTTCTTCACATTCAGTGAGTAAAGTCTCATTTTATTTCATCTTTCTATTGTCTTCTGATTTAGAGTAAGTTTAAGGAAATAGTCTTCTCAGTTTTTAAGGCTCTCCCTGATCCAGAATTGATGTTACAGGAGGAACAAGAGCCCAGACAGTGACTCAGCCTGAGGACCACATCTTTGTGTTTGAAGGGGCCCCAGTGAAAATAAAGTGCAACTACTCATATTCTTGGATTCCTGTTCTCTCCTGGTATGTCCAGTATCCCAAGAAAGGACTCCAGTTACTTCTGGGGCACATCTCAGGAGACAGCATCAAAGGTTTCTCGGCTGACCTTGACAAGGGCAAGATGACCTTCCATCTGAAGAAACCATCAGCTCAAGGAAAAGACTCAGCCATGTATTACTGTGCTGTGAGTGACACAGTGACTGGTGTTGCATGGGAAACAGAGCACAAACCCTCTAGGGCTTACAAAAATTATGTTTTGTAAGGTGTCTATCTGGCCACAGTGGGGCAATTTTTCTCTACAGACTGACTCTGAGTTTACATCTTAGATACAATATTTTCAGTTGTCAGCTATCTATTAACCTGAAAATGTTGTGGAAGAAAATTCTTATTACCAACTCTAATTAAATTAAAAGTATGTTTTAAAAATACTAAGTATGTTTAGTCTGTCTAGTAGTACCTGATAAACAATACTTTTGAAATAAGTACTGTATGTCATTGTTGTTGTTGCTAAGTGCTGTCGAGTTGGTTCTGACTGATAGCAACCCTATAAAACGGAGTAGAATTGCCCCATAGGCTTTCCAAGGAGCAGCTGGTGGAGTCAAACTGCAGACCTTTTGGTTATCAGTCAGCCTTTTAACCAGTGCACTACCAGAGCTCCGAAAACTAGATAGCATGGCCTAAAAAAATGCTTTTCTTGGCTCAGAAGGATTATTCAGACTTAGGTGGTACATTTACACTTTCCTCAGTTCTTCTTCCACTCCATACCACCTCCACATGTGTTCATCACCACATATTTAAGTACAGTTTCTTCAAAGAACGATAGTGTTTCATGACTTGTGATTGCTAGTTTTTCTGCATCAGTGCCCTTTCCTCTCCTCATGCACTGCATGGACTCCTACTGTCTCATTCCAGGACCACTCAGGAGAAAAAAATGCAGCAATTAGGACAAGGAAAGTTTAATATAAAGAATTGCTAAATAACAGGAGATTAACTAGTAAAGTGTAAAATGAACTCTAAAGAATATAGGAATAACAAATGTAGGGAAAAGCTCTTATCTCTGTGACTAAATCATGGTTCCCAAGAAAGGAACACTTAGAGTAAGCCTTCTGCCAAGGCTATGATTCAGATCTCACTGGGGAGTGTGTGGCTATAGCCTGCTGGATGGTGGAGAAGTTTGCTGAAGTGCCAAAGACAAAGGCTGGTAAGCTGGTAAACTGCTGAACTTGCTGGTAACCTAGGTAGGGTGCTTGTGAAACTTACCAAGAAGCCACCCGTGGGGCTGTCACTGAAACGTGATGGAGGTGAGTGCCAATGGGTGTCCTACATGCTGGCCAAGTACTGTATGAGCAAGTGAGGAAAAGGTACCAGAACCAGGAAGAAACGCCTCTTCCTCCTGCAGAGTCCTTCTAACCCCCTTTACCGGCAAACTTAACATCATGCCAGCTGGAAATGTGGTATAGGGTCCAGATCCAGTATTACAAGCAGGTCATTGAATGGTAAATTTGGAGCTGAGAGTCAATTAGCTGATAATTGGCAAATCCATCCCTCTGTCTACTACCATATGCACCTGTATACACCTATTTGATTTGAGATTTGAGTCCATTCAGAGGCACCTTGGAAGAAAGGCCCAGTGATCTACTTTTTAAAAATAAGCCATTGAAAACCCTATGGAACACAGTTATACTCTGATACACATGAGTTCACTATGACTTAACATCAACTCGATGGCAACTGGTTAATATGTATTTGGACTTACAAACAATAATAAAACAGCTCTGTGTTTCCACCTAACATGTTACAGCTATCCTTTGAACAAATGAAGAAGTTCTCATCCTTTTCTCAAAATGAGGAAACTGACATTACCAACAGTCACTGCATCCATCTCTCAATTAATTACTTCTCAAATTCAGAGGAAGTCCCACTGAATATTCTGTTACCTACAGATTAAATATACAGTTTAACCTCCAAAAAGTTGTATATAAAATAATTATGCTAAGAAGGAGAGAGAAGAAGAAAATGGTAGCATATGCAAAGGAACACATACATATAACAAGTACAGCGAAAATACAGAAAGATACTACATTCCTTGATTCCATAATTGGTTAACAGGCTGCAACTGACATCTACAGCTTCCTTCTTTTGTTACCCATTTTCTATTTCTCCTTTCTTTAGCCATAAACTCAGTGGATTGGGGTTCTTTTCCTGGTGAAGTGATCCAAATCTTCATTCTCAAAGGGTCTGTGTTCTTGCTGTTAGGTGCCATCCAGTTGGTTCCAGCTCATAGCGACCCTATGTACTACAGAAGGAAACACTGTCCGGTCCTGCACCATCCTCACAATCATTGTTATGCTTCAGGCAATTGTTGCAGCTACTGTGTCAGACCATCTCGCTGAGGGTCTTCCAGGTTTTTGCTGACCCTCTACTTTACCAAGCATGATGTCCTTCTCCAGGGACTGATCCCTCCTGATAACATGTCCAAAGTATGTGAGATGTAGTCTCACCATCCTTGCTTCTAAGGGACATTCTGGTTGTACTTTTCCCAAGACAGATTTGTTCATTCTTTTGGCAGTTTATGGTATATTCAATATTCTTCACCAATACCACAATTCAAAGGCCTCAATTCTTTTTTTGTCTTCCTTATTCATTGTCCAGTTTTCACATGTATATGATGTTATTGAAAAGATCATGGCTTGGGTTAGGCACACCTTAGTCTTCAAGGTGACTTCATTGCTTTTCAATATTTAAAGAGGTCTTGTGTAGCAGATTTGCCCAATGCAACGCATCTTTTGATTTCTTGACTGCTGCTTACATGGGTGTTGATTGTGGATACAAGTAAAATGAAATCCTCGACAACTTCAATCTTTTCCTTGTTTATTGTGATGTTACTTATCGGTCCAGTTGTGAGGATTTTTCCTTATGTTGATGTGCAGGCCATACTAAAGGCTGTGGTCTTTGATCTTCATCAGTAAGTGCTTCAAGTCCTCTTCACTTTCAGCAAGCAAGGTTGTGTCATCTGCATAACTGGTTGTTAATGAGTCTTCCTCCAACTCTGATGCCCTGTTCTTCTTCATATAGTTCAGCTTCTCGGATTTTTTGCTCAGCATACAGATCAAATAGGTATGGTGAAAGGATACAATCCTAATGCACACCTTTCCTGACTTTAAACCGTGCAGTATCACCTCATTCTGTTCAAATGATTGCCTCTGGATCTATGTACAGGTTCCTCATGAGTACAAGTAAGTGTTCTGGAATTCCCATTCTTCACAATGTTATCCATAATTTGTTATGATCCACACAGTCTAATGCCTTTGCACAGTCAATAAAACACAGGAAAACATCTGTCTGGTATTCTCTGCTTTCAGTAAGGATCCATCTGACATCAGCAATGATATCCCTAGCTCCACTTCCTCTTCTGAATCCAGCCTGAATTTCTGGCAGTTCCCTTGTCTATATACAGCTGCAGCTGCTTTTGAATGATCTTCAGCAAAATTTTTACTTGTGTGTGCTATTAATGATATTGTTTGATAATTTCTGCATTTGGTTGGATCATCTTTCTTGGGAATAGGCATAAAAACGGATCTCTTCCAGTCAGTTGGTCACATAGCTGTCTTCCAAATTTCTTGGCATAAATGAGTGGGCACTTCCAGTGCTGCATCCATTTGTTGAAACATCTCAATTTATATTCCGTCAATTTCTGGAGACTTATTTTTCACCAGTGCCTTCAGTGTAGACAGGACTTCTTCCTTCAGTACCATCAGTTCTTGATCATATGCTACCTCTTGAAATGGTTGAAAGCTGACGAATTCTTTTTGGTATAACGACTCTGTGTATTCCTTCTATCTTCTTTTGACACTTCCTGCATTAATATTTTCCCCATAGAATCTTTCACTATTGCAACTCGAGGCTTGAATTTTTTCTTCCGTTCTTTCAGCTTGAGAAGTGCTGAGCCTGCTCTTCTCTTTTGGTTTTCTATCTCCAGCTCTTTGCAAGTCATTATAATACTTTGTCTTCTCAAGCCATCTTTTGAAATCTTCTGTTCATATCTTCTACTTCATCATTTCTTCCTTTTGCTTTGGCTATTTGACTTTCAAAAGCAAGTTTCAGAGTCTCTTCTGGCATCCATTTTGGTATTTTCTGTCTTTTTAATGACCTCTTGCTTTCTTCCTGTATGACGTTCTTGATGTCATTCCACAGCTCATCTGGTCTTTGGTCATTAGTGTTCAACTTGTCAAATCTATTCTTGAGATGATCTCTAAATTCAGGTGGGATATAGTCAAGGTTGTACTCTGGCTCTAGTGGACTTGTTCTAATTTTCTTCATTTTCAACTTGAACTTGCATATGAACAATTGATTGTCTGTTCTGCAGTCGGCCCCTGGCCTTGTTCTGACTGATGATATTGAGCTTTTTCATTGTCTCTTTCCAGAGAAGTAGTCAGTTTGATTCCTATGTATTCCATCTGGCGAAGTCCACTTGTATAGTCTCCATTTATGTTGGTGAAAAACGGTATTTGCAGTGAAGAAGTCATTGGTCATGCAAAATTGTATTATGTGATCTCTGGCATCATTTCTATTACCAAGGTCATATTTTCCAACTACCGATCTTCTTTTTTGTTTCCACCTTTCACATTCCAATCACCAGTAATTATCAACACATCCTGATTCCATGTTCTATTTCAGACTGCAGAAGCTGGTGAAAATCTTCAGTTTCTTCATCTGTGGCCTTAGTGGTTGGTGTGGAAATTTGAATAGTAGTTGTATTAACTGGTCTTCCTTGTAGGCGTATGGATATTATCCTAACACTGGCAGCGTTGTACTTCAGGATAGATCTTGAAATGTTCTTTTTGATGATGAATGCAACGCCTTTCCTTCAAGTTGTCAATCCCATCATAGTAGACCTTATGATTTTCTGAATGAAAATGGCCAATACCAGTCCATTTCAGCTCACTAATGTCTAGGATATACATGTATATGTGTTCCATTTCATTTTTGGCTATTTCATATTTTCCTGGACTCATACTTCGTACATTCCATGTTCTGATTATTAATGGATGCTGGTTCTTCTCATTTTGAATTGTGCCACATCAGCAAATGAATGTCCTGCAAGCTTGACCTCATACACGTCACTAAGGTTGACTCTACCTTGAGGAGGCAGCTCTTCCACAGTCATCTTTTGAGTGCCTTACATCCTGGGGGGATCATCTTCCAGCACTAAATCAGACAATGTTCTGCTGCTATTCATTAGGTTTTCACTGGCTAATTCTTTTCAGAAGTAGACTGCTGGGTCCTTCTTCCTAGTCTGTCTTAGTCTGGAAGCTCAGCTGAAACTTGTCTGCCATGGGTGACCCTCTTCGTATCTGAATACCGGTGGCAGAGCTTTCAGTATCACAGCAACATGCAAAACCCCACAGTATGACAAACTGACGGACACATGGGGGTCAAAGGGTCTAAGTCCTTAATAATACTGCATTTCTTGTTATTGTTGCTGTTGTTTACCTTTGTTGTTGTTAGGTGTTGTCGAGTCAATTCCAACCCATAATGATCCTATATGATGGAGCAAAACTGTCCCATAAGATTTTCTATGTTGTAATCTTTACAGGAGTAGATTGCCAGGTCTTTTCTCCGGCAGATCAGCTGGTGGATTCAAACCACCAATCTTTCAGTCAGCAGCCAAGCACTTAACCATTGAGCTATGTATTGGGTATGGAAAAGCTGTGAGGTTTCAGACATAGCCTTCTCTACACCTGTCGTGTAGTAGCAACCCAACCCCCCTTGGTAATTAGTAGCAATTACTACAGCCAGTAGAATAACCTCTTCTTCTAATTAGTGGTTCAGTGACTTTTTGCAAAAGCCCAGAAATGGCCACATGGCAACCCCGTCTTCCAATTCAATGAAACCACCATTATGCCCCTGGTGGAAGCATTAGTCCTTTTGGAGAACAAGGCCTCCAAACAAGCACAGCTCAAAGTTACAAAGACCGGAGGCCAAAATTCTGCTAGTGGGTTACTGGTTATAATAGCAAGAGGGTCCACTTACATGCCCATTTCCTTGATTCTTAGACCTATGCATTCTGGCTATGGGGGAGATGACACTATATAATGGTCTCTGATATAAAGCATACACTGCATCATCTAAGATAGGCCTCCATCTTTTCAGGGTGTTTTCTTCCAACTGGCACCATAAATGAGTCTTCAGTAAGCCATTCCATCTTTCAATAGGCCAGCCATTGAAAGGGTATGTAGTAAGACTAGATAATTCCATGGGCATGTGACCACTGCTGTACATCGTTTGTAATTAAAATAGTTCCTTAATCAGGAAAAATGCTATGGGGAATATCTTGATGGTAGATTAGGAATTCTGTGAGTTTATGAAGGTGATTCTGGCAGAAGAAGTAGAAGCAAGGAAGGCAAATCCATATGCAAGTGTACATGTCTATTCCAGTGAACATAAATCTCAGCCATCTTCATGATAAAAGAGGGCTAATGCAATCAATCAGTCACCATGTGTCTGACTGATCCTTCTGGGAAACGGCATTATATTAGGGGCTCAGAATCAGTCTCTGTAGTTGGCAGATAAGGCTCTCAGCAGTAGCATTAGCTAGATAAGCCTTGATAAGGGAAAATCCAACCTTTTGAGTCCACACATGACTTCCATCTCTCCCACCAAGACCACTTTTTTTCGTGGTCTCATTGAGTAAGCACTGGGGTGGCAAAGGAAAGATGTTGATCCATACATAGAGTACCCCATTTTGTCCATGTCAAAGAGCCCCCACTGCAGTGGTTTTCCCTTGGTGTATATTCACATAGAACATATTTACCTTAATAGTCTGTGCCTATTCTGAGAGGTCCATTCAGATACCTCTTCCCCAGATTTTCTTGCCACCAATCTTCCAATTCTGTTTCTTCTAAATCTCTTAACATCTACCCAAACCATTAATCATTGCCTATGAATCAATGTAGATCAGTACTTCTGACAATCCCTCACTCCACCCAAGGTGAGCAACCCAAATGTACCCTTGATATTTTGTCCACTGGGGGGATTTTTCCTTCACCACTTTCGGTCAATGTGGGTGCAGTGTTACTTTTGTGTGGTAATGGCATAATAACCATCATAACTCACTTGAAAAACAGGTTTGAGGTTTTTCTTCCTCAGTGAACTGGTTGTAAGAAACTCTCTATGGATTAAAGAAGAGAGGACAATTCAAGCAAAATTGTTGTTAAAGGAATCAGATCCACCTACTTTGTTACTTACTTTGAAACTTACTTGTACCTTCTGGATCTTCCTAAGCTCATTCTCTTATAAACCATTTCTACCTGATGACAGATTGCTATAGAGACTGCCCCACCTTAGGGCTTAATCAGACAACACTCAGTTCATGATGGAAGTTCATACTGCATGGTCACCTGTTTTCCCTGAATTAGACATTCACTCCTCACCAAGGTCAATCAGCAAGCCAGAAGTTGTTTTTCAAAAATAGAATAGTTATTTGAAGTAAAAGGGCATGTATTTTCTCCAAAGTACCAGAGAACTACACCTTGATTCTCCTATTGGTGCAACCCAGAATCTCCACACAGCATCTCTATTTACTGTGGAAACCTCCAATATCAGTTTGGATGTTATGAATTATAAGGCCCAAATGGTAAAGTAGATTTCACTGAAGCCTGAATTACTACAGAGCCTCCTCTTTCTCTAGTCTCCGCACAAAACTGGTAAATTTACAGGTGACTTTGTCAACAGATCATAGTAGCACACCCATGTGTGGTGTAGCTTGCCTCCAAAATCCAAAAAGACCTAGCAAGTGTTATACCTCTTTTTCTGTGGTAGGTGGTGTCAGGTATAGCAAAGTGTACGGGATATCTTGATATTCTCTGCACCATTGAACCCCTAGAAGCTTGACTGAGGTGGCAAGAATTTTTTGTGGGGTTTATTGCCATATCTACTGTTATAGGCTGAATTGTGTTCCCCAAAAATGTGTGTCAACTTGGCTAGGCCATAATTCCCAATATTGTATGGTTGTCCTCCATTTTGTGATCTGATAATTGTATGTGTTGTAAATAATAACCCTGGTGGTGCAGTAGTTAAGAGCTCAGCTGCTAACCAAAAGGTCGGGAGTTCAAATCCACCAGCCACTCCTTGGAAACTCTATAGGCCAGTTTTACTCTGTCACATATAGGTCACTAGGAATTGACTCCATAGCAAGCGAGCAGCCTAACATGTCTTCATGATGTTAATGAGGCAGGATTAGAAGCAGTTATATTAATGAGGCAGGACTCAATCCACAGGATTAGGTTGCATTTTGTGCCAATCTCTTTTGAGATATGAAGGAGGGAACTGAGCAGAGAGAAGAGGGATCTCCTACTACCAAGAAAGAAGAGCCAGAAGCTAACACGTCCTTTGAACCTGGGGTCCCTGTGCTGAGAATCTCCTAGACCAGGGGAAGATTGATGACAAGGACCTTCCCCCAGAGTCGACAGAGACAGAAAGCCTTCCCCTAGAGCTGGCATCCTGAATTTGGACTTCTAGCCTCCTAAACTGTGAGAGAATAAATTTCTGTTTGTTAAAGCCATCCACTTGTGGTATTACTGTTATAGCAGCACAAGTGAACTAAGACACGTACTCATTGTTAAATTCCCAGCTCAAGTGGTTTCTTATATTTTAAGCATCTCATGACCTCTGGAGGTGCATTCCCATTCTCTTTATAACCACTGTACGATATACTTGTTTTCTTCCTGGCATCAATTACAGGGCATTAAACCTTTATCTCATCTCTTTTCCTATGGACTGTCTACTCCAGAGCAAAATCATGTGTTCTCTCTGGTTCTAACCTAAGCTTCTAACACAGTATGAAGCACACAATACATACTCAGTAAAGGCATGTTAAATAAATATAAAAAGCAATAATCCTTCCTTGTGAGCACTTGTGACCACCTCTGTGAATGTGACTTTACTGGTTTTGTCAGGACATTGCAGCAAGTCAATTTATCTAAACAAACAGTATGCTCATCTGGGCAAATAGCTGCCTAATCAGGTGGCAATTTGCTTAACTAGACAAATGACTTGCTTAGTTTCCTAATTAAAACTCATCTTAAAGCTTTTGCCACATTGTATCCACCAGTCCTAAACTCTTATGTCATGAATTTTGCCCAATCCAAATTGGTTCTTAACCTTGAGTGATTCACCTTAAACTACTACAAAAAAAAAAAAAAAAAAAAAAAAAACCAACTTGTAAATACCCCTTTTTAACTTATCCATTTTGAGACACTGCTACTATAAAATACGAAACTTTTCTTAGGATTTTTTTTGTCAGCTTTACTGAGGTATGATTTGCATACAATAGAACTCACCAATTAAAGAGTGCTAAATATATACAGTCAGTAACACCACTACAGTCATAATACAGAATGTGTCCATGAAAATTCCTTCATGCTCCTTTGCAGTCAATTTCCTTCACCCATCCCCAACCCCTGGCAACCACTCATCTGCTTTCTATCATTATAGTTTTGCCTTCTCTAGAATTTTATATAAATGGAATTATACAGCATATAATCTTTGGGCCTGGCCTCTTTCATAAAATATAATACTTTTAATAGAAAATGTAGGAGAAAATCTTTGAGACCTAAAGCTAGGCAAAGAATTCCTGGAGGTAACACCAAAGCACAATTCATAAAGGAAAAACAAAAAAGACAAACTGGACTTCATCAAAATAAAAACTTTGAAACTGTGAAAAACCCTGTCTAGAGGATGAAAAGGCAATGTAACAGACAAGAAAATATTTTCAAACCACATATCTGACAAAGGCCTTATATCCAGAGTATGTAAATGAAACTCATAACTCAATGGCAAAAAATAGACACAAAAACAAAAACAATCTGATTAGAATGAGAAAAGACATTTCACCAAAGAAGAAGTATAAATGGAAAATAAGTAAATGAAAAGATGTTGGACATTGTTATCTATTAGGAAAATGTAAATTTAAACCACAAAAAGTATCATTATAAACAACTTAGAACAACGAAAATATAAAATAGTGATGATACAAAATATTGGTAAAGATGTGGACTAACTAGTTATCTCATACATTGTTGGTTGGAATGTAAAATGGTATAATCACTCTGAAAAATAGTTCGGCAGTTTGTTATAAAATTAAATACGCACTTATATAACCAAGCAATTACACTCTTGGGTATTTTTTGTGAGGTTTATTGCCACACCTACTCATTGTTTAATTTCCAGATCAAGTGGGTTTCTTGTATTTTAAGCATCTCCTGACCTCTGGAGCTACATTCCCATCCCCTTTATAATCCTGCATTTATTTTCATCCTGGCACCTATTTCAGCGCATCACCAAGAAATGAAACTTATAGTCACATAAAATCCTGTACACAAATGTTTATAGCAGATTTATTCATAATTGTAAAAAACTGGAAACAGCCCAGATGTTCTTTAATGAGTGAATGATATAAACTGATAAATTCATGCCATGGAATACTACTCAACAATAAAAAGAAACAAACTATTGATACAGGCAGCAACCTGGATGGGTCTGAAGGGCATTATGTTTAGTAAAAATAGTCAATCCCATACATATGGTATGATTACATTAATATAATATTCTCAAAACAACAAAATAATAAAGATGGAGAACAGATTAATGGTTGCCAGGGACAGAGATGGGGGAGGGTTGTGACTCTAAACGAACGAGGGAATTCCTTTGTGGTGACAGAACAGATCTGTATCTTGATTGTGGTGGTGGTTACAGGAATCTATGCATGAGATAAAATTGTACAAACACACAGTCTAGTTACCTTATTGTATCAATGTCAATCTCCTGATTTTGATACTGTACTATAGTTATATAAGATGTCATCATTGGAGGAGGCTATAGGGCTCTACGAGCTATCTTAGTAACTTCTTGTGAATCTATAATAATGTCAAAATAGTTTACCATACCAAGGCTTCCACCAGACTGAGTCCAGTACAGCTAGATGGTGCCTAGCTACCACCACTGAATGCTCTGACCAGGATCACAACAGAGGGTTCTGGACAGAACTGGAGAAGGATGTAGAACATAATTCTAACTCACAAAAAAAAGACCAGATTTACTGGCCTAAAGGAGACTGGAGAAACCCCGAGAGTATGGCCCCCAGACACCCTTTTAGCTCAATGGTGAAGTTACATCCGAGGTTCACCGTTCAGCCTGGGAGTGGACAGCCCCGTAAAACCAAATGAGACTAACGAGGTACAGTAGTCCAGTGACAAGGGCCAGAAGGCAGAAGGGGACAAGGAAGCTCGTGATAGGGAACCCAAGGTTGAGTAAGCATATTGTTGATGTGTTGTGAGATTGTTAACCATTGTCATAGGGCAACATTTGTAGTAAATGTTAAATGAGAAACTATTTTGTTCTGTAAGCCTTCATCTTAAGTGAGAATAACAGCACAAATGGAAGAGCGTAGTCAATGTCACTGAACTGTGCATGTAGAAATTTTTCAAAACATGTATCATTGGCTGTGTGTATTTTCACCAAAAAAAAAAAAGAGGTTGAGAAGTTAGAGGGTTGACATGTTGTGGGGTTGTTAACAAATGTCGTAAAACAATATGTGTACTACTGTTTCATGAGAAACTATTTGTTCTGTAAGCCTTCACCTGAAGTACAATTTAAACAAAAAATTTAAAAAAAAAATAGTTTACTATAGCCACCAATCTTTGTAAAAACTTTTTCTATTGTAGTTTACATGAAAGTTTACAGAGCAAACTAGTTTCTCATTAAACAATTAATACACATATTGTTTTGTGACATTGGTCGCCAACCTCACGACATGTCAATACTCTCCCCTTCTTCACTTTGGGTTCCCTATTACCAGCTTTCCTGTCCCCTCCTACCTTCCAGTCCTTGCCCCTGGGCTGGTGTGCCCTTTTAGTCTTGTTTTGTTTTATGGGCCTGTCTAATCTTTGGCTGAAGTGTGAACCTCAGGAGTGACTTCATTACTGAGCTGTAAGAGTGACTGGGGCCATACTCTTGGGGTTTCTCCTCACCACCAATCTTATCAGGGAAATTTTTAAGAAGTGGGAACGTGTCAAGCCCATGTTTGGGGATACAAGTTTTCAAAACATTCTAATTTTCGTCTGGACGCCCAAATTTTATCTTTGGCAGGAACCAATGTCAATTGTTTTCCTTGAAATGGGGGCTTATTTCTATTATTTTCAAGAATATATCTGTCAAACACCCAAGTACACTTTTCTGTCAGTCATGATTTAAAGTAAAAAAATGGAGTACCAGGAAAAAGCAGGTAGTTCAGTTTGCAACGCAAACAACTGTACCAGTGTTTTTCCTCAAGACAATCATCATACTTAATATACTTCAGATGTGCTTTATGTGTACTTCCCATTTTATCACACAGAATATTAAAAGATCTTGTAATGGTTAATTTTAGGTGTCATCTTGGCTAGGCTGTCATTCCCAGTGGTTTGGCCTAATACTAAGACTAATTGCTGTGCCATAATTTAATCTAATTCAATGTAATCTAATTATCTTCCATAAAGTAATCTAATGTAAAGTAATCAATCAGTTGAAAGGAGAGTTCCTTACGGTGTGGTCTGTCTCCAGGCTATAAATAGATATTTTGGCAGAATTCCCTCTCTCTCTCCACTCTTCACTCTTCTTGTCACCTGACCTACAGATCTTGGGATGTAAGCCTGCAGAAATCTCCAGTGTGCCACCTGACCTGTGGATTTTGGACTTGGCAGCCTCCCCCACAATCATGTGAGCCAATCCCTTGAAGTCAATCTCTTTCTACGTATATATATGTTTCTCATTGGTTCTAATTTTTGTGATTGGTTAAATAAAATGATGTATGTAAAGTCTCTGGGTGATGCAAACGGTTAATGTTCTCGAATCAAACTGAAAGGTTGAAGGTTCAAATCTACCTAGAGGTGCCTTGGAAGACAGAACTGATAATCTACTTCCAAAAAATCAGCCATTGAAAACCCTATGGAATACAGCTGTACTCTGACACACATGGATCGTCATGAGTTGGAATCGACTTGACATAAAATAGAAAAATAAAAGAAAAATCCTTAGAAAAGTGCCTGGTACATGTTAAGGGTTAAATAAATATTATCAAATAACTTTAGTATCCTGGGGCTTTGCATTACCTGGAACTCTTGGAGTCTTTCCCAGCATGTGATAGGGAGCAACAGAAAATATAGCTTCATAATTTCTTCTGAATCATGTCCGTACAGTCTTCACCATTCCAGAGCATGTACAATTAGCCCAACGATGTTGGGACAAAAAGATGGCAGTGCCTCTCTCTCCTAAGACTCACCTTGGTTTGAAATCATCCTGTGTTTGTATTGAAAGGAAAGAGGGGGCTTGTCTCTGACTGGCTAGGCAAGAAACCTGAGGCTCTCTCTGGGAGGGCAGAAGGGCTAGAGAAGAGGCTCTTTGACTGAGAAGCTTGGCTCCATTTCAGACCCCAGAGCTGTGTCTTCTGTGAGCCCAATAAGGAGGAAAAATGGAGAAACTCCTGGGAGTTGATTCTATGACTTCAACGGGCCAGTGAGTTGGGGGCTCTTGGTGATAGGAACAGGGAGAGCAAAGTTCAGAGTCCATAAGATGAAGGGTAAAGTCTTCCTCTTAATTTGGAAATGTACTTGAAGATGAGGGAAGGAAACATAAGCACTAGAGAGTGAAAATGCAATGACTGACTCCTGGTCTCTGTCTCGTGTTTCTGCCTAGGGGTGAACAGCCAAGTAGAACAGAATCCTGAGGCTTTGACCATCCCGGAGGATGAACATGCCACCATGAACTGCAGTTGTAACACTAGTATAAACAACTTACAGTGGTATGAACAAGATTCAGGTAGAGGTCTTGTCCTATTAATTTTAATACGTTCAAATGAGAAAGAGACACCTAATGAAAGACTAAAAGCCACTCTAGATACCTCCACCAAAAGCAGCTTCCTGTTCATCACTGCTTCCCAGGCGGCAGACACTGCTGCTTACTTCTGTGCAATAGATACACAGTGCTTACCAGGCACCTGCAGCACTTACACAAATTGCCAGAGCTGCTGCTTAGATCCCCTAACAGTGGGTAGAGTTGGTGGTTACGTCTTCTCACAAAGGAGAGTCTACCAACAACTGGCAACATGAAAGGGGGTGCCCTCTTAAATCTGTGATTTGTTTTGGAAGCACCTTGGAATGTGGCAAAGGGCACTAGATTTGGAGTGAAAAACTAAAATGCCAGCTTCAGTTCTGCCAATGCTGGACATACAACCATAGACACATCATAACTGGAAGTGAAGTATTTGGATTGATGAGTCCAAAAGAGCCTTCAAACTCCAATTTTCTCAGAAAAAGAAATAAGCCCTGGAGACTTGCTGAGGATGAGGAGGGACTACTCAGTATTTTATGTGCAGACCCTCAAGTCCTAGATAGATCTTTGAGATGCATGATATATTCTTACATTCCTCTATAGGAAACAGTATCAGAATTCATCAGGCATTGGAATTAGAAGGGATCTTAGGACTCTTTCAACCAAACTTTTCATTTTACAGGTGAAAGTGGAAATGTGTTCTGGAAAGAACCTGAAGTCTGGAGCAATAGTGACAAAGATCTGAATCTGATTAAGCCACTTATTAATTGTATGACTTCCAAGCCTCAGTTTCTCCATAAGTAAAATGAGAACTTACAAGAAAGTCATAATGTTCTCCCATGCAAGTGAGAGATGTATTTTATCTATTACCAGATTCTGAAATATTTTTTGAAAGTGGTTACTTTTATTATCAAGTATATAACAGTTTTCCATTCATTTATTCTTGCTTCTAGTTAGATAAATAAATGCTGGATGTAGTTTTCTTGACAGAGTTTTGATACTACTGAAAATGTTTTTTGTGGAGAAAAACAGGGCATTTATATTTATGTTCACACTTGTGAAATGGTGGGGGAGGGCAGGAGAAAGACCGTATAAAGGGTGTGGTCCACAAACACCAGAACTTGAACCATCAACATTGCCTGTATCAGAATCATCTCAGAATCATCTGGAAGACCTTTGAAGATCTAGATTATTAGACTCTATCCCAATTTACTCAATAGCCTCTGATGAAGTGTTCCAGGAATTTTTATTTTTTATTTTTTTATTGTTGTAGTTTAAGTGAAAGTTTACAATTCAAATTAGTCTCTCATACAAAAATTTCTACCGACATTGTCATGTGACCCCAATTGCTCCCTATACTGTGACAGCACACTCCACATTTCCACCCCTGATCTCCCATGTCCAGTCAACCAGCTCCTACCCTCTCTGCCTTCTTATCTCACCTCTGGACAGAAACTGCCCATTTAGTCTCATGTATCAACTTGAACTAAGAAGCACATTCTACAGGCGTATCATTTTATGGCCTGTAGTCCAGTCCAATCTTTGTCTGAAGACTTGGCCTCGGGAATTGTTTTATTTCTGGGTTGATAGAGAGTCCAGGGGCCATGCTTTTTGGGGTTCCTCCAGTCTCAGACCATTAAGTCTGGTCTTTTTACTAGAATTTGAGTTCTGTACTCCACCTTTCTCCTACTCCATCAGAGACTCTCTATTGTGTTCCCTGTCAGGGCGGTCATTGGTGGTAGCCAGGAACCATCTAGTTCTTCTGATCTCAGGCTGATGCAGTCTATGGCCCTTTCTGTCTCTTAGGCTACTTTCCTTGAGACTTTGGTGTTCTTCATTCTCCTTTACTCCAGGTGGTTGGGACAAATTGATGCATCTTAGATGGCCACTTGCTAGCTTTTAAGACCCCAGACGCCACTCACCAAAGTACGATGCAGAACACTTTCTTAATAAATTTTGTTATGCCAATTGACCTAGATGTCCCCCCAAAGCATGGTCCCCAGATCCCCGCCTCTGCTACTCTGTTCATTGAAGTGTTTGGTTGTATTCAGGAAACTTCTTAGCTTTGCTTTAGTCCCATTGTGCTGACTTCCCCTGTAGTGAGTGCTGTCCTTCCCTTCACCTAAGATAATTTTTGTCTACTATCTAGTTAGTAAAGAAACCTAACCCTCCCTTCCCACCTTCATAACCATCAAAGAATGTTTTCTTCTGTGTTTAAACCTTTGTTAAGTTCTTATAATAGTGGTCTCATACAGTATTTGTCCATCTGTGACTGACTGAAATCACTCAGCATAATGTCCTCCAGATTCATCCATGTAATAAGATGTTTCACGGCTTCATCATTGCTCTTTATCATTGCGTAGTATTCCATTGTGTGAATATACCATAATTTGTTTACCGGTTTGTCCGTTGATGGGCACCTAGGTTATTTCCTTCTTTTTTCTATCGTGAACTGTGTTGCAATGAACATGGGTGTGCATATATTATTCGTCTGATGGCTCTTATTTCTCTAGGATATATTCCAAGGAGCAGGATTGCTGGATCGTATGGTATTTCTATTTATAGCTTTTTAAGTAAGTGCCAAATCAATTTCCAAATTGGTTATAGCATTTTACATTCCCACCAACAGTGTATAAGTGTTCCAGTCTCTCCACAACCTCTCCAGCATTTATTATTTTGTGTTTTTTGGGTTAATGATAGCCTTGTTGGAGTGAGACGGTATCTCATTGTAGTTTTGATTTGCATTTCTCTAATGGCTAATGATGGTTAGCATTTCTTCAAGTGTCTGTTAGCTGCCTGAATGTCTACTTTGGCGAAATGCCTGTTCATACTTTTGCCCATTTTTTAATTGGGTTATATGTCTTTTTGTTGTTGAGATTTTGCAGTATCTTGCAGATTTTAGAGATTAGATGCTGATCAGATTTGTCATAGCCAAAAATTTTTTCCAAATCTGTAGGTTGTCTTTTTACTCTTTTGGTGAAGTCTTTGGATGTGCATAGGTGTTTGATTTTTAGGAGCTCCCATTTGTCTAGTCTCTCTTCTGGTGCTTGTACATTGTTATTTATTGTTCATATTCTCTTTAAGCCATATATTAGAGCTCCTAGGATTGTCACTGTTTTTTCTTCCATGATCATTTTCGTTTTAGATTTTATGTTTAGTTCTTTGCTCCATTTTGAGTTACTTTTTGTGCAGGGTGTGAAGTATGGTCTTGTTTCAGTTTTTTGCAAATGGATATCCAGTTATGCGAGCACTATTTGTTAAAGAGACTGTCTTTTCCCCAGCTAACGGAATTTTGGCCTTTGTCAAATATCAGCTAATCATAGGTGGTTGGATTTCCGTCTGGATTCTCAATTCTGTTGCAGTGGTCTATGTGTCTGTTGTTGTACCAGTACCAGGCTGTTTTGACTACCGTGGTGATCTAATAGATTCTAAAATCAGGTAGTGTGAGGCCTCCCACTTTGTTCTTCTTCTTGAACAATGCTTTACTTATCTGGGCCCTCTTCCCTTTCCATAAGAAGTTGGTCATTTGTTACTCCATCTCATTAAAAAATGTCATTGGAATTTGGATTGGGATTGCATTGTATCTGTATATAGCTTTCAGTAGAATTGACATTTTCACAATGTTGAGTGTATGTATCCATGAAAAAGGTATGTTTTTCTGCTTATGCAAGTTTCTTTTGGCTTCTTACAGAAGTGTCTTGTAGTTTTCATTGTATAGGTCTTTTACATCTCTGGTTAGATTTATTCCTAAGTATTTTATCTTCTTGGGAGCTATTGTAAATGGTATTGATTTGGTAATTTCCTCTTGGAAGTTCTCTTTGTTGGTGTAGAGGTATCCAACTGATTTTTTTATGCTTGTCTTGTAGTATGATACTTTGCTGAAATCTTCTATTAGTTCCACTAGTTTTCTTGTGGATTCTTTGGGATTTTCTGTGTGTAACTTCATATCATCTGCAAATAGAGATACTTTGACTTCTTCCCTACCAATCTGAATATGCTTTATTTCTTTTTCTTGCCTTATTGCTCTGGCTAGGAAGTCCAGCACAATGTTGAATAAGAGTGGTGATAAAAGGCATCCTTGTCTTGTTCCTGTTCTCAAGGGGAATGCTTTCAAAGTCTGTCTATTTAGGGATGTTGTTGGCTACTGGCTTTGTATAAATGCTCTTAATTATGTTGAGGAATTTCCCTTTTATTCCTGTTTTGTTGAGAGTTTTTATTGTGAATGGGTGTTGGACTTTGTCAAATGCCTTTTCTGCAGAGATAAATAAAATCGTGTGGTTTTTGTCTTTTGTTTTATTAATGTGATGGATTACATTGATTGTTTTTCTAATGTTGAACCATCCCCTCATACCTGGTATAAATCCCACTTGATCAAGGTGAATTTTTTTTTTTTTTTTTTTTTTTTTTGTTATGTTGCTGAGTTCTATTGCCTAGAATTTTGTTGAGGATTTTTGTGTCAATGCTCATGAGGGATATTGGTCTGTACTTTTCTTTTTTTTTTTTTTTTTTTTTGGTGGTGTCTTTATCTGATTTTTCTATCAAGGTTATGCTGGCTTCATAGAATGAGTTTGGGAGTATTCCGTCCTTTTCTATGCTCTGAAATACCTTTAGTAGAAGTGGTGTTAACTCTTCTCTGAAACTTTGGTAGAAATCTTCAGTGAAGCCTTCCCATCCAGGGCTTCTTTTTGTTGAGAGTTTTTTTTTATTACCTTCTCAATCTCTCCTTTTGTTATGGGTTTATTTAGTTGTTGTACATCTGTGTTAGTTTAGGTAGGTAGTGAGTTTGTAGAAATTTGTCCATTTCCTCCAGGTTTTCAAATTTGTTAAAGTACAATTTTTCATAGTAGTCTGTTATGATTATTTTAATTTCAGTTGGGTCTGTTGTGATATCACCCATCTCATTTCTTATATGGGTTATTTGCCTCCTCTCCTGTTTTTCTTTTGTCAGTTTGGCCAATGGTTTATCCATTTTGTGCATTTGTTCAAAGAACCAGCTTTTGTTCTTGTTAACTCTTTCAATTGTTTTTCTATTCTCTATTTCATTTAATTCTGCTCTAATTCTTATTATTTCGTTTCTTCTGGCACCTGTGGGCTTCTTTTGCTGTCTTTCTACTTGTTCCAGTTGTAGGGTTCATGCTTTGATTATGACCCTTTCCTTTTGGATGTGTGCATTTATTGCTATAAACTGACCTCTCAGCACTGCTTTTGCTGTATCCCAAAGGTTCTGGTAGGATGTGTTTTCATTCTCATTTGCTTCTATGAATTTCTTTATTTCATCCTTAATTTCTTCTATAACCCACTAGCTTTTGAGCAAGGTGTTTTTCAGTTTCCATGGGTTTGATTTTTTTTTTTCCTTGCTTTTTGTGTTGTTTATTTCCACTTTTATGGCTTTATGGTCAGAAAAGATGCTTTGTAATATTTTGATGTTTTGGAGTTTGTTAAGGCTTGCTTTATGGCCTAATATGTGGTGTATTCTGGAGAATGTTCCATGTGCACTGGAAAAGAAAGTATACTTAGCTGCTGTTGGGTGCAGTGTTCGGTATATGCCTATGAGATCAAGTTGGTTGATTGTAGCATTTAGCTTTTCCATGTCTTTGTTGAGCTTCTTTCTGGATGTTCTGTCCTTCACCAAAAGTGGCATGTTGAAATCTCCTACTACTATTGTGGAGCTGTTTATCTCTCTCTTCAGAGCTGTTAGAGTTTGTTTTATGTATTTTGGGGCTCTGTTGCTGGGTGCATAAATGTTTATTATAGTCATGTCCTCCTGGGGTATTGACACTTTAATCATTATATAGTGCCCTTCCTTATTCTTTGTGGTGGATTTTACTTTAAAGTTTATTTTGTCAGAGATTAATATTGCCACTCCTGCTCTTTTTTGAGTGTTGTTTGCTTGATTTTTTTTTCCTCCTGTTTTTTAGCCTGTTTTTGTCTTTAAGTCTAAGGTGCTTCTCTTGTAAGCAGCTTATAGCTGGATCATGCTTTTTTAACCAACCTGCCTCTCTCCTTCTCTTTATTGGTGCATTAAGTCATTTACGTTCAGCGTAATTATTGATAGGTATGAGTTTAGTGCTGTCATCCTGATATCTCTTTTTTTGTGTTTTTCACAGTTTCTTTTTCTCTTCAATTTTCTGTGCTGAGTCGTTTTTCTTTATGTATTTTTTTTTTTTTCATCTTTTTCTTTGGTTGTAGATTTTGTGTTTGTGGGGTCTTTACGTTTTTATACTTTTTTATCTTGATTTGTAGGAGTGTTAGATTCCTTTGTGGTTATCTTAATATTTGCCCCTATTTTTCTAAGTTTATACCAGTCTTTTATTACTTTATATTGCATTGACTTCCCCTCCATATGAAAAATCAATGTCTCCATGTTTTAAGTCCTTCTTTTTGGTTTTAAAGTTGCCCTTTTTTACATATTGATATCTGTTTCCCTATTTTCAATGTTTTAGCTTTGACGTATTTTCAATATCCATATCTGAGGCAATATCTGTTTGCTCTTTCTTGTGTTCTAGTCTTGTGTTGTTGTCTGGTATATCGATTATCTAACTGGAGGACTCCCTTTAGTATTTCTTGTTTGGTTTCTGCAAATTCCCTGACCTTCTGTTTATCTGGAAATGCCCTAATTTCGCCATCATATTTGAGAGAGTTTTGCTGGATATATAATTCTTGGCTGACAGTTATTTTCCTTCAAGGTTTTATGTATGTCATCCCATTACCTTCTAGCCTGCATGGTTTCTGCTGAGTATTCCGAGCTTATTCTAATTGACTCTCCTTTGTAGATGACTTTTTTTTATCCCTAGCTGCTCTTAAAATTCTCTCTTTATCTTTGGTTTTGGTAAGTTTGATTATAATATGTCTTGGTGACTTTCTTTTGGGATCTACCTTATGTGGGGTTCGATGAGCATCTTGGATAGATATCGTCTCATTTTTCATGACATCAGGGAAGTTTTCTGTCAGCAAATCAACAATTTTCTCTGTATTTTCTGTTATCCGCCCCCCACCCCGTTCTGGTACTCCAATCACTCATAGGTTATTTCTCTTGAGAGAGTCCAACATGACTCTTAGAGTTTCTTCATTATTTTCAATTCTTTTATCTGATTTTTCCTCAGATAAGTTGGCACCAAGAGCTTTATTCTCAATGTCACTGATTCTAACTTCTACTGCCTTAATTCTGCTCCTATGACTACCTACTGAGTTGTCTAATTCTGAAATTTTATTGTGAATCTTCTGGATTTCTGATTGCTGTCTATAGATTCTTGCAGCCTATTAAATTTGTCATTATGTTCTTGAATAACATTTTTAAGTTCCACTACTACTTTGTCTGTGTGTTCCATGGATATTTCTTCATTCTATGGAATTTTCTTTCTAATTTCTAGAAGAGTTCTGGATATTAATTTTTTGTATTCTGCCTCTGGTAATTCCAAGAAGTTCTCTTCCTCCAAAGAATTTATTGATTCTTTATTTTGGGAACTTGCTGAAGCCCTCATGGACTGCCTCTTTATGTGACTTGATATTGACTGTTGTCTTCAAGCCATCAATAATTTATTATAATTTTATTTTGTATTTGTATAGTGAATCTTAGCTTCTTGTTTTGTTTTGTTATGCTCAAATTGGCTGCTCGTGTGCACTAGTTTGATTTTTGAAAACTTTCAATCTCTAATGTCCTGTCACCAGGTAGTTAGTTCTGTAACTAAGTATGTGCACGAAGGAGTCCGTTAAATTTTCCTATATGGGTTCAGCTCGGGTGCCCAGGCAGTTGGTCACCAAGTGTGTGTGCAGGCTCTCACCCACAGTCCTAGAGAAGCATGAGTGATTGGTGCAGGCACTGGACTCTGGCTGTGGTAGGAGACCACACACTGAGCCAGGCAGGGGGCTGATGGCTGCCCCTGAGGGTCTGAAAGGGAAGCGTGTCCTTATTCTCTAGGGTGAGTAGGTAGGTGAGTTTTGCAGCTGGACTATGAGCACCCCACTCTGTTGAGTGTAAAGACTCGAGGGCACAACTTTTTCTTGGACTCCTGTAGCAGGCGACTGGGAGCTTTAGGTGATCCCACCAGTCCTCAAGCCCCTATTGCAGATAGATAAAATTGCCTACTTAAGGGGCAGGGCTGTTTCAAGGGTCAGAAATCTGCCAGTTCATAGCTGAAGCAGTTGAAGTTAAACTTCAGATGTTTGCCCTGTTGTTCTGTGGTTCTGAGGGCTAACACTGTTGAGATGGTTCCCCACAAGTCTATGCAGGAGTGTAAGGCACTCAGAGTCTGCAGACCCCTTATACCTGTGCCTAGCAAAGGAGCTGTGCCGACCCTGTGTTCCTGGCTTAGCGGAGCCAGTAGCTTATTTGTTCCATTTTCAAGGCCAGGAGAATGGGTCAGGGAACTTTCTGGGATCTACTTCTGGCCCAGCTGACTCCCAGTGCACAGCGTGGAGGGAGGAGGTAAAAGGGAGAGAGGTTTTTCCCAGGTGGGTTTTTTTTTTTTTAATCCCCGTGAAAGGCCGCATGCATGTACTTATCTTAGCCACTTGGGAGCTGCTTTTCACTGGTTCTGAGTGTCCAAGCAGAATTTCTGCTGCCGTGTCTCTCTCGATGGGGAAACTGCTTCCTAAGTGCACGTGCAGCACAGCTGTTTGCCTACTTCACTGCAGACTGGCTGGGTGCAGACTACAGTTTCACTGTGGTGGCTCTGGCACTCTTCACTTCTTCCAAACCATCTCCCTCTCCCCAGCCCAGTGACTCAGTCCGATTCCTCAACTTTGCCTTGTTCAGGGCTCCTAGATATTCATATAGAATCAAATCACTTGTTTTTCTATGTCTTTGTTGTAAGAGGGATATACGAAGTGTCTAACTACTCTGCTGTCTTAGCCACGTCCCCCCACTCATTCATTTATTCACTCATTCTACAAGTATTTTTTTGAGCATCTACTAAGAGCTAAAGATCTGTATATTTTGGGAAATGGGCAGTTTAGACTAATAAGACTAAGTTCCTGAGCACAGGAACACCAAGAAAAATAGTTTGAAAAATAGAACACAAGTGATTCTACTATGACGTGGTAAAGACAATGATAGATATGTACGCAAGGTAAGATGGGCACTTAGTCTGATGAGATGGGTTAATGTTTTCACATAGAGGTGGCATGTAAATTGCTTCTTAAAGAACAAATAAGTTTTATCCAGGCAAAGGTTAAGGGAGAGAGGGAGAAAATTCAAAGCAGAAAGGCTCAGTTCCTTGTTCCAGAAAACCAGTAGGGAATAAGCCAAGAGGAGATCTCAGAACATTCCTTTTTATACTCTTAATGTAACCTAAGATGCCTAAAACTGGCTTAATGCCAGATGTGAACAGACAGTAGATGTTGGGAGTGAGGAGACTTAAGGGAATCATATTGCCCTGCACCTTAGAGAGAGTGGCAGAGGAATTACCCTCTGCCTTGGCCCCAGGCACTGCTGGGAAGTCTGCAAAGAGAGTGTTTGATATTCCTTCCTGGAACCCTAACACTCACCCTGACACTCATTTCTCCTCTATGTCTACAATTTAATCTCCATTCCAGGATAAAAAACAACAAACCCACTGCGCTCCAGGATTCCGACTCATAGTAATCTTAAAGGGCAGAGTAGAACTACCCCATAGGGTATCCAAGGCTGTAAATCTTTATGGCAGTGCAGAGCAGGCTGGTGAGTTCAAACCACTGACCTTTCAGTCAGCAGCCGAACACATAACCATTGCACCACCAGGGCTCCTCCATTCCAGCCTAAATAGGATCAGATTCAAAGATGCCAGCAGCTGTAGGTAATGAGTGGAAATCACAAGAGGGTGATGCTGTCTTCTGGTGGTGGTTTGACACAAATTCATCTTCCATTTCTGAGCACATTTCTCTTTGCTGCAGTCCATGGTATGATCTTGTAGGGCGGTTAGTCTTGACTAACACATGAGCAAAGAATTTCTAGAAGATTCCACCAAAGAATCAAGAAACCAGAAGAACAGCCATCTCAGGTTTGGTGTATCTCAGAACAAAAGCTGCAGCTGCTTCTCAGCCAACCATGCTCTACTTTTCCTGCTCAGGACTTGTGATCTGGTTGATATTCAGTAAGTAACATTTATTTAAAACTTTGAAGATGTTCTATCCCTTTATTTTAAGATGACCTTTAACCTCTTCCAAACTTGACACTATCCTTTTAAAATGTCAGTATAACAAAGTGTTTACTTTTTTAGGAGGCATCGATGGAGACTCAGTGACCCAAGCAGAAGGTTCTGTGACCCTCCCTGAGGGGGCACCTATGACCCTGAACTGCACTTACCAGACCGACTATTCAGATTTCTTTTTCTAGCATGTCCACTGACCTTTCAGTCAGCAGCTGAACACTCAACCACCGCCCCACCAGGACTCCTCCATTCCAGCCTAAACAGAATCAAATTCAAAGATGCAAGTAGCTGCAGGTGCTGAGTGGAAACCACAAGAGGGTGCTGCTGTCTTCCGGTGGTGGTTTGACACACATTCATCTCCCATTTCTGAGCACATTTCTCTTTGCTGCAGTCTGTGGAATCTCGACAAAGCACTGCAGCTCCTCCTGAAGAGCTCATCAGAAAGCCAAGAGATGGACAGCAGAGGTTTTCAGGCTAACCATGTTAAGAGTGACAGCTCCTTCCATCTGAAGAAGACTTTAGTCCAAATATCAGACTCGGCTGTGTACTACTGTGTTCTGAATGACAAAGTGACAGGAACTGCAGGGGGAGCTGAGCACCAACTCTGAGCACAGGAGGGCCTGGGTGTGGGGAGCCCTGGAGGAGGTATTATTTTCTCTCCAGATAGTGTTCTATGCTAGGGGCATCTCCAAAATACTTCCAGTTCTGACTCCTCAAAGCAAGGAACCTTGGAGGTTTGGATTACTCTACAGAGAATAATTGAGAGAGGGGCAATGTGAAGAGGAACTCAAGCTCTGTTCTCCAGAGATGCCTCTATGTTCAGTCCAGATGGCTCCTCTCTCCCCTTGATGGCATATATTTCTGGGAAGTGGCATTAACTCTGCTACATGACAGTTCAGTTGGTATATGCTGCAATATTTCATACTGTACTAATAAAAATTTCCAGGGACAATTGTTCATGGACTAATGTATGACTTTGAAACTAGTCCCTTGTTTGGACCAGGACTGTATGTCTTGCTGAGTTTCAAATGCAGAAATTCCATTTCCAGCAACTGGGGCCTTATTCTCTTTTCTCTTGACTTTTCCTTCCCTTGTGGCTGCTCTAGAAATGCTGCTGCTTCAGTAAGTTCTGTAAGGAGAGCTTCCTGACTAGAGATTTTCCTTATGTCAAAGTCTCTGCAGTTTCAAAACAGCCCAGTCGGTAAAGTCTATGTCCATTGCATATCTCACTCACACTGTTGATTCATCTCCATGCTGATCTTCCTGTCACCACAGCAGCTATTTATTTTAACTCTAGATAATCGTCTGGATTCTGGAATTGAGTAAGAAATTCTGGATTCTGGACATAAATTCTGGATTTGACTATAACTATGTAACCTACCACCATCTGTCGGTTTGTCATACTGTGATAGCTTGAGTTTTGCTATGATGCTTGAGTTTAGGCCACCAGTATTTCAAATACCGGCAGGGTCACCCTTGGTAGACAGGTTTCAGCAGAACTTCCAGACTAAGACAGAGTAGGAAGAAAGACCTAGTGATCTACTTCTGAAAATCAACCAGTGAAAAATGTATGGATCACAACAGAATATTGCCAGATACAGTGCTAGAACATGAGCCCTCCTGGTTGGAAGACACTACACAATGACTGCAACAATGAACTCAAACAGGACTAGGCAATGTTTCATTGTGTTGTACTTGGGGATCACCACGAGTGAGAGATGACTCATTGGCAACTAACAACAATAATATAACCTATTATTTTTATCATTGCACTTATGTCTGTGTTCCTTCTGAAGTGTGTCAAATTCGGCAGCCAAAAGACTCAGGTGTCTGTTTGTAAGGGTGCACATGGACTCTTGTTTGCTGGGACCCCTAAAAGATAAAATAAGCTAATGCTTCTCACCACCAAAGGGGAACAGAGCAGAGTAAAGTGGTACACTCAGTATGATACTCAGGGGATATAGCTCACCAAGAGAAAGTTTAGTAATATTCTGGAATCCTGTGAGCTTTGCTTGTTCTTTATCCTCCTTGCATTATTTTGTAAGCTTGGTAGGTAAAGATGCAGGTTTTGTAGGGCTTGAATCTTTTATGATTTTGTTATCATTGTTGTTAGGTACCATCGAGTTGGTTCCGACTCATAACCACCCTTTAGGGCAGAGTAGAACTGCCTTATAGGTTTCCAAGGAGCTGCTGGTGAATTTGAACTTCCGACCCTTTGGTTAGCAGCAAAACTCTTAACCACTACACCACCAGGGGCCTCCCTTTAAGGAAAAGAGAATGAAATGACAAATACAAATTGCTGAAGTCCCTAGCAGGGCCTTCCTTGGAAAAGGCCCAGGCTAATTCTTCTCATTGCCATCGAGCTAATTCCAACTCATAGCAACCCCACAGGACAGAGAACTGCCCAATCGGGTTACCAAGGCTGTAATGGAGCCTTGGTGGTGCAGTGGTTAAGAGCTACAGCAGCTAACCAAAACGTCAGCAGTTGGAATTCACCAGCTGTTCCTTGGAAACACTATGGGGCAGTTCTACTCCGTCCTATAGGGTCGCTATGAATCAGAATCAACTCGATGGCAATGGGTTTTTGTTTTGTTTTTTTTTAAATCTTTATGGAAGCACACTGCCAGGTGCATTTGAACTGCTGACCTTTAGGTTAGCAGCCCAGTGCTTAACCACTGTGCCACCAGGGCTCCTCTGAGCTAATTTAAAAAACAAACAAACAAGCAAAAACAAAACCAAACTTGTTGCCATCAAGTCGATTCCAACTCATAGCAATCCTATAGGACAGAGTAGAACTGCACCACAGGGTTTCTGAGGCTGTAATCTTTACTGGAGCAGCCAGCCACATCTTTCTCCCACTCTGTGATAATAAACCCAAACTTGTTGCCGTCTAGTCAACTCCGACTCATAGTATCGCTCGGTGGAAACTCCAGGTTTTGCTCGTGTGACTTGTTACAGCCAATAAACAAGAGGCCGGGGTGGGAGATCAGAAAAACACCTTTTATTTCACTGTACAAAGAAAGGAGCACTAGGGGCTGCTGCCTCCAAGATTGCTCACAGGTAGCTTGGGGCTGTGGGCTTTTACAGACAGCAGACAAGGAAATGCGAATTCATCATGAATATTCAGGATTGACATCCATGGAGGTGCTCAGGGCTTTGGGATGACTAAGCATTTACTTTAGACATGGGTTTGATTCTCCGGGATGCAGGAAGAGGTCGATTTTCTTTCATTAGAATGTTAAATCTCCACCCAGAGTGGGGTGAGGCCATCTATGGCCTGTTCTGTGGTTATCTTGTCAAGGACATTTTCAGAAGAAAGTGCAGCTTATTGTGCTCAGTGTAGGAGGATGAGCCAGAGCAGGTGTCTCTTAGAATGGTTGGGCTCTGAGGCTGCCTGCCTCAATAGTGACCCTTTGGACACAGTAGAACTGCCCCATTGGACTGGGCTAATAGGGTCCTAAAATATAAGCCCAACTCTTTTCATGGTAAGTCTGTCTCTGGGACCCCATAGGGTATCTTCCTTATCTTCATCTTTACGATGGAAATATTACAGTAGTTTTAGTTTGTTTAGATATTGGCAGGTTCTCTCACCCCCAGATCCCTTTTCTACCCCAGCACTTGTGTCACTCAGCATCTGTATTAATCTAAGTATTTCAAACTTCATTGTTTTTTAATAACAAACTTATTGAGATATAATTCACATACCATAAATTGACCCTTTTAAAGTGTAAAATCCAGTGGTTTTTAGTATATTCATAGAGTTGTGCAACCATCACCATTACCTAATTCGAGGACATTTTTATCATCACCCCCAAAAAAAACCCTGTACCCATGAGCAGTCACTTCCCATTCCTCCTCCCTCTAGTCCCTAGCAACCACTAATCTACTTTCTGTGTCTATGCCTATTCTGCACTTTTCATATAAATGGAATCATAGACTATGTGGCCTTTTGTGTCTGGCTTCTTTAACTTAGCGTAATGTTTTCAAGGTTTATTGATGTAGCAAATGTATCAGAACTTCGTTCTTTCTTATCCATTGTATGGATATTCCACATTTTTATTCTTTTATCAGTTATGGACATTTGAGTTGTTTCCACTTTTTGGATATTATGAATAATGTTGCTACGAACATGTCTTGTACAGAAGTCCTGTTATTTTTAACTCTATTATATTTTGAGTTAGAATTTAAAAAAAAAAAACTTGTTCAGATGCTGTGAAAATTTTGCAGGGACAGTATCTAACCTCCTCTAACTTCACAAGAGGGAAGGAAAATCAAGATCAACAGCCCAAGGCTGATTCCCATGAAGAGAAGGTCAGACATGCCTCCTCTCTCTGCCATCTTTACCAGTTCTGATACGAACAGTCCCTCCCATGGCACTCTCTACTTCTCTGCTGGGTTCGATAATTCATTACAATGGCTACACAGAACTCACAGACAATACTCACAATAATGGGGTTTATTAGGAAGTAACAGCTTATAAGTTAGGTTCAGGAATGCTCAGGATACAGTTCTTCCATCAGGACAGCCTCTTTTCAGCTGTGCTCACAGGCACACCTCTTTCTGGTCTTTGGCCTCTGACCTGCTCAAGCAAGTGTTACAAAGCTCTTTTAGCTCTGCTGATAAGTGCCCTGAGGCACCCTACTCCACCAGTAAGCCTCAGCCCTAAGGCTTTCAGCTCTAGCTCCACCAAGTGCCCAGAGGCACTCTACTCTGCTAGCAAGCCTCCTGCCCAAAGACACTCAGATTGCTCATTCTGTGGGCCAGAAAGCCCACCACACAGACTCCTGCCGGTCTCTCCAGCCACTGTTTCTCTGCCACCGTTTCTCGCCATCTTCTATGTTACAGCTCTCTTTCTGTCTCTCAGCCTCCTGCTTCCAGGAGCTTCTCAGTGAAAGAATCCCAAGTCCAAAGGACACACTCTGCTCTTGGCTCTTCTTCCTTGGTGGTGGTGGGATCCTCCTTCTGCTCTGGAATTGGCTCTCTTTTAAGCCTAGCATAATGGCAAAACTGACCAATCCCCATGTTAGGGTTCAATATACCTTATTAGCATGGTCCCACCTAATCATTTGGTGGAAGTTATAAGACCATGGTGAAAAAGACCAAGCAAAAATGATCCATCGCACTGCAGACGCTCTCTGACTAAATAGCCTGGCTACTCTGGGAGCCACAGCTGAGCTATACTGACTGAAAGTAGGATGCATAGGGGTATTTGCCATAGAAATGAAGACTATCTTTTCCAAATACAAACTAGAAGACTTGGTGTGGCAAATATGTTTACTCATTGAGAGTATAGGACACAACATTTTCTGTTCTGCTACAGTGCATATCTCTCTTATCCAAATTAGTTTTTTTACAATTAGTAAATACAGGATGATGTCAATAAATGTGGAAATTCAACTGACTCTCTGTGAGTTTTCCAAACACATTAGTAATTTGTGACAAACCAAAAAACTATCAGGGACACATTTCTCATTATTAACAAAAAAAAGATCTCAGCTTTACTTTAGTGTAAATGATGTTTGCTTCAGTGGCTTTAAGAATTTCTAATCTTTTCAAGACTAAGCTACTTGATGAAGTTGATGAAGTGCAGATAAAAAGACTGTGAGATATTCCCCATCTAGTGGTAAAATATCGATTTATGTAGAACAATAATCTGCTAAATTTTGATGAAACTAGTCTTACTGGAAATTAAAGTCTTCATGGACCTATATGTCTATAAGGTGAAACACAAGTCCCAATGTTTAAAGCTGCAAAGAGTTTACTGACTATGATGTAAGAGATAAATACAGTGAAAATTGAACTATGCTAGTATTTTTAATAGAATTTCTTTTTTTTTTTTTTTTCTGGTTACAAAGTTGTATTTATTTTGAGTGCTTTTTCTCTAGTCCAGTTTACCACACAATTGTGTGCTTTGGTAAAGCAAGATTTTCAGGAACACACATATTGAGTTAAAACAGAAATTTCTGTACTTGGGTATTGAGCTAAATTTTCTGAATTTATTTCGTTTACATAAGCATGTATATGTGTGTACACACACCCACACACATTTATGTTTTTTTTACCTGTTGCTTCTTGACACTGACACAGTGTCTGCAACAAGAGACTCAAACATAGCAATCGTTTTGAGAATGGCATAGGACTGGGCAGTGTTTTGTTCCGTTGAACATAGGACTGCTATGAGTTGGAGCTGACTGGATGGCACCCAACAAAAACAACACTTGACATTGATATACACTTGACAGATTTTGTGATTTAGGAGGCATGAGGTGATTTCATTTATTGATAACAAAATTTCTCATGACTTTTCACTGGATTTCATAACTAGTAACATAGGAAGAAAAGTGTGTAATGACTGAGAGTAAAAGTTTTACCTTCCTATTAGAGTCAAAACTCTGTGACTATTTTTCACCTTGATTCTCCCTAGAGAAAAGACATACAGAAGACAAAAATGTGCCTAACTGTGATCCCACATATTCGGCACAGTTCATAATACACTGTATTCCCCAAAAGCTTTACATTTTCCATCAAAAAAGAATTTACTGAACATGATTCAGTTTTACTCATGTTTATTTCTAGACATAATCATAGTCCAGTAAGTCATAATGAGACAAAATAGAAGCTCAGGGCAGTTTAGAATCCCTCCTTATGCCAGAAGCATGTGACAAGTCACAGGCAAACTGTCATATCTCAGAGCTGTTTCCTGTATGGAGGCAGAAGCATCACACAGCCTAGTACATGTCCTTACTCTCTTAAGCACAGGATGTAGCATTAAGGTCTGGATTTGAGAAAGAACACAGGGCATTTCAGGTAGAGGAAGAGCTACCAGCATGCTGCTCCGCAGCCTGCTGAGGGCAGTCATAGCCTCCGTCTGCCTTGGTAAGGATGCCACAAACACAGGACTTAGGCACCTTTCAGCTCCCACGTTTGTGGGAGAGGCAGGTGGTTATTGTCTAATAGGATTTAGGAGAGTGGGGCAATGGACAGGGGAAGCACAGCCCTGCATCCTAATCCAGTTTATCCCTGACACCCTCATGGTCACAAATAAGGGATCACTCTACTTCTTTTCTCTTTCCTATAGGATCCACCATGGTCTAGGAGGTAACTCAAGATCAGCCAGCAACTTCTGTGGTGGAGAAGGAGGCTGTGACCTTGGACTGTGTGTATAAAACCCAAGATACTAGTTATGCTTTATTCTGGTACAAACAACCACCAAGTGGGGAAATGGTTTTCCTTATTCATCAGGAGTCTTATAAGGAGCAGAATACAAGACAGGGTCGGTATTCTCTGAACTTCCAGAAAGAATCCAAATCCATCAGCCTTACCACCACAGCTTCGCAGCCTGGGGACTCAGCAGTGTATTTCTGTGCTCTGAGAGATATACCACAGTGAGATATGTGCCTGCAGGAGCCCCACAGAAACCTCAACATGAGGCAGGGCTCCTGGGGTGAGACTGTAATAGACAGGAAGAGGCAGGGGCTGCGTGAGCACAGGTGGGGGAGCCTCAGTTCAATCATATTACATGTCTAAACATATCACTCCTTAAAAGCATACTATCTTCTATTCATTAGAATAGTTTGAAACAGCACAGGTAGAGCAAGAAAAACATAAGAAGGACAACAACAAAATGTATTAAACTTGTGTTGGGTTTATTGAGGTGGGAAATGATCTAATTGTCTTTAAAACAATTGAGTGATTCCGCTGACAAGTTGTTAAAATTTCAGAATCATTCATTCGTTTATGTATTCATTATCATGCTGTATGCTTTAATCAACTTGTAACATAAAATTGCCTTCCATTGATTTCTTCCCAAAAAGAGTATCATTATTCAGTGAGGTAGAACATATAATTTAATTTGGATTTATTTCCATAATAACTTCTTGTACAGAAGACTAGATTTGAAATATTCATCAAATTACCCCACCCCCATCCCCTTGGCTCCTCTCTCTCTGTGACATGATTATGATTTTTTTTTTAGAAGTCTCTAAATATATTGCTGTCATTTAGAAGCAGCCACAGAAGGAGATGTGAGGTGGGGAGAATTTGTACTAACCTATCAAGTCTCTTGCCTTCATTCACCCTTTTCCATCTGAGCTCTGGCCAGTATGAAGCTGAAAAGAAGCCACGGTCAGAATGATAGTCACCATGGCCATCAACAACTATCTGGTCCTGTCCAGTGAATATATTGTTTCTCAGATGTTACAACAGTTGCTTAGGTACAAGGATGTACTTTGTTTGTGCCACATAAGTTCTTACAAATCTCTGAGTTAGTTTTCAACATTTAAATATGAGGCATCACATTTATAATAAGGTATCTATAAAAATTGGAAGATCTAGAAAAACTATACCTTCTGGTGTTTATGTCAAAAGTTCTGCTATGAGTATGTAATGACTGATGCATTCTGATTTTATTTTTTAAATTTATGTGAGTTTATCATTCATTCCACAATATGAATTAACCTAAAAGTAAAAACTTAAAATGATTAATTCTAATGCATAAACTAATCTGCACAAAAAACAAATCAGAATTGACATGTCATGAAACTATACCTGTTTTTTCCCCCATAATTTCATATATCACAACTATGTATACCAGTTTGAGAAACTCAAGTATAACTTATTTGTTAAACATCACAGAAACATTAATTATCAGGACAGACATGATCCCTACATTTATGGAGATCATATTCTAATGGGTTATAATAATATCTAGTATGGGCAGTCCCTGGGTTATGAACATCCAGCTTACAGACATCTCATACTTAAAGGACTGTCATAAAGACTATTATATTAAAAATTTGAATTAAATACAATGGTTCAGAATAATGAAGCCACGCACTACTTTGTGATGCTCATGAAAACATTGCTTGGTTTGGAAGTGTTTCTTAGGTATTTTATATGCATAGAAAGGTAAAATAAATACTATACACTAAGACAAACATTTGAATAATTGACACTAAATAGGAACTGTATGTACCTATTCAGACTTACCTACAAATTCGACTTAAAGACAGACTTAACGGATCTCCTTTATAACCTGGGGACTGCCTGTATAGAATAACAGACAGAAAGAACAATAAACTGATGTTTTAGAGTTTATTCCACAAACTACTGACCTTAAACAAGTTGCTTAACTTCTCTGAACCTCTGTTTCCTCCTGCGTAAAACAAAGAGATTTAGTTAGGCAGTTGCTGTTAAACAGTTGAACAGTCCTTTCCAAAATTTTACAAGCCTCACAAGAGCACTTGGTTTACAGTCCTTTTTGAGTTCCTAACCCTTATTGGCTTCCTCTCTTAATTTGGTAAATCTCTTTTAGCTGTCATAGAAATTACCTTTGTGTTCCACACACTGAATGATAACGTAACAGTGATGACAAGAAGCCAAAGGGAGCAGGCAGCGAGGAGAGTAACAGGAAATCAGCTACTTTCAACACATAGGAGTCACTACTCTGTAGCTTTGGAAGACAGAGAGAGAGAGAAAAGAGGTACTAACTTATTTTACTCAGGTAAAATAGTTTTTATTTGGATTTGATGTATGGTTTCTTTCACAAGGCACATTTCCTTTCCTCGATTTGGGAGAATCAAGAACTGTAAAAGATGGCCATTTGACAAGCGTGAGATCACGTTGAGCCTTGACTAGCTGGCTGGATATGCAGAGGACACAGCCCCTCCTGTGAACTTCTAAAGCAGGTTGGGAGCCAGATTTTCTAGTCATAGGGATGCCAACTCATTTTGGTTGCTATGAGTCAAAATCAACTCCGTGGCAATGGGTTTGGTTTGGAGCTCTGGTGACACCAGTGGTTAAGCAGTCGGCCGCTAACTAAGAGGTCAGCAGTTCAAATCCACCAGCCGCTCCTTGGAAACCCTATGGGACAGTTGTACTCTGTCTTACAGGGTCGTTGGGAGTCAGAATCGACTTGATGGCAATGGGTTTCTTTGTTTTTGTTTAGGGATGCCAAATGTGCTTGGTAAAATGAAGACAATTCATCTGGCCCTAGAGGGACTAAGAACGTTGTAGCTGGGTGAGGTTCATTCAATATCAGAGAGTTCTATCTAGATCTGGTTTGCAAATGCAAATACCCATAGATGACAAGACCCTAGTGAAAATGACTGTGGTTGACCAGGTGTTTTTTTTTTTTTTTAATGTACAAACTCAATGATGTGTCAATTGGCTCTGGGTCTCAGTGTCCCATGGTGATAATGAATTGTGTAGGAGAGAGAAGGAAAGTGATGTAGGAAACCCAAGGCTTCTACCGAGTTGAGTGGGGGTTCTGCAAGGTTGTCCAAAGATTAGAGCTTTGTCCCTTTACCCGAGTCCCATCCAACTCAGAATACAGGCTTATTACATATGGACAAACCAGTGTACAAAGAGCCATAATACAGGGCACCTCTGGGTGGGGAGCTGGGGAAGTGAAGCCCTCACAGTTATCAGGAAAGTGGAGACCAATCCAGCCCCTGAGAATAAGGAGATTGCTGATGGCCAACGTCAGGTTCTAGCCCCGGCTACTTTCTTGCAATCCTCTCCCTCTTCTTGTATTCTCTGAAATTAGTCACTGTTATGGATTGAATTGTGTCTCCAAAAAACGTGTATCAACTTGGCTAGTCCATGATTCCCAGTATTGTGTGATTGTCCACTATTTTGTTATCTGATGTGATTTTGCTATGTGTTGTGAATCTTACCTCTGTGATGTTAATGAGGTGTGATAAGCGGCAGTTATGTTAATGAGATAGGACTCAATCTACAAGATTAGGTTGTGTTGTAGTCAATCTCTTTGGAGATCTAAAAGAGAGAAGTGAGCCAAGAAATATGGGGACCTCCTACCACCAAGAAAGCAGTGCGGGGAACACAGTGCGTCTTTTGGACCCAAGTTTCCTGCACTGAAAAGCTCCTAGACCAGGGGAAGATAGTTGACAAGGACCTTCCACTAGAGCCAACAGAGAAGAGAAAGCCTTCTTCTGGAGTTGACACCTTGAATTTGGACTTGTAGCCTACTAGATTGTGAGAGAATAAACTTCTACTTGTTGAAGCCATCCAATTGTCTTATTTCAGTTATAGCAGCCCTAGATGACTAAGACAGTCACCCTGAGTTGGAATCAACTCGGAGGTGGTGGGTTTAGTTTTTTTTATACCCCACATCACAGAGCGTCTGATCCTGCACACAATATGCCTAGGCCAGAGTCTGACTCAATTCAAAAAAAGCAAACTAACAGAAAGAACTGCATGCCAAAGAAACTCTGTATACAGACCTTTCATAACCCTAGGGGCTGCCTCTTTGCAATCTCAGATCTAGAGGGTTAGGCCTTTTGAATACAGGATCAGAAAGTCAAAACAATGACTCTCTCAATGAGCCATCCTGACCCACTGTCAAAAGTATTTTTTTTAAAGAAAAAATAAAGGTAGATATTAGGTACATCTTATGTGCAATACAAAGACGCTCTGAACCTAGTCCCTTGTCCCACTTCACTTAGCACTGCTGAGTACATATAGCAGTTGCCTGTCTGGCTGGCCCCTGTGTAGCCCGTCGCCACCTGCATCCACTACTGTGCTAGACATCACCCTATCTACTTGCAGCCAAAGAGAGGCAGATTCTACAGCATGGGACTCCCCCAAAAATGGTACCTTTAAAACTCTCCCATCTTATTTCATAACTAAAGTTTCTTTTGAAAGACAAAAATTGTCTCTTCAATGTCAGATGTCCTTGGGAGTGACCAGGACAATGCTAAATCCGTACTCTCCCCTGAAGTAGGTTGGATTTTCCTGGTGTCATACCACTTTCAAAATAATAAGGGAAAAAAATAGTGCTCTAGGCAAAAACATCATGCTGTCCCTCCACAGCAAAGATCCCAAAAACTAAGCTAAACAGAGAAAACAGCAATCCTGAAACCCTAAAATATCAAATGAAGACATAAAGACTCAGCCAAGCACCAAATGGACTGAGAAAACTGACAGAGAATGGAGAGTGAGGAGAGATTCATGCAGAAGTCCCCTATCAGCTAATGCAGCATGGATCCACCACCTTGGACTCTTATCAGAGACCAGCAAACAGGGGGTACGAGAAAACAGTTTCACTGAGCTTCCAGCGGGAGACAAAACAACCGGTAATTTGTGATATATGCTTTCCCACCGCCACCCTTCTTCACCCCCACTGGGCCTGCTCTGCTTCCCGTGGTCACAGTCTCTTCTCTGGGAAACACCGGCTGCTTGGATTCCACCCGCCAGCACTGGCTGGCTCTCTGAATGCCATTTGTTGGCTGCTGGTGTTGCTTTTTACACTTCTTTTGATTTCTTCCTTATCTCTCACCACCTCCCCCTCTTTTTGCTCAAATACCTGGCTCTGTGCGCCAGCTTTGCTTCTTTCTGAGGGGCTGTAGAGCTCCGTTAGAGTGTGGAACTGCTTCCCTGTCTGGGCTGCCACGCAGATGAAATCCCGAGGCTTTTGTTTGTTTGTTTTGAATTGTTTCTTTGCTTTCTTTTCCTTTTATTGAGTTGGGAGCCCGTTCTGGCCTGGTGGTGCTGCGAGGCTTGGAACCTACCCCCTTGGCTTGCGCAGACACACAGAGGGATCACTGAGGGTATTTCTTTTTTCCTGGGTTTTTTTTTTTCTTTTTCTGTTTTTTGGGGGGCTTTTCTTGTTCTTTTTTTTTTTAAATTTATTTTGTTTTCTTTTCCGCCTTTTTCCGTTTTTGTCTTTCTTCATTACTCAGATTCTTGTTTCTCTATACCTTCCTTCTCTTTCTGTTCCCTGAATACCTGGCACTGAATACCTCTACGCCTCCAGCCTGGTTGCAATGCAACACCTGAGAACAACTTCCCCAGACCTCATAGTCGCACCAGTGGGATCCCTGGGAGATTTACTGTTCTTTTTCCTTTTTGATTTTTATTTATTCATTCTTTTGTTTTCTTTTTTCTTCCTCTTCCCTTTTTTGTTTTTCTTCATTTCATAGTCTCCCATCCCTTCACTCCAATGGCAAGCTCCCCTAGCACTCTTTTTTATTTGTTTGTATGTTTTTGCCTCATGTTCCTCTCTCCTCTCTCCCATACCCATCTTAGCTCCACACATCACAATCTCCCCCCTCCATCCTGCCTACCTGCACTGTGCACTTAACATCACACCACCAAGCAGCACAGGCACGGCCTACTGGAACCTGCCCTGCACTTACTAACGACCCTCCCTGGTGGCTGTAGTAAGTGCCACAAACAACCCGTCCCAGTAACTTCTCCTCAGCTAGACCTGCCATGGCGTACCATTTCTGAGTGACTGGCCCTGCCAATTGGAGAAGGAGGCAAAAAGTATCTTGCCCACAGATGAGCAAACAACAAAGAACACACAGCTCACCCACTCAGACATAGCCAAATTAAAAAAAAGGACAAAACAAATAAATCAACAATCAATAAATGAGAAAAATAACTACTGAATGCCCCGAAGACAGCGGACAATATCAAAACATTTACAAAAACAGGACAGGTTGGTTCCAGTAGGCATCCAAAATAAAACACCAGATGACTTTACAGCGTAAGAAAAGGCACTAGAACTACCTGACAGGGAATTCAAATCTCTAATACTCAGAATTATCCAAGAGTTGAAGCAAAACGCAGACAAAAATGAGGAAAAAATAGACAAATTCATGGAAAAAGAAGAAAAAATCTTGGAAAATAAAGAAAAAAAAATTGCAAGAATTCACAAAAATAATGCAGGAACAAAATGCCAAAATCAATTCACAACTAGAAATTATACGAAAACAACAATTAGAAATCCAAAAGATAAACAACAAGATTTCAGAAAATGACAGTGTCACAGAAGGGCTGAGGAGCAGATTTGAAATGGTGGAAGACAGGATCAGTGGAATTGAAGACAAACACTTGGATACAACTCTGTTTGAGGAAAACTCAGAAAAAGGAACAAAAAAAAAAAAAAACGAAGAGACCCTGAGAATTATGCGGGATACAATCAAAAGTAAACATTTTCGAGTGATTGGAGTTCCAGAACAGGGGGAGAAAACAGAAAACACAGAGAGGATCAGTGAACAACTGCTAACAAGAAAACCTCCCCAATATCATGAAAGATGAAAACCTGGCCATCCAAGAAGCTCACAAACCCATATACGATAGACCTGAAAAGAAAATCACCAAGGCATATCATAATCACACTTGCCAAAAGCAAAGACAAACAAAGAATCCTGAGAGCCACTCAAGAAAACCAAAAAGTCACATACAGGGGAGAAACAATAAGACTAAGTTCAGACTATTCGGCAGAAACCATCCAGGCAAGAAGGCAGTGGGATGACATATATAAAACCTTGAAAGAAAAAATTGCCAGCCAAGAATAATATATCCTGCAAAACTCTCGTTCAGATATGATGGTGAAACTAGGACATTTCTAGATAAACAGAAATTAAGGGAATAGGTAAAAATCAAACCAAATTTACAAGAATTATTAAAGGGAGTTCTTCGATCTGAGAACAAAAAACTTCAGCTCACAGGAGGATCTAGGATCCAGGATTGTTCCAGCCAGATGACAATCTAGGAAATGAGCTCTCAAGGACTATCCAAAACCAAAACAAACACAGCAGGGAACCAGAGAAGTTAATCAGTAAATGACAACAATATCAGAACATAAAAAAGGGAATAAATGGTGTAGGTATAGAACCTTCTAATGCAGAGGATGGCAAGGCAAATACCAAGTAATAATAGACTGCTGCAAACTTAGAAAGATAAGGGTAAATTTCATGGTAACCACAAAGAAAGTTCACAAACCAACTCATAAAAACAAAGACAAAAAAAATAAAGTCTCAGCAAAAACAAAACCAACAAACACAAAAGAAATGGAAAAAAAAATCCACAAACAAAAATAACTCAGCACAGGAGAGTAAGTAGAACAAAGAAAACGTCAGCACCACAAAAAAAAGCACTACAAAATGACAGCAACAAACTCACATCTATCAATAATTACACTGAATGTAAATGTACTCAATGCACCCATGAAGAGATGGAGAGTGACAGAATGGATAAGAAAAGAGGATCCATCAATATGCTGTCTACAAGAGACACACCTTAGAAACAAAGATGTGAATTTATTAAAAGTCAAAGGTTTGAAAAAAATATATCAAGCCAACAACTACCAAAAAAGAGGAGGAGTGACAATTCTAATCTCAGATAAAATAGACTTTAAAACAAAATCTACCATAAAAGACAAAGAAGGACACTATATAATGACTAAGGGGACGATCCATCATGAAGACATAACCATAATAAACATCTATGCACCCAATGACAGGGCTCCAAAATATATAAAACAAACTCTACCAACACTGAAAAGAGAAACTGACAGTTCCACAATAATAGTAGGAGACTTCAACACACCACTCTCAGTAAAGGACAGAATGACTCAGAAGAAACTCAGCAAAGATACAGAAGACCTAAAGGGCACAATCAGCCAACTTGACCTCATAGACATATATAGAATGCTCGATCCAACCACTGCAAAGTACACATTCTTTTCCAATGCACATGGAACGTTTTCCAGAATAGACCACATCTTAGGCCACAGAGCAATCCTCAACAAGATCCAAAACGTTGAGATAATACAAAGTATCTTCTCTGACCACACTGCCATCAAGGTAGAAATTAACAACAGAAAGAGCAAGGAAAAAAAAATAAGTTACATGGAAACTGAATAATACCCTGCTTACAAATCAATGGGTAATAGAAGAAATTAGACATGGAATCAGAAAATTCCTAGAATCAAATGAAAATGAAAACACATCATACCAAAACCTTTGGGACACAGCAAAGGCAGTCCTCAGAGGACAATTTATAGCAATAGATGCACATATCAAAAAAGAAGAAAGGGACAAAATCAAAACATTAACTACAGAACTCAACCAAATAGAAAGAGAACAGCAAAAAAAGCCCACAACCACTGGAAGAAAGGAAATAGTAAAGATCAGAGCAGAAATCAATGAAATAGAGAACACAAAAACAATAGAAAGAATCAACAAAACCAAGAGTTGGTTATTTGAAAGAATCAACAAAATCTACAAACCACTGGCCAGACTGACAAAAGAAAAGCAGGAGAGGACACAAATCACTCAAATAAGAAATGAAATGGGGGACATTACAACAGACCCAACTGAAATAAAAAGGATTATAACAGAATATTATGAAAAACTATACTCCAACAAATGTGAAAACCTAGAGGCAATGGATAAATTTCTAGAAACACACGGCCTACCCAAACTACAACAAAGTGATATTGAAAATCTGAACAGACCCATAACAAGAGAAGAGATTGAAAAGGTAATCAAAAAACTCCCAACCCAAAAAAGCCCTGGCCCAGATGGCTTCACTGGAGAATTCTACAAAACATTTACAGAAGAGCTTGTACCAGTTCTACTCAAGCTATTTCAGAGCATAGAAGAGGAAGCAACACCTCCAAATTCATCTATGAAGCCAGCATAATGCTGATACCAAAACCAGGCAAAGACATCACAAAAAAAGAAAATTACAGACCAATATCTCTCATAAATATAGATGTAAATATTCTGAACAAAATTCTAGCCAATAGAATTTAGCATCATATCAAAAAAATAATATGTCACGACCAAGTAGGATTCATACCAGCTATGCAAGGATGATTCAACATTAGAAAATCAATCAACCTAATCCACCACATAAATAAAAGGAAAGAAAACAAGCACATGATCATCTCAATTGATGCAGAAAAGGCATTGGACAAAGTTCAACACCCATTCCTGATAAAAACTCTCAATAAAATAGGTATAGAAGGGAAATTTCTCAACATAATAAAGGGCATTTATGCAAAACCAATGGCCAACATTATTCTTAATGGAGAGAGGCTAAAAACATTCCCCTTGAAAACAGGAACAAGACAAGGATGCCCTTTATCACCACTCCTATTTAACATTGTGCTGGAAATTCTAGCTAGAGCAATAAGGCAAGAAAAAGAAATCAAGGGCATCCAAATTGGTAATGAAGAAGTTAAACTCTCCCTGTTTGCAGATAATATGATACTATACATAGAAAACCCTAAAGACTCCATGAGAAATCTACTGGAACTAATAGAAAGATTCAGCAGAGTAGCAGGATACAAGACAAATATTCAAAAATCAGTTGTATTCCTATACAGCAGTAAGAAGAACGATGAAAAGGAAATCAGGAAAACAATACCGTTTTCAATAGCCCCTAAAAAGATAAAATACTTAGGAATAAATCCGACCAGGGATGTAAAAGACCTATACAAAGAAAACTATAAAACACTACTGCATGAAACCCTAAGGGATCTACATAAATGGAAAAACATCCCATGCTTATGGGTAGGTAGACTTAACATTGTGAAAATGACAATTCTACCCAAAGCAATTCACAAATACAACACAATCCCAATCCAAATGCCAACAACATTCTTCAAAGAGATGGAAAAACTAATCATTAACTTTATATGGGAAGGGAAGAAGCCCCAAATAAGTAAAGCACTACTGAAGAAGAATAAAGTTAGACTACTCACACTACCTGACCTCAGAACGAACTATACAGCTAGAGTAGTCAAAACAGCCTGGTACTGGTACAATGACAGATACATTGAGAAATCAAACAGAACTGAGAACCCAGATGTAAATCCATCCACCTACGGTCACCTGATCTTCAATAAGGGTCCAAAGTCCATCAAATGGGGAAAAGACAGTCTTTTTAACAAATGGTGCAAGCAAAACTGTATATCCATCTGCAAAAAAAATGAAACAGGACCCATATCTCACAGCATACACAAAAACTAATTCAATTTGGATCAAAGACCTAAATATAAAGCCCAAAACTATAAAGTTCTTAGAAGAAAAATAGGATCAATGCTAGAGTCCGTAACGTATGGCACTAAGAGGATACAAACCATAACCATCAACACACAAACTCCAGAAGATAAGCTAGATAACTTGGATCTTCTAAAAATCAAACACCTATGCTCTTCAAAAGACTTCACCAAAAAAGTGAAAAGAGAACCTACAGACTGGGAGAAAATTTTGGACAGTACAAGTCAGACAAAGGTCTAATCTCCATAATCTACAAGAAAATCCAACACCTCTACAACAAAAAGACAAATAATCCTATTGAAAAACGGGCAAAGGAAATGAACAGACACTTCACCAAAAAAGATATTCAAGCGGCCAACAGACACATGAGGAAATGCTCGCGATCACTAGCCATTAGAGAAATGCAAATTAAAACCACAGTGAGATATCAGCTCACCCTGGCATTACTGGCACGAATCAAAAACACTGGAAATAACAAATGTTGGAGGGGCTGCGGGGAGATCAGAACTCTTATGCACTGCTGGTGGAAATGCAAAATGATACAACCATTTTGGAAAATGATCTGGTGCTTCCTTAGAAAGTTAGAAATAGACATACCATATGATACAGCAATCTCACTCCTAGGAATATATCCTAGAGGAATAAGATTCATCACTCGAATAGATATATGCACACCTATGTTCATGGCAGCTTTGTTCACAATAGCAAAATGATGGAAACAACCTAGATGCCCATCAACAGATGAATGGATAAACAAACTATGGTACATACACACAACGGAGTACTATGAAACGAGAAAGAACAATGATGAATCTGTGAAGCATCTCATAACATGGATGAAACTGGAGGACATTATGCTGAGTGAAATAAGTCAATCACAAAAGGACAAATATTGTATGAGACCTCTACTGTAAAAACCCATGAAAACTTTCACACACAAAAAGTAACAACGCTTGTTGGTTACCAGGGATGGGAGGGGTGGGGGGGGGGGAATACTAAATAGGCAATAGATAAGTGGTATCTTGGGTGAAGGGTGAGACAATACCCAATACTGGGGAAACAAGCACAACTTGTACAAGGAAAGGTCATGGAAGCTCCAAAGACACATTCAAACGCCCTGAGGGACTGAATTGATGGGAAGAGGGCTGTGGGGACCATGGTCTCGGGGAACATCTAGCTCAATTGGCATAACACATTTTATAAAGACAATGTTCTACATTCTACCTTGGTGTGCAGCGTCTGGGGTCTTAAAAGCCTGTGAGCAGCCATCTAAGATACTCCACTGGTCTCATTCCTTCGGGAGCAAGGGAGAATGAAGAGAACAGGATACAAGGAAAAGATTAGTCCAAAGGACTAATGGACCACAGCTACCAAGGCCTCCACCAGACTGAGTCCAGTACAGCTGGACAGTGCCCAGCTAACACTGCTGACTTCTCTGGCTGGGATCACAACAGAGGGTTCTGGACAGAGCTGAAGAAGAATGTAGAACAAAATTCTAACTCACAAAAAAAAGACCATATTTACTGGCCTAAAGGAGACTGGAGAAACCCCGAGAGTATGGCCCCTGACACCCTTTTAGCTCAATGGTGAAGTCACTTCTGAGGTTTACCTTTCAGCTGGGGAGTGGACAGCCCCATAAAACCAAATGGGACTAATGAGGTACAGCAGTCCAGGGACAAGTGCTAGAAGGTAGAAGGGTATAGGAAAGCTGATGATAGGGAACCCAAGGTTGAGTAAGGATAGTGTTGATGTGTTGTGAGGTTGTTAACCATATTCATAGGGCAACATGTGTACTAACTGTTTAATGAGCTTCTATAAACTTTCATCTAAAATGAGAATAGCAGCACAATTGGAAGAGCGTAGTCAATGTCACTGAACTGTGTATGTAGAAATTTTTGAAATGGTGTATCTCTGGCTATGTATATTTTCACCAAAACAAAAGATCAACAAGGTAGAGGGTTGACATGTCGTGGGGTAGTTAACCAATGTCATAAAACAATATGTGTACTACTGTTCCATGAGAAACTATTTGTTTGGTAAACCTTCACTTGAAGTACAATAAAAATAAATAAATATATATATAATTTTAAAAAGGGGGGAAAAACATTTTTGTTTCTTGTTTACTAGATTTAAAATCATACTGCCCTCTAGATACAATAAAAATTTATAAGAAGTAAAAAGGACAGAAGAACTTATCAAATATGTCAAAAGATTATAATAATAAGCAAAATCCACAGTACGAAAATCTCTGTAGGAAAAAAAAACTACTTGATTTCTTCAACAATAAACTGCAAGCAATAAAATAGAGATGTAAAGGACATATCAACCGATTACAATGTGTTGCCATTAGATGGACTCTAAATCAAACAAACCGTAAGATAAATTATGAGAAAACTGGCAATTTGAACACATTAGATTCTCAATGGAATTATTATTAATTTTTAGATGTGATAAAGGCATTGTGGTTGTGTTTTGAAAAGTCAACTTTTAGAGATAAATACTAAACTGATCAAGGAAAAATGATGTAATATGTGGGATTTTTCTATAAAACATGGGATGGAGAAATGTAGGTGGGGGTATAGATGAAATACAGATCAGGGCATAAATGAGACAAAATTTATTGTGAATTGATAAATGACGGAACTGGGTGATGGGTACATGGGGCTTCGTTGTTCATATATTTGAATACTTTTGAAATTGTTCTCAACAAAAGTAAAAATAGAAAATGGATAAATTAAAATTCTGTCATCTCCATTGCATCAAGACTTTGGGCATGTTCTTTAACCTGTCTGTGCCTCAGTTTCCTCATCTGTAAAACAGGGATAACAGAATCTCCCTCATAGGGTTCAGGTGAGAATTAACATAAAACTATATATGCATATATATTTAATTATATATATGTATGTATGTTTTTATTGTTGTTGTTAGCAATCCTAACTCATGGTGACCCCACGTGTGCAGAATAGAACTGCTCCATAGAATTTTCAAGGCTGTGATCTTTCCAGAAGTAGATTGCCAGGCCTGTCGTCTGAGGCACCTCTGGGTGGGTTTGAACTGCCAACCTTTCCCCTAGTGGTTGAGTGCTTAACCGTTTGTGCCACCCAGGGACTCCAATACATATAATTTTGGCACAAGTACATAGCATGGCATCTTGACACAGTAGAGAATGAATTAATGATCATTTTTATTAATATAAGGTCCCTCCCTAGGTGGTTCAAATGGTTTGCGTTCTAATGCTAACCTGAAGGTTGGAGATTTGAACCTACCCAGAAGTACTGTGGAAGAAAAGGCCTGGAGATCGGTTTCCATTAAGATTACAGCAAGAAAACCCTATGGAGAAAAAGAACAGAGTATCAGTCCCTTTGCGCTTAAACTGTGTTGATTTTTTTTCAAAAGTACACATACAATAATAGCAGGGCATATTTGAAATGAACAAAAAGACAATTTCCTATGATGGACTAGATTACTTCTTGATGAGCCATGAAATTCTATATTAAAAATGAATAAAAGTCATGATGCTAAAAAAATAAAATAAAATAAAGAAAACCCTATGGGGCAGTTCAACTCTGTAACACATGGGGTCGCCATGAGTCAGAACTGACTGAGTGGCAACTAACAACACAAACGTATTGGTTCATGAGGGATTGGCAAACAACAACAGCACTAGCCCTGCAGCACAGATTATGTGAGAAGAACTGCATTAAACAAGGTTTCCTCAATGAGATGATGTGTTGATTGAGTCTTGTGGGATGAACAGAGGTAATTCAGGTAACGGACTGGAGGAACAAAGGATGGACATTCCAGACAGTGATCCTTCTCTGACCCATGGGATCCATGGGGACATATGCAAGGAAGAGGCTTTGAACTGTTCCACTTAAAAGTTGTGCCTGGGATTATTTGGAAATCTATAGATCTCTGCACCATGGGGAAAAAAATGATGAAAATAATTACAGAATATTGGCATAAGCATAATTGTGAATCTGTGAAGCAAATCTTTAGTGCTTTTTTCTTTAAGAGTCCTGTGACTGTGGTGCAGTTTAAGGAAACCCACATGAGGGTGCTGCTTCCTTCAGATGCCATTCACATCTGCAGTTCACATAGTGGTTTGACACGCCTGTCTTCTCTGTAGCTTCATGGCAGACAGTTGTAGAACCAAAAGGGGCTCTTAGATTACCAGAGAGAAGTTTCTGTAAGATCTCACTGAAGTCTAGCCCTGTTGGATTTGGTGTATTCCAGGGAGTAAGGATCAGTTTCTTCTTTTCTTCTACCTCTCAACCAACATGCTGTCTGCCATCTCAGTTCTTGCAATCTTCTTACTATTCAGTAAGTAACATTTTCATTTTCCTACCATCATATTAGCCTTTAGCTTCCTTCACTGACTGAAAACTCTCCTTCTGTATAACTCTCCTACCAATATAACAAAATAATTATTTTTTAGGAGGGACCAATGGAGACTCAGTGACCCAGACAGAAGGCCTAGTTACCATCTCTGAGGGGGCATCTATGAACCTGAACTGCAATTACCAGACTAGCTATACAACAAGTCTTTTCCTGTTCTGGTATGTCCAGTATCTCAACAAAGCTCCTCAACTCCTCCTGAAGAGCTCAACAGAAAGCCAGAGGACAGAGAATCAAGGTTTTCAGGCCAATCTTGTTAAGAGTGAAAACTCCTTTCATCTGCAGAAACGCTCACTCCAAATATCAGACTCAGCTCTCTACTACTGTGCCATGAGAGACACAGTGAGAAGAACTGCAGGAGGAGCTGAGCACAAACCCTGAGCACAGCAAGGGACTGGTACAATCGTTTTGGGAAATTTCTACGGCCCAGCAAGTCTATTCCTAGGTATTTACCAAAGAGAAGTGAAAAGAGAAGCCCACAAATAACCTGTACAAAAATGTTTGTATTAGCCTTGTTCATATTTCATACACATTGGAAACAACCCAAATGTATACTAACAGTATAATGCATAAATAATTATGGTACATCCATACAAAGAGATTATTCAGCAATAAAAAGGAATGAACTACTGATGTTGTTAGGTGCTGTCGAGTCAGTTCTGACTCATAGTGCCCCTACATAGAACAGAACGAAAGACTACCCAGTCCTGCATCATCCTCACAATCCTTGATGTACTGAGCCCATTGTTGCAGCCACTGTGTCAAACCCTCTTGTTGAGGGAGAGTCTTCCTCTTTTTCCCTGACCCTCTCCCTTACCAAACATGATGTCCTTCTCCAGATACTGGTCCCTTCTCATAATGTGTCCAAAGTAAGGAAGACGAAGTCTCGCCATCCTTGCTTCTAAGGAGCATTCAGGCTGTACTTCTTCCAAGATAGATTTGTTTGTTCTTCTGGCAGTCCACAGTATATTCAATATTATTCGCCAATGTCATATTTCAAAAGCATCAGTTCTTCTTTGGTCTTCCTTGTTCATTGTCCGGCGTTCATATGCATGTGATGAGATTCAAAACATCATGGGTTGGGTCAGGCACACCCTAGTCCTTAAAATGACAACTTAGCTTTATATATAACATTTTAAAGAGGATCTTTGCAGCAATTTGCCCAATGCGATGTGTGTCCTTTGATTTCTTGACAGCTAATTTCACGGACATTGATTGTGGATCCAGGGAAAATGAAATCCTCTACAACTTCAATATTTTCTCTATGTATTATGATATTGCTTATTGGTCCAGTTGTGAGGATTTTTGTTTTCTTTATGCTGAAGTGTAGTCCATTTTGAAGGCTGTAGTCATTGATCTTCATCAGTAAGTGCTTCAAGATCTCTTCACTTTCAGAAAGGAAGGTTGTATCATCTGCATATCACAGGTTGTTAATGAGTCTTCCTCCAATCCTGATGTCCTCCTGTTCTTCATATAGTCCAGCTTCTCCGATTATTTTCTCAGCACACAGATTGAATAAGTATGGTGAAAGGATACAACCCTGATGCACAGCTGTCTTGACTTTAAATTACACAGTATCTCCTTGTTCTATTTGAATGACTGCCTCTTGGTCTATGTACAGGTTACTCATGAGCACAATTAAGTGTTCTGGAATTTCAATCTTCAAATGTTATCCATAATTTGTTAAGATCCACACAGTCAGATGCCTTTGCATAGTCAGTAAAACACAGGTAAGCATCTCTCTGGTATTCTCTGCTTTCAGTCATGATCCATCTGACGTCAGCAATGATATCCCTTGTTCCATGTCCTCTTCTGAATCCAACTTGAATTTCTGGCAGTTCCCTGTCGATGTATTGCTGCAAAGCAATATTTTACTTGTGGGTGATATTAATGAAATTGTTTGATAATTTCTGCATTCTCTTGGATCACCTTTCTTTGGAATCAATTGCTTCCAGTCAGTTAGCCAGGTAGGTGTCTTCCAAATTTATTTTAATAGATGAGTGAGCAACTCCAGTGCTGCATCTGTTTGCTGAAACATCTCAGTTGGTATTCTGCCAGTTCCTGGAGCCTTGTTTTTGGTCAATGCCTTCAGTGCAGCTTAGATTTCTTCCTTCAGTACCATTGGTTCTTGATCATATGCTAACTCCTGAATGGTTGAATGTAGACCAATTCTTTTTGGTACAGTATCTCTGTATATTCCCAATCTTCTTTTGATGCTTCCTGTGTTGTTTAATATTTTCCCTGTAGAATCCTTCAGTATTGCAAATCGAGGCTTGAATTTTTTCCTAAGTGCTTTCAGCTTGAGAAATGCTGAGCATACTTTTCCCTCTTCGTTTTCTAACTCCAGTTCTTTGCACATTTCATTATAATACTTTACTATGTCTTCTCAAACCCCCTTTGAAGTCTTCTCTTTTTTTAAATTTTTTTAATTGTACTTTAGGTGAAGTTTTACAGAATAGTTTCTCATTAAACAGTCAGTACACGTATTGTTTTATGACATTGGTTAAGAAGCGCATGACATGCCAACACTCTACCTTCTCGACCTTGGAGGACTTTTCTTTTTTTCCATTGGGGAAAATATACATAGCCAAAGATACACCATTTCAAAAATTTCTACATGTACAATTCAGAGACATCGGTTACATTCTTCCAGTTGTGCTACTATTCTCACTTTAGGTGAAGGCTTACAGAACAAAACAGTTGCTCATTAAACAGTACACATATTGCCCTATGACAATGCTTAACAATCCCACTACATGTCAACACAGTCCTTACTCAAACTTGGGTTCCCTATCACCAGCTTTCCTGCCCCCTTCTACCTTCTAGTCCTTGTCCCTGGACTGCTATGACTAATTCATCCCATTTTGTTTTATGGGGCTGCTCAAACCCCGGCTGAACAGTGAACCGTAGGAGTGACTTCACCACTGAGATAAAAGGGTGTCCGGGGGCCATACTCTCGGGATTTCTCAAGTCTCTGTCAGGCCAGTAAATCTGGTCTTTTTTTGTGTGTGGTAGAATTTTGTTCTACATCCTTCTCCAGCTCTGTCCAGAACCCTCTGTTGTGATCCCAGTCAGAGCAGTTAGTGGTAGTAGCCACGCATCATCTAGCTGTACTGGACTCAGTCTGGTGGAGGCTATTTAGTATCACCCTTGACCCTTCCCATCCCTAGTAACCAACAAAGATTGTTACTTTTTGTATGTAAACTTTTTCATGAGTTTTTACAATAGAGGTCTCATACGATAGATATTTGTCTTTTTGTGATTGACTTATTTCACTCAGCATAATGTCCTCCAGTTTCATCCATGTTATGAGATGCTTCACAGATTCATCATTGTTCCTTATTGTTGCATAATCCTCCATTTTGTGTATGTACCATAGTTTGTTTATCCATTCTTCTGTTGATGGGCATCTAGGTTGTTTCCAACTTTTTGCTATTGTGAACAATGCTGCCATGAACACGGGTGTACATATATCTATTCGTGTGATGGCACTTATTTCTCTCGGATATATTCCTAGGAGTGGAATTGCTAGATTGTATGGTATTTCTATTTCTAGCTTTTTTAGGAATCGCCATATCATTTTCCAAAATGATTGTATCATTTGCATTCCCACCAGCAGTGTGTAAGAGTTCCGATCTCCCTGCAGCCTCTCCAACATTTCTTATTTCCAGTGTTTTTGATTCGTGCCAGTAATGCCAGGGTGAGATGGTATTTCATTGTGGTTTTAATCTGCATTTCTCTAATGGCTAGTGATCGCAAGCATTTCCTCATGTGTCTGTTGGCCACTTCAATGTCTTCTTTGGTGAATTATCTGTTCATTTCCTTTGCCCATTTTTTAATATGATTATTTGTTTTTTTTGTTGTAGAGGTGTTGGATTTTCTTGTAGATTATAGAGATTAGACCTCTGTCTGACTTGTAATGCCCAAAATTTTTTTCCCAGTCTGTAGGTTCTCTTTTTACTCTTTTGATGAAGTCTTTTGAAGAGCATAGGTGTTTGATTTTTAGAAGAACCCAGTTATCTAGCTTATCTTCTGGAGTTTGTGTGTTGATGGTTGTGGTTTGTATCCTCTTAATGCCATACATTACGGCCTCTAGCGTTGATCCTATTTTTTCTTCTATGAACTTTATAGTTTTTGGCTTTATATTTAGGTCTTTGCTCCATTTTGAATTAGTTTTTATATATGGTGTATGGTATGGGTCCTGTTTCATTTTTTTGCAGATGGATATCCAGTTTTGCCTGCACCGTTTATTAAAAAGATTGTCTTTTCCCCATTTGATGGACTTTGGGCCCTTGTCGAAGATCAGGTGACCGTAGGTGGATAGATTTATATCTAGGTTCTCAATTCTGTTCCATTGCTGAATGTGTCTGTCATTGTACCAGTACCAGGCTGTTTTGACTACCGTAGCTGTATAGCAGGTTCTGAGGTCAGGTAGTGTGAGTCCTCCTACTTTATTCTTCTTCTTCAATAGTGCTTTACCTGTTCGAGTCTTCTTCCCTTTCCATATAAAGTTAATAATTAGTTTTTCCATCTCTTTAAAGAATGATGTTGGTATTTGGATCGGGATTGCATTGTATTTGTAAATCGCTTTGGGTAGAATTGTCGTTTTCACAATTTTGAGTCTATCTGTCCATGAGCATGGTATGTTTTTCCATTTATGTAGATCCCTTTGAGTTTCTTGCAGTAGTGTTTTGTATTTTTCTTTGTATGGTCTTTTATGTCCCTGGTTAGATTTATTCCTAAGTATTTAAGCTTTTTAGGGTCTATTATAAATGGTATTGCTTTCCTGATTCTCTTTTCATCATTCTCTTTTATGGTGTATAGGAATCCAATGGATTTTTATATGTTTATCTTGTATCCTGCTACTCTGCTGAATCTTTCTATTAGTTCCAGTAGTTTTCTTGGGAGTCTTTAGGATTTTCTATGTATAGTATCATATCATTCTCAAACAGGGACAGTTTAACTTCTTCATTACCAATTTGGATGCCCTTTAACTCTTTTTCTTGCCTCATTGCTCTAGCTAGAACTTCCAGAACAATGTTCAATAGGCGTGGTGATAAAGGGCATCCTTATCTGTTCCTGTTCCCAAGGGGAATGTTTTCATTCTCTCTGCATTAAGAATGATGTTGGCTGTTGGTTTTGCATATATGCCCTTTATTATGTTGAGAAATTTCCCTTCTATACCTATTTTATTGAGAGTTTTTATCAGGAATGGGTGTTGGGCTTTGTTGAATGCCTTTTCTGCGTCAATTGAGATGATCACATGCTTGTTTTCTTTCCTTTTATTTATGTGGTGAATTAGGTTTATTGATTTTCTAATGTTGAACCATCCTTGCATATGTGGTATGAATACTACTTTGTCATGGTGTATTATTTTTTTGATATGATGCTGAATTCTATTGGCTAGAATTTTGTTGAGAATTTTTGCATCTGTATTCATGAGAGATAGTGGTATGTAATTTTCTTTTCTTTTTTTTTTTTTTTTTTTGTGGCATCTTGCCTAGTTTTGGTATTAGGGTTATGCTGGCTCCATAGAATGAATTCCAAAGTGTTGCTTCCTTTTCTGTATTCTGAGATAGTTTAAGTAGTAATGGTACAAGCTCTTCTGTAAATGTTTGGTAGAATTCACCAGTGAAGCCATCTGGGCCAGGGCTTTTTTTGTTGTTTTTTTAATTATCTTTTCAATTTCTTCTCTTGTTATTGGTCTGTTCATATTTTCAACATCACTTTGTGAGAGTTTGAGTAGTTAGTGTGTTTCTAGAAATTTATCCATTTCCTCTAGGTTTTCACATTTGTTGGAGTATAGTTTTTCATAATACTCTGTTATGATCCTTTTTATTTCAGATTGGTCTATTGCAATGTTGCCCATTTCATTTCTCATTTGCATTATTTGTGTCCTCTCCTGTTTTTCTTTTTCCAGTCTGGCCAGTGGTTTGTCTATTTTGTTGATGCTTTGAAAGAACTGACTTTTGGTTTTTTGGATTCTTTCTATTGTTATTCTACTCTCTATTTCACTTATTTCTGCTCTGATCTTTATTATTTCCTTTCCTTTGGTGGCTGTGGAATTTTTTGCTGTTCTCTTTCTAGTTGTTTGAGTTGTGTAGCTAATGTTTTGGTTTTGTCCCTTTCTTCTTTTTTGATGTGTGCATCTATTGCTATAAATTGTCTTCTGAGGACTGCCTTTGCTGTGTCCCAAAAGTTTTACTATGATGTGTTTTCATTCTCATTTGATTCTAGGAATTTTTTTATTCCATTTCTGATTTATTCTATTACCCTGTGGTTTGTAAGCAGGGTGTTATTCAGTTTCCCTGTAATTGATATTTTTTTCCTTTCTTTTTCTGTTGTTAATTTCTACCTTGATGGCAGTGTGGTCAGAGAAGATACTTTGAATTATCTGAACGTTTTGGATCTTGTTGAGGATTGCTCTGTGGCCTAAGATGTGGTCTCTTCTGGAGAATGTTCCATGTGCATTGGAAAAGAGTGTGTACTTTGCAGCTGTAAGGTGGAGTATTCTTTATATGTCTATGAGGTCAAGTTGGCTGAGTGTGCCCTGTAGGTCTTCTGTATCTTTGCTGAGTTTCTTTTTAAATATTCTGTCCTTTACCGAGAATGGTGTGTTAAAGCCTCCTACTATTATTGTGGAACTGTTAATCTCTCTTTTCAGTGCTGTTAGAGTTTGTTTTGTGTATTTTGGAGCCCTGTCTTTGGGTGCATAGATGTTTATTATGGTTATGTCTTCATGATGGATCTTGCCCTTAATCATTATATACTGTCCTTCTTTGTCTTTTGTGGTGGATTTTGTTTGAAAGTCTATTTTATCTGAGTTTAGAATTGCCACTCCTGCTCTTTTTTGGTAGTTGTTAGCTTGATATATATTTTTTTCCAACCTTTGATTTTTCATAAATTTACATCTTTGTTTCTAAGGTGTGTCTCTTGTAGACACAGTATTGATCGATCCTGTTTTTTTAATCCATTCTGCCACTCTCCGTCTCTTTATGGGTGCATTTAGGCCATTTACATTCAGTGTAATTATTGATAGGTGTGAGTTTATGGCTGTCATTTTGTAGTTTTTTTTTTTTTTTTTTTTTTTTTTTTTTTTGTGGTGCTAACGTTTTCTTTGTTTGTCTTACTCTTCTGTGCTGATTTCCTTTTTTTATAGACTTTTTTCATTTCTTTTGTTTTTGTAGGTTTTGTTTTTATTGAGACTTTATGTTTTCCTCTTTATTTTTATGAGAATGTTTGGGAACTTTCTTTGTGGTTACTGTGAAATTTACCCTTATCTTTCTAAATTTGAAAGAGTCTATTATTACTTGTTATTATCTTGCGTTCCTCTTCATTAGTAGGTTTCGTACCTGTATCATTTATTTCCTCTTTTATTTTTCTGCTGTTGTTGTCATTTACAGATTAACTACTCTGATTCCCTGTTCTATTTCCTTTGGTTTTGGATAGTCCTTGAGATTTCATTTCCTAGCTTGGTATCTGGCTGGTTTGATCCTGCATCTTAGATTCAGCCTGTGAGCTGAAGGGTTTGTTCTCAGATCGAAGGACTCACTTTAATAATTCTTGTAAGTTTTGTTTGGTTTTTACACACTCCCTTAATTTCTGTTTTTCTGGAAATGTCCTAATTTCACCATCATATTTGAATGAGAGTTTTGCAGCATATATTATTCTTGGCTGGAAATTTTTTATCTTTCAAAGTTTTATATTTGTCATGCCACTGCTTTCTTGCCTGCATGGTTTCTGCCAAATAATCTGAGCTTAATATCTTAATGTTTCTCCTCTGTATATGTCTTTTTGTTTTTCGTGAGCTGTTCTCAAGATTCTTTGTTTGTCTTTGGTTTTTGCAAGTGTGATTATGACATGCCTTGGTGATTTTGTTTTGGGGTCTATCCTATATGGGATTCTTTGAGTTTCTTGGATGCCCATCTTTAAATCTTTCTTGATATTGGGGAAGTTGTCTGTCAGCAGTTCTTCAATGATCCTCTCTGTGTTTTCTGTTTTCTCCTCCTGTTCTGGAGCACTGATCATTCGCAGATTTTTGCTTTTGATTGTATCCAAGATAATTCACAGGATCTCTTCATTTTTCTTCATTCTTTTTTCTGATTTTTCATCAGAGTTGTATCCAAGTGTTTGTCCTCAATTTCTCTGATCCTATCTTCCACTGTTTCAAACCTGCTCCTCAACCTTTCTATGACACTTTCCATTTCTGAAATCTTGTCATTTATCTTATGATTTTCTGATTGTTGATTCTGTATGATTTCTAGCTGCGAATTTATTTTGACCTTTTGTTCCTGCATTGTTTTCCAGAATTCTTAAATTTTTTGTCGGTATTTTCCATGAATTTTTCTGCTTTTTCCATGAATTTATCTGTTTTTTCCTCATTTTTGTCTGCTTTAACTCTTGGATAGCTCTGAATATTTAAGATTTGAATTCCATATCAGGTAGTTCTAGTGCCTTTTCTTCTACTAGAAATTCATCTGGTATTTTATTTTGGAGGGCCTACTGCAACTATCCTGTCTTGGTTTTCTAAATATTTTGATATTTTCTGCTGTCTTCAGGGAATTCAGTAGTTATTTTCTTGTTTATTGATTGTAGATTTGTTTGTTTCATCCTTTTGTTTGTTTTATTCGGCTATGTCTGAGTAGACAAGCTGTGTGTTCTTTGTCTTTGGCTCATTTCTGCACACGATGCTTTTTGCCTCCTTTCCAATTGGCAGGGTCAGTGGCTCAGATATGGCACAGCATGGCAGGTCTAGCAGAAGAGGAGTTGCTAGGATGAGTTGTTGGTGGCACTTACTATAGTCATCAGGGCTGGCCAGTAGTCAATGCAGGACAGGTTCCGATAGGCCGTGCTTGGGCTGTTTGGTGGTGTGATGTTCATTGTATGGTGCACATAGGTAGAATGGAGTGGGGAGATTGTGATGTGTGGAGCTAAACTGGGTATGGGAGAGAGGAGAAAGAGGAGAGAGAAACAGGAGCCAGAAACATACAAACACACAAAAAAGAGTTCTTGGGGAGCTTGCCATTGGAGTGGTGAAAAGAGAGACTATGAAATAGAGAAAAACGGAGAAGAAGGGAAAAAAAAGAAACGAAAAGAAAAAAATGAATAAATAAAAATTAGAAAGAAACAAGAAGAGCAAATCTCCCAGGGATCCCACTGGTGAGGCTACGAGGTCTGGGGAAATTGCTCCCAGGGTGTGAATTACAGCCTGACTAGAAGGAGTAGATGCGTCACTCAGTGCCAGGTATTCAGGGGACAGGAAGAGAAGTATAGTAAGACAAGAAACTGAGTAATGAAGAAATACAAAAAGGGAAAAGAAAACAAAACAGAAAAAAATTTAAAAAAAAGAAGACAACCCCCAAAAAACCAGGGAAAAAAAAAAAAAAACCAAGAGGAAAAAAATGCACTCAGGGATCCCTCTGCGTGTCTGCACAAACTAAGGAGTTATGTCCCAAGCTGCACAGTACTTCCTGGCTAAAATGGGCTCCCAATTTGAGAATAGAAAAATAAAACAAACAACTCAAAACCAACAAACAAGCCCCAGGATCCCACCAGCGTGGCAGCACATGCTGGGAAGAGGTCTCATATTCAAGCGGTGTTTCACAGCCTTTCAGGAAGAAGCAAAGATGGCACATGGAGCCAGGTATTTGAGAGAAAGGAGGGGGAGGTGTTGAGAGGTAAGGAAGTAATGTAAAGAAGTGAAAAAAGCATCACCAGCACTCAACAAAGGGCACTTAGGGAGCCAGCCACTGCAGGCGGGTGGAATCCAAGTGACACCAGGATGAGGCTGAATCTTCCCGGCGAAGAGATTGTGGTCGCAGGAAGCAGAAGAGGCCGAGTGTGGGTGAAGAAGGGTGGGGAGTGGGAAAGTGTATATTGCTGGTTACCAGTTGTTCTGTCTCCTGCTGGAAGCTCCATGAAGCTGCTTTCTCGTACCTACTGTTTGCTGGTCTCTGATAAGAGTCCAAGATGGCAGATCGGTGCTGCATTAGCTGATAGGGGACTTCTGCATGTATCTCTCATAGCTCTCTGTTCTCGGTCAGTTTCTTATTCCATTTTGTGCTTTGCTGAGTTTTTTATCACTTTGTTTGATGTTTAGGGTTTCAGGAATGCCATTTTCTCTGTCTGGCGTAGTTTTTCAGATCTTTGCTGTGGAAGGATGGTGTGGTGCTTCTGCCTATAGTGCCATGTTGCCCCTCTTTGAAATATTCTGTTCAGCTCTTTTACTTCATTGTTTCTTCTTTTTGCTTTAGCTACTCGATGTTCAAGAGAAAGTTTCAGAGTCTCGTCTGACATCCATTTTGGTCTTTTCTTTCTTTTCTGTCTTTTTAATGACCTCTTGCTTTCTTCATGTATGATGTCCTTGATTTCCTTACACAACTGGCCTGGTCTTCAGTCATTAGTGTTCAGTGCATCAAATTTGTTCTTGAGATGGTCTCTAAATTCAGGAGGAATATAATCAAGGTTGTATTCTGGCTCTCGTGGACTTGCTCTAATTTTCTTCAACTTCAACTTCAACTTGCATATGAGCAATCGATGGTCTGTTCCACAATCGGCCCCTGGCCTTGTTCTGACTGATGATACTGAGCTTTTCCACTGTCTCTTTCCACAGAGATAGTCGATTTGATTCCTCTGCGTTCCATCTGGTGAAGTCTACGTGCATCTTCAGTGTTTATGTTGTTGAAGAAAGGTATTTGCAATAAGGAAGTCACTGGTCTTCCAAAATTCTATCAATGGCTCTCTGGCTTCATTTCTATCACCAAGGCGGTATTTTCCAACTACCGATCTTTGTTCTTTGTTTCCAACTTTTGCATTCCAATCGCTAGTAATTATCAATGCATCTTGATTGCATATTTGATCAATTTCAGACTGCAATTTCTTCTTCCTTGGCCTCAGTGGATGGTGTGTAAATTTGAATAATGTTTGTATTAATTGGTCTTCCTTGTAGGCGAATTGATATTATCCTATCACTGACGGCATTTGTGTTCAGGATAGATCTTGAAATGTTCTTTTTGACAATGAATGCAACACCATTCCTCTTCAATTTGTCATTCCTGGTAGAGTAGACCATATGATTCTCCAATTCAAAATAGCCAATACCAGTCCATTTCAGCTCAACAAATGCCTAGGATATCAATCTTTATGCATTCCATTTCATTTTTGAGAATTTCCAATTTTCCTAGACTCATACTTTGTACATTCCAAGTTCCAATTACGCACGCTTGCAGCTGTTTTTTCTCATTTTGAGTCGTGCCACATCAGCAAATGAAGGTCCTGAGAGCTTTATTCTATCTACATCATTAAGGTCAAGTCTACTTTGAAGAGGCAGCTCTTCCCCAGTCGTATCTCGAGCACCTTCCAATCTGGGGCTCATCTTCTGGCACTGTATCAGACAATGTTCCACTGCTATTCATAAGGTTTTGACTGGCTATTTTCTTCAGAATTTGACTGCTAGTCCTTTCTAGTCTATTTCAGTCTGGAAGCTCAGCTGAAACCTGTCCACCAGGGTGATCCCACGAGTATTTGAAATATTGGTGGCATATCTTCCAGTACCACAACATGCAAGCCCCTGCAGTAAGACAAACTGACAGACACAACAATATAAATGGATCTATAAACCTTATGTTGAGCAATAGAAGCCAGACAGCTCCCCAGAAATTTACGAACTGAGAAAACTAAACAATGACGATAAAAGTAAAAAGTTGGTTTCCTCTGGGAAGGAGGGGTTCACTGGAAGGGGGACTCTCTAGGGTTATGGAAATGTTCTATATATTGTTTTGGGTAGTGGTTTCATGGAGATATAAAATTCTCAAAACTCACTGAAATGAACATATAGAATCTGTGCACTTTATTGTAAGTAAAATGTCTCAATAAAAATGAACGAAAATAAAATAAAATAACCTATCATTAGTTAAATATGCACCTCTATAATATGTTTCTATTGTTAGTTGCTATCAAGTCAATTCTGACTCATGACAACTTTATATACAACAGAACAAAACATTGCTAGGTCCTGTGTCATCCTCACAATCGCTGGCATGTTTGAGTCCATCGTTGTGGCCATTGGGCCAACCCACCTCGTTGAGGGTGTCCCTTACCCTTGTTGGCCTTCTACTTCATGAAACAAGATGTCCTCCTTCAACGATTGGTCTTTCCTGTTGATGTGTCCAAAGCAAGCAAGTCAGAAAGTGTTCTTTTGAGATCCATAAGGTTTTAATTAGCTAATTTTCAGAAGTAGATCACCAGGCCTTTATTCTTTGTCTATCTTAGTCTAGAAGCTCCACTGAAACCTGTCCAGCATGCGTGATCCTGCTGGTATTTGATCCCAGTGTCACAGCTTCCAGCATCATAGCAACATGCAAGCCACCACAGTACAACAAACTGACAATGGGCCCTTAAGTATAAAGCTAGATAAATTTTCACAAGTTAACCAGTGCCCATATGGAAAAACAGAACATTTACAAAATATCTGGCCATCTTATACCTGTTCCCTGTCTCCACAACCCCAAATAGCCACTATCCTGACATCTAGCAGTACAGACTAGTTTTCTCTCTTTCTGTACTTTATAAATGATGTCACTTAGCATTTACTCTTGTATTTGATTTTTTTTCACAAAATCTTACCTTTGTGAGATTTAGTCATGTTATTATATGTGTAGCTATAGATCTTTATTCTCACAGCTATATGGTATTCCAATTGCTTTAATCATTTCATTTGTGTTTATTTACCTCTCAGAGAAGATTGAAGTCCAGCCTGTCTTTGTTGATTCCAAGTCTCAGGAGTCAGAGGAATTTGGAATAAACTACATTTACAGCAGCCACAGCTGGTAATGCTGTTCTGTAACAATTAGAAAAGTACTAATAAATGTCCACAACTTCATACACATAAAGCCAGATAAATTACTTTTCTTAGTGTATATTTTAATTTAGTTCACTTTTTTACTGAGGTATAATTTTTCCTACAATGAAATGCATAGATTTTACTCGTACAGTTCAATGAGTTTGAGAATTATATACACCCATGCAACAAAACGGAGCTCTGGTGGCACAGTTGTTAAGAGCTCAATTGCTAACCAAAAGGTAAGCAGTTCGAATCCACCAGCAGCTCCTTGGAAATCCTATGGGGCAGTTCTACTTTGTCCCGTAGGGTTCCTATGAGTCAGAATCGACTTGATGGCAATCCGTTTGGTTTTTGGTTTTTTACATAACAGAACAATATACAGAGCATTTCCTTCAACTCAGAAAGTTCCCTTGTGCCCCTTTCATGTCAAATCCCCCCTCCTAGAGGCAGCCACTTTCTGATACTTCTGCCACTAGTTGAAGAATAAACATTCTATTTTTTCATAATAGGGACTTTAAATGTCACTAAATTAATACACTCGTTTAAGGGAAGAACGTATATAGGAAATTAAAAGCCAGTCAGCTGAATAAAACCATAAATCAGCACACTAATGCCAAGCAAATCAGTCACCAACTTCTATGCAGCTGAAACAAAGCTACCACCGTGTTCCCATGAAAGCCTTTGAGCCATAGCTGTCTCGGCAGTGAGCTGACTGAAGTAATGAGGCATCTGCAATGCTTGCTGTGGCTACATTTATCAAAAAAGAAAACAACTATGCATGGTCTAGCACGCTGGACTATACTCATTGTGGTTACAGGGCTTAGTATTTGAGAACAGGATTTTACTAGCACAGACTTACTATTAATTGCAGTTGGACCCATGCAAGTGGATAAATTTTGCTAATCAGGAACTTACTCTGAAACCGTTAAGCAGATAAGGAACTTTATCCAAGGTAAATTTTCCTTGAATCCAATGCCTTAGGGTAGGAAGGAAAATTTATGATGATTGAGAGTGGATAGTTTTATTTTCCTGTCTGGAAGAAAAATCTGTGAGTATATTTCATTGTAGATTTTAGTTGAAGCTGAAAAAAGCATACATCATATGAAAAGATGGATGACTATTTGCTCTCAGTAGTCGCCACAGTCCATAACAAATCTCATTTCTTATGAGACAAGTCCATCTTAGATGCATTGCCTGAATATGGCAAATGGTTGCATTGTTAAAGCCCTTCAATTTAATTTAGTTCATGTACATGTCCAGATATAATTCTTATCCAATTAAAATACAGTGAGACCAAATAGGCAGGTCAGACTCTCTCACCATGTCAAGACGCCATGGTAAGAAACAGGCAAGCTGATATCAGCAAATCACATTTCCTGCTCTGGTGCAGAAGTATCTTAAAACAAACAAACAAAAAAACCCAAACCTGATACCATTGAGTCAATTCCAACTCATAGCAAACCAATAGCACAGAGTAGAACTGCCCCAGACAGTTTCCAAGGCGTTCCTGGTGGATTCAAACTGCTGACCTTTTGGTTAGCAGCCATAGCTATTAACCAGTACTCCACCAGTAAAGCTCAGTAATTGTGCAGGTGCCCTTTCAGACACAGGCCAGGCATTGTGGCTTGACTGTGAGACAGAAGACAGCACATTTCACTCAGGGGAAGAACTGCCAGCATGCTCTTCTCCAGCCTGCTGAGGGCAGTCACAGCCTCCATCTGCCTTGGTAAGGATGCCACAAACACAGGACTCAGGCTTCTCTCAGCTACCAAGTTTGTGGAAGAAGGCAGGTTCTTATTGTCTAACGGGTTTTAGAATTGCAGGGTAATAGGCAGGGGAATTGGTGCCCTCAGTCCTGTATTAGTTCCTTATAACTCCATGGGTGTCACCAAGACAATCAATCTAATTTTTTTTTTTTTCCTTGCAGGATCCAGCATGGCCCAAAAGGCAACTCAGGCCCAAACTGGAATTTCTATGCTGGAGAAGGAGTCAGCAATCTTGGATTGTGAATATGAAGCTAGTACTTCAAATCTTTATTTATTCTTGTACAAACAACCTCCAAGTGGGGAAATGATTTTCCTTATTAGTCAGGAGTCTTATAATGAATAAAATGCAACAGAGGGTGGGTATTCTCTGAACTTGCAGAAAGCAGCCAAATCCATCAGCCACATCATCGTGGCCTCACAGCTTGGGGATTCGGCAGTGTATTTCTGTGTATTTCTGCAGGAGCCCTACAGAAACCTGAGAACCCTGCATGAGGCATCCCCCATGCTATGAACACCTGGGCAAGAGTCACAGCACAGACAGGAAGAGGCAGGGCTGTGTCTTCAGAGATGGGGGCCTAGAAGGGAAACTTGACTTTAAACAAGGTGCTTCTTCTCTTACTCAGAGACTATATCTAGAAGTAGCACTCATAAAAAGCATCTTTATCTTCAATTTTCTATCTTGAGGTAGATCACTTAGCAAAAGGCTGAAAAATAAACTGGGTTTTTTGTGTGTGTGTGGTGATTACTTTAAAGTAGGAGAATTGGCTTAGAGAGTTCAGAAAGAATTGGCTAGATCTACACCTGAAATCTACACCAGAAAGATGTTTACCTGTGTTTTATTGACTATGCAAAGGCATTCGACCGTGTGGATCATAACAAATTATGGATAACATTATGAAGAATGGGAATTTCAGAACACTTAATTTGTGCTCATGAGGAACTTGTACATACATAGATCAAGAGGCAATAGTTTGAACAGAACAAAGGGATACTGTGTGATTTAAGGTCAGAAAATGTGTCAAGTTGTATCCTTTCAGCATACTTATTCAATCTGTATGCTAAGCAAATAATTTGAGAAGCTGGACTATATGAAAAAGAACAGGGCATAAAGATTGGAGGAAGACTCATTAACAAGCTGTGTTATGCAGATGACACAACCTTGCTTGCTGAAAGTGAAGAAGAGTTGAAGTACTTACTGATGAAGATCAAAGACTATAGCCTTCAGTATGGATTATACCTTCACATAAAGAAAACAAAAATTGCCACAACTGGACCAATAAGTAACATCATGATAAAGGGAGAAAAGACTGAAGTTGTCAAGGATTTTGTTTTATTTGGATCCACAATCAACAAACAATTGGGAAGCAGCAGTCAAGAAATCAAATGACACAGTGCATTGGGCAAATCTGCTGCAAAAGACCTCTTTAAAGTGTTAAAAAAACAAAGATGTCACCTTTAAGACTAAGGTGTGCCTGACCCAAGCCATGATATTTTCTATCGCATCATAGGCATGCCAAAGATGAACAGTGAATAAGGAAGACCAAATAAGAATTGACGCCTTTGAATTGTGGTGTTGACAAAGAATATTGAATATACCATGAACTGCCAAAAGAACAAACAAATCTGTCTTGAAAGAAGTACAACCAGAATGCTCTTTAGAAGCAAGGATGACGAGACTATGTCTCACATACTTTGGACTTGTTATCAGAAGGGATCAGTACCTGGAGAAGGACATCATGCTTGGTAAAGTAGAGGGTCAGTGAAAAAGACAAAGACCCTCAGCAAGATGGACTGACACCGTGGCTGCAACAATGAGCTTAAGCATAATAACAATTGTGAGGATGATGCAGGACAGGGCAGTGTTTCATTCCATTCTATATAGGGTCACTGTGAGTCAGAACCAACTCGATGGCACCTAACAACAACAGCACCTGAATTGTTAGATTACTCAGGCTTACTCCTCAAATATTTATGCATTGCTTACTAAGTCTGGGCACTGTGTTAGATCTAAAATATTCCTGAAATCACACCTCGGTTAATTCAGTTCTGTCTGTGTCCCCATTCTCTTCTTTTTCATTCTAATTCTGGGGCACAAATAACATGACATAACCCATGTACACTATGTGATCTCTTTACACTAGATGTTGCCCTTGCATACATTTGGATGGGAGCAAACTTTCTGTTGCTGTGTTTATTGTGTCTTTACCATTGTTATGGCTTGCTCTACGTATGTGTATGCATCTACATTTGCATGTACATACAGGTAGTCCCCAACTTCCATGCATTCAAGTTATAAGGAACCGCATTTACAACCATCATTTTTGGTTTTATTTTTTGGTACATCTTATTGTTAGTACAGCTTCCTGGGAGGAAGTTACAGGAAAATGCATGCAGAGGATATGGAAAAAATTGCTGAGTTATGTGAACAGGCTCCAAGCATTTGATCAAGATAATACAATAGAAAAGATCAGTGGAAAAGTCATCCTTATAGCAAGAAAGCTGCGTTTAGAACTTGATATTGCCAATGTAGAACAGCTCATAGATCACGAAGAGGGGGAACTGACAGATTAAGACTTAATGGATTTTAAAGAGGAAAGAAATGCTTAGGAAGAAGGAAATAATAAGGAAGAAGAAGGAGAGTTGTCAAAAAATTTTACAGTGAAAGGATTAGTTGAAGTTTTTTCTGTATTAAATCAGAGGCTTCAGTTGTTTGAAAACATGGACCCAAACGCTGATCGCTTTGCTAAAGTCGATAGGCAGATTTACGAAAGCACTGAGACATTATGAAGAAAAAAAGAAAAGGACAATACACACAATTATCACTAATTTTCTGACCAGAAACACTAACTCCATTCCCAGGGATAATCCAGATGACCCAGAATCTATCACCAGTGGAGTTATCACCACAAATGACAAAATGCCTATGTCATCCAAATCTTCGTCATCATCAGAGTAAATTTTTATGATTTGTCTACTTTTTAAATGTATGTATGTATTAAAATATATCTGTAAGTTTATATGTGACATTTCCAACCCCCAACAACAAATAAAGATAGGATATATAAAGATACTGATAATAAGAGGCAATAATAATGAAATTAAAAAAAAAGAGGGAGAGGTATTAGGCTTAGGTCAAAACTGACTTACCACAGTCTTGGGAACAGAACAGCGTTGTAAGTCGGGGGCTACCTGTTATATATATTATTCTTTTTCATTAGAAGTCCTAGACTAGGAGTTCCGGCAAAATGGTGCTCTAGGCAGAAGCACCACGCCGTCCCTCCACAGCAAAGATCTGAAAAACTAAGCCATACAGATAATACAACAATCCTGAAACCCTAAAATATCAAATGAAGAGATAAAGAACTCAGCCAAGCACCAAATGGAGTGAGAAAACTGACAGAGAACGGAGAGCGAGGAGAGATTCATGCAGAGGTCCCCTACCAGCTAATGCAGCGTGGATCCACCATCTTGGACTCCTATCAGAGACCAGCAAATGGGGTTACAATAGGGCAGCCTCACAGAGCGTCCAGAAGGAGACAAAACAGCCAGTAATTTGCGGTGTGTGCTTTCCCACCTCCCACCCCTCTTCGCCCCGGCTCGGCCTCCTCTGCTTCCCATGACCACAGTCTCTTGACTGGGAAGCGCCAGCTGCTTGGTTTCCACACACCCAAGCAGGCGGCTCTCTGGGTGCCATTTGTTGGTTGCTAGTGTTGCTTTTTTTTTTCTGCTTCTCTTAATATCTCACTTGCCTCTCGCCGCCTCCCCCTCCTTTTGCTCGAGTGCCTGGCTCCGAGCGCCATCTTTGCTTCTTCCTGAGGGGCTGCGGGGCTCCATTCGAGTGTGCAGCTGCTTCCCAGTCTGGGCTGCCACACTGGTGGGATCCTGGGGCTTTTGTTCGTTTGTTCCTCTGCTTCCCGTGGCCATGGTCTCTTGACTGGGAAGTGCCAGCTGCTTGGATTCCACACACCCAAGTGGGCGGCTCTCTGGGTGCCATTTGTTGGCTGCTAGTGTTGCTTTTTTTTTCTGCTTGTTTTGATTTCTCACTTGCCTCTTGCTGCCTCCCCCTCCTTTTGCTCAAGTGCCTGGCTCCGAGCGCCATCTTTGCTTCTTCCCGAGGGGTTGCGGGGCTCCATTTGAGTGTGCAGGTCTGGGCTGCCGCGCTGGTGGGATCCCAGGGCTTTTGTTCGTTTGTTCGTTTTGAATTGTTTGTTTGTTTTCTTTTCCTTTTCTTGAGTTGGGAGCCCTTTCTGGCCAGGCAGAGCTGCATGGCAAGGAACTCCCCTTCAGCTTCCACAGACGTGTGGAGGGATCCCTGAGGACATTGCTTTTTTTTTTTTTTTTTTCTGTTTTTTTTCGGGGGCTTCCTTGTTTCTTTTTTTTTTTTATTTGTTTTGTTTTCTTTTCCCTGTTTTTCCCTTTTTGCCTTTCTTCATTGCTCAGTTTCTCGTCTCTCTATATCTTCCTTCTCTTTCTGATCCCTGAATACCAGGCGTTGTATGCCTCTGCACCTTCTGGTCAGGCTGTGCTGCGACACCTGAGAGCAACTTCCCCAGACCTCATAGCTGCATCGGTGGGATCCCTGGGAACTTTGAGGTTCTTTAAACTTTCTGATTTTTATTTGTTCCTTCTTTTCTTTTCTTCCTCTGCCCCTTTCTGTTTGCCTCCATTTCATAGTCTCTCATTTATCCATTCCAACGGCAAGCTCCCCTAGCATTCTTTTTTGTTTGTTTCTATGTTTTTTGGCTCCTGTTCCTCTCTCCTCTCTCCCATATCCATCTTAGCTCCACACGTAACAGTCTCCCCACTGCATCCTGCCTACCTGCACTGTGGGCTTGATATCACACCACCAAGCAATGCAGGCATGGCCTTCTGGAACCTCCCCAGCACTGATTACTGACCTGCCCTGGTGGCTGTAGTGAGTGCCACAAACAACCCGTCCCAGTGGCTCATCTTCAGCTAGACCTGCCATGGCGTACCATTTCTGAGTGACTGAACTTGAGAGTTGGAGAAGGCGGTGAAAAGTATTGAGCACACAGACGAGCAAACAACAAAGAGCACGCAGTCCACCTGCTCAGACATAGTCAATTTTTTTTTTTTTAAAGGGACAAAACAAACAAATCTACAACCAATAAATGAGAAAAATAACTACTGAATGCCCCGAAAACAGCAAACAATATCAAAACATTTACAAAAACAGGACAGGATGGTTCCAGTAGGCGTCCAAATTAAAACAACACATGACTCTCCTGTGGAAGAAAATGCACTACAAGTACCTGATAGGGAATTCAAATCTCTAATACTCAGAATTTTCCAAGAACTGAGTCAAAAAGCTGACAAAAATGAGGAAAAAATAGACAAATTCATGGAAAATACAGACAAAAAATTGCAAGAATTCAGGAAGATGATGCAGGAACAAAATGCCAAAATAAATTCACAACTAGAAATTATACAAAAACAACAATTAGAAATCCAAAAGATAAACAACAAGATTTCAGAAATGGAAGATGTCATAGAAGGGCTGGGAAGCAGACTTGAAACTGTGGAAGACGGGATCTGTGGAACTGAAGACAAACACTTGGATACAATTCGGTTTCAGGAAAACTCAGAAAAAAGAACAAAGAGGAATGAAGAGACCCTGAGAGTTATGTGGGACACAATTAAAAGCAAAAATTTAAGAGTGATTGCCATTCCAGAAAAGGGGGAGAAAAGAGAAAACACAGAGAGGAGCATTGAGGAACTGCTGACAGAAAACTTCCCCAATACCATGAAAGACGAAAAGCTGGCCATCCAAAAAGCTCAACGAACCCCATATAGAAGAGACCCAAAAAGAAAATCACCAAGGCATATAATATTCACATTCGCCAAAACCAAAGACAAACAAAGATTCCTGAGAGCAGCTCATGAAAAACAAGAAGTCACATACAGAGGAGAAACAATAAGAGTAAGCTCAGATTATTTGGCAGAAACCATGCAGGCAAGAAGGCAATGGGACGACATATATAAAATCTTGAAAGAAAAGAATTGTCACTCAAGAATAATATATCCTGCAAAACTGTCATTCAAATTTGATGGTGAAATTAGGTCATTTCCAGATAAACAGAAATTAAAGGAATATGTAAAAGTCAAACCAAACGTACAAGAATTATTAAAGGGAGTTCTTCGATCTGAGGACAAACAACTTCAGCCCACAGGCAGAACCTAGGACGAAGGATCGTACGAGCCAGATACCAATTTAAGAAATGAACTCTCGAAGACTATCCAAAACCAAAAGAAATACAACAGGGAATCAGAGCAGTTAGTCAGTATATGACAACAACATCAAAACAATAAAAGAGGGAATAAACGGCATAGGTATAGAACCTTCTAATGGAGAGGAAGGCAAGGCGATATCAAGTAACGGGAGACTGCTTCAAACTTAGAAAGATAAGGGTAAAATACATGGTAACCACAAAGAAAGTGCACACACCAACTCATAAAAATAAAGACGAAAAACATAAAGTCTCAGCAAAAACAAAACCTACAAACACAAAAGAAATGAAAAAAAATCCACAAACAAAAGTAACTCAGCACAAGAGAGTAAAAAGAACAAAGAAAACTTCAGCACCACAAAAAAAGCACTACAAAATGACAGCAACAAACTCACATGTATCAATAATTACACTGAATGTAAATGTACTCAATGCACCCATGAAGAGATGGAGAGTGACAGAATAGATAAGAAAAGAGGATCCATCAATATGCTGTCTACAAGAGACACACCTTAGAAACAAAGATGTGAATTTATTAAAAGTCAAAGATTTGAAAAAAATTTATCAAGCTAACAACCATCAAAAAAGAGCAGGAGTGGCAATTCTAATCTCAGATAAAATAGACTTTAAAACAAAATCTACCATAAAAGACAAAGAAGGACACTATATAATGATTAAGGGGACGATCCATCATGAAGACATAACCATAATAAACATCTATGCATCCAATGGCAGGGCTCCAAAATATATAAAACAAACTCTACCAACACTGAAAAGAGAAACTGAGAGTTCCACAATAATAGTAGGAGACTTCAACACACCACTCTCAGTAAAGGAAAGAACAACTCAGAAGAAACTCAGCAAAGATACAGAAGACCTAAAGGGCACAATCAGCCAACTTGACCTCACAGACATGTATAGAACAATCCATCCAACCACTGCAAAGTACACATTCTTTTCCAATACACATGGAACGTTCTCCAGAATAGACCACATCTTAGGCCACAGAGCAATCCTCAACAAGATCCAAAACGCTGAGATAATACAAAGTGTCTTCTCTGACCACAATGCTATCAAGGTAGAAATTAACAACAGAAAGAGCAAGGAAAAAAAAAATAAGTTACATGGAAACTGAATAATACCATGCTTACAAATCACTGGGTAATAGATCAAATTAGACATGGAATCAGAAAATTCCCAGAGTCAAATGAGAATGAAAACACAAAAAAAGCACTGGCCCAGATGGCTTCACTGGAGAATTCTACAAAACGTTTACAGAAGAGCTTGTACCAGTTCTACTCAAGCTATTTCAGAGCATAGAAGAGGAAGCAACACTTCCAAATTTATTTTATGAAGCCAGCATAATGCTGATACCAAAAATAGGCAAAGACGTCACAAAAAAAGAAAATTACAGACCAATATCTCTCATAAATATAGATGTAAAAATTCTGAACAAAATTCTAGCCAATAGAATTTAGCATCATATCAAAAAAATAATATGCCGCGACCAAGTAGGATTCATACCAGGTATGCAAGGATGATTCAACATTAGAAAATCAATCAACCTAATCCACCACATAAATAAAAGGAAATAAAAGAATCACATGATCATCTCAATTGACGCAGAAAAAGCATTTGACAAAGTCCAACACCCATTCCTGATAAAAACTCTCAATAAAATAGGTATAGAAGGGAAATTTCTCAACATAATAAAGGGCATCTATGCAAAACCAACGACCAACATCATTCTTAATGGAGAGAGGCTGAAAACATTCCCCTTGAAAACAGGAACAAGACAAGGATGCCCTTTATCACCACTCCTATTTAACATTGTGCTGGAAGTTCTAGCTAGAGCAATAAGGCAAGAAAAAGAAATAAAGGACAACCAAATTGGTAATGAAGAAGTTAAACTCTCCCTGTTTGCAGATGATATGATACTATATACAGAAAACCCTAAAGACTTCACGAGAAATCTACTGGAACTAATAGAAAGATTCAGCAGAGTAGCAGGATACAAGACAAATATTCAAAACTCAGTTGTATTCCTATACACCAGTAAGGAGAACGATGAAAAGGAAATCAGGAAAACAATACCATTTTTAATAGCCCCTAAAAAGATAAAATACTTAGGAATAAATCTGACCAGGGATGTAAAAGACCTATACAAAGAAAACTATAAAACACTACTGCATGAAACCCAAAGGGATCTACATAAATGGAAAAACATACCATGCTCATGGACAGATAGACTCAACATTGTGAAAATGTCAATTCTACCCAAAGCAATTTACGGATACAATGCAATCCCAATCCAAATACCAACAACATTCTTCAAAGACATGGAAAAACTAATGATTAACTTTTATACGGAAAGGGAAAAAGCCCCGAATAAGTAAAGCACTACTGAAGAAGAAGAATAAAGTTGGAGGACTCACACTACCTGACTTCAGGACCTACTATACAGTTAGAGTAGTCAAAACAGCCTGGTACTGGTACAACGCAGATACATTGACCAATGGAACAGAATTGAGAACCCAGAAGTAAATCCATCCACCTACAGTCACCTGATCTTTGACAAGGGCCCAAAGTCCATCAAATGGGGAAAAGACAGTCCTTTAACAAATGGTGCTGGCAAAACTGGATATCCATTTGCAAAAAAATGAAACAGGACCCATACCTTACACCAGATACAAAAACTACTTCAAAATGGATCAAAGACCTGAATATAAAGCCTAAAACTATAAAGTTCATAGAAGAAAAAAATAGGACCAACACTTCAGGCCTTAATACATGGCATTAACAGGATACAAACCATAACCATTAATGCACAAACACCAACAGATAAGCTAGATAACAGGGATCTTCTAAAAATCAAAAACCTATGCTCTTCAAAAGACTTCACCAAAAGAGTAAAAAGAGAACCTACAGACTGGGAAAAAAATTTTGGACAGTACAAGTCAGACAAAGGTCTAATCTCCATAATGTACAAGAAAATCTAGCACCTCTACAAGAAAAAGACAAATAATCCTATTAAAAAATGGGCAAAGGAAATGAACAGACACTTCACCAAAGAAGACATTCAAAAGGCCAAGAGACACATGAGGAAATGCTCGCGATCACTAGCCATTAGAGAAATGCAAATTAAAACCACAATGAGATACCATCTCACCCCGGCATTACTGGCACGAATCGAAAACACTAGAAATAACAAATGTTGGAAGGGCTGCGGGGAGATGCGAACTCTTATGCACTGCCGGTGGGAATGCAAAATGATACAACCATTTTGGAAAATGATATGGTGCTTCCTCAGAAAGCTAGAAATAGACATACCATTCGATCCAGCAATCCCACTCCTAGGAATATACCCTAGAGAAATAAGAGTCGTCAGTCGAATAGACATATGCACACCCATGTTCATGGCAGCATTGTTCACAATAGCAAAACGATGGAAACAACGCAGATGCCCATCAACAGATGAATGGATAAATAAACTATGGTACATACACACAATGGAGTACTATGCAAGGAGAAACAGCAACAATGAATCTGTGAACCATCTCATAACATGGATGAAACTGGAGGACATTATGCTGAATGAAATAAGTCAATCACAAAAGGGCAAATATTATATGAGACCTCTATTGCAAAAACCCATGAAAAAGTTCACACACAAAATGCAACAATCTTTGTTGGTTACCAGGGATGGTAGGGGTGGGGGGGATATACTAAATAGGCTAAGTGGTATCTTGGGTGAAGGGTGAGACAGTACACAATACAGGGGAAACTAACACAACCTGTACAAGGAAAGGTCCTGGAAGCCCCATAGACACATCGAAACTCCCTGAGGGACTGAATTGCTGGGCGGAGAGCTCTGGGGACCACGGGCTTGGGGAACATCTAGCTCAATTGTCATGACACAGCTTATAAAGGCAATGTTCTACATTCTACCTTGGTGAGTAGTGTCTGGGGTCTTAAAAGCCTGTGAGCGGCCATCTAAGATACTCCACTGGTCTCATCCCTTCAGGAGCAAGGGCGAATGAAGAGAACAGGATACAAGGAAAAGATTAGTCCAAAGGACTAATGGTCCTCAGCTACCAAGGCCTCCAGCGGACTGAGTCCAGTACAGCTAGATGGCAGCTACCACCACTGACTGCTGTGACCAGGATCTCAACAGAGGGTTCTGGACAGAGCTGGAGAAGGATGTAGAGCAGAATTCTAACTCACAAAAAAAAAAAAAAAAAGAAAAAAAAAAAATACCAGATTTACTGGCCTAAAGGAGACTGGAGAAACCTTGAGAGTATGGCCCCCAGACACCCTTTTAGCTCAGTGGTGAAGTAACCTCCGAGGTTCACTGTTCAGCCTGGGAGTGGACAGCCCTGTAAAACCAAATGAGTGTAACGAGGTACAGGAGTCCAGTGACAAGGGCCAGAAGGCAGAAGGGGACAAGGAAGCTGGTGATAGGGAACACAAGTTTGAGTAAGGATATTGTTGATGTGTTGTGAGATTGTTAACCATTGTCATAGGGCAACATTTGTAGTAACTTTTAAATGAGAAACTATTTTGTTCTGTAAACCTTCATCTTAAGTGAGAATAATGGCACAATTGGAAGAGCGTAGTCAATGTCACTGAACTGTGTATGTAGAAATTTTTGAAATGGTGTATCTTTGGCTATGTGTATTTTCACCAAAAAAAAAAAAAGGTTGAGAAGTTAGAGGGTTAATATGTTGTGGGGTTGTTAACCAATGTCATTAAACAACATGTGTACTACTGTTTCATGAGAAACTATTTGTTCTGTAAGCCTTCACCTGAAGTGCAATGAAATATAAAATAAAATAAAATAAAAAATTTAAAAAAAAAATGTCCTAGACTAAGGTTTAAGGGAAACAAGTTTGTTTTACTAATTTCCTGATTCTGGTTTCAAAGACTGAATGATTTCAATAGAGAAACCCATAAAGCTCCTGGACTCTTAACCCTTCACAAGACTTTTAGAAAATATCCTCAACTGGAAGATTGTCCTTTCAAAATTCACATATGTGGACAAAAAATAGGACTTTGTCCCTGGGACATTAGGAAGAACTGTGGCTATATCTGGGGGAACTAAGTTATCGGACCTTGGAGCTATGATGTGCAAAGAAGTAGGTGAAAGTATGCAATTTTAGCAGAAAGTAGTAACAGAAAGAGAGAGTTCTCATTCTTGAGACAATTTGGGGAGGATATTCTTTTCTTCCAGAAACATATGCTCATATAAATTATAGATGAGGAAGGACAATCTCATTCTTTTAGTTCATTTTGATGACTTAAAGATTAATAGGCATTTTTTTTAAAGAATTTTAAAGTTTTAAAGAATGTGAATGTTAGGAAATATATTACAGTTATCTTTGATCATAAGATAGATGTAACCATTTTCCAAATCAATCCTAGAAAACTTTGCCCTGTAATGTACAATCGGGAATGCCTGAGACTGATGGCTTGAGATGGGTTTGATTTAGGTCTTATATATTTTAATTTACATATTTAATAACTAAATATGTAAATATATCACTAAAAAGAAGGCAGAAATCATAGTGGGCCACTTTAGATTTTGGGGGCAACATATTCCTCATTTGGGTGTGCTACTCTGGCCCATTTACCAAGTGACCCAAAAAGCTGCTGGTTTTGAGTGAGGCCCAGAACAAGAGAAAGCTCTGCACAGGTCCATGCAGCTGTGCAAGCTGCTCTGACACTTGGGCCATATGATCTGGTAGATCCAGTGGTGCTTGAAGCATCAGTAGCAGATAGAGATGCTCTTTAGAGCCTTTGGCAGGCCCTTATAAGTGAATCACAGAGCAGATCCTTAGGATTTAGAGTAAAGCCCTATCATCCTCTCCAGATAACTTCTCTTTTTGAGAAACAGCTTTTGGCTTGATGCTGGACCTAGAAGAGACTGAAAACTTAATCATGGACCACCAGACTGGTTTATGGGTGGTTTCACACAACAAGAAGGCATCACCTGAAAGTGGACAGCTGCAACATTACAGCTCCTTTCTAATTACAAACCAAACCAAACCAGTTGTTGTGGAGTTGATTCTAACTCGCAGAGACCCCATGAGTGTCAGAGTAGAACTTCACTCCATAGGGGGGTCTCAATCCACCAACCTTTCAGTTAGCAGCCTAGTGCATTACTCGTCTGTATCATCCCTTTATAATTAAACATAGTTATGTTTATAAGTTTAAATGTTAAAGGTAAATGTGCAGGCTCCAAATGTAAAAGAGGTTGTATTCCGCCATAAGAAGTCTTCAGCCTATATTTTGGTTATGCTGTTTTGAGGTGTTGGTGGTATATTCTTGATCATAGTAGACAGCAAATCAGAATTAAAGACAACCACATATTTCCCTTTTAAAAAATAAACATTACACAAAAATTAACTCAAAATGGATTATGGATTTGAATGCAAAATGTAAAATTGTAAAAATTTTAGACAAAAACATAAGATAAAATTTTCAGGATTTGGGTTAGGTGAAGAGCTTTTAGACTTGATACCAAAAGCATAATTCACCTGAAGACTTCATTAAAATAAAAAAGCTTTGCTTTGAAAAAGATCCTCTTAAGTAAAGATGAGCTACTGACTGGGAGAAAATATAAATAAACCATATATCTGACAAAAATTTGTATCAGGAATATAAAATATGTAAAGAATATATATATATAACATATATATATATTATATCATATTTATATTTTATATATATATATATAAAACAAACAAGCCAATTAGAAAATTGGCAATGGACATAAATAGATGTTCCATCAAGT